>CAWUFW010001200.1:1920000-2520000 GCA_963921515.1 Calotriton arnoldi | reverse complement strand
GGGCCGGTTTTGTACTGTTTATTTCTCCGATATCAAACACAGCATTGACTGCAGCAAGCACCATCCATGCAGTCTCCAGGGCCCTGCAAAAAGATTGATAGTGTCTCTACTAGTTCACAACTGCCCCAAGTTGAAAACATGGGCCATTTTGTTAGCGATCTACATATCGATTAGGGGCTATGTTTACGGTGGCGCCCGGGCCCATGAGATCATGAGGTGGGATCTGTGTCAAGGGTACTTAAGGACAAGTCAGGGGTGGCTGGTTATCCCCGATTTACAATCATGGGATATATTGGGGGTTGTTTAATCACATTATTTGTGACCTACTACCAATCGCAATGTCACTTCAAACTGCGGCAGGCATCATCTACCCAAGAATAGGAAGGAACTTAACCCCAGGCAATGCTATACTGCGCTTTATAGTAGTGGTCAGTTCGCATTGCACTGGGAATTCGCAGGGCTTAATGTAGTATTTAAGATGCAATAGAGAATTAAGATGCATTGTGACTTTAATTTTCGGCTGCAAATATTTACCTTGTGTTGGGAATTCACTTGCAATATTGTCTTGATGCGCTGCATAATTGAGTTCGCGTAGGTCATCAGCAATATCTGAACTGTTCTGGAATTTTTCCCCAAAAAATGACATGTTTTACAGCATCTAGTGAGCACGTCCCTTAGCTTCATGCATTGTAGAGCCCGGGGCGCTTGGGGGGGGGCTGGCATGTGAAGGCATTCTGTGTTGTCAACATACGGGACTGACCATACGTGTTCTGGGTCATTTAATTCATGGTATGGACGGACCATACATGTTCTGGGTCAATTATTTCATGGTATGGATTGACTGCCGGGGGCTGTTATACATAAGGCTACACCAGGAACTATAGCCCAATGGTGAGTCTAGTGCCTCTAGGGGCAAAGGACCTCGCGGGACAAAGGTTTTCGACTATCATGTTGAGCGGAGGTGGCAGATGTTTCAAGTATTGTCTTTAACAAATGTTGTGGCACATTGTATGTTGTGCTACATGACAATGTCCATCGGGTAATGTGACGTGTGCTATGCTAATCGCTTGATTGTAAAGTCAAATTTTCAATGTTCCTCAGGTATTACAACTGGGGTTAGGCAATGCACATGGTGCTATGCTAGGCCTGTACACTAGGCGGGCGCGCAGTGCAGAGCACTGCTCGGGTGAAGGGCACTCTCGTAAACGGTGAGCGACTAATTGCCAAAAAATAGAGGGCATTGTCAAACTCGCGGGGCCCAGTGTTAAAGTTACACGAGTCCAAATCAACATTTGGCGACCGTAGGGTCAGAAGTTAAAAGCTGGGTCTAGCACGTGTCCTCTGAGCGCTATTGAAAGCTGAGGATAAGTATATGTGCCTATTGCTGTAACTAGCAGGATTAGAAGTCTAGTACGGAGAAACCACAATTTAACGTGAGTCCTAGTTGTCCCCTCTTTTCTCTGGGTAATCCTACAGGGTAACATCACAGCCTCCAGTTACCTTCGCTAGCACTGCATACTGGCCTCTCCCACTGTAAAGAGATCTTGGGGCTGCATCATCGGATATGTGTACAACCTGTTTTCAATGTTATTAGTCTTCTTATGAGGATTGCAGTTGAATTCCTGTGGGTGTGGGTTGTAAGGCAGGATGTTGACAGGAAGTCGGATCAAAAGATCCGCCCCTGGGGTCGGTGCAATTAAGCGTGCTAGTACTGAGTTGGCACACTATACCTATTCCCCGTTGGCTGGCGCACATTTAGTTCATCTGTGTTGTCACACGGTACCTATTTCCCGTGGGCGCGTGCACAATTTAGTTCATTTGGATGCCTAAGTTGTCATACATCCGGGTTGTCCCACACAGTATCTATGCTTCCTGGGCTGGGGGAGTGGGAGACAAAGGGGGGGGTGTACAGTCTCATGATGTAGTCATTAGGGCTGGCATGTAAACACTTGTGCATTGGACGTCTGTGTAGTGCCACATGGTACCGGAGCGCCCTATGTGCCTGAGCAAGCATTATATGCCTATGGTGGTCACGTGGCATCTCTGCACCCTATCACTGTGTTACACTGTACCTATCGCTCATGGCTTGTGCACTGTTAGTGCTTTTGATGCCTAGGTTATCTTACATCCATGTTGGGTCACACATTGTATCACACAGTATCTTTTACCCAAAGACTAAAAGCACTAATCGTCTGTGTTTGATTTTCATTTATGTATGGCTGGATCCATGACTGTGATGCATGGGAGGCGCTCCACACCACAATGACTGCAAGATGTGGACAGGCAACGGGACCGGAAGATCCGGAACGTGACTGGCAAGCGACTGCATCAAGTCTGATGGGCGATCAATAGAGAAGCTCAAGAGGTGCCAGCAGGCAGGGGTGAGATGGTGCGGCCCATGCACTATATTGGTTGAGTATCGGTGTGTCAACCAGTTGTTGTCGCCAGCCGCGGTATATTTTAGCAGTACTCTGCCTTGCAGGTGTAGGCAGTTTCCAGCTTGCTCAAATCCGGGGTTAACGGGCGGATGCAGCACCTTAACACCCCTTGTCGTTAAATGGTATTCTGTCTTACGGCACCTGTGCTCGCAGGGGCCATCATGGCAGACACTGTGGTTGTTGTGATGCTTCGTAGTAGGGGCGGAGGCTTACACAGAACCTATCCCAGAGCATAGGGGTCAGGTGTAGGTGGTTCATGGCTTTCCATGAAATGCTTATGGGCGACGTGGAGGCCTGTGGGTCACTACCTGGGTAGACTTCCATTGGTACAGTTACACCAGCAATGAGTATCATGGTCTGTGGCAAGACGGTATGTCAATTTTGTCTGAATCAGCCAGCCCTAGCATTATTATCCTTGGGTACGCCTGGTTAGAAAGGGGGGTGTTTGCTTCTATTTCAGTTTCTCGAACCTGTCACGCAGGGCGGAAACTGTTCCCGGGTCACCAACAGCAAGTACCTTCAGCACGGCGGACACAGGAACGGAGGAAGGAGACATAAGTGGTATGGGTGGTTGGTCACTCATTTGTGAAGCGCGTTAAATCTGTTTTCTTTTCAGGTAGCTATAGACAGAGGGCGGAACAAGGAGGTTTCGAAGTTTCCTTTCATGGTAGGGGGGCCTATGCCTCAGTCAGTTTAGGGTGTTCTTTACAGAGTTGCTCAATAGACACACCCCGCCGCCCGCAGTAGTTATCATACACCTGGGGGGCAACGATCTGCTGAAATTGGGCAGGAGGGTCCTGATGGAGGAGATAATTTCGGAAGTAAACTGGCTAGCTAAAACATGCCAAGGCTGCACCATAGTGTGGTCTCAGATGATTCCCAGGCTCAAATGGAGGGGGGACTCGGTCAGGGCGTTGAATCACTCGTTAAAGAGGATCAACAACAAGATAGAGAAATGATTTCGGTCACCTCAACTACAGAATATACCACATGGGTGTATCTGGGGGAACAGTTCTTCTTGCAAGACGGGGTCCATCTGACTGGGGCAGGTAACCAACTTTTTCTGGAGAACATTTTGGCATGGCTGGGAGGTTCTAAGTAGGCATGACCTTTCGGAAGAGGAGGATAGGGGGGCCAGATAGTCGGTCAACTATGCTGGCCTGTGGCGGTAAGGTCATGATCGGTGAGCAGTCAATTTAAGGTCCTTAGGGGCGTCACCATTCTTGAATGGGGTCGCCCAGGGGAAGGGCAAGTGGTCTCTCCCAGAACTCCAGGGGCGGTACATCCGCTTGGTTGGATGGGTGCGGGGGAGGGGGAGTCACGCTTTCTTTGGGCTGGTTAGCCACCCCGCACGTGCACGATGACGTCATTAAACGGCGCAGAGTGCAAGGGCCCCCCTTTGGGTAATGGAGTTCATGGAGCGTACGGGGGTAACCGGGAGGGGGGAAGTACCCTCTCGGTAAATGGGCCCTCTGCGCATGCGCACTCATACGTGAGGGCGTAGCTGGTTAATAAGGATTTGACACCGGTTAGCGACCTTGCCGTAGGCCCAAAACTAGGATATGCAGAAAAGTAATAAGTATGATGTTAGATTCGGTTAGGAAACACGCTGTATTAGACATTTGTTAAGGTTAGCCATTGATACCTGTCTACATTGATTGTAACCTAATGTCTAATTTTCTGCATATAAAAATGCTTGTGTAAATATTGTTTATTTCAAATTTTAATTTGTTTTCATGTTTTAATAAATACGGCTGGGGGTCGCGAGACCCAGCCTTCCAAAGAAAACTCCTCTCATGTCCAATTGCTTTAATTGTTTAACTGTGGTAATGCGCAGGACAGGGAGGGGATTGTCGGTAGTCCCTGACCATAAGGAAAGGGGGCCGCTCGGCCCCCCCGCACGTATGGCGGGGCGCCGGCCCCCTCCTCCCCTGCACTCTCGGTGGTGGGCGTGCCCCTCCGCCGCGTCTTGATGACGCGGCGGGCGCGCCCCACCGCCGATTGGTGCTGGCTCCTGCATTGACCCGGAAGCAATCTAATTGCTTCCGGGTCAAGGGAGGGAGCCAGAGTGGGCGGACCAGTTGTAACTGGTCTGCCCCCAGAAGGGTTAAAGGCCGGGGAGCGCGGGAGGCGCCCTCTTGTTCCCGCACTCCCCAGGCTTGCCCCGCGCCTCGTCAAGGCGCAGAATAATCTTTCCCACCCACCAGCCCCTGAAGCAGACTCTTGCGTTTGTATGTTGATTGTATCATTTTCGGTTCGTTTTCACTGTAGTTGTGAGTTGGTGTGAGTTTTTTCCTTAGGCCTTTTTCCCGTTTACAGGCTGTAGTATCAAGCTATGGTTGCACAGTAAGGTTTTGTGTAAACTTTGTCCTTAGGCCTTTTTTCCCGTTTGCAGGTAACATAATTGTCGTATTTATTGATAGTCCTTGGTCAGGCGGTAAGGTCATGATCGGTGAGCAGTCAATTTAAGGTCCTTAGGGGGCCTCACCATTCTTGAATGGGGTCGCCCAGGGGGAGGGGCAAGTGGTCTCTCCCAGAACTCCAGGGGCGGTACATCCGCTTGGTTGGATGGGTGCGGGGAGGGGGGAGTCACGCTTTCTTTGGGCTGGTTAGCCACCCCGCACGTGCACGATGACGTCATTAAACGGCGCAGAGTGCAAGGGCCCCCCTTTGGGTAATGGAGTTCATGGAGCGTACGGGGGTAACCGGGAGGGGGAAGTACCCTCTCGGTAAACGGGCCCTCTGCGCATGCGCACTCATACGTGAGGGCGTAGCTGGTTAATAAGGATTTGACACCGGTTAGCGACCTTGCCGTAGGCCCAAAACTAGGATATGCAGAAAAGTAATAAGTATGATGTTAGATTCGGTTAGGAAACACGCTGTATTAGACATTTGTTAAGGTTAGCCATTGATACCTGTCTACACTGATTGTAACCTAATGTCTAATTTTCTGCATATAAAAATGCTTGTGTAAATATTGTTTATTTCAAATTTTAATTTGTTTTCATGTTTTAATAAATACGGCCGGGGGGTCGCGAGACCCCCCGCCTTCCAAAGAAAACTCCTCTCATGTCCAATTGCTTTAATTGTTTAACTGTGGTAATGCGCAGGACAGGGAGGGGGATTGTCGGTAGTCCCTGACCATAAAGCTTGACACAGTACAGTATCGCTCTCAAGGGGAGTTGCGATGTATTTTGGGCGCCTCGCAGCAAGGAAGGGGTTGAACACAGTTTTATGCCCTGTCGAAGCACAGGCATGACGGGGGTGAAGTGCTCAGGGGAGCAAAGGTTGTTTGTCACATCCACCAGAGCATCTAGATAGAACCAAGCTAAATCTGCCAGAGTGTGGTGTCGGCATCCGGGCATGATCACTCAGGCGCTGGGTTTGAAGACTAGGATGTATACATCTCCAATGGAAAGCTAGTTGAGTCAAACCCCAGAACCACACATTTTTGTCAGGCTGATTTACTTCCTTTTGGTCGAGAGCATAAACATCGTGATGTGGGGAGCATCGCCCCCACCCCTGCATCATCACTTAGCATTGACAGGCTTCGAGGCTCTGCTCGTCTGTTTAAAAATGTCAACCTTCCTTTACAGTCTGGCAACTTTTATTTCTCGCATGTCCTCCTTTTTCTATTGCACCATAACATAAATAGCAGGAAAAAGTGGCTGCTGGGCAGATCCCGTGCAGTAGTTTGAGGGCAGCCTGTTATTTAATGTCTCCAGAAAGATGGGACACCAGGTCAGTTTTTTTCGGGAGGTAGAGAACTCTTTTCCATATCTCTCACATGAGGCTTAGCTGATGTATTTAGTGGAAAAGGAATTGACACTTCAGGAGGCACTGCATACTAGTGTTTCACTTCTGTTTAAACGTGTCACTCAAAGAGGCGTACGTGTAAATACAGCGTGTATCGTGCCCAGGCTGGCCTCTGGCACACAAGGCAGGACTTTGGAGTATTAATCAAAGGCTGTGGCTACTGTGCTGCGTAGGGCATCACATTGTACACTACTATACTTGTAGCCAAAAATTGCGTGCCTATTACATATGAATTTGAAAAAACAGACTAAAACACGTGTTAAAGATTTGAAATCTCTGCCTGAGTGTGAGCAGAAGAGTGCCTAGCGCAGTCCTTTGTATGAAGAACACACCCCTCACACTTCATCCGTGAGTCTCTCAATCTCTGCCTGCGTGTGCGCAAGAGAGCGCCTAGTGCAAGGATCCGTAACCAGTACTGTCCGTAACTCCCCTGAAACTCCCTTTATCGCACCCTAAGTCGCATGTTTACTACAACATACATCGTACTGGTGGAGTTGACATTGTTGTATGTCTAATTTGTGAGTGATAAACCCAGCTGGCCCTGATTCTGTGACTTGTTCAGCCTGTGAATCTTTCTTTGAATGCCGCTCAGTCTGTGCCTGGACACTCTTAATAATAAAATATCTATTCGCTGGATATGTGAAATTACAGGAGATGTGTGAAAATACAGGATGTATGGGAGCACCTATTTTTCATGTTGCCCAAAAATCAAAAATGTCTCCCACTGCTGGTTGGTCTTTACCAAATCCTTGGTGTGGGCAGGAGGGAGGGTGGTGGATTGGTGGGGGTCTGTAAGGAGTGGCAATTAATTACTCAATAGCTTTGTGTTCCATTGTGGTTGGTAGTGGCAATTCCTCTTTGTCCTCCTTTCTTTGCAAAAAAACTTCGCTAGCTTTCAAAACAAGATAAGCCGCCTAGCATTCCAAAAAGAAGCTAACAGGGTAGCCGTTTAGCCACTTAGCAAGCAATCTTCTGAGTGACTCTTTCACACAAACCACACATGGGGCAGTCACACACAGGCACAATATGCCCCCCCACATCAGCATATGCAAAGATTGTCCTCTTTAATTCATAAAAATTGGCAATTTCTTAAATGATAAATAATTCAATCGTATTGCTTTATTAACCTTTCTGCTTCCTCAAGTTTGCTTGAAAATGCACCATTTGTCCACTCTTTTTTTCAAAGTTTTCGCAGGGGAGAACCCCCTCCCCCCCCTCCGAACCTCCCTTAAGTTGTTTAGCCACGCTCGCTCGCCATAGTGCAGTCCGGCAATAATTTTACGCCTCACCACTTTCAAATGTCACCAGCCGCCACTGAGTGGCATGCTTCATCATCGGGTTCCCACCTAGAAGGCAGAATGCCTCCTAGGTGTGCTTCGACGCCTGTTTACAGCGGAGCTGGTTATTTTGTGTGGGTTTTTTTTAAGGGTGAGTATCGTGATAATGTGGGTTAAAACTATCTACAGGGTACCTGGTACTTTTATTATGTGGTCCCTGGGGTAGGATAAAAAATTTAAAGATTTGATTGATGTGAATGAATTAAAATGGCTTTCGTCAGGACCCACGGCTCAGAGTAAACCCTGAGCTCACGTGAACTACGAACACGAGTATTTCTTGTATCATAGCTCGCCGAGATCCAGAGAAAGGAACAAATAGGTACAAAAGCAGGCGGTCGACCTTGATGCAAGTGTGACAATATGCGCCGCCTCCTTCCAGGATCTGTGATATGAGAAATACTTATGTTCAAAGTACAGAAACTTTGACGGTAAAACCCGTAAGTTACACCCGTCACCAACCTATGCTTACCTTAGTGTGTGAGCATAGTTCACGTGAGCTCAGGGTTCACTCTGAGCCGTGGGTCCTGACGAAAGCCACTTTAATTCTCACGTGTGGCTGAAACATGTAGACCACCTCACTTTAATTCACTTCTCACATAATCGAAAGAGACGTGTGAGACCATTGTTTCATTCACGTCCATCAAATCTTTAAGTTTTTAATCTTATCCCAGGGACCATATAATAAAAGTACCAGGTACCCTGTAGGTAGTTTTAACCCACATTATCATGATACTCACCCTTCAAAAAAAAAGAAAATACACAAAATAACCAGCTCCGCTGTAAACAGGCGTCAAAGCACACCTAGGAGGCATTCGGCCTTCTAGGTGGGAACCCGATGATGAAGCATGCCACCAACTAGGTTGGTGGGTGAGGGTTCTTCTAAAAAACCAACTGGTTTCCCTGTCAAGGAGGCTGATATTTAATTGACCCCTGTTATTGGGTTTTCTAGCGCGCAGCTCTATGCTCGTTCTCTTTTTTGATATGCATTCATGACCAGGGGAGACTAACGAGCTCTCTAGCCTTCTCCTCTTTCTCTCCAATTTGTTTTTTGATACCAAGGGGGCTACACACCCCTGGAAAACCGGTTTGGCAACAGATTTGCCCTCTCCTTCCAGAGTTCCAGCCTGTCTACCTATACAATAGAGCAGCCCCTTTCCCAAGTGTTCACCATTTGCCCTTCATGGCGGCTTCTCCTCTGGAGCACGGCTTTTGGGCTAACACCTGTGTGGCTTCATGCCAGGGAGAGGTAACGCCTCTCTGACATGTAGGCTTCTGTTGTCTCCTTTCCTGGAAGTTGTTTGTACGTCTCCCCCAGGAGGGCAGAAAACTGTCTCAGGGACAGACTCCAGTGCAACTGTGGACGGGCACAGGGAACTTAGGGCAACAAAGTTGCAACTTTGCAAAAGTTGCACATTGCAACAAGTTACATTAATTTTGGCTTGGGCAGTAAGTTGGGCTTAAAGTATCAACTTTAGTAGTCCCAGTCAGAAGTTATCAGGGCTGCACTGGAAGCCGGAAATCCTGCACTCGTCAATGGGGCTACTAGTCTTTTTCACAGTAAAAACGACAATTGCAGGTTTTTACTGTTGCAACATGTAAAAACATGTGTTCCACTTCGTGATATGCAGCACCCAGCCTTAAGGCTGGCTCGGCCTTCTTTAGGGGTGGCTTACATATATTAAAAAGGGAGAACCTGGCTTTGCCATTACTTTCAATGGCAAAGTCAAGCAGGCAGTTTAAAGCTGCCCTTCCAGCCTGCAGTGGCAGACTGGGAGCCATGTTTCACTTTGTCACACCTAGGGTGGCACAACCCGTGCTGTAGTCCTTTTTTTTTTAAACACATTTTTTATTGTTTTTCAATATGTAGTTGTACAGGCAGTTCCAAAATATATCTGCAACAATATGCGCATGTAATAAGGAATTAGTATAGTAACTAATACAAAGCAGATGACATAACTAAAATATACATACGCATTTGTACCACTTTTCGCAACAAAGGAATCATATCATAAAGAAATAATCAATAAGCATGTAAATTATCAGCATCCAATGTTCTTAAAAAAAAAAAAAACATTTCCCTGATATATCTAATCAAGCCTCCCGTCCCGCCCATCTATCCCCCCCGGCGTGTCACACTTAGCAATAATTGCACTAGTATCCAAAGTTACTACAGGTAAGGACTACAAGAGTAGGCAATGTTTAATTTTAGGGAAATCCCTCCATATCAAGCGCAGAGGGAGCCCACAAGTGCAGTGGTCATATGCATCGTGCTGCATAGTGGGTAGGGGCAGTTCGGATTAGCAGGAGCCTCAACCATAGGGTCCTCATCTACTTCAGTGTCTGAGATTTTCAAAAGTACCACCAATGTTTCCCAAGCCCTTGCTGCCTCCATTGTTCTCTCGTTATTCGTTCGTGTAGCTAGTTGTAGTCTAGCAGTACCTTCACATTCCGCCCATTTGAGTAATTCAGTCCTCCATCTCTTAATATTTGGGCCCTTCGTTGACTTCCAGTGTGTTGTGATGTCTCTTTTAGCCAATAGAAGGCCCAAATCCAGAAACATACTGGTGACCTTGTTTTTAGGCGTAAGGGGGAACCAGTGCAAAAGGCAGGGACCCATAGCAGGTTCCAATTCTCTATCAGTGATTTCATTCAGTAGTGCAACCACATCCGCCCAATAATCCTCCAACTGGGGGCAATCCCACAGCATGTGGCGAAAGTCTGCTCCCTCTGCGGTGGTGGAGTGAGCTAAAGAATGATGATGGATTAAACCCAGATCAGTTGACTGGGGGTGAGTGTTTGATTAGCTCAAGCGCTCCGTCCATCATCCCCTTTGGTATCGCTTTGTTTGCCCTAAGTTGGCAGGGTATGCCCAGACGTGGGTCCCTTGCTCACTTTGCCACTGGATTCAAGCTAGCCTGGCTGATGACGGCTGAATAGCCAGAAACCGGTCCCAGGATGCTTGTTTCCGGTCCAGGGAAGACATGGCTTGGCAGTTTGGGCTGGACTGTTCCCATGAGGCACAGGGTCAGACTGATTTGCATATGTCCATGTCTGAACTGGGGTGGTGGAGTGAGCTAAAGAATGATGATGGATTAAACCCAGATCAGTTGACTGGGGGTGAGTGTTTGATTAGCTCAAGCGCTCCATCCATCATCCCCTTTGGTATCGCTTTGTTTGCCCTAAGTTGGCAGGGTATGCCCAGATGTGGGTCCCTTGCTCACTTTGCCACTGGATTCAAGCTAGCCTGGCTGATGACGGCTGAATAGCCAGAAACCGGTCCCAGGATGCTTGTTTCCGGTCCAGGGAAGACATGGCTTGGCAGTTCGGGCTGGACTGTTCCCATGAGGCACAGGGTCAGACTGATTTGCATATGTCCATGTCTGAACTGGGGTGGTGGAGTGAGCTAAAGAATGATGATGGATTAAACCCAGATCAGTTGACTGGGGGTGAGTGTTTGATTAGCTCAAGCGCTCCGTCCATCATCCCCTTTGGTATCGCTTTGTTCGCCCTAAGTTGGCAGGGTATGCCCAGACGTGGGTCCCTTGCTCACTTTGCCACTGGATTCAAGCTAGCCTGGCTGATGACGGCTGAATAGCCAGAAACCGGTCCCAGGATGCTTGTTTCCGGTCCAGGGAAGACATGGCTTGGCAGTTCGGGCTGGACTGTTCCCATGAGGCACAGGGTCAGACTGATTTGCATATGTCCATGTCTGAACTGGAGTGGTGGAGTGAGCTAAAGAATGATGATGGATTAAACCCAGATCAGTTGACTGGGGTTGAGTGTTTGATTAGCTCAAGCGCTCCGTCCATCATCCCCTTTGGTATCGCTTTGTTCGCCCTAAGTTGGCAGGGTATGCCCAGACGTGGGTCCCTTGCTCACTTTGCCACTGGATTCAAGCTAGCCTGGCTGATGACGGCTGAATAGCCAGAAACCGGTCCCAGGATGCTCGTTTCCGGTCCAGGGAAGACATGGCTTGGCAGTTCGGGCTGGACTGTTCCCATGAGGCACAGGGTCAGACTGATTTGCATATTTCCATGTCTGAACTGGGGTGGTGGAGTGAGCTAAAGAATGATGATGGATTAAACCCAGATCAGTTGACTGGGGATGAGTGTTTGATTAGCTCAAGTGCTCCGTCCATCATCCCCTTTGGTATCGCCCTCTACATTACAGCGCGGACATGTTGCCGCGCTAGTATCAAAATATTTATTAATTTTTGCTGGGGTGAGATATGCCCTATGTAGTATATAAAAATGCACCAGTTGAAAGCGGGCATTCCTAGTGCTCTTCCACGCCCGTTCTACCAGTTCAGCCCAGTGTTTTTCAGAAATCACATCACCCAGGTCCTCCTCCCACTTTAGTCTCAATGCGGTTAAGGGAACTAACATTTCTTGGGTCATATGCCTATAAAGGCAAGTGACTGCCTTAAAGGTTCCTGCTGCTGATACTATGTACTGGCAGCCCTTCGATATCTGTGGTTCAATCAACCCCTCCTTCCAGTGTTTTTGAATGGCCGCAGTAAGTGCAGAGTGGAGCAAAAAGTCTCCGAAAGATAGGTCATATCGCTCTTGTAGTTCAGCGAAGGGTAGCAAGGCATTGTCCTCAAATAAATCCCCCATTATGGACAGTCCCACCCGTGCTGTAGTCCTTGTGGCAACCCTCTAACGTACAGGCCCTGGGTACCATATGCTAGGGATTTACAAGTAAGTTAGCTTATCCCAATTGGGTATAGGTCAATCAAACATACATACTTTAACTTTAAGGTCAGAGCACAGGCACTGAGATCTTGTTAACAGGCCTCAGTGGACTCTCAAAAAAAAAAAAAAACAGCAGCATCCGTCTAAATGTTGGGGGTGACCATGCAAAAAGAGGCATTTCCTTACTTGGGCACTGGCAAAATAGGCTTTGTCAGCATTCTGTAGTTGACACATGTATGATCTTGGGGGAAACATTAAAAACCTTGGGTGTACTATTTTGATTATGGCTACTGGTTAGGCTTTAGGCTTGTTCACAAACTAGTAGTCTTTTTAAAGGTGCCATTGCATCCTGCTTCCCTTTTGAAGGGAGCCATCTTCAGTCAAGCCTGGCATCCAAAGTCCAAATTCTGATCTCCTTGTTTATATCTGCCAAAGGCCTGTTGTGTTTCACATGATTTCATTCCTTTGAGAACTAAAGACATCTTTTAATGCTTTCATTTCATCCTACTGACCTTTGAAGGGAGCCATCTTCAGCCAAGCCTGGCATCCCAGGTCCAGATCCTGATCTTGTTTATATCCGTCAAAGGCCTATTGTGTTTCATATGGTGTCGATCTACTGTTAAGGAAATAAACTTTGATGGGCTTCATGGACCTTGTAGCTCAGTGGACTAATGTTCTCACTGTATGAATCTGCATTGGCCCCTATGATCACAGGTTGTAATCTTTGAGATTGATGAAAAATGAGTACCACTGACTTGAGTAACAAACATCTATTTTCTGTCAATAATGACAATAAGCCTTCTTGGGTGTGAACGCTGAGCTCTTCAGATGCCATAGAGGTAGAAGTGACCGCTTGGCCTCTACGGCAGGAAGGGCTGTCCAGAACTCTGACTTCAGTGTCTCATGTGCCTCAGAACCCTCACACCTGGCACCAGAACCTGGTATGCACTAACCTGGTTTTAGGCGATCACCTACTGAGTTAGAGATGCCGAGTGGATTGCAATGCCACATGAAAGCCCATGCTTCACTCAGTAAGGGGCTACTGGTCTGGAAGATCATGACAGAACATTGGGCAAAGTAAACATCAAGAACAATCACTCACCCCATTTCCATTGTCCAGTGGTACACGCCATCAGACCTTAAGTGGTTAGCTGCCAAACTCCCAGTTCTGTACAGTGTTTATGCTGTTTGTACATACCATTTAGCTGTCAGACTTGTGCTGTCATGCATACACACATTTCTTGCTATTTGCAATCACTTTTCAGTCACAAAGCTCATGCTTGTTCCCAAAATTGCCCGCTATCAGCTGCCAGTATTGAGCTGCCTGCCAAACTCTTAACTGTGTGTCAGCTGTCTGCTGGAAATCTAAAGATGTTGATCGTTTTTGGGGTATTTTTTTCTCTATGTTAGAAATAAAGGATGGCCCATTTGATTGAAGTTGGAGCCTGTATGACTCGTTTAATCATATATAGGCATAAAACAAAGTGGGCACTTGTGTTACATTGTTTTGTTGTTGGAATCCTGGGGGGCATCAACAGCTGCTCACCTAAGTTCGTCAATTAGCCAGGAATGCAAGACCATTTGTGCTTCAGGCCTTCAGCGTATATTGTTTTTCTCTCTTTTGATGCCATGCATGCTCTGTTTATAGGAGGAAACCCAATCTGCCAGGTCTTTCTAGGGCACTGTTTAAAATCATGTTTTACTAATTGACCTCCTCACTAATTAGGTTTCACTCCTGGCTGGCTGTTATTTGCATCCAGCACAGATGGGAAGTTGGGAGCCTTATGGGGATGTGAAGCAAAAGCTGATGACAACCTCTTTTGATGTGCAGTGGCTGCAGGGAGGCATGCATTTCAAAGCTATACAGACAAGTGTAAGCAGTGAACATAAGCATGGTAAAGATTTCACCATTACATCTCTGGTGAGGTAGATGCTGCCAGTGTGCTAGTCCAATGAATGCTCCTAAGTCAAGTCATCATCCACTAGCATTTTCTGTTTTTATATTTAGCATGTATTTCATTAACATCAACAGCAGACTTTTACATGACCCCATGCACACTGCAGGCCACACGCTAGACCCCCATCCTCACATCCAGCGACCGCATCAGGTACAGCCACACCATGGAACTCACCTGAACCGACCACTCCATTATCCATTTCAACATCAGCTGCTCACGGACCTCCGCCCCCAGTCTGCCCAATGCCCCCCACTGCAGCTAGAGCAAAGTCTCAAAGGACACATGGATCAATGCTCTCAGCACCACCCACCCCATATCCTCCAACAACCTAGAACAGAACATCAGAAACTTTGACAATTGGATCACAAACTGCGCCAACAGTGTCGCTCCCATCTGCAACAACACTCACAGAAGGTCCACCAAGCAGGCTAGCTGGTACACTGAAGACCTCAGAACCGGTAAACAACTGGAAAGGAAATGGTGCACCAGCAAGGAAACGACCGGTAAGACTGCCTTCAAGACAGCCCTCAACCTCTGCCATAGACAGGTGAGAGAACCGAATGAAAAAGGCCTTAGTCTCACATATCAAATAAAGCTCTAAAAACAGCAAAGAACTCTTCAACTTCATCAAAGAATTTTCCAACCTCTGAGCTGCAACAAACATTACCACCTCACAGGAACTCTGCGACAACCATGTAAACGTCTTCCACGACAAGATCGCCAACATCTACAGAAACTTTAAACCCCAGCCCCAGGCCACCGACTTCTTCAAGCAACAAAACAGCCCCACTACCACCATAGCCATCCGACTAACTGAATGGAGCCAGCTCGCCCCACAGGACACCGCCTCCATCATGAACTCGGTCAACTCAGGGGCCCCAACCGACCCATGCCCTCACCATATCTTCAACCTAGGCAAAGCCAGAATCCGCCATGTACTAACCACCTTGCTCAACGCCTTAATTGCCATGGCCACCTTCCCAGGGGACTGGAAATATGCAGAGGTCAACGCCCTACTAAAGAAACTATTGGCAGACTTCAGTGAACTCAACAACTACAGACCGATCTCCCTGCTCCCGGCCAAAGTATTCGAAAAAGCCACCAACCAACAACTCTCCTCACATCTGGAATGGAATCTCCTACTCGTCTCCTCCCAATCCAGATTCCGCGGCAACCACAGCACCGAGACAGCCCTCATCGCGGCTACAGACGACATCTGAGCCCTACTCGACTGAGGAGAGACAATGGCTCTAATCCTCCTAGACCTCTCTGCACCCTTTGATACGGTCTCCCAGCACACACTCATCACAAGGCTGCACAACGTAGGCATCCAAGCAGCCGATCTCAGATGGATCACCTCTTTCCTCACTGGAAGAACGCAAAAAGTTCGCCTTCCACCCTTCACCTCCAAACCCAAGAAAATCATCTGTGGAGTACCTCAAGGATTCTCACTCAGCCCCACCTTCTTCAACACTAATATGACACCTCTGGCCAGTATCACCAAAACCCATGGAGACAACATCATATCCTACACCGACACACAATTCATCCTTCCCCTCTCCGAAGACACCACCAACACCAAGGCCAACTTCCACAACTGCATGACAGATGTCGCTAACTGGATGAGGGACAACAGCCTAAAGCTCAACACGGACAAGACAGAGGTACGATTTTCAGAAACAAACGCACCCTATGAGACACATCTTGCCCTCAGAACTCGGACCTACTCCTACCCCCACTGACCACGCTAGGAATCTAGGCATCATTCTGAAAACTAGCTAACCCTGACGACTCAGGTCAACTCTGTCTCCTACTCCTGCTTCTTCATCCTCTGCATGCTTTATAAGATATTAAAATGGCTACCCCAAAGCTCAAGACATACCATCACCTAGGACCTCATCTCCAGCTGACTGGACTACAGCAACGCTCTCTATGCAGGGAAAGCAGCTCACCTCCTCCAACGACTATAGACCATAAAGAACGCCAAAGCCAGATTCATACCGGATCTTCCTACATGAACCCACATCACCCCCTACCTCAGGGAACTCCACTGGCTCCCTTTACAGATAAGGTGTGAGTTGAAGCTCTTGACCCATGTATACAAGGCCCTACACAACTACGGACCAGCCTACTTGAACCACCGCCTGAACTTCCATCAGCCCGCCAGACACCTCCACACCCCAGCCCTTTCTCTAACCCTCACCCCCCGCATCCGGCGTAGCAGATGCAGAGGTCGCTTCTTCTACTTAGCAGCTAAGACATGGAACGTGCTACCCATTCACGGACCTCCCATCTCTTCCAGAGTTCTGAAAGTCCCTGAAGACCCAGCTATTCGGCTAATCAACTGGACCCTGCCAGTGCCTGCCCTCACGGATGACAAGAAGCACTCTACAAATCTGCTGATTGATTGAAAATGCATCTGATTTAAGAATGGGGCTAATTGTTTAAAGTGTAGTTTGCAGTGTTTAAATAAACTGTCTGTAAAGTGCTGTCTGGAGTATTTGGGAGGCTTTAGAGATAAGCATTCAGCATTGCGCACATTCCGCCACACTGCATGCTTGGATGATGCATTTCTATTTTTGTAATGTCACTCCAGTTCTTCTTTGAACTATCATCTAGTCTCAAACTTGCATCTCATTTTTACGTATTGGCAGGGGCCATTGATGACCCAAGAACTGGCCGCAAGGCCAACCACACTACAAGACTCAAAGCACCATGCTACTCACACTACTTACATACCTAGCTTATTTTACTGTTAAACACGAAATGAATAAAGTTGGCCAGCTACTCTTAATCTCGTTTTTGAGACTGAAGCAAGAAGCGAGGATGCAGATAAAACGTTTAGGACCTGATCAGCCAGACATCAAGCTTGAACAGTCTTCAAAAGATTGGGGCAAAGATTACACAAGAAAATGTAGTTCTACTTGGTATACAAAGAAAACGTGGCTCACTTCTAGCACTACTACTTCTGCTCTCCCTGTCTGCTGTGTGGCATCAAGGACAAAAACAGGAGTTACGAATTTAGAGTACCTCTCTCAAAATAAAGAAGCACGAGGAATGTAAATAACATTTGATACCTCAATAAAGCTTGCCATGTTTGGAAGACTGAATATTACTGTACAGTTGCCTAAATTCATTGATTGCGTGCTTTTATGTGGTGCCTTTGAACTGGCATTACGTTTACACGATGAGCTAGAAGGTTCTTCAAATAAAGGAATCCTTAGGTCTGGTGGATTTTGTTGCCAGCTAAGACAGTGCAACGGACACTCATTTGAAATCTACAACAGTTTTTAAAGGCAATTCCAAAACCATCCAGAATGAGCTACTGGACTGTATGCTTGAAGTAACAAGAGACTTCATAAAACAGCAGGTAAGAAGCACTGAATTTGTGGCTATTGTGGCTGATGACAATACTGATGTGTCCACACAAACTCTGTACTAGTTTTCTGCAACATTGATGGCAACAATAACATTTCTTTTTTTGAAAATGTATTTATCGGTATACAGATAATACTAGTAAATAAACAAACATAGCACAGCAAAGACGGCCCCCAACCCTTCCCCAAACAGGAGTCACGAGCAGACAGATGATACAGTATGAAAGTGCTTACACAGAGGGGTGATGCCCCAAAAACAGGTCATTATATTTGCTGCATGTGTCCCAACATAGTTCTACAACAAATGCATATAGAAAACCATGAGCCACCCCACCCAAATCAGTGATTGATCCCTCCTGTAGGTCAGGGAGGCCTGTTATTCAAAAGATCAAGCATCCCAGTCATTATTTCTGCCCATTCCAACAGGTCCTCCATGAACTTATCATTATGGCGTGTTAAATGGATGTCTTCATTCGCCAATGCCCACTCCTGTAGGTCTTTTTTGCAACTTACCAAACTCAGGGTGCTGCGGCACCACCCAGTGAATCGCAATGCAGCGAGTTGCCAGCTTCGTCCCCAGCGCGAGCAGAAACACCCTCATTTTATGGCCTTTTAACAGGGAAAGATACACAGCAAACATTTTTCACTGATGCCTTCAGCACTACTCCAGTTACATGAGACAAACAGCACCGATCCCAGAAAGTCACCCCCCGTGGGCAGCTCCAAACCATTTTGTGTGAACGAGGCACCCTCTTCTCTACATCTCCTGCAGTGATCCATTTCTGTCTCCTTGCTTTTCCCTCATTTTCACTGATTTGTCCTTGCATTTCCACCCCGTTTTTTGTGTGCAATCTCCCCATGCAACTCCAGACCACCACATCACTTTCGAATTCCGAAGGGCCCTCACTACCTGGCTATTCAAATTAGCTTCAGGACCTGCAAACGCCTGGATGCTCTGTCGGGTGATTACCAATGCTTTACAAATCCTGATTGATTGATAAATATGGGCCAATTTCTGGGGGGTAAGATAGGTCTGGTGCAAAAAGTGAAATTGGATCAATTTGAATTGGGCATTCAGGGATATGCCAGTGACCTGCTTGCAGGCTTGCTGCCAGTTTCCCTCTGGTAGGGTTTCCGGGCAGTCCTCCACCCACCTTGGGTACGCTCGGTCTGTGCTACCCCTCTGTCAGTGACAAGTGCTGCATATAACTGTGTGATGGACAAGTTACTTACCTTTGGTAATGCCTTATCTGGTAGAGACATGATCTAGCCGCAGATTCCTTACCGTTGAATTTCCCAAACATCAGACTGGATCCGGAAGATTTTTCTTCGAGCAATACACCTATGCGCCGGTAGGTGGTGTCAGTCGGCTCACTGTGGCTTCATCGTTGTCGTCCACGATGTTGTGACGTCTGCGTCACCTATATATGTATTAGTCTTAAGGTAAGAGGTGTACTGCCTATTTTATACAATTCTGCTCCTGTAGATCTGTTTTAACCAAGGGTGCTACCCCACTGCCTGTGTTGACCCCACGGGCTAATAAATGTCAGTTAAAGCAGGAGAGGTACCTGTATGTGGGGAGCACTGTTCCTTATACAAATAACTGATTTTTGGCAATTTACATCAAAAGTACACACTAGACATCGATTAATAACTGGTTCATTAATGTCTATATTTTTCCGCAACATAGAAAAAATAATAAATGCAGACTTTTTCCAATTAACAATAAACAATTATTATGCATTCATAGCATACAGAAAAGTTTTTGTCACACAAAATTTTCCAAAACATAAATACATAGGGGCCGATTCCGATCTCGGTCGGAGGCGCACCCAATACCATTCGGTCGGGAAAAAAGCCATGCGAAAGCCTGTTTCCCGACCGAACCGTACTGCGGGTCCGGCCGAGCGAGTACGATGCGAGTCGCCGACCGACTCGTCCGGGCGTCCCGACAACTCCGACCGACTCGCTCGGACTCGAACCGCTCCGACCGACTCGGTCGGACCCGGTTCGCACCGCGCAATGGAGACGTTTCCCGGCCGGGTAAGTACGATGCGCGCCGCGAGCGAGTCCGACCGAGCCGCGCACTCCGGCCCGTAAGAGCTGTCGGAGCCGTACTTGGGGTCCGTGTCGGACCCCCTGTACGCGTAGCCGCGCGAGGCGCACACAGGGGGACCCAAGGGTCCCCCTACCTGTGCGTGTACGCCGCGAGCGCTCGCGGCGTACCCGCTGTAGGGGCGCCCTTGTCCGCCTCGCACCCATTGAGGCAATGGGAGCCCGCGTACGCGTTGTACGACCGGCTCCCATTGAGTTCAATGGGAGTCCGACCGACTCGTGTCCGATAACATACGGCCGCATCGTACTCGTTCGGTCGGACTGCACGGGTCCGATTCGGTCGGAAATCTCTCCGGGTCCGGCTCGGTCGGAGAAATTTCCGGCCCGAATCGGAATCGACCCCATAGTCTTTTATGAGACATATGGGTATCTTCCCATTGATGACAAATTCTTGTGATTAAGCCCTATGCATTTCGGTACTCTGGGGTCCCTTCCTCAGGGGCATGTCTGTGGACAAACAAATACACGAGATGCACTTTATTTACATTGGTACATAGAGGAATTCTATTCATCAACAAATGGTTGTGATAAAAGACCAAATCCGAATCATGTGACATTATATGTATAAAACAAGCTTGGAGTGAAGTAAGTGCACCAGATAGTAAGTAAAAATTCCCAAAGAGAAATAAACCCTGGTGGGGTGTAGAGCCTATTTATTGTGTTGAATGCTAGTAACGAGTAGAAACGAGGGAAAAGTGACCAGAAACAAGATGCCTAATTTTTTAAAAAAGAGTGCTCACCTCAACAATAAAAATAATGTCTCAGGAAAATACTTTTCAATGAAATGCCCATAGAAATGAGCAAACTGTGGAAAAAGGAAATTACGGTGAAAATAGAACGAAATGGTAAGAAGTGCAAAATATTTGATATTCGAGGCTGTTCTTACCGAATTGGTCGGCCACGGAGTGTGTGATAGTGCGTTGTATTTTAATCCTCCTGAAAACGGTGCCAATAGATTACTACAAAGCAGGGTTGATACAAAAAGTGAACGGTGATGTAAACATGCTAACACTCACCCGTTGGTAAAATGACTAACCGAGACGTGGTAAATCAAGTCAACCCGCAAAAAACATCTATAAACAAAGACATAAACGGAAGCTTCCATGTAAAAAGGCTATGAGGTATGCAAAGGTGAAGCCCGAGGGTAAGAATAAGGATTAATAAAGCTCTTACCCGAAAGTTTTGTCAATGTCAGTAAGACCCGCGCGTACTCCGTGTAAATCAGGAAGTGAACGCTGAACAGTGGACCCGGCGATAATGAATAATAAAAAGAGGACTATGTAATAGAAATAGAAAGCAGACTATGCAGACATACCGAGTGAAATAGAAGCTAAGTAAGGGATTGTAATGTGTTTTGTCCTAGTTTAAAGTGCGAATAAAAAAGTAAAAAGGAAGTAAAAAAGAAGAAGAAAAAGAAGTATAAAGACCCCGTATAAGCTTGTTAAATGCCAACTGGTACATGTCAAGATGGTTCAAGACATAATGATGTCAACACTGCGTGAACAACCATGATTGACACACATTATAAAAAGCAACTATAGTCCACCCGATCATTTAAACCTTTTGGAAATAAGGTTTCAAGAAAGTCTATCCAAAAGATTTCTCGTTGTAATAATTTTTTCGATTATCAATGCCTTCCAGTAGTTTAACTACCTCAACTACCTGACATCGTAACTGAGAAATGGTGTGCTTTACCTCTTGCCAGTGAACGGCTACACTTGATGTTTTGCTCTGTGTCCGAATTTTACTTTTATGTTCCGACAATCTTACTTTTAGTTTACGTTCTGTCTTGCCTACATATGCCTGGCCACATGGGCATTTTAAACAATAAACCACATTAGTTGTGTTGCAATCAGCAGAATGTTTCAATTTTATATTCTTGCCTGAATGTGGATGTGAAAGAATATCCCCTGTTATAATGTTATTGCAATGAGTGCAATTAAAACAGCGCAAAGTGCCTTTATGTGATTCATGATCTTGGATCTGTGGGATCGAAATAAGTTCTTGTAAGTTCTTGCCTCTTGTATATGCAAAGGTTGGTTTGGTGTGAAAAGTCCTTTGAAATCTGCTTCATTTTGAAGTAATTCCCACCTTTTATTGATTGTGTGTTTTATCTGGTTGGAACACGTCGAATATTTTGACACAAAGGTTGGTGTGTTGGACTTGATCCGCGTAGCTTTATTGAAAAGTGACATACGATCCTTTTCTGCCAGACTAATTAAACTTGCCTGTAGGATTTCTTCAGGGTAACCGCGATCTATGAATCTTTGTTTAAACTGCAATGTTTTCACTTTTTCATTGTTATGATCAGAACATATTCTTTTGATTCTGGCAAATTGTGAAAATGGTAGGTTTCGGATGAGACTTCTGGGATGAAAACTTGTGAAATGAAGTGTGCTGTTCCTGTCCATGGGTTTTGTGTAAACCTCAGTTTGAATGCCTGTATCATTTAAGTTCCTTTTGACAAGAACATCCAAATAATTGATTTGTGTGCGGCTGATAGTATGCGTAAATTGGATCCTGGAGTTCCTACTATTCAATTCGTTGATTAGATACTCCAATTGTTTTTGGGTTTTAGTCCATATTAAGAATATGTCATCAATGTATCTTGTGTACTGTGCAATGCCAGATGTCCATTCTGTGTTGTTTAAAATGTAATCATCTTCAAATTTCGCCATGAATATATTGGCATACGCCGGAGCTCCCGAAAAACCCATTGATGTGCCTGCCAGTTGAGCGTAAAAATTGGATTGCCATCGGAAATAACTATGATGTAGACAAAAATGTAGTAGCTTTAGCAAAAAAACTTTATCAACATCAATATCTTGCATCTTAAGTAGGGCCCACTCCACAGATTCAAGTCCTGCCTCATGTGGAATTGAAGTATACAAAGCAGTTACATCTATTGTGCACATGCACCAGTGTTCCTGAATGTAAGGTTGAATGGTTTGTAGTTTTTGTAAAAATCAGTTGTATCTTGTGTGTATGTGCACCATTTTTGGACGAACTTCTACAGGTAGTGATCCAGAAATGTTCCCAGTGGGTCAAAGAGTGACCCACACCCTGATACAATTGGTCGGAAAGGCGGGTCAGCTGGATTTTTGTGAATTTTGGGTATCATATATATCTTTGGTCTTCTCGGATTGTTGGTTGTCAAATACAATTTGCATTGTGTGTCTATGAAACCCATATCCTAAGCTTCCTTCAATAGATTTTTTAGAATGGCTTGTAGCTGAGAAGTTGGATCATTGTCAAGTAACATTTAGGTAGCATTATCCGAGACGTGTTCATTCACCTTGTCATTGTAGTATGTAGTGTCCATCATGATAAGAGCTCCACCCTTATCTGCTGGTTTAAATGTAAGAGACGTGTTGTTAGATATCGATCTAATCAGTCTTCTGCCATGTTCAGTGATGTTTCTGAATTGATTTTTCGTGTAGTTTAATGTAGATAAATCCTTCTTCACTAGGTTCTCAAATGCATCTAGCATTTTATGTGAGATTGGTGCTTGAAAATGACTCTTTGGTTTAAATCCTGTAATTTCCTCTCCTTGATCATTGAGAGATGTTTCAACAACATTGGTGAAATAATGTTTTAGACGTAGCTTACGCATGAATTTGTAAAGGTCAACTTCTGTCTCCAATCTGGTTGTGCTGGTAGTAGGAACAAATGACATACCTTTGGTCAATAGATTGGATTGATGCGTTGTAAGATTAACTGAAGATATATTTATAATTAGGTTTTGGTCTTGCTGCTGCGTAAATTTTTTCCGCCCTTTTCCTCGCCTAGTTTTGTTGCGGATTCTGTTGTTTTTGGCTGGTTCAATGAAGACGGGTGCCCTAGGTCTGGGGCCTGTGACAAAAGACGCAGTGGATGACGGTAATATTTGTAAATTGCTTGTTTCACCTGGTTGTGTTGATGGTCCTGTAGTTGAAAAATTAACTTTAGCAATGGGTGGTCGGTTGGTAGCTGTATCTTGGTCGGTAACCACACTTTCTTCAGATGATGTATTAGTTTTTGGTTGGTTAAATCTTCTCCGTGCGTAGATATCCGCCCATGTATACACCTCATTTAATTTGTAGTCAATAGTGTCACGGCGGTATTTACGAATTTTACCTTCCTGCAATTCCTTATTGTATTTATCAAGTTTCTGGTTAATGTCATCCAAAGTTTCCTTCCTGGAATAAGGAATTGCAGGAATGTAAAATTCGTAAATACCGCCGTGACACTATTGACTACAAATTAAATGAGGTGTATACATGGGCGGATATCTACGCACGGAGAAGATTTAACCAACCAAAAACTAATACATCATCTGAAGAAAGTGTGGTTACCGACCAAGATACAGCTACCAACCGACCACCCATTGCTAAAGTTAATTTTTCAACTACAGGACCATCAACACAACCAGGTGAAACAAGCAATTTACAAATATTACCGTCATCCACTGCGTCTTTTTTGTCACAGGCCCCAGACCTAGGGCACCCGCCTTCATTGAACCAGCCAAAAACAACAGAATCCGCAACAAAACTAGGCGAGGAAAAGGGCGGAAAAAATTTACGCAGCAGCAAGACCAAAACCTAATTATAAATATGTCTTCAGTTAATCTTACAACGCATCAATCCAATCTATTGACCAAAGGTATGTCATTTGTTCCTACTACCAGCACAACCAGATTGGAGACAGAAGTTGACCTTTACAAATTCATGCGTAAGCTACGTCTAAAACATTATTTCACCAATGTTGTTGAAACATCTCTCAATGATCAAGGAGAGGAAATTACAGGATTTAAACCAAAGAGTCATTTTCAAGCACCAATCTCACATAAAATGCTAGATGCATTTGAGAACCTAGTGAAGAAGGATTTATCTACATTAAACTACAAGAAAAATCAATTCAGAAACATCACTGAACATGGCAGAAGACTGATTAGATTGATATCTAACAACACGTCTCTTACATTTAAACCAGCAGATAAGGGTGGAGCTCTTATCATGATGGACACTACATACTACAATGACAAGGTGAATGAACACGTCTCGGATAATGCTACCTACATGTTACTTGACAATGATCCAACTTCTCAGCTACAAGCCATTCTAAAAATCTATTGAAGGAAGCTGAGGATATGGGTTTCATAGACACACAATGCAAATTGTATTTGACAACCAACAATCCGAGAAGACCCAAGATATATATGATACCCAAAATTCACAAAAATCCAGCTGACCCGCCTTTCCGACCAATTGTATCAGGGTGTGGGTCACTCTTTGACCCACTGGGAAAATTTCTGGATCACTACCTGCAGAAGTTCGTCCAAAAATGGTGCACATACACACGAGATACAACTGATTTTTTACAAAAACTACAAACCATTCAACCTTACATTCAGGAACACTGGTGCATGTGCACAATAGATGTAACTGCTTTGTATACTTCAATTCCACATGAGGCAGGACTTGAATCTGTGGAGTGGGCCCTACTTAAGATGCAAGATATTGATGTTGATAAAGTTTTTGCTAAAGCTACTACATTTTTGTCTACATCATAGTTATTTCCGATGGCAATCCAATTTTTACGCTCAACTGGCAGGCACATCAATGGGTTTTTCGGGAGCTCCGGCGTATGCCAATATATTCATGGCGAAATTTGAAGATGATTACATTTTAAACAAAACAGAATGGACATCTGGCATTGCACAGTACACAAGATACATTGATGACATATTCTTAATATGGACTAAAACCCAAAAACAATTGGAGTATCTAATCAACGAATTGAATAGTAGGAACTCCAGGATCCAATTTACGCATACTATCAGCCGCAGACAAATCAATTATTTGGATGTTCTTGTCAAAAGGAACTTAAATGATACAGGCATTCAAACTGAGGTTTACACAAAACCCACGGACAGGAACAGCACACTTCATTTAACAAGTTTTCATCCCAGAAGTCTCATCCGAAACCTACCATTTTCACAATTTGCCAGAATCAACAGAATATGTTCTGATCCTAACAATGAAAAAGTGAAAACATTGCAGTTTAAACAAAGATTCATAGATCGCGGTTACCCTGAAGAAATCCTACAGGCAAGTTTAATTAGTCTGGCAGAAAAGGATCGTATGTCACTTTTCAATAAAGCTACGCGGATCAAGTCCAACACACCAACCTTTGTGTCAAAATATTCGACGTGTTCCAACCAGATAAAACACACAATCAATAAGAGGTGGGAATTACTTCAAAATGAAGCAGATTTCAAAGGACTTTTTCACACCAAACCAACCTTTGCATATACAAGAGGCAAGAACTTACAAGAACTTATTTCGATCCCACAGATCCAAGATCATGAATCACATAAAGGCACTTTGCGCTGTTTTAATTGCACTCATTGCAATAACATTATAACAGGGGATATTCTTTCACATCCACATTCAGGCAAGAATATAAAATTGAAACATTCTGCTGATTGCAACACAACTAATGTGGTTTATTGTTTAAAATGCCCATGTGGCCAGGCATATGTAGGCAAGACAGAACGTAAACTAAAAGTAAGATTGTCGGAACATAAAAGTAAAATTCGGACACAGAGCAAAACATCAAGTGTAGCCGTTCACTGGCAAGAGGCAAAGCACACCATTTCTCAGTTACGATGTCAGGTAGTTGAGGTAGTTAAACTACTGGAAGGCATTGATAATCGAAAAATTATTAGAACGAGAAATCTTTTGGATAGACTTTCTTGAAACCTTATTTCCAAAAGGTTTAAATGATCCGGTGGACTATAGTTGCTTTTTGTAATGTGTGTCCATCATGGTTGTTCACGCAGTGTTGACATCATTATGTCTTGAACCATCTTGACATGTACCAGTTGGCATTTGGCATTTAACAAGCTTATACGGGGTCTTTATACTTCTTTTTCTTCTTCTTTTTTAATTCCTTTTACTTTTTATTCGCACTTTAAACTAGGACAAAACACATTACAATCCCTTACTTAGCTTCTATTTCACTCGGTATGTCTGCATAGTCTGCTTTCTATTTCTATTACATAGTCCTCTTTTATTATTCATTCACGCCGGGTCCACTGTTCAGCGTTCACTTCCTGATTTACACGGAGTACGCGCGGGTCTTACTGACATTGACAAAACTTTCGGGTAAGAGCTTTATTAATCCTTATTCTTACCCTCGGGGCTTCACCTTTGCATACCTCATAGCCTTTTTACATGGAAGCTTCCGTTTATGTCTTTGTTCATAGATGTTTTTTGCGGGTTGACTTGATTTACCACGTCTCGGTTAGTCATTTTACCAACTGGTGAGTGTTAGCATGTTTACATCACCGTTCACTTTTTGTATCAACCCTGCTTTGTAGTAATCTATTGGCACCGTTTTCAGGAGGATTAAAATACAACGCACTATCACACACTCCGTGGCCGACCAATTCGGTAAGAACAGCCTCGAATATCAATTATTTTGCACTTCTTACCATTTCGTTCTCTTTTCACCGTAATTTCCTTTTTCCACAGTTTGCTCATTTCTATGGGCATTTCATTGAAACGTATTTTCGCTGAGACATTATTTTTATTGTTGAGGTGAGCACTCTTTTTAAAAATTAGGCATCTTGTTTCTGGTCACTTTTCCTCGTTTCTACTCGTTACTAGCATTCAACACAATAAATAGGCTCTACACCCCACCAGGGTTTATTTCTCTTTGGGAATTTTTACTTACTATCTGGTGCACTTACTTCACTCCAAGCTTGTTTTATACATATAATGTCACATGATTCGGATTTGGTCTTTTATCACAACCATTTGTTGATGAATAGAATTCCTCTATGTACCAATGTAAATAAAGTACTTCTCGTGTATTTGTTTGTCCACAGACATGCCACTGAGGAAGGGACCCCAGAGTCCCGAAATGCATAGGAGCTTAATCACAAGAATTTGTCATCAATGGGAAGATACCCATATGTCTCATAAAAGACTATGTATTTATGTTTTGGAAAATTTTGTGTGACAAAAACTTTTCTGTATGCTATGAATGCATAATAATTGTTTATTGTTAATTGGAAAAAGTCTGCATTTATTATTATTATTTTTTCTATGTTGCGGAAAAATATAGACATTAATGAACCAGTTATTAATCGATGTCTAGTGTGTACTTTTGATGTAAATTGCCTAAAATCAGTTATTTGTATAAGGAACAGTGCTCCCCACATACAGGTACCTCTCCTGCTTTAACTGTCACCTACATATGTGACACCTCGGCGCGTTGACGTCAGTTACTTTCCATGACTTTCCATGGCAGAAGCGCAGAGGCATGAAGTGCATTGACATTAATGTGTTTTGAACAACTAGGGCCCTGAAAGGCAACAGCCCTGACTCTAAAAACCTATCCGCAGGGTGAGGAGGATGGGTGGGTCAGTAGGGAATCTGCGGCTAGATCTTGTCTCTACCAGATAAGGCGTTACCGAAGGTAAGTAACTTGTCCACCTGATAGAGACATCTAGAACAGATTCCTTACCTTTGAATAGATACCCAAGCAATACCATCCCCATCGGAGGGACTGCAGATAAGTTAGACCAGGAAGTCCAGCAGGACAGAGCGGCCAAAAAGGCCATCCCTGTGGACTTCACTGTCTAGGCAGTAGTGCTTGGTAAACGTGTGCAGTGATGCCCACGTTGCTGCCTGACAAATGTCGAGGACTGAAACTCTACGATGCACTGCCATGCTAGCAGCCTTAGCACTGATGGAAAGAGTCCTTAAACCTTCAGGAGGTTGCTTTTTGGCCAGAGCATAGCAAATTTTGATGCAGAGGATGACCCATCCCGAGATAGTCCTCTTTGGCAACACACAACCTTTCTTTGATCCAACTTACCCCATGAAGAGTTGGTTGTCCGCCCGGAACACTTTGGTGCAGTCAAGGTAGAACGACAATGCTCTTTTTGGGTCCAGACGGTGGAGTCGCTCCTCTTCTTTAGAGGGGTGAGGAGGAGCGTAGAAAGTGGGCAAGATGACAGATTGCCCCACATGGAATGGTGTTACAACTTTCGGTAAGAAAGAGGCCCTAGTGCGAAGCACCAACTTATCAGGGAAGTTGGTCAGGTAAGGAGGCTTGGATGACAGAGCCTACAATTCCCTCACCCTTCTGGCAGATGTAATTGCCACTAAAAATGCTGCTTTGATAGTAGGCAGCCGGAGGGGGAAATTGTGCAGAGGTTGAATATGGAAAGCACATTAGGAAGATGAGAACCAAATTAAGGTCCCATTGAGGCATAATCAAAGGAGAAGTTTTGAACATATGTACAAGTCCCTTAAGGAATCTAATTACAATGGGAGATTTGAATAAAGAGAGTTGGTCTGGCAGCCAGTGGCGGCTGCTGGAATTTGAAACTGGTGAGGCGTACGCAGAACGAATCAACGTATGCGAGCGAGGCCGACGACAATAAGGGGGGTTCTTTTTGGTGCGATTTTCAGCACTATTTCTGTGATAAATGGACTAAAAATTCAGTTCTTCTAGGCATTCATAAAAGAAAACTCGTACATTATTTCAGAGAATTTCTGGGTTGCCAAGCAAGTCTGACTTCTGAAGAGGGTTAGGGTACTAAGCAAGACTGCTTTGGCTCTACCCTTTCCAATAGAAAACACTAGTTAGCGATGTGAACAAGTTCAATGGACAAACCTGGGGTCTAGGGAGAGTCCCTCTCCTGGGAAAGAAATTTAAATAAGATTGGCAAATGGTGCATTTTAAAGCAAATGAATGCAGCGATAAAGCAAGGCTTATTAAGCAGTGGGAACGTATAGTCTGGAAATATTAAACACATTAAAAACTGCCCCGTATCTTCTTGCATTAATTTGTTCAACAGTTACTGTAATATGTAAATGGTTCTGCATGACTACTTTAGCCCTTTAAAATGTATGCTTGCCCAGTGTCTTGCACTGCATGCAGCATTAACTTTGGGAAAATATGCTCTAACCAGACTTCGGGAAGCACCCACAGCTGCTGGCTGTAACCAGTCATATAGAAATATGTGCAGACAGGGAAAGCCGAATATGTCCCAGGGATGGACTTCACGGGACATAGCCTGTGAGCCGGCGCCGGGTAATGAAAGTCAGTGTCTCTCTGTAGCAATTTTACCATACATGTTGGCCTCGTACACAAAAATACCTTCATACAAGCGTGCAATTGTGCACACACAAACATACACACCCCCACTTGCTCATGCTGGTGGCAGGCCCTCTCTTGTGCTGACGTATGGTGGGATTCACTCACACAAAGAACTGGTACATCACAGCCAGCAGCAGTGCAAACTTCACAGGTATGTGCAAGTACAGTAAGGCAACAGTAGTTGAAGTGACACTACAGCAAAGAATCTGTGCTTGATTTGATATTCTCGGGTTCAAACCTGTGTGGGTCCAGTCAACCTTTCATCCTCCTGAGGTAATTAAAAATAGTACCTTTGAGTGGGCTGTCAATAAATATGTCTTATTCAGCACCAAGATGCCCCAACAGTTTAAAGTGCCATTACAAATACATGTTACATTATTCACAGCGATAAGGTATGCCGCTTTACTCACACAGTAATGGTGTAGCACTGATAGGGTTTTATGATGAAGTACTGGCCACTAAAATAACGTGGTGCAAAATTATCATTACACACCCAATCCCCAATAAACACAACAACCCAAAATAAAAACAATTACAATAAGTTTTATAGTAACGTTAATATAAACGCACAACACCATAATAAAAGCTGACGTTAAAGTAAACAGTAGTTTACATTTCGATATTACATTAAAGCAGTGAAAAATACATACTAACATTTGATATTTCAGCCCACGATATTTTTGTCATCATAATATTTTGACCACGGTATTATGGGCTGCTGACATTTTTGAGAAAATATTTAGCTGGAATACATAATGGTAGCAGCAGCGCAGGTGCCGATTGCAAGCACACAGGTACATCATGAGCCGCTGCAGGTCACATTTCCACCACACCCACCGAAAAGGTACAGCAAAGGTAGCCACCGAGACAGGTTCTCAGACTCATACACACAGTAGAAGTGGACATGAGTTTATCCAAGCACGGCCAACGTGTACAACAATAGAAATCTAATTGGAAGAGGAGGAGTGGGATGCAGGTGTGTTCTTTCCTCCAAACACCGCCTGGATGGCATACATCCTTGATGTACACATGGGTTAGTTAGTGCAAGCTTCACAACGGATCGCGGAATGACGGAAATCCATGCATCTCGGCACTTATGTAAGTGTCCGTCCACAGTCGCGGCTCGCATCGCAATACTCGGGGAGGGGTTGCGGGGGGGGGGGGTCGCGTGGGAGTGGGGGCCGGGGAATTAAAATTAAAAAAAAAAAAGAAAGAAAACTTACCTGACCGCCGGTCCGCGCCGCCTCTGCTGGGCCCTTGGCGCCTTCACTGGAGTGGCAACCCCTCAGCCAATACTGGCGCTGCTCCAGGATTGGCTTAGAGCAGGGTAACTCGCCGCCCGCCTGCCCATTAGGAGACCGAGGGTTGAGCCTTTGATCAACCCTCGCTCTCCTAATGGGCATGCGCCAGCCAGAGCAGACACTAGTGCGCATGACTGGGCACGGCGGAAAAATTCACCGACCTTCACCAGTCATGCGCACTTGTGGTGCTGCCTGCCCCTGGTCTGACAATGCATCATGCATGTCAGTCAACATGACGCCGGACCGCCCACCCCCTTCAGACTCTGAAGGGGTGGGCGGTCCGACGTCATGCTGACTGACATGATTGTCAGTTCTCCCTCGGCGTCTCTGAACTTAAGTAAACTGAGTCAGTTTACTTAAGTTCACAGACCCCGAGGGAGCTGAGGGCGCGGGCGGCTTTTGGGGCAACGCCCCAGCGCCCTAATGGACGCACCGCCACTGCTGGCAGCCTGAGGGAGGCAGACAGGCCCGAAAGGTATCCTTTGAGAGTGCCCAGGGAAGATCCATACTGGGCAAGGGTCAAAATAAAAAGCAAAATGTGAGAAAGGGAAGCAGAAAGAGGATCAATAGACCTTTCTGCACAGTATTTTACAAATTTGCGCCACGGACAGGCGTACACGATCTTAGGAGAGGGACGCCTGGCTGCCAAAATAACATTACAGACTTCGGGCAGAAGGTCAAATGCTATCAACTGCATCCGCTCAATCTCCACGCAAGAAGGCATATAGTTGACAGGTTCGGGTGGAGGACCATCTCCTGCTGCTGCAAAAGAAGATCCTCCCGAAGGGGCAGCCTGATTGGAGTATCGATGCTCAATTGGAGAATCTCGGGATACCAGACTCTCCATGCCAGATCAGGAGTCACAAGAATGACTTGGGCCCGGTCGCTCCTCATCTTCTTGAACACTCTGGCCAGGAGTGGTATTTGCAGAAAATTGAATAGGAAGCCCGAGCTCCACTCAAGATGAAAAGCTTGTCCGAGCAAATGCCGCCTTGGAAACTACAGCATACAAAACTGCTGATATTGCGTGTTCTCGGCAGAGGCAAACAGATCTAACCAAGGGTTTCCGCACTGTTGAATGAAGCCTATCACCACCTCCGGAAGAAGACGCCATTCGTGATCCGGTAGGCATTGATGGCTGAGTTTGCCCACCCTGGCGTTCAGAGAACCTACGAGGTGTTGAACCAGGTGTTGAACCACCAGGGATATGCCCTGCTGCTCCAGCCATGTTTAGAGACACAGGGCCTCCTGACAAAGGGTCCATGACCCCACCCGCCCTGTTTGTTGCAATACTACATGGCAGTGGTGTTGTACGTGAACACTTGAACCAGCTTTCCCTTGACTGAAGGAAGAAAGGCTTTCAATGCGAAGCAAATCGCTCGGAGCTCCAGCAAGGTGGTGTAGAGTCCGGATTCCGCCGGTCTCTACCTCTCCCAGATGGCCGCCCCATCCCAGGAGTGACGCATCTTTCACTACTGTGTGGTCTGATTGGGGAAGAGAGAGGGATCTGTCTCTAACCCAATCACGGACATTTAGTCACCACTGCAGGTCCTGTGCAGTTCTCTCTGACATTTGGACCGTGTTGGAGAGATTCCCATGGTACTGCACCCACTGTAACTTCAGGTCCCACTGCAGAGCCCGCATTTTCCAACTGGTGTGTCACTAGCAGGATGAAGGAGGCCATGAGGCCCATCAGTCTCAGAGTCATTCTCACCGAAGTCCAGGATAGAGGCTGTATTAGAAATGGGGGTCTACAGTTGGCACGGGTTTGCACCTTTGTCCAAGTAGGGACCCTTCTTCCTAGTCAGGGTAAAGGGGATACACTCCTAAAATAACCCCTGCTCACCCCATTGGTGCTTGGCATGAGCAGACAGGCTTATCTCAGAGGCAGTGTGTAAAGCATTTGTGAACGCATACAGTAATACAGTGAAAACACTACAAATGGACACCACACCAGTTTAGAAAAATAAGTAATCTTTATCTAAACCAAAACAAGACCAAAACGAAAAAAATCCACAATACAGTAATAAACATATGACTTTCAAATGGTAGAAATAGTTCAGTTCAAAACAAATTGCAGATGTGATACTTTTCACACAAAGTACCTTCAATGCGTCGCGCACACAAATAAAAAGGGTTGCAGGGAAGGTGATGCGTCGGTTCCTTACACTCAGGGAAGGTGATGTGTCGGTTCCTTGCTCCGGGGGAGGTGATGTGTCGGTTCCTTACTGCTGAGCAGGGGAGGTGATGCATCGGTACCTTACCGGAGAGGAGGTGATGCGTCGGTTTCTTAATGCGTGGGGAAGTGATGCGTCGGTTTCTTACTGCGTCCCCCAATGATGCGACAGACCTGGCGCCTCGATGCGTGGTTCTTGCAGCCACACAGCAGGGCTTGCGTCGGAATCGGTGCAGTGCTCTCGGACTTCGGAGACCGGTGCACTTGATGCGGCGTGCGCCAATTTCTCGAGCCATGGGCAGGCGCTGCGTTGGTTTCTTTGGCGATGCGTCGGAAACAGGTACGGTTCCGTCGTGCTTCTCGTCGTTGCGTTGCTTTTCCAGCTCCCAACAGCCAGAACAACCTCCAGAGGCCCAGAACAGCTACAGGCACCTCTTGGCAGGTCAGAATCCCAGCCAGGAAGTTCAGGGGAGCTGGGGGTGAAGTTTTTGTGTCCCTGAGACTTCAGTACAGGAGGCAAGCTCAATTCAAGCCCTTGGAGATCTTCCTCAAGCAGGGGACACAGCAAACAGCAAAGTCCTTCTCCTTTCCTTGGCAGAACGTAGCCACTGCAGGTCTACTCCAGACAGCAAACAGCACAGGGGCAGTATTCCTCCTCAGTTTCTTCAGCTCTTCTCCTTTGCAAAGGTTCCTCTTGATTCCGAGAAGTGATCTAAAAGTCTGGGGTCTGGACCCCTCTTTTTATACAGTAATCTCTTTGTTCTCTGTGGCAGAGAAGCTCTTTGCCCAGCCACAACCAGTTCTGTCCTCTCTGGCGCAGCTTCCTGGCAGGAGATGGAGACAGCATTGTCTAAGGCAGACCAGGCCCATTCAGGTGTGAAAGAAATCTCCTCCGCCTACTCTGAATGCAGCCCAGGTCTATTCAGCCCAGCCCTGACTCACCCTGGAAAGGCAGGACACACCTCAACCCCCCAAGTGGCTGTCTGAACAGAATGCACATCCCCCGCCCCTGTCACTCCAAACCCAGACAGTCAATACACAACCTAGCAGAGGCACACTGGATGGTTAGGCAAGAAAATACCTACTTTCTAAAAGTGGTATTTTCAAACGCAGAATGTAAAAACCACCCTCACTAAAAGATGCATCTTAACATTCTGAGTTCAGGCATATCAAACTTTATTTTCCTATCTTGTTCCCTTGGGCAGTTAGGCTTATAAGATGTTATAAGCAAACTCACCATTCTATCCCATGGGGACAGATAGCCTTACAATAGTGAAAAACTAAACTGGCAGTATTTCACTATCAGGACATGCCACACATATCAGGGCATGTCCACATTTCACATACACTGCACCCTGCCCACAGGAATACCTTGTGCCTACCTTAGGGGTGACTAACATGTAAGAAAAGGGAAGGTTAGGGCGTGGCAAGTGGGTGCACTTGCCAGGTCGACATGGCAGTACTAGACTGCACACAGACACCGCAATGGCAGGCCTGAGACCTTTTTGCAAGGCTGCTTGTGTAGGTGGCACAATCAGTGCTGCAAGCCAACTAGCAGCATTTGGTTTACAGGCCCTGGGCACACACAGTGCACTGTACTAGGGACTTAACAGTAAACCAAATATACCAATCATGGAAACACCAATCCATAACAACAATTTACAAAGGGAGCACTTGTACTTTGGCACTGAACAGCGTTGGCAAAGTGCCCAAAGCATCTAGACCAGCAAAACGAAGTCCAACACACAGCTAAAACACAGGAGGTAAAGGCAAAAATACAGGGGAAACCCACGCCAATGATGCCAGGTCTAACAGGCTGAAACATTGGTATCATAGCCTGAATATCCTGGACTCGCTGCTCAGGAGGATAGGCCCGAAACTGCACTGTGTCCAGAACAGCTCTGATGAAAGGGAGCATTTGAGAGGGAGTCAGGTGTGACTTCGGCCCGCTGATAGTGAACCCCAGTGTAGGAAAGTGCATCTTTTGGACATGGTTAGCCACCACCTTTTGTCTGGAAAATGATGCAATTCCGACTGGAAGTGCACAGGGTCCCTTCCAACCGGATCCCCTGTAGCAGAAGCTCTTTCCCCAAACTGTGCCTATTGTTTCCCAATTGGCACAAATTCAGTACCCCTTGTGAGTCCCTAGTGACTGGTACCCCTGGTACCTAGGGCATTGGCACTGAAGAGGGATCACACGGGTAGCAGCACAAATTGTGCCACCCTTGGGTCCCCTCATGAAGGCCATGCACACTGCCACTGCAGACTGCGTGCCTTGGTGCAGACAAAACCGAAAAGTCAACATGGCACACACCCCTGTGTGCCATGCCCACAGACACTGCATGGGATGTAGGTAAAACACCCCTCTAGCAGGCTTTATAACCCTAAGGCAGGGTGCACTATATCCCCTGTGAAGACATACCTGCATGAGCAGATAGGCCCCTGCAATATCCATGTCAATTCTTGGATATTGTAAGTGAACAGGGAAGCTATGAGGAGTACATGGGCTGGGCACTCGACATTACGAGTTACCCGGCTTCATGATGGCTTCACTATATTATGGGATGTTTGGTACCAAACATCTCATCTTAATAAACTTGCACTGATTCCAATGTCAGATTTATTAGAAATTGCACACACAGGACCCTGCAGAGGGGTCACCTGAAATCTACCAACCCTTAGTTTGGTCATCGACTGGTCTAAGCCAGCTTGTCACCACCAGACAGAGTTCTGACCTCGTGCGGTGAGGGTCAGCGCTCTTAGAGGTCATGAACAGAGCCTCTCCTGGGTGGAGGTGTTCACACCTCCCCCCGGTCAAGGAGAGCCATCCGTGGTAGGCAGCTTCAAAGGCCTTTGATCCTTGGATACACAACCCCAGCCTCTCCTGTTAGAAGGAGCAGGACCCCTCTCCTATCCTCACCCCTTCTGGCAGTAAGACAGGTGGGAAAACCAAGTTAGAATAGGAGGTGTACCCCCCTCTGCCAACTCCACCCCTCAGGTGTTGGAGGTGAGGTGAAGCACATTTTTCAGTGCCCATCCTTTTGAAGATGGTGGGTCTTCACCAATCAGGACTAGGGCTATGTCCCCCTCCCACAGGAGGTGGGCATAATAGAGGGTGTAGACACCCTAGATAAGGGGTCCATTCGCCACTACCTGTCATTCCCTTGTAAACACCTCTAAGTTTAGTAATTAGGTGGCATCCACAGACCCAGCACTTCGAAAATCGCCAAAGAACTCCCTTGCGATAGAGGTACTATCACCCTGTAGCCGCAGGTACCACAAACAAAAAAGTCCGGTCCAGTATCGTCCAGCTACCCAGCCCAACCAATGTCACAAGTGCCATCAAAAGGTATTCCTGCTCTGGAGGGTCAGCTCAGCCTCTACACCAAGTCTTGAGAACCCAGAAACAGTTGCTCATCATATCGCCCCATCTCTCTACTAAATGCAGAAGCTAAAATCCTTGCCAAAGTACTTGCCATACGCCTACTACAAGTTGTTACGAGGTTGGTACATCCCGACCAATCCGGCTTTATGCCGGGGAGGAGCACATTGCTTAACTTGCACAGGCTGCACAGAGTTTTGGGGCGATTAGGTACGCTTAGGAAGGATGAGGTGGTAATGTCCCTGGATGCCAAAATGGCATTCGACACTATTGAATGGCCTTACTTGTTTGCAGTTCTGAAGAGGATGGGTTTCGATCCCAACTTTGTTGCTTGGCTTGGGCTCCTCTATAGTGAACCCCTTGCACAAGTGGTGGTCAACAGGACACTGTCCTCGTCCTTTTCCCTCAAAGAGGAATGCAGCAGGGTTGCCCTCTGTCGCCTTTGCTTTTTGCCCTAGTATTAGAACCTCTTGCCGCATGGATCCGTAGAGATCCCTTGATAAGAGGGCTTCGATGGACGGAAGGGTGGGAAGACCGAATATCTCTCTATGCTGATGATATACTCCTATATCTCGCCTCACCCAAATTCTCGATACACAGAGTAATAAATATATTCACCAACTTCGGGAAAAACTCTGGATATAAAATCAATTGGACAAAGTCCATAGTCTTTGTACTGAGAGGTGAGTTGCCCCCTCTTCCTAAAGATTGTGAGGCGACAATTGTCACAGAAGGATTCCGATACCTGTGAATCTATTTCACCACCGACCCTGAGCAATGTACTACCCCCACTTCAGCGCCTGAGAAGTGATGTGAGGCACTGGAAAACCCTCCTGCTAACCTTATTGGGGCGCACCGCATTATTTAAAATGATGGCGCTTCCACGTTTCCTTTATGTGTTGCATAACGCCCCATTTATGGTGTCAGCCTCCTATTTCAAGTCTATTGAAAGCGAACAGAGGGAGCTGCTATGGGTCAGGAAGCCACCCCGAATTGCTATGCAAAAACTGGTGAGGGGTTGGTATGATGGCAGGATTGGACTCCCTGACATGCAAAGATATTATTGGGCAGCACAGTTGACGGCCATCAACCAGTGTATATACTGCCCATTTGATGAGCCAGGATATAGAATGGACAAAATGGTTATGCCAGGAGGGAGGTATGAAAGGGTGCTATATAATAAATTGGCACAACTGTGCCTCTCAGGCCTTAGTAAACACACAGTGCAGGTCTGGCACGCAGCAAATAAGTGTCTGGGTTGGACATCAAAGATTACGCAGTCCACCCCACTGTGGGATTCGGATCAGCTGGGGATGCTGAGGAAAACTAAGGGATTCGATGAATGGGACTTAATAGGAATATCTAAGGTGGGAGATCTTTGGCTCGAGGGAGGAGTAACCCACTTTGGACAGCTACAACACGAGTATGAATTGGCCACTACAGAAATGTTTAGATATATGCAGATTAAACATGCTCTCCAGGTGGCAATACCCAAGGGCGAAGTACTCCCTGAATCCTCTCCATTGGAGGACAGAATCTTATTAGACTATATGAGCCGAAAGGCTATCTCCCTAACTTATCAAAAACTGATTAACAATGCCCCGGACCCCCTCGTCCCACTTAGACATAGCTGGACTCGAGATGTTGGGGAGTTGGATGAAGAGGATTGGCGTGAAGCGCTGACCTCCCCGCGGGAGGTGGCAATCTCTTCCAGGTTCAGGCTAGTACAGCTCAAAATTCTGCACAGAATGTACTATTCATGTCAAACGTTGGCCAAAATGAGTCTTAGAGAAAACTCAAAATGTAGAAGACTATGTAACCAAAAAGGTAAGCTTTTTCATACGATATGGGAGTGTGTCCACATTAAAAACTATTGGGAGAGGGTTGTGGAATGCTTTGGGGAGGTGCTGGGGAAAGAACTGGTGCTAGAAGCCAAGTGGTGACTCTTGAATATTTGGGGAGACACAGATTTAAAGAGTAAAGAAAAGATATGGGTAACACTTGGACTGTCAGTAGCCAAGCATAACATTGCCCGGGCATGGGGGATCCCCGAGGCGCCTGTGATTCAGGCGTGGCAGAAAGATATGGATTGGTGTATGTTGGCTGAAAAAACGATATATGAGAGCCGGGGCTGCCCTAGGAAGTGGGAGCAGGTGTGGGTTGGGTGGAATTTGTATAGAGGGAACATATGTACTTCACCATTAATTGATACACACCAAGTGCCCAGGGACCAATTAGTCAATGCAATGGAATAGTGATATATGTACGTATTGTGAAAATGCCAAAACTGAGATGTCTACTTGATTTGTCACTGTTCTAAATGCTCTTACATAACACAGAGATGCTTTGATATTTTCTTTTGTCATCAATAAAAAGAAGTTAAAAAAAAGAAGTCTTGAGGACCCAGGACCCGCCTGAGCTGCAAGACACCAATACCTGGGGTACAGGACCCCCGCTGCAAAAACTTACAAAACCGAGTCCATGCGGACTTCAACTTTACAGTTAGTAAGCACACCGACAAGGGACTTCAGGACTCCAGAGACCCACCTCAGTGGTGGCCCAGCAGCTCCAATCGTCACTCCAAGATGCCAGCCCCTGACCGCGAGGACCAACTTTGCGTGCCGTTGCCCAGCTGCCATCTTTACTGCACCCAGCCCACCTGGCTGGGGCATCTTCAAACCAGCTGTGCTCTTAAGGCCGCAGAGCCCTTATGACCTCCACTCTCCCTCGAGAGCCCTCGGACTTGTCTACAAGTCCCCCTTTGCTTTGTTTTTACAGGTGGCCCCTTGGCTTCGTAGCGCACCAGCTCCAGTCCCCTTTTCTCTTGTTTCTCAAGAAACCCGGGAAGCTCCCGAGAACTTGGCCATGGCACTTTGGACCTTGGCCCTGAACCTTCCGATTTCCAAAAGGGTAACCACACAACAACTGTATTGCATTGCATTTCCTACTTGCCTTTTTCCTCCCATAGCAAGTATTGTGCGTACTTGGGCACAACAGTGAATATAGCATTTTAATGTGATTTATCGTATCGTGAAAAGCATTTACCTTGTACCCAAATTTCTTGGGCTAATATTTATATAAAAAGAAGTGTTATTTTTCTAATTTGGTCTCGACTTCATTCATTGAGTCTGTGCCTAATTTATTGCCTTGGTGTGTATAACAAATGCTTGGAACTGACCTTGATAAGCCTAACTGCTCGCCGACACTACCACAAAATGAGAGTTAGTATTTTCTTCTTTTGCCTCTGTAAACCAATGAAGGTCTCTTCAACCTCTCTACACAGTGTACCCCATTGTGGTGCACTATATAGAGAGGTGGTTTTCCTAAACCTATCAAATGCAGGAGGTTTACCGTAGTCTGGAGGTGGGAGAGAACAGCCTAGGGTGAGCTCGCCTTCAACAGCCAGTCGTCAAGATAGGGGTAGACTGGCACCCCTGATCTGTGCAGATGAGCTGCTGCCACCACCATCACCTTGGTGAACACCCGAGGGGTGCTGATGAGGCCAAAGACAAGCACGGGGAACTGAAAGTGCTTGCGCAGGTAGCGCCGATGAGCAGGCAGGACTGGAATGTGAAAATAGGCATCCTGCAAGTACAAAGCTACCATCCAGTCTCCTGTGTCCAGGGTAGACAAGACCTGAGCTAGAGTGAGCATCTTGAACTTTTCCTTTTTGAGGAAGTAGTTGAAGGCTCGCAGAGTTAGGATAGGGCGCAGGCCCTTTTCCTTCTTTGGGACCAGAAAGTAGCGGGAATAACAACCACAGCCTATTTCTGGTGCCAGAACCCACTGTATGAGTTCCTTGGCCAACAGAGTCATGATTTCTTCTTGAAACAGTCAGGTGATCCTCCGTGAGCCGGTCATAAGCTGGAGGCATGGAGTGAGGGGTAGTCTCGAAGGGAAAGGGGTAGTCTCGAAGTGACAGGAGTAGCCCCTTCGGATTATCTGGAGGACCCACCTGTCTGAGGTGATGTTCTGCCAGTGGTGGAGGTGATGTTCTGCCAGTGGTGGAGGTGATGGCGGTGATGGCTGATCCTGCCACCAACTATCCACCCATGATCTTGAAGGGCCGGAGTAGGAAGGCTTGGAGGCTAAGGTTGCAGGGGGCTGGTGGACTGACCCGACCTCTGGCCGCACGACCCACAGGATCAGAACGAGCTGCGCCCATGGCCACGCAGAAGTTGTTGAACTCATGGAGCCTTGTGGCTGGGGTATGGCTGGCACGGCTGGAAGCCCCTTCCATAGCCATGAAAGGCAGACTGGGGGAAAGTGGCCACTGAGAGGTTCAAGAATTTGGCTGTAGCCCACGAGTCCGTAAAGCGCTCCAGCTCCGCCTTGTCTCCGAAGAGACGGGTGCCAGCAAATGGCATGACCATGAGAGAAGCCTGGACATCCCCTGAAAAGCCAGAAGTCCTCAACCAGGCATGGCATTGAACAGCCACCGTAGATGAAATCACTCTGCCCAGGACCTCGGCCGTGTCGAGACCACAACGAATCACGAACTTTGCCACATCTCTGCTTGGGAGAGGATGGCCCGGGCTTTCTCCGGGACCTGTGGCAGCACTTGTTTCTCACAAAGCATGGGAGTAACCGCCCAATAAATATGCAGTGTTCAACGACCGTAATGCAAGGCTGGTGGAAGAAATTTTTTTCAAGCTTAACTATCCATCCTCTTGGATTCCCCATCTGGGGGTGTGGAACGGCACGTGCATTGGGAGGTAGAGGCTTGGACACCCAAGCTCTCTGAGGTAGGGTGGTTGGTGAGGAAACTTGTGTCTCCCGGTGCAGGGTGATTGTCCTATTCACAGAAGCCCCTGTGCTGGACTTGGACCAGGTTCCCAGTAGGACATCAATTAAGCTTAATTGAAAGGCAAGCACAAGGAGATGATGGAAGGAGCGCTGAAACTTTTCAGACTCTCACCCCCAGTCACAGATCTGGGTTGAACCCATCATCGTTCTTTAGCTCACTTTGCCACCCCAGTTCAAACCCAGCTATATGCAAATCAGTCTTGACCCTGTGCCTCATGGGAACAGTCCAGCCTGAACTGCCAAGCCAGGTCTTCCCTGGACCAGAAACAAGCATCCTGGGACCGGTTTCGGGGTAACACCCCTCATCAGCCAGGCTAGCTTGAATCCAGTGGCAAAGTGAGCAAGGGACCCATGTCTGGGCATACCCTGCCAACTTAGGGTGAACAAAGCAAGCACAAGGAGGTGATGGATAGAGCACTGAAACTTTTCAGACACTCACCTCCAGTCACAGATCAAAATTGAAAGGCAGCAAGGGTTCCGCGGAGGAGACACCAGGCTGCAGGACCTCTGTCAAGAGGTTCATGTTAACCACCACAGACGGGAGCTGACGGTCCAGGACCTCAGCTGCCCTTTGCACCACCATAGCGTATGATGCTCCTTCCTCCGTAGCCACAATAGGGGAAGAAAGAAGGCCCGAATCTGGAGAGGTACAGTAAAGATTCACTAATCTTTATTGGTCCAAGATACACTCACAGCTTGCTCTCCCAGCTCCTCAGCTCCAACCTCCCTTCACCTTCAAAGAACAGCATTCCACCCACCAACATGGTTCTAAATTCCATCCCAGGAAGCTAAGACAACTCCACAGGTACACAGTCCACTGGCCTCACCCAATTCCTCATACCAATCCATTTCATAAGGCTGGTCTTGTAAAGGGTCCAGCGACCCCTCCCAAACTTCCTCCAATCCTTGCCTTCAGAATAGGGCTGAGGAAGCGACCTAGAGCCAAAGGGATCTGTAGGCACCAATCTGGCTCTGGGTCGTCGGGGATAAGAATGGGGCTGGTGCCAGTGGCGGTGTTGAGCGTCTCGGCGTGGGGATCGGCACCGGGGAAGGTCTCAGTGGTACGACAGGCTTCGGGCTGGATCCATCACTGGATCTTTGGGGGGTCCTTGGCCAGCTCAGAAATTGATGGAGCCCGCCGGGGCCCCAAGGCACGCCAGCAGGGTCAGGTTGCCCTAATATGAGGCACATGGCATCATAAAATTGCTTGAGTTGGGCAGGGGTCGCTCCGGCTCTCATGAAGGCTGGGAAGCACAGAGCCAACCCAGGCGCAGGTTCCGAGGAATGAGACGAAGAGCGCCAAGACTCCTCCATCGCATCGGCTGATGGACTGGATGAAGTCGAAGCACACTTCAACTTCTTATGTTTCTTGTGCTTCTTTCCTGACCGACTCGATGACTTTAAGCGGGAGGACGAAGACTTGGACTGCCGGAGCGGTACCCAGACCTTCCTCTCGACCAGGACTGACAACGAGACCTCCAGGGGACTGTCACGGTGCAGAGTGCTAGGGCTGCAAGCAGCTTTAGGGACCACTCCCTCAAAGCTTTCAGAGTCATAGCCCGGCAGTCGGAGCACGACTTCAAGTTGTGGTCACGCTCCAGGCACCAAAGACAATCCAGGTGTGGGTCCGTCGATGACAGGCGCTGCACGGCTTGAAGCCAGAGTCTTTTTTGACATGAGGAAAACCTACGCACCAAAAAAGGGAGTTGACAAAATGTCAAAAAAAGCCTGGCAAAAAGTGACAGAGGGTAGCTCTCTTCACGGATCTGCACTGGCTGGCACGGAAAGAAAAGATTTGACGTCAGCTCGCCGAGGTGGCGCCTATATAGGTGACGCGAATGTCACAACCTTGCGGAGGACACAATGACGTCACGCAGAGCCAACTGACGCCACCTACCGTCGCACAGAGGTCATTCTCGAAGAAAAATCTTCCGGATCCAGTCTGATGCGTTGGAAATTCAAGGGTAAGGAATCTGCAGGCAGATGTGTATCAGATTAATCTGCGACACCAGCCTAGTTCCAAAATTTGTTTCATGATTGAATGCTCTGACAGGGCTTCAAGGAAGGTTAGTGAAACACCCCTTACCACATGCACAATCCATGCATATTGCAAGAATTTCCCGATTCCCACTCCAACCCACTCCTGACATTGGGTCAGGGAGAGGAATCTGCTGTTCAAATACAGTTCTCCCACCATGTTGCAGCCCCCATACTCTATGCCCAAAAAGATGTGGGCTCCTGCAGGGCCCGGAACGGTCTCAATGACCAGAGAGGCATATTAGGAGTGAATGGGGCTCGTTTCAATACTCGCAGTACCAGACTATGCCAGCTATCCCCCATATTTCTTATCAAATATAGCATCTCTCTTGGAACCCCACTGCCCTGAAAGAAAAATTCCGGGTATGTATAGTCCCTGTGTGTACCCAACAGAGAATGTTCCTAGTTTGGGCCCTCCTCAAACCAATGGATAGCGTGCTGTAATTGGGCCGCTGCATATCCGCATAATACACAAATATGTCTGGCACGACCAGGACCCCTTCCAACCAGGGCAATTTTAAAACCTCCAACTTCACCTTGCTGATTTTGCCAGCCCAAACCAGATCCCCAAGCAAAACATCTAGCCTACAGAATATTGCCATGGGGGCGGAACACATTGTGTTTTGGAGGACATAGAGGCATCTAGGCAGGAACACTATCTTCGCCAATGAAATACGACCCATTATGGACAGCGGAAGAGCCTTCCAGAACTCCTTGAAACCTTGCAAACTGGCTACCACTCTGCCATGGCAACAATAAAGTTGATGAGAGATTTTATTGTTTTAAGCATCTAAATGATTCATCTGCAGATATAATTGCTATAGCTTTGCTTCAGAAACTTAGCAATGTTTCTCCAGAGCACAGTGACAAAAAACCTTATTGTTTAAAGCTATGATGGCACTAGCATGAAGAGTGGAGCCAGTGAGGGAGACCAAAAAAGCTAGAGATGTGTACACCAATGTGCATCATGTACATTTCTATGCTCACCAAATAAATCTGATTACGGAGCAGACAGTATCAAGGCTCTCAAAAATATATTTTTTTGGTTGCAATTTTGGGAGGCTTTCAGCGTTTTTCCCAAGGTCTTCAAAAAGAACTGAAGTTCTCCAGACCATAGTTGCTAGAAAGGCTCCAAAGAGGAACCCCAACTTGCTGGAACGTCCGTATCCTTACTGTCGTACAAGTTACTTACCTTCGGTAACGTAATATCTGGTAGAGACACAGTCTAGCAGCAGATTCCTTAACTTTTGAATTCTCCACAGGCACCAGTCTGGATCCGGAAATTTTTCAGTAGTACCACTGCGTCGTACAGCTCTGTGATTATGTCGATTCCGGTCATGACATCAGTGGAGCCATATAAGTCCCCTCCGTCGCGCGGACAACAGTTTCAGCTGTGAAGACTTCCGCGCCAGAACACTGAGCCACTCTAGGAACTGGCTGTGGAAACACCAATCACGAACAAGATGAAATGGTATGCCAATACTATCCAAAGGGTTTAAGGTAAAATACCCACATTAATGAACGACACTTAGGCTACGTGAAACCCTGCACCCTGAAGCAGAACCATCCTTAAAAAGGGGAACACCTTCCACTATACAGACCACTCACCAATGTAAGTGAGAGATATGGCCATAGCAGTATAAGATCCATGAAACAACAACAAATGTTTGTTGAGTCACCATTACGTGAGATAGTGACCACTGGTATCCAAACCAGTACTGATGAAGGTTATAACCCCTTGTCTCATAGGTCTTTCGCAGAGTGGGGAGGATGGGCAGGGCATTAAGGAATTTGTGGCTAGACTGTGTCTCTACCAGATATTACGTTACTGAAGGTAAGTAACTTGTACATCTGATAGAGACATCTAGCCACAGATTTCTTAACTTTTTAATTAAATACCATAACTATACCCACTGGAGGAGGGTCTGCGTACTAATCCTACAACAGTTCTCAAAGAGAACCAGCCGGTCAAAACCATCAACAGACTAAATGTACATAGGAATAGTAGGAAAAGTGCATGGCTCTTAATAGATCACTATCACAGAATATATAAATAATAAACCACCCTATAGGCCCGAAAAAATCGAGTCCTGAGGGAAAAGGGGGGAAACCCCTAAATAACAACCTGACAGTTATCAGGTACCATCATCTATGCCCAAGGGGAAAGAGAACTCGTGGACCAAAAGGGTCAAGAACAAGACAGAAGCCTTGTAAACCTTGTTCTTCACATCAATATCAGCAAAGAACCGTCCTGATAAAATCCATAAAGAAGGACTCCCAGGACTCATCCCCATTATACTAAGATGAATGAACCTCAATACAAAACTGAAGACATAATCCGTTCACCATGAAAGGAGAACAATAATACCTCCCTGGTATAAAGAACATTTGCTTGAACAAAATGACCACCCGAAGGTTACATCATACATTGTAAAGATGTAAAAAAAATGACACCAAACAGCTTTAAATCTGGTATAGGTTTCATCAAATATGCCAGATGTATAAAATTTCGCCACAAAGATGTATATATAAGGAGATATATCAGGTATCATCCACCAGAGACTCCGAGTGGCACAAAAACTCACAAAACTTTTCTGGCCAATGTCCCCTGCCGGACCGCCAAGATCTACAAAGCTTGTCCCCACATGGCCTTCAGAGCCATGGCCCGGCAGTCTGAACATGACCTCGAGTCATCGACATCTCGAGGCACCAATGGGGAATGAGGAAAGAGAAGCAACCGCATCTCACACTAAAAACCTCTTTGTTTTCTTCCTCTCTCTTAAAAAAAAAAAAAAAAACATATGTAACACATGCACACAGCCATGTATACACTGTATACATAATGCCGAAACAGAACTGAAAAACCAGTTCAAAACACTTTTTAATATTATTGAAAAAGGTACTGCACCTAACAACAAACCACCTTAGGTGACATGTACCAAAAGTATCATAACCACCGGTAACCTGGCATTAAGATAATGCCTCCTGTAAAACGGAACCCTTGCCTGCAGCAAGAACATGCGATCACACTTGTGATCCAAAACAAAATGTGTGTATATATATATATATATATAAATATATTTATATATCCACACAGGCAGACAGATCCGTATCCAGCCAAAAAAGAGTTCACTCGCGGGAAAGTAGTAGCAAATTGCTTTAATGTACAAACCTCAAAGCGCTGACAGACGCGTTTCGGCACGACGCCTTTTTCAATGTCAGTTTGCATCTTTTCACAAAGCCATTTTAAAATCAAAAAGTGCATGACGTGAATTCATCAAAAGTGAAGATGGCCATAAGGTGGTTCGCATTCGTGAGTTATAACAGCGGCCATCTTATAACGTTCAAGAAACGTAAACATGTGAATTTAGTACATATCATAAATCACATTGCAAGTATTAATAATAACCCAGACAGCGGGGGGATCAATCAAAGATGGGGATACAGAAACGATATCCTGAAAATTCATTATACCAGATAGTACATATATGTAGCCCACAATTTCATCAAGAAATCCAAATGTTGCAATTTTGAAATATCCCACATTGTCACATAATTGCGCCCTGAATGGGCAATGAATATTACAATCAGTAACAGAAAATATGTACATAATATTAATTAATAGATTTAAGGCTGCCAATCAAAATAATCTAAAAGATATACAGTCAAGATGTAGACTAGTTAGCCACAAGACACAATCTGTATGTGTAAAGTTAGTCCAATATATAAGATGGAAAATAAACAATATTCACCACATATGTTGAATACAGCCCTAAATAGGAGCAATAATAAATCGGACTAAAAAATCAAAACCTGATAGTGTGTCAGCGAGAAAGCTCGATAATCCCCATAAAGGAACAGGAGTGGCACACAGTATAACTATCGCCTCCCTCGATATCTATTCACATTTATTCCAAATGACCCTCGCCCAGCTCACCCAATGGACTAGCTCCCCCTCGCACCGTGGAGGGCATATCTTAGACCTGGTTTGTTCCAATTTCCCCCTTTGTGTTAAAGAGCCCCTCCAAGTAACTTGGTCGGATCATTTTCTGATCCAATTCTCATGGACTATCCAGACGCCCCACTTACATAGCAAATGCAAAAACAACAATTGATGGACAGAATGCAGAACAATGTCATACATTCACCCCAGTACAGAGATCTGGGCCTAAATCCATCGTTTTTTTGCTCACCATGCCATTCCAGTTTGAACCCAGCCATATGCAAATCAGTCTAGACCCTGTGCCCCATGGGAACAGTCCAGCCCGAACTGCCAGGCCAGGTCCTCCCTGGACTGGAAACAAGCATCCTAGGACCGGTTTCGGGGTTTCACCCCTTTTCAGCCAGGATAGCTTGACTCCAGTGGCATGGAGAGCACGGGACCCACGTCTGGGCATACCCGTCCCACTCGGGGTGACAAATGCAAAAACAATTGATGGACAGAATGCAGAACAATGTCATATATTCACCCCAGTACAGAGATCTGGGCCTAAATCCATCGTTTTTTTGCTCACCATGCCATTCCAGTTTGAACCCAGCCATATGTAAATCAGTCTTGAACCTGTGCCCCATGGGAACAGTCCAGCCCGAACTGCCAGGCCAGGTCCTCCCTGGACTGGAAACAAGCATCCTAGGACCGGTTTCTTCGGCCAGGATAGCTTGACTCCAGTGGCATGGAGAGCACGGGACCCACGTCTGGGCATACCCGTCCCACTCGGGGTGACAAATGCAAAAACAACAATTGATGGACAGAATGCAGAACAATGTCATACATTCACCCCAGTACAGAGATCTGGGCCTAAATCCATCGTTTTTTTGCTCACCATGCCATTCCAGTTTGAACCCAGCCATATGCAAATCAGTCTTGACCCTGTGCCCCATGGGAACAGTCCAGCCCGAACTGCCAGGCCAGGTCCTCCCTGGACTGGAAACAAGCATCCTAGGACCGGTTTCTTCGGCCAGGATAGCTTGACTCCAGTGGCATGGAGAGCACGGGACCCACGTCTGGGCATACCCGTCCCACTCGGGGTGACAAATGCAAAAACAACAATTGATGGACAGAATGCAGAACAATGTCATACATTCACCCCAGTACAGAGATCTGGGCCTAAATCCATCGTTTTTTTGCTCACCATGCCATTCCAGTTTGAACCCAGCCATATGCAAATCAGTCTTGACCCTGTGCCCCATGGGAACAGTCCAGCCCGAACTGCCAGGCCAGGTCCTCCCTGGACTGGAAACAAGCATCCTAGGACCGGTTTCGGGGTTTCACCCCTCTTCAGCCAGGATAGCTTGACTCCAGTGGCATGGAGAGCACGGGACCCATGTCTGGGCATACCCGTCCCACTCGGGGTGACAAATGCAAAAACAACAATTGATGGACAGAATGCAGAACAATGTCATACATTCACCCCAGTACAGAGATCTGGGCCTAAATCCATCGCTTTTTTGCTCACCATGCCATTCCAGTTTGAACCCAGCCATATGCAAATCAGTCTTGACCCTGTGCCCCATGGGAACAGTCCAGCCCGAACTGCCAGGCCAGGTCCTCCCTGGACTGGAAACAAGCATCCTAGGACCGGTTTCGGGGTTTCACCCCTCTTCAGCCAGGATAGCTTGACTCCAGTGGCATGGAGAGCACGGGACCCACGTCTGGGCATACCCGTCCCACTCGGTGTGACAAATGCAAAAACAACAATTGATGGACAGAATGCAGAACAATGTCATACATTCACCCCAGTACAGAGATCTGGGCCTAAATCCATCGTTTTTTGCTCACCATGCCATTCCAGTTTGAACCCAGCCATATGCAAATCAGTCTTGACCCTGTGCCCCATGGGAACAGTCCAGCCCGAACTGCCAGGCCAGGTCCTCCCTGGACTGGAAACAAGCATCCTAGGACCGGTTTCGGGGTTTCACCCCTCTTCAGCCAGGATAGCTCGACTCCAGTGGCATGGAGAGCACGGGACCCACGTCTGGGCATACCAGTCCCACTCGGGGTGACAAATGCAAAAACAACAATTGATGGACAGAATGCAGAACAATGTCATACATTCACCCCAGTACAGAGATCTGGGCCTAAATCCATCGTTTTTTTGCTCACCATGCCATTCCAGTTTGAACCCAGCCATATGCAAATCAGTCTTGACCCTGTGCCCCATGGGAACAGTCCAGCCCGAACTGCCAGGCCAGGTCCTCCCTGGACTGGAAACAAGCATCCTAGGACCGGTTTCGGGGTTTCACTCCTCTTCAGCCAGGATAGTTTGACTCCAGTGGCATGGAGAGCACGGGACCCATGTCTGGGCATACCCGTCCCACTCGGGGTGACAAATGCAAAAACAACAATTGATGGACAGAATGCAGAACAATGTCATACATTCACCCCAGTACAGAGATCTGGGCCTAAATCCATCGTTTTTTTGCTCACCATGCCATTCCAGTTTGAACCCAGCCATATGCAAATCAGTCTTGACCCTGTGCCCCATGGGAACAGTCCAGCCCGAACTGCCAGGCCAGGTCCTCCCTGGACTGGAAACAAGCATCCTAGGACCGGTTTCGGGATTTCACCCTCTTCAGCCAGGATAGCTTGACTCCAGTGGCATGGAGAGCACGGGACCCACGTCTGGGCATACCCGTCCCACTCGGGTGACAAATGCAAAAACAACAATTGATGGACAGAATGCAGAACAATGTCATACATTCACCCCAGTACAGAGATCTGGGCCCAAATCCATCGTTTTTTGCTCACCATGCCATTCCAGTTTGAACCCAGCCATATGCAAATCAGTCTTGACCCTGTGCCCCATGGGAACAGTCCAGCCCGAACTGCCAGGCCAGGTCCTCCCTGGACTGGAAACAAGCATCCTAGGACCGGTTTCGGGGTTTCACCCCTCTTCAGCCAGGATAGCTTGACTCCAGTGGCATGGAGAGCACGGGACCCACGTCTGGGCATACCCGTCCCACTCGGGGTGACAAATGCAAAAACAACAATTGATGGACAGAATGCAGAACAATGTCATACATTCACCCCAGTACAGAGATCTGGGCCTAAATCCATCGTTTTTGCTCGCCATTCCAGTTTGAACCCAGCCATATGCAAATCAGTCTTGACCCTGTGCCTCATGGGAACAGTCCAGCCCGAACTGCCAGGCCAGGTCCTCCCTGGACTGGAAACAAGCATCCTAGGACCGGTTTCGGGTTTCACCCCTCTTCAGCCAGGATAGCTTGACTCCAGTGGCATGGAGAGCACGGGACCCACGTCTGGGCATACCCGTCCCACTCGGGGTGACAAATGCAAAAACAACAATTGATGGACAGAATGCAGAACAATGTCATACATTCACCCCAGTACAGAGATCCGGGCCTAAATCCATCGTTTTTTGCTCACCATGCCATTCCAGTTTGAACCCAGCCATATGCAAATCAGTCTTGACCCTGTGCTCCATGGGAACAGTCCAGCCCGAACTGCCAGGCCAGGTCCTCCCTGGACTGGAAACAAGCATCCTAGGACCGGTTTCGGGGTTTCACTCCTCTTCAGCCAGGATAGCTTGACTCCAGTGGCATGGAGAGCACGGGACCCATGTCTGGCCATACCCGTCCCACTCGGGGTGACAAATGCAAAAACAACAATTGATGGACAGAATGCAGAACAATGTCATACATTCACCCCAGTACAGAGATCTGGGCCTAAATCCATCGTTTTTTTGCTCACCATGCCATTCCAGTTTGAACCCAGCCATATGCAAATCAGTCTTGACCCTGTGCCCCATGGGAACAGTCCAGCCCGAACTGCCAGGCCAGGTCCTCCCTGGACTGGAAACAAGCATCCTAGGACCGGTTTCGGGTTTCACCCTCTTCAGCCAGGATAGCTTGACTCCAGTGGCATGGAGAGCACGGGACCCACGTCTGGGCATACCCGTCCCACTCGGGGTGACAAATGCAAAAACAACAATTGATGGACAGAATGCAGAACAATGTCATACATTCACCCCAGTACAGAGATCTGGGCCTAAATCCATCGTTTTTTGCTCACCATGCCATTCCAGTTTGAACCCAGCCATATGCAAATCAGTCTTGACCCTGTGCCCCATGGGAACAGTCCAGCCCGAACTGCCAGGCCAGGTCCTCCCTGGACTGGAAACAAGCATCCTAGGACCGGTTTCGGGTTTCACCCCTCTTCAGCCAGGATAGCTTGACTCCAGTGGCATGGAGAGCACGGGACCCACGTCTGGGCATACCCGTCCCACTCGGGTGACAAATGCAAAAACAACAATTGATGGACAGAATGCAGAACAATTTCATACATTCACCCCAGTACAGAGATCTGGGCCTAAATCCATCCATGCCTCTGGAATCAAGCTATCCTGGCTGAAGAGGGGTGAAACCCCGAAACCGGTCCTAGGATGCTTGTTTCCAGTCCAGGGAGGACCTGGCTTGGCAGTTCGGGCTGGACTGATTTGCTTATGGCTGGGTTCAAACTGGAATGGCATGGTGAGTAAAAAAAACGATGGATTTAGGCCCAGATCGCCAGACACCTTAAGGCATCTGTTAAAACTGGAGACTTTTAGAGAGGAAGCGTCTGGGTATACTTTTAATAGGAATTTGGAAAAAGCCTTTGAGGTTTCTCAATGTACTCTCATGCTCCTACAGGAGTGGTCTCCAGCACACTTGAAATTGTTTTTAAAACATTTGGCCCCTAGAATCAGTTATGAATTGGATAAAGAGCATTGCATTCAATTGAAGCATTATAAAGTGTTTGCAGAAAACAAAGAATTTAAATCCTTTGCTCCCTATTTACGTTTTCAATTAGAGCACGGGGTAAGGCGTTGTATCCTACTCTTACATTTGGGTATACTCCCTTTAGCAACATTCTTAGCTAGCTGGGAAGGTACAAATAATCCCAGAGGCATATGTGAGTTATGCAAAGGTGGCCGACAAGATTTGCTTCATATTTTACTAATCTGTCCTAATGCGAGTATAGTAGCGGCACGACGTCGTTATATAATTCCAATTCAACTGAAGTATAATGCACTCTTGGCCCAAGATTTAATTATGTTGTGTAACTCTCCAGTAAATGAATTTGTCTGCCATAACCTGTATAAGTTTTTAAAAAGTTTTCTAAAGCTGTTCTAAAGTTAAAACGCCTAATCAGAAGTTTTTACTTTTATTTTATTTTTATAGAATGTTGTATGGGTAGGCGATAGAACATTGTTATGCCCCATTCTATAGTGTGTCTTAAAAGCAAAATGCTGTACAGGTAGACGATAGATTATTGTTACTGCTCCATTTTATAGTGTGTTTTAAAAGTAAATGTTTTATCATTTAATCATTTTAAATTTAATAATAACAATTTTATCCTTGTATTTGTTGATCACAGTTGAGATCTGAATCAAATAAATTTACTTTGACTTACTTTGACTTACTCAATTGTTGTTTTTGCATTTGGCACCCCGAGTGGGACGGGTATGCCCAGACGTGGGTCCCGTGCTCTCCATGCCTCTGGAATCAAGCTATCTTGGCTGAAGAGGGGTGAAACCCCGAAACCGGTCCTAGGATGCTTGTTTCCAGTCCAGGGAGGACCTGGCTTGGCAGTTCGGGCTGGACTGTTCCCATTGGGCACAGGGTCAAGACTGATTTGCTTATGGCTGGGTTCAAACTGGAATGGCATGGTGAGCAAAAAAACGATGGATTTAGGCCCAGATCTCTGTACTGGGGTGAATGTATGACATTGTTCTGCATTCTGTCCATCAATTGTTGTTTTTGCATTTGTCACCCCGAGTGGGACGGGTATGCCCAGACGTGGGTCCCGTGCTCTCCATGCCTCATTGTTCTGCATTCTGTCCATCAATTGTTGTTCTTACATAGCAGGCACGGCCAAGGTAGACCCTCTCATAGAATCGATCCTTTGGCCTTGAGCTTGGCTTTGATAGACACTCGTCCTTCCTTTTCCACCGATTTGGGTGGAGCCCTGGAGAGCTTTACTAGTTGGATCTCACAGGCGGTGGAACATCTAGCCCCGCCTTCTTCTAATAAGCTAGTAAGAATCTCCCCCTCTAAACCCTGGTTTTCAAGCGAGCTCAAAGAGCAAAAACAGTATTGCAAAAAATTGGAAAGACGTTGGAGACTGGCTTACTGCCCCCTTGCCAAAATAGCACTTAGGAAGGCCCAGAAAGCATACTACACCTCCATTAGTTTGGCCAAAAGTCATTATTATGCAGAGCGCATAGTCCAGTCCAGAAACAATGCCAAAGAAATGTTCTCAATTGTACAGAGCTTTATGGCCCCTTGTGCAGAGCATATTACCCTACAGACTTCGGATACATTGTGTGAGAAACTTTCGAGTTTCTTTATCGATAAGATTCAGGCAATACAAGCCAACTTCAGGTCGGCTACTCCAGGTCAGGCAGGGCCATCCCTCCCGAATATCTCCGGATCCAGTTCATTTGCTTCCAGCTCATCTCCCTCTTTGACTCAATTTTCTTTTATCGCTCCTCAAGACACACTGACTATCCTCAAATCATTGAAATCGGGCTCCCCGGCCGATCCTTGTTTGGCTTGGCTGCTGGCCGCCGTTGCAGAGGTGGTTAATCCAGAGGTTAATGCCCTTATTAACATGTCCCTCCAGACCGCCACTGTTCCACTTGAATGGAAGCAGGCCAAACTTCTTCCTCTACTTAAAAAACCATCTCTGGATCCTTCCACTCCTGCTAGCTTTCGCCCTATTTCCCTTCTCCCGGCCGTGGCCAAGGTGTGTGAGAAAGTAGTTTTTAAACAGCTCGCCAATTTTGTAGAAACATCTGACTTGCTCCACCCTGCCCAATCGGGGTTCAGAGCCACATATAGTACAGAGACGGCGCTTGTGGAAATATCAGAAGCAATTAGAGAGTGCTTAGATGCTGGTGGGAGAGCGGCTCTGATTCTATTAGACCTCTCTGCCGCCTTCGATACGGTCCCACACTCTCTGCTATTAGCCCGTCTCTCAAATATTGGAGTCTCTGGTCTAGCGTGGAACTGGCTTAAGTCATTTCTAGAGGACAGATCGCAGCAAGTATGGCTACCTCCATTCTCCTCGGCCCCTCAAAAGGTGACTACTGGAGTGCCGCAGGGCTCCACCCCGAGCCCTCTTCTTTTTAATCTATATGTCACCCCCTGATCTATCTCGCGGAAGAGCTGGGAGCAAAGATCATCGCATATGCGGATGATACCCAGCTCCTCTTTACCTGGAAGGAATCAGACACATCCACAGCCCAAGCTAAGGACTTTCTTACTGCGGTCTTTAAATGGCTTGCATCAGCTCAGCTTAAGTGCAACGAGGATAAGTCGGAGGTTCTTCTATATGGATCCTTTCCTCCACAGTTCAGGGAGGCTCTTTGGCCGACAGACTACACCCTACCCAGCTCTACGGGTCAGGCAGTTAAGAACTTGGGGGTCTGGTTCAATGAGAATCTTCAGTTCTCTATGAAAAATAAAGAAATTAGCAGGACAGTGCTTTGGCACATTGAAATCGCTTAGGAAGTTCCTGCCCCTGTAACCCAGGACAGCCAAGGAGATGGTTACCCGTGCCCTGATTCTCACTCGCCTCAATTATGCCAACGCACTTTACATCGGCCTGCCAGGATACCAGTTGAAGAAACTCCAAGTTATACAAAATGCGGCAGCCAGGTCTTTGCTTTGCATCCCGGGCAGGTCTAGCGTAAAACAACATTTGCATGATCTGCATTGGCTTCCCGTGGCTCAACGAGTCAAATTCAAAGCCCTTACTTTGGCTCATGCAGCCCTCCATGGATCTGGCCCGCCCTATCTTAGGAAACGTTTCAGTTTCTATTCTCCACGAAGACATTTGCGTTCAGCTTCGCAATGTCTGGCAGTGATCCCCCGCTTTCGTCTTGCAAGAGTGGGAGGCAGCTCCCTGTCTTTCAAGGCGGCTGATGCTTGGAATTCCCTTCCATACGAGTTACGGAACACTCAATACCCCAGACTGTTCAGGAAACGACTAAAAACTCTGCTGTTCACCTAATCTGCAGTTTCTTGCAGCTCCTTACCGTTTTTTTTCACTTGGCTTCCGCGCCGGGACACTCTTGAGTAGCCGTGCGCGATCTAAATGTCTATAACATAACATAACATAACAAATGTACCCAGAGTTCTTCCTCATTATTCAGATCTTTCGGGACCTTTGTATGTAGATCTATGATGTACTTAGATTCCAATGTGCGTAGTTTTTTGACCCTGTCTCCCCCCTCTTTCATCTTTGGGGACCTGATAGATGCAAAAGAATTTAAGAAGATCACGGTTACTATTGTGAGCAATTTCGAAATGGCGGGCCACTGGATAACTAGGATCCTTCTTGGTAATGGCCTGCATATGTTCTAAAATGCGTTTCTTGGTGGGATGGATGGTACTTCCTATGTAGCGTTTAGGGCAGGGACACTCTAGGCAATACACCGTGAACTCAGAATTGCAGTTAAGTAGCCTATTGATTTTCCTAAATTTATTGGTGCCCTGCTCTGTAACTCTATATTTGCTCACTTTGCTGCTATATTTACAGGCTTATAAACACAGAACAAGGGGACCCTTATAGTCAGAAGGGACCAAGGGGAGTAGTAAATTATTAGAGACAGTGGTCCCTTTCAAGAAGAAACCCCGTCACGTCCTGCTCACTTTATGTTAATGTAATGTTCCCATGCTTTATTTTTTGGTTAATAAATCCTAATATCGTCCATTTGGACACGAATAGACCCAATCCTGATTGTAGTTTTGTGGTTATATGGATGTATATTTGCAGGCTTAGCATTTCATGCAGGGAAAGAAACCAATGATATTGTCTGTTTTTGTTGGGATAGATCGATAGTGACTATGTAATGGATGATCGCTGATGGACAAACAACGTCTGTATGTAATCTGAGGTTGTGCAGTAATGATGTTTCCTAGTGTGTTATCAGTTTGGAGAATATGCCAGTTTTTCTTAAAAATCTGAACTATTTGGTGCGATCTCTCACTATAGTGAGTGATCATCCTCACTGGTTCACCTTCATTACGGTTCTTAGAACCAATAGTCGTTTTAGCTACTAAAAGTTCTGATCTATGCTCCGTGTTCCAGGCAGTATCGGGTGGGGGGTGCTGGGGTTTTTTAAGGTATTATGTTTACATTGTTCTTTGTTCTTGCACTCGCGCAGAGTTCACATCCCGATCCCACCGTTTTAATCCTAGCACATACAAGTCTTGGGGGTAGATGACAACTGAATGGAACGATCCCTCGCTCGGGGATTTGACCATAGTCTTGTGGAATGTCAGGGGTCTACTTAATAAAGTGAAGAGGGGCGCCATTCTTCGCCATGCCAAACGCTATGGGGCTGACATTCTCTTTCTACAGGAGACACATTTGATGGGCACTAAAGCTCCCTGTCTCTGTAGATTTGGATATCACACTGTATATCATGCGGGGTTCACTAGAGGATCTCGCGGGACTGCTATTCTTATCCACCGCCGCATCCCCTTTGTACACACCAAACACTGGCTGGATCCCAGCGGCCGCTATGTCTTGTTGTCAGGGACACTTTATGGGGAACGCCTAACTCTAGGAAGCATCTATGCCCCCCCACCTTTGGGCTCCACCTTTGTCGAACGGTTAACCCGTCTGTGGGGAAAACTCTCTGACGGTTTGACGCTTCTGGGAGGGGACTGGAATGACACCATGACAGTAAAGGATAGAGCTCGTACTTCAGGGCAAGAGCCCCCGGTAGACAGATCCAAACTCAATTCATTAGCAACCACACTAGGCTGGTCAGGCGTTTGGCGAGAGTATCACCCCTCCAAGCTAGGCTACACATACATGTCCGCTGTTCATAAATCTTTGTCCCGTCTGGACTACATATTCGTCCCACGTGGATACGTTCATCGGGTCTCCAGTGTGTCACACCTTTCCAGAGGTCTCTCTGACCATTCCCCAGTCCAGTGCCTACTCCGGGTACACTCCTACAAACCCCCATTCAGGTGGAGGATGTCCCCCTGTCACCTACGCGACACAGAGTATTTGGAGACTTTGTCTCTTGCGGTCTCAGACTACTTTGTACATAATGGAACATCGACTCCTTCCAAGTGTACGTTATGGGAAGCCATGAAGCCTACTATCCGTGGGGTAGATATCAGTTTCCGCGCCATGTCTAAACGTAAACGATTGGCGCAACTAGTGGAGTTGGAGGACCACCAGAGAGCCCTGGAGGCACAGTGCCTCACTGACCCGAACCCCACTCTAAAACGTGCCTTAATGCAGGCGCAACATTCCCTACAGCGCCATCTTATGGGTGAGGCCAAAGAAATTTGGCTGGCATCACAGCACAGAATCTACCAATGGGGAGACAAATCTAGCAAAATGCTCCATAGATTATGCCAAGCAGAAAAGTCCCCTACCAGCGTCCCGGTGCTTCGCGATGACGGCGGGGCCTTGTGCTCGTCCCCTGAGACGGTGGCTGCTGAGTTTGCACGTTATTTCTCTTTGCTGTATGCGAGCCAAGAGCAACTACTGGAGGCCGCTATCGACAAATTCTTGCGAGATATTCCCCCCCGCAGACTGCACGGGACCAACTCAATGCTCCCATTACGGTGGACGAGCTCAGCGCTTCATTGGCGGCCATACACCCTGGTTGGGCTACCGGACCAAATGGCTTTCCAATGGAGTTCCTCAGACTGCACATGAACGTACTGGGCGCACGCCTGCTCGATGCCATACAGGAGGCAGCCGACCAATCCCAACTCCCCCTGGAGTGGCGGCATGCGGAGATAGTCCTTTTCTTAAAACCGGGATGCCCACCAGAAGACCCCGCATCGTACAGACCTATCTCACTTATCAACTTTGAGCCTAAGCTTCTGGGCAAAGTCCTCGCTGACCGCCTTAGATCCTGTATACTAGATCTGATCCACCCGGATCAGTCTGGGTTTATGCCCCATCGCTCCACACGTCATAACATCAGACGCATGCATAATGCTATGGATAGAGCCCCAGAGCTTGGACGCCCGGCAGCTATCTTGCTCGCAGACATTGACAAGGCGTTCGACTCTCTTAGCTGGGCATACCTTTTTCGACTCTTAGCAGCCGTCTACTGTGGCCCGAGCTTCCTAACTTATGTGCGCCTCCTCTATACAGGGCTAACTGCCTCGATTCGAGTCGCTTGACATCGCTCGGCCCCATTCCCAATACATCGTGGTATGCTGCAGGGCTGCCCCCTATCGCCATTATTGTTTGCCCTCGCCGTGGAGCCTCTGGCGGTGTGGGTACGCGGCGATCCGGTGCTCAGAGGTTTCGACTGGGATACATCTCGATCTGACCACATAGCACTATACGCGGACGACGTCCTATTCTTTATGACAGACCCGTGGTTCTCGGGGCCCCGCATTCCTTCAGATCCTGCGTGTTTTTGGTCAAACCACCGGGCTTCACAGGAACCCCACTAAGTCCATACTATTCCTGGTGCACGGACACCAGGGCCGCGAGAAGTGGGCTGAGCAGTTGTCGCGCGCTACCACTGGCTTCAAGTACCTCGGCATCTTTATATCGCCCTGCTCACAGACCTCATGGGCCCGTAACATTAATCCCCTCCTTAAAAGCCTTAACTTAAAGACGAGACGGCGGTTTGGTCCTCTCTTCCGCTCTCATTATATGGGCGATCGGCAATTTTTAAAATGGTTTCCCTACCCAGAATACTCTATAGACTGCAGAATTTCCCAAATGCCATACCGCGGGCTTGGTTTACTCAGGTGAATGCCGTACATAATAAGTTTCTCTGGCATGACGGAGCAGTGCGAGTGGTGTTAAGCACGTGCTCGCAGTCAACCTATTGCGGTGGTATAGCGGCAGCGGACATTTATGCCTACTACGTGGCCTCCCACCTACAAGTGGTCAATGAATGGTGGTACAACCCACCATCGGACCCAGCATATGCTGTGGATCACATGGCAATGGGGAATATTCCACTCCTTCACCTCCTATATAGCTCGCAGAACTTAGATTTTCTTCCCCCCTGCCTGCAGCACTGTCATCCGTCTATGGCGGGCTACGGTCCGACAGATGGGATGGCACGGCCGCATGACTCAGACAACCCTGCTGTGGCATGGCACACTGTTGCGCCCGGTAACAGCACTTGCAGGATTCCGTGGGTGGGACATGGTGGGAATATCCACCCTGGGAGACATAGTGCGAAGCTCCGTATTAAAGTCATTTCAACAGCTCCAGATGGAGTTTCAATTATACAAGTCGCAATTCTATAAATATCTCCAACTTCGGCATGCACTTAACCCCATACTGCGACAGACCGATACCTTGCCCGAATTCCATCCCCTAGAAGGACGTCTATTGATGGGTGACATAGGTGCCCACAAGATCCGTCAGTTATACCAAACCTTGACAACACACAATCATACCACACTACACAAGACCAGAACAGCTTGGGAGGAGGACATACCAGATCTAACCGATGATGACTGGGCGGAAGCCTTGGCCAGCCCCCGAGATGCGGCAATCTCCACACGTTACCGACTGATACAGTTTAAATACTTGCACCGTATATATTATACTCGATTCAGACTATGGAAGATGGGTCCCCTGTATGCCTGAGATGTGGGATGGCAGAGGGGACCTTTACGCATACGGTCTAGGGCTGAACCGCATTGCAACCATTTTGGCGGAAGGTAGTGGCTTGCCTGAGCGAGGTGCTGTCATGGGATCTACCTCTTGAGCCAAAGTTATTGTTACTACATAACACCGATAGTATTGGGGGAAACCGATACAAACACCACTTATTGTTTTTAGCCATCACCATTGCTAAAAGGGATATCGCCCAACAGTGGAAAAGAGTATTTCCTCCTATGATCGGCAGATGGAAAAATGCCATAGATGAGTGTATGAATGCAGAGATTGCTGTGTTTCAGGCTCGGGGATGTCCCCAAAAGCATAAGAAAATATGGCTGCGGTGGGCGGACTACAGGGGCATAGAATTACCCCAACTCATCGAGTCAGACCCTTGAAAGACTATGTCCCCTGGATGCGATTGGTCTCCAAACAACTGAAAGTTTCATTTGATCACTTCTGACTGCATATTCAGTGGTTCGATTATAATTTGGTGGGATTTGAAAAGAACTGCGCACTGTTGTTATTGTTATGTTTGGGAGTTATACAACAAATACAAACAGATGTACATGGTGTTATGTATATCCATCACAATGTATCCTCCGGGACATGTCCCGGTATATACCATGTAAAATCAATAAAATATATTGTTAAAAAAAAGTTCTGATCTAGTCACATTTTCTACCCTTTTAGCTGCCTCATTTAGGGTGCTGGTGGTATATCCCCTTGCCTTGAATCGCTCTAAAACATCATTTTTTGCTCTTTGGTATTCAGTGTTGTTTGTACAATTTCATTTTATACACAGAAATTCCCCATAAGGAATGTTCCTAATCAAACCTTTGGGGTGGTGGCTACCTGCATGCAAAACAGAATTCCCAGCCGTAGGTTTTCTGTACAACCTCGTGGAAAGTTTGTCATCCTTCACGTACACTTCCAGATCTAGATAGAAGACATTGGTATCACTAATATGCTCAGAGAACACTAGATTAAGATCATTGCAATTGAGGAAAGCTATATATGGTTCAGCGGATGCACGACTGCCCCTCCAAACAATAAAAAGATCATCTATATACTGGGCCCATAATGTCACATCCTCAACCCAATTGTCAGGACCCTCAGCCCAGGCCACGTGCTTCTCCCACCTGCCCACGAACAAGTTCGCGTAACTGGGGGCGAAGCGCATGCCCATCGCAGTCCCTCGTTGCTGTCGAAACAACTGTCCAGAAAATATAAAGATGTTATTAACCAGGCAAAATCTGATCATGTCCAAAAGTATGGTGTTATGTTTCTGATATTTTAAAGGTCTTTTGTTTAACAACCATTTGACTGCAACAATACCTTTCTCGTGATCTATACAGGTATAGAGGCTGGTTATATCTAAGGTAATCAATAGCATGTCGTCCTCCCATATGATCCCCTCAATCAATCTCAAGAAATCTTGTGTGTCTCTGACATAGGAGCTCAAATCTTTAACCCATGGAGCCAAGAAGGAATCGATATAAATTGGAAGTGTTCTCCAAGAGACTGTTCAAAGAAGCCACAATGTGTCTCCCCGGAGGCTTCAACATGTCCTTATGCACTTTTGGTAAGTGATAAAAAGTGGGGAGAACAGGATACTCACAGTATAGGAAGTTGTATTAGTCTTGATTGAGCATACCTTCATCTCTCCAACCTTTCAGGTAATTGTGAAAGGTGCTCACGCAATTGGCATACTCCATTCTATGGATAGGCAAATAACACTGCTTGTCACTCAATTGTCTCATAGCTTCCCTAAGATATTGATCCTTATTGAACAGTACAATGTTCCCCTCCTTGTCCGAGGGTTTTATTACCAGAGAATCATCATTTCTGAGAGCTTGTATGGCTTTCCATTGTTTCAAGGAAATGTTGTATTGTTTAGAATCCTTGCAATTAGTTCTCAGGGATTTCAAATCCGCAATAATAGCTTTGTTGAACACATCGATGGCGTCATGTGGAGTCTGTGGGATAACTCTAGATTTCCTCTTTAGTTTACTCTTCCCACTAGATTGGATAATGCCAGCTCGTGCGATACACACATCCATGTTATCCTCATTATCAGGTTCTCTGGCCTCAGATGGAGTTTCTAGAGCTTGTAACGCCATTAAAGTTTCTAGATCGTTCCCGCATAGGAGGTCCATATCACCTGAAATGCTCATTCATCCTTGATGTTCATTTTTAGGATGTAGCAGGTGAATCTTTTCTAGTTTTAATATTCTTATATACTTGAAAAGGTCAATTTGGGTTTGAGCATAATCAAATTCCGCGGTGGGGCAGAATGTCAGGCCCAATTTCAAAACTTGCATCTCGTCTGGGTTAAGTGTCCTGCCAGATAGATTTATGATAGTTTTCTCCTATTTAGACTTTACCATCTGCCCCGCTTCCCCCTGCTGCGGGTTATTCTGGGAGTAGTGGATTCTCTCCCTTCTTTTTTTGCCCCTTCTTGTTTTTGTTTTTGCGTTCTGGAGGATGGGTTCTTGGGGCTTTTTCTGCATTCCCTGATTAGTTTGTACTCCTGAAAATAAGTAGGTTCACCGGTTCTCCCGGTATCTTCGGTGGGATATGTTGTCTGCTCCCCTTCCGATGTTTCTACCTCTGATTCCGAGGTCTCCCTACTGGTAGTGATGCCACCTCCTTTTTGTTAGTTCAATTGCCTTATGCGCGCATCAAAAATTTTCAACCAAACGTCAGGATCCGGCCTGATTCATAGTCCTGCTCATCCCGCTGGAATTTGGTTTGTTTGCGGCGTCTGATAATGCCTTCATAGTCCATAAGCTGTTTCTTCATGGCCATTTTCAGTTCCTCGCTCTGTTTCATGTCTTTGTCTTCTTCAAGAAGCGACAGGCATGATTTCTCCAGGACTTTTAAGTACTGAAAAGAAAATTAGATACATACCTCAAAAAGACCAGTAATATCTAACCTTAGACAGAAAAACATATGCAAGAACATTGTAGGAGAATAAAAAGAAGACCTTTTATCCTAAAAAGATCTCCTACTATGTAGCGCATGACTGAAAACAGCCTTAACCGTTTCAGACATTGCCTCTCAGACATTCTAAGGCATTGAACTTACACCGCCGTGTTCCAAGACTGAACAAAAGAATTACCTATGCCCTCCAAGAAAAGAGGGAGCCACGAACCTGTGTATTCCAAAGAATGCAATCATGGTGTTCAAAAATCGAAACACTCATAATACATATGCAGTCTGCTCAAGAAGAGAAAACGAACTGCGCTAAATACCCTGTGTGATAAGCTGGCTTGGTATATGATGCACACTTATGTAAGTGGGCTCCCTGCACCAATCCAGACAACCCTTATGGTGATTTTAGTGGTCTTAGACAACCTTAGAAAGCTCTCTAAGTGGTAGCTGTGGAGAGCAGCCTTCAGGCTTAGTCCGGAAGGAGTGTAAAGCAGCTTGTTTTACCAGAACATAATCTTATAGGCATAGATTAAGTGAAAAAGAACCACACAGTGTAATTATAAAAATATGTATTTATCATAAGACACTCACTAACACATACAGATATCTCCTAGCCGGAGATATACACAATGCACACAATACTTTTCAATAGAAACAGGTAAGTAGCACAAAATAAACAGTGGTCACCAGGGGGAGACCAAACGATATACTAAAATAGTGGTATGCGAACCACGACTCCAGTCAAGACCGTACCCAGAAGACGCAGAAGTGCCGGGGACCTAAGGAACCACTCAAGGTAAGTACACAGACACCCACGGAGGCCGTGTGCAGAGTACGAACACGACCGAGGGATCAATACAAGTCAATGGGTAAGTCGCGGTTGCAATTTTAAAGAAGAAGGACCCTTCCCAGTGGACCCTGAAGAAACGTCGTGGAAGACAGAAGGTTGGACAGCCACCCTACCCGTGGATACCCCAGGAACCAGGATACCTACACCAGGGAAGTCAGGTGCGAAGTGGCGTCGGAAACCGCCGTCGAACTCAATGGGAGACTTCAGGAAGATGCCGCTGCTGGAGAAGGTGAATGTGTCCGGTGGAACCCAAAGGTGGATTCAGGATGAGAAGTACTTGCAAGCAGAGGGGACTATGCCACTCAGGAGTGACCAGGAGGCACGGAAGACGAATGCCCACCGATGTCGAGTGTTGCAGGAGAGATGAAGGTGACCTTGGACCTGCGGCTGTGAGGACCAGGCAATGCTGTGGAAGACCAGGAGCCGTTCACGAGCTGTCCCATGTCGTATGTCGAGAGTTGAGGGGTCGGTGTCCGTCGAGTGCACCAACAAGCCTTGGCAACTGCAAACACAGTGGCAGGGAAGAAGGTGCAGTGTCGGGACCAGCAAGGTCCAGGTGACTCACCACAAGCACAGGAGTCAGGGCAGGCCCGAGCAATCAGGGGAGCCCACAGAAATCAAAGGAGACCTTCTGGAGGACCCACAGGTCGCAGGCACTGGAGTCGCAAGAGGACCTGGAGCAGTTCACCAAAGATGCAGGTCCACGGTGCAAGTAATGCGGTGAGGACGAAGATCTTGGTCACAGGAGATGCTTGAGGTGGGGGCTACTTGAAGCCTGAAGATCTTGATGGAAGGAAGCCAACAAGCCTTTGCAACAGCAAGTCGACATGGTGCACAGGGGTTCGGTTCTTGTGGCTCCGACGTGGGATAATAGGCTCAAACTTGGTGAGAGGACAGGGCAGGCCTCGAGGGATGTGAAGAACCACCACCTGTGTGTTACTGAGCCGTTCGGAGTCCGTGGGAGCCCAGGATCAGCAGACCGGTCAGCTTAGTTGCGGTGCATGCAGATGCAGGGAAGTGACTCCTTCACTTCAATGGAGATTACTTCAGGTGTCTTGGATGCCCACAGGCCTTGGAAGGTTCCTGTATGAAGCACAGGCACAGACGTTGCAGCAGACGAGCAGGGTGACAAGATCAGGAGCGGCAAGAGTCTTCCCAGTTGCAGCCTTGATGCCCAGAGCAAAGTCCAGCGAAGTCCAGAGTGCCCAGACGGTCGAAGTAGAAGTGGTGACTTCAAATGAATCTTGTCCCATGACGAATCTAGGGACCCACCCTCAGGTAAGCCCTTAAGTACCCCAAGGAAAGGGTTGGGATGATTCAGGGTTCCCTCCCAGGGGAGGGGTTTGACAGTGGGGAGAATCCTCCCATGTCCTTTGTCCTGTTTCACGCCAGAGCAGGATCCAACGGCTCCCTGAGCTGGTTTAAACTGGACTATGCATGGAGGGCACCAAGTGTGCCCTTCAAGCAGATTGAGTGGCGCTGGCAAGCGCTCCCACCCGGCCCCAATACACTAAACCCTGTCTGGGAGGTGGTCACACCTCCCTGTGACAGGATACCTATTGTTCTGCCTTCCCCTGCTCGAGCCTGGCTCAGCAGCAGGAGGGCAGAATCGTGTCTCTGGTCGGCCGCGGCCATGTTGTGCTGTCCGGGTCTAGAAGACTGGTACCAGGAGCGCTGAGGGCCTCCCGGAGGAGCGTTACAGTGCATGGAATCATACCCCCACACCGTTTACGGTGTGGGGGGTATGATTCCAACATGTTAGATACCAAACATGATAGGGTTCGTTACAGCCAGTTTAGAGATGGTCATCGCGTAATGACGCATGGCCACTCTATATCTCAAAATGGCTGATGCACTTACAGCCAGGGATAATGGACTCCGAAGGCTGTAAGGGTGTCCTGCTTATGCAGGGGCACCCTCACACTTAGAACCGAGCAGCCTGCCGTCAGGATTGAAAGGCCTGCTTTAGGAGTGACTTATAGGTTTTAAGTGCAGTGACGTTAGATATAGGGAAACCTATATCTTTCGTAAGTGGTGCTCGCACCAGCTTACATAGGCTGCAATGGCAGGCATGTAGTTGCAGTTTGAGTGATCCCTCATTGGTGGCATAATACATGCTTCAGCCCATGGGGGACCCCTGGTGTACCTATGCCCTGGGTACCTCAGTACCATATACTAGGGACTGATATGGGTACACCAGTGTCCAATCCGGGATGTACCTAAGTACTTGCCATACCAATTTAGGGGAGAAAGCACAGAGACAGGGGTCCTGATTAGCAGGATCCCAGTCAGACTAGTCAGAAACAGCATAGCACCAGGCAAAAAGTGGGGGTAACCATAAAAGCAGATCCTACTTTCCTACACAACTCCCCACAACGTAAGGAGATGAGACTAACCTTGCCCAGTTGAGTCTTCATTTTCTAATGGAAATATCTGGAGAGTCCATCTGCATTGACATGGTTACTCCCAGGTCTATGTTCCACTGTATAGTCCATCCCCTGTAGGGAAATGAACCACCTCAAAAGTTTGGGGTTTTCACCCTTCATCTGTTTAAGCCATAAGAGGGCGGGGGCTTGTGGTCTGTCTGAACAATGAAGTGAGTGCCAAACAGGTATGGCCTCAGCTTCTTCAAGGCCCAGACCACAGCAAAGGCTTCCATCTCAATGGCTGACCAACGTTTCTCTCTGGGGGTCAACCTTCTGCTGATAAAAGCTACAGGTTGATCCTGGCCCTCTGCATTAAGTTGTGACAACACAGCCCCTACCCCTATCTCAGATGCGTCTGTCTGGACAATAAAAGTTTTAGAGTAGTCAGGACTTTGCAGGATGGGAGCAGTGCACATGGCCTGCTTCAGGTCATCAAAAGCCTTTTGACAGCTTACTGTCCATTGAACTTTCTTGGGCATTTTCTTTGATGTCAGATCATTCAGGGGAGTCGCAATGGACCCATATCCCTTTACAAATCTTCTGTAGTACTCAGTCAGGCCCAAGAAAGCTCTGAGCTGAGTCTGGGTAGTGGGAGCAACCAGGTCCACAATGTTCTGGATTTTGCCCTCCAATGGTTGAACCTGGCCTCCACCTACCAGGGGCCCAAGTATACAACCTTACTCTGCACTATCTGGCACTTAGTGGCCTTGATAGTGAGGCCTGCATTTTGCAGGGCCTCCAGAACATTGCTGAGGTGGACCAGGTGATCCTCCCAGGTGGAGCTAAAGACAGCTGTATCATCTAGATATGCTGCACTATAGTTTTCTAGCCCTGTGAGAACTTTGTTCACCAGCCTCTGAAATGTGGCAAGTGCATTTTTCAGACCAAAGGGCCTTACAATAAATTGATAATGCCCACTGGGGGTTGAAAATGCTGTTTTTGGCTTGGCATCTTCAGCTAGTCTGATTTGCCAGTAGCCAGCAGTCAGGTCAAATGTACTCAGAAACTTGGCTGAGGCCAGATTATCTATGAGCTCATCTGCTTTTGGAATTGGATGGGCATCAGTCCTAGTGACTGCATTGACATCTCTGTAGTCCACACAAAACCTCATCTCTCTTTTTCTACCCTTGGTGTGAGGTTTTGGCACAAGGACTACTGGACAAGCCCAGGGGCTATCTGAAGGCTCAATGACCCCCCAACTCCAGCATCTTTTGGACCTCTGTCCTAATGCAATCCTTGCCATGGTCAGGCTGTCTGTAGATTTTACTCTTAACAGGTAGGCTGTCACCTGTGTTCACTTCATGGGTACACCAGGTGGTTTGACTGGGTGTCAGGGAGAACGTGTCTGTACTGATTGAGGACTTGCCTACAATCAGTTTGCTGTTGGTCAATGAGGCTGCCTGCCGGGGCTACTCCATCTACTGACCCATCATCAGGGTTCTGAGAGAGGAGATCAGGGAGAGGATCACTCTCTTCCTCCTGTCCCTCATCAGTTGCCATGAGCAAGCCCATGTCAGCCCTGTCCACAAAAGGTTTCAGGAAGTTCACATGAAGTACCCTATGGGGACTTCTGGGAGTGCCTACGTCCACCAAGTAGGTGACCTCACCTTTTTGTTCAAGGATAGTGTCCACTTGTCTTGGAGAGCTGCTGGGGCCACAGGCTCCAACACCCACACTTTCTGGCCTGGCTGGTAAACAGTCAAGACAGCCTTTTGGTCATGCCATGCTTTTTGAAGTTCTTGGCTGGCCTCCAGGTTTTTGCTGGCCTTCTTAATGTACTCAACCATGCGTGAACGTAGGCCAAGGACATAGTCCACAATGTCCTGTTTAGGGGGTTTGAGAGGTTGCTCCCAACCTTCCTTCACTAGACACAATGGACCCCTAACTGGATGTTAGAGGGTTAGTAAGACAACCCATTTTTGCCTAAGCTTTTCTGGGAGTCCCATGATCATACCCTTGAGGGTCTTATTGAACTTTTCAAGAAGCCTATTGCACTATGGATGGTAGGGTGTGGTAAATTTGTAGTTTACTCCACACTCTTTCCACATGGCAGTGATATAACTAGACATGAAGTTTGTACCTCTGTCTGTTAAAACCTCCTTAGGGAAGCTCACTCTGGAAAAGATTCCCAGGAGGGCCCTGGACACTACAGGAGCTGTAGTGGTTCTAAGGGGAATGGCCTCTAGGTACCTAGTGGCATGGTCCACCACTACTAGTATATAACTGTGCACAGATGCAGTTGGAGGGTTCAAGGGGCCAACAATGTCAATCCCTACCCTCCCAAAGGGGACCCCAACCACTGGAAGTAGAATCAAGGTGGCCTTTGTGGTGCCACCTGACTTACCACTGGCTTGGCAAGTGGTACAGGAGCGACAACACGCTTTTGTGTCTTCAGACATATGGGGCCAGTGAAAGTGAGGGACAAGCCTGTCCCAAGTCTTGTTTTGCCCTACGTGTCCTGCAAGAGGAATATCATGTGCTTCGGAGAGGAGGAAACCTCTGAACGTCTGGGGTATTACCAACCTCCTGGTGGCAACAGGCTTGGGGTCTCTACCTTCAGAGTACAGAAGCCCATCTTCCCAATAGATCCTATGGGACCCACTGATATTCCCAACTTCCATAGCAGCAGCTTGCTGTCTGAGGGGTTCAAGAGAGGGGCAGGTCCGCTGCTCCAAACTCAAGTCTGCCCTGGAAGGGCCCACTACCCCCAAGAATCCTGCCTGGTCAGGCTCAAGTTCCTCTGGGACAGTACCTTCACAGGGGCTAAGATCATCTCCCTCAAGAGGAGAGAATTCCTTACCCTTCCTGCTCCTTCTCTTGGGAAGCACCTGGTCCATTTTTTCAGGATCCAGGGCTTTGTCAGTGGCGAGCTGTTTGGCCTGAGCCCTGGTGACAGCAAACACACTGGCAAAGATGCCCATCATCTCTGCATGAGTCCTGAACTCCACTTCAGCCCAAGCTGAAGTTTCTAGATCAATGCCAAACAAACAATCTACAGATAGTTCTAGAGATACCACAACCTTTTTAGGTCCAGTTACCTCTCCCCATCTGAGGTTCACAACTGCCAAGGAATGGTCAGTCCTGACATTGCTAGCATTGGTGACTTGGTACATTTGTCCAAGTATGATCTGATCAGGGGACACACGTTTCTCTGTCACCATAGTGACACTGGCCCCTGTGTCCCTGTAAGCCATTGCTTCTTTTCCATTTATCAAAAGCTGTTGTCTGTACTTGCCCAAGTTAGTGGGACTGACCAGTAAGGTGGCAAGGTCTATGCCACCATCACAGACTAGAACAGCCTGAGCTGGAGTTCTGACTAAGTCAGAACCCATCTCAGAACCCAAGGTTAAGCCCACTAATCCCTTGGTTGCGGTACTACCACTTGTACTTGTGCTAGGGGGAGCAGGTACCTTAGGGGCAGTGGTAGTAGGAGTTTCCTTGGCCTTTGGACAATCAGCATCTCTTGTCCAATGGGTCTTCACCTTACAAAGGTAGCACCAAGGTTTCTTTTTGCCTTTCTTGGAATTTTGGGACTCACCCCCAGATGCAGGTTTTTGCGGCCCTTGTGAAGACTCTTTTTTGTCTTTACCTTTGTCCCCACACTTATCCTGGGATTTAGAAGAATCTTGCTCTTCTGGTCACCTGCATTACCATGGTTTTTCTTCTTAACCCTGGTGCGGACCCATTTATCTGCCTTCTTTCCCAATTCTTGGGGAGAGGTCAGATCAGAGTCCACCAGGTACTGATGCAAAAGTTGGTTCTGACAGTTTTTAAGGATGTGCTCCCTCATAATCAAATTGTACAATCCTTCATAGTCCTGTACCTTGCTTCCATGAAGCCAGCATTCCAGAGGCTTAATAGCACTGTCTACAAAATCTACCCAGTCCTGGGTGTGTGCTTTCTGGGTGTCTCTGAACTTAATCCTATACTGTTTAGTGCTTAAGACAAACCCATCTATGAGAGCACTCTTCAATACTGAGTAAGTGTCAGCATCCTCTTCTCTAACAGCGAGGAATGTATCTCTACCTTTGTTAGCAAAGGAGAGCCACAGGATAGCTGCCCACTGCTCCTAAGGGTCCCTCTGAACTTTACAGGCCCTCTCCAAAGCAGTGATGCATTTATGGATATCACCCCCCTCCTGGTAAGGAGGGACTATCCTGCTCAGGTTCCTATTGTCAAAAGAAGTTTCTCTGATTCTAGGGACACTGTTGCTGCCACCATGGGACTCTAGTCCCAGTTTCTTCCTAGCCTTCTGAACTTCCAGGGACCCTTTGTCAAGGGCCAACTGATCTCTCCTGATCCTAAGCCTTGCTTTCTCAAGTTCAAGCATTTGGTATTCCCTGTCCAAAGAGCTGTCCCTCTTACTAGATATGGAGGCCCATATGGAATGTCCTGAAGCATTGGATTCTCTAGAGGAGGATCTAGACCTCCTTGGTCTACTCTGGACCCTCCAAGGGGGATCAAAGGGTATCTCCTCTGTTCCATCTGCACTATTCCCTGAGAGGTCAGAGTTTGGCAGGTTGGAATCATTTGAGTCCTCCTGCCCATACTCAGAATTGAGATCATCAGGGAGAGCACCTGATGCTCCCTCTTCGGGAGTATCCCCACCCACATTTTCCTGTTCTTCTGCCCTTACAGGATGGGTACCATCCTGATGCAGCAGCTCTAAGAGCAGCCTAATGGTGGGGTTGCCACCTGTCTTTATCTTTCTAAGGCTACACAGGGTCCTTAGTTCCTGGAACTTTCGACCACTGTACATAGCAGACTGGCGTACACTGGTATCCCCAACTAAAGACATGGTTCTAGGTGTAGTGAGGTGTTGCATCTGCCTACCCTAGTGGAAACTAACCTCTCTGAGGTTGGAGAAAGGGTTGTGCTAGACCCTTAACTACCCAACCCTAAGTTCAGTAGAACTTACGTATTCTAAGCTGTATTATGTGCCTAATATTAGTGATGGTTTTTCGATTAATCCACACAAAGATTATCTGGTAAAACAATACAGGCTTGAATCCCAAACGCTGTACACCAATGTGAGAAGCTGGCTTAGTATATGATGCACACTTATGTAAGTGGGCACCCTGCACCAATCCAGACAACCCTTACGGTGATTTTAGTGGTCTTAGACAACCTTAGAAAGCTCTTCAAGTGGTAACTGTGGAGAACAGCCTTCAGGCTTAGTCCAGAAGGAGTGTAAAGCAGCTTGTTTTACCAGAACATAATCTTATAGGTATAGATTAAGTGAAAAAGAACCACACAGTGTAATTATAAAAATATGTATTTATTATAAGACACTCACTAACACATACAGCTATCTCCTAGCCGGAGATATACACAATACTTTTCAATAGAAACAGGTAAGTGGCACAAAATACACAGTGGTCACCAAGGGGAGACCAAACCATATACTAAAATAGTGATATGATAACCACGACTCAAGTCAAGACTGTACCCAGAAGACGTAGAAGTTCCGGGGACCCAAGGAACCACCCGAGGTAAGTAACCAGGAGCCCCACGGAGGCCGTGTGCAGAGTGGGAACACGACCGCAGGCTCAATACAAGTCAATGGGTAAGTCGCTGTTGCAATTTTAATGAAGAAGGACCCTTCTCAGTGGACCCTGAAGATACCCCGTGGAAGACAGAAGGTTGGAGAGCCATCCCAGGAGAGATGACGGTGACCATGGAGCTGCAGGTGTGAGGACCAGGCGATGCTGTGAAAGACCAGGAGCCGTTCACGTGCTGTCCCACGTCGGATGTCGAGAGTTGAGGGGTCGGTGTCCGTCGAGAGCACCAACAAGCCTTGGCAACTGCTTACACAGTGGAAAGCGAAGAAGGTGCAGTGTTGGGACCAGCAAGGTCCAGGTGACTCACCACAAGCAGGGGAGTTAGGGCAGGCCCCGAGCAATCAGGGGAGCCTGCAGAAATCAAAGGAGATCCTCTGGAGGGCCCACTGGCCGGAGGCACTGGAGTCACAAGAGGACCTCGAGCAGCTCACCAAAGATGCAGGCCCAGGGCGCAAGTAATGCGGTGAGGACAAAGATCTTGCTCACAGGAGATGCTTGAGGTGGGGGCTACTTGAAGCCCGAAGATCTTGATGGAAGGAAGCCAACAAGCCTTTGCAAGAGCAAGTCGATGCAGTGCACAGGGGTTCAGTTCCAGCAGCTCTGACGAGGGATACCTCAAACTTGGCGAGAAGACAGGGCAGGCCTCGAGGGATGTGAAGAACCACCACCTGTGTTGCTGAGCCTTTTGGAGTCCATGGGAGCCTAGGCTCAGCAGACCGGTCAGCTTAGTTGCGGTGCCTGCAGATGCAGGGAAGTGACTCCTTCACTTCAAGGGAGATTCCTTCAGGCGTCTTGGATGCACACAGGCCTTGGAAGATTCCTGTATGAAGCACAGGCATGGACATTGGAGCAGACGAGCAGGGCGACGAGATCAGGAGCGGCAGGAGTCTTCCCAGTTGCAGCCTTGATGCCCAGAGCGAAGTCCAGCATGCCCAGACGGTCGAAGTAGAAGTGGTGTCTTGAAATGAATCTTGTCCCACGACGAATCTATGGACCCACCCTCAGGTAAGCACTTAAGTACCCTAAGGAAAGGATTGGTATGATTCAGGGTTCCCTCCCAGGGGAGGGGTCGGATAGTGGGGAGGATACTTCCATGTCCTTTGTCCAGTTTCCCGCAACAGCGGGAGCCAACGGCTCCTTGAGCTGGTTTGAACTGGACTATGCATGGAGGGCACCAAGTGTGCCCATCAAGCAGACTGAGTGGCGCTGGCAAGCGCTCCCACCCGGCCCCAATACACTAAACCCTGTCTGGGAGGTGGTCACACCTCCCTGTGACAGGATACCTATTGTTCTGCCTTCTCCTGCTCAAGCCTGGCTCAGCAGCAGGAGGGCAGAATCGTGTCTCTGGTCGGCAGCAGCCATGTGTGCTGTCCGGGTCTAGAAGACTGGTACCGGGAGCACTGAGGGCCTCCCGGAGGAGCTTTACATTGCATGAAATCATACCTCCCACACCGTTTAAGGTGTGGGGGTATGATTCCAACATGTTAGATACCAAACATGATAGGGTTTGTTACAGCCAGTTTAGAGATGGTCATCGCGTAATGATGCATGGACACTGTATATCTCGTAATGGCTGATGCACTTACAACCCGAGAGAATGGACTCCGAAGGTTGTAGGGGTGTCCTGCTCATGCAAGGGCACCCTCACACTTAGAACCGAGCACCCTGCCTTCAGGATAGAAAGGCCTGCTTTAGGGGTGACTTATAGGTTTTAAGTGCAGTGAAACCTATATCTTTCGTAAGTGGTGCTAGCACCAGCTTACACAGGCTGCAGTGGCAGGCCTGTAGTTGCAGTTTGAGTGGTCCCTCATTGGTGGCATAACACATGCTTCAGCCCATTGGGGACCCCTGGTGTACCTATGCCCTGGGTACCTCAGTACCATATACTAGGGACTGATAAGGATACACCAGTGTCCAATCTGGGATGTACCTAAGTACTTACCATACCAATTTAGGGGAGAAAGCACAGAGACTGGGGTCCTGATTAGCACGATCCCAGTCAGACTAGTCAGAAACAGAATAGCACCAGGCAAAAAGTGGGGTTAACCATAAAAGCAGATCCTACTTTCCTACACCCTGGTTAAGAAAAACCAGACAAAAGTGAAAGGTAGCACCAAAGAAACATAATAGCTATGGGCCCACTATAATGGCCCCTAAAGGGGATATAATATAGTCCAAGAAGGACCAATCTAATAGCAAACAAATAGACTACGTAAGTAGTACACATACAAGCTATATATTCCTCAACCAAAACTCCACATAGAGTAAGACGTATACCAAAAAAGATATGAACTCTTGAGACTAAGCTCCTCATCAGAGTAAAATAAAAGAACAAACCAGCTCTGCAGCTGCAAGGACCATCCGGAAATCAAAAATAGTCAAATCCGGAGGCAAACACTCTCTCAGTAAGAACGAAGTAGTGCTTAATACTTCAACACCACAAAGCACAACAACAGCGGAGGCAGGAAACAAACCTTTACCCAACTTAAAGATCCACGACTGTGGATGTATAAAAGGGAAGCAAAAGGCCATACTACAAGCAACCAGCCATGAGGCGTTGTAACGCTGAATCCGCACGGCTGTCAAACAAAGACCATCAAAGGTCATACTGACCCGAACAGACTCAAGGAACCTCGACTCCCGCAACAAAGCGTGTCTGCAAAGAACAGCAGAACGAGCCATGGCTCCACCAATAGAATTGGTGGTGTAAAAATCATACAGACTGAGTCAACTCAGGCAAAAAGGAGGGAAACCCACAGAACAGGGTACCCCCATCCACGCAAATTGAAAAGGGAAGGAGGAGACAGGCTAAGGGTCTGACCCTCCCTGACTAGCTTAAAACCTGTGTAGGGCCGCATCCGCTTGGGCTCCAAAAACAGGTGCCACATCAAATGGCATGTCAATGAAGACAGACTGGACAGCTTCCGAAAATCCAGACGTCCGGGGCCATGTGTGTCGGCGCAATGCCACAGCAGAGGCCATGGCCCGCCCAAAGGAGTCAGTGGAATCCAATCCAAACTTGATGAGCAGTCTGGCTGCCTGACGACCATCTGAAATCAACTGATGCAACTCGCCCCTGTTAGCCTCGGGGAACAAGGGTAAAAGTCAGCCCAAAGACACCCACAAGGTATGGAGAAAACGTCTGAGGACGCAGACAGTATTAGTGGAGCGTAAAGCCGCACTAGTTGAGGAAAAAAATCCGCTTCCCACAAGAATCCTGTTCCTTGGACTCTTTATCAAGGGGGTAATGAGGGAGGTTCTCCATCTCAGGGGATGCCGTAATGGCTTGGACCACGAAGCTGTGGTGAGTCGGCTGCCGTACAAGGCAAGCGGAGTCACCAGGGGCAGGGCAGTATGTGTAGGCAATAATGCGGTCCACTGGCACACCTGACTCAGGTTTAGCCCATGCCCCCATTAAAATGTCAGTAAGGGCCTCACGAAAAGGAAGCACCGGCTCAATCCCCGACTGGCCGGGATGAAGGACCTCAATAAGAGGGTCTGTAGCCTTTTCCAGAGTAGGCAGAGTGAGATGCAAGACATCAGCCACTATCCCCAAAACCTCTGCCAAAGAGGAACTGGCTTCCGAGGCAAGGCCAGGAGGTGACAAAAGGGAGGAAGCAGGGGACAAATCTAGCCCGCTCGCTTCACCCAGCTCCGCAATCTATCCAGCTGCCCAAACCAGAAGGGGCCACTGGATGATCCAAGTGGGTCATCTCCTCACAACCTTCCCCTAACAGTTCTTGTGGATCCTCCACAGAAATGACCGGTGCCGCAAACGGCTCCATAAACGATGTAGAACTGCGTTAAGGTGACGCTGTGCCGACGTCCACCTGGGAAGGAGGAGAGACGTCAGCTAGTATCTGCGCAGATATCCGGAGTCGCAGCAAAGCCGGCTCTACAGTCAGCACACCAACTTCAGCTCTGACTATACCGGCGCTGCAACGACAGGCACAGTAATGGCGACTGACCTCACACCGGAGCCGAGTGACGTTGTACCGGAGTCGACCGACGCCATTGGTGGCCCCGAAGGACCGTGCACTGGAACTGCCACCGAGGGTGAGCTTGCCGGTGATGACGCAGTTATGGCGGCTACGACCTCCTTGGGGCCCGCAGGCGCTCCAGAGGGAGACGAGGGCCCAAAGACCAGATGGAGAGCTTCGTGGTACTTCTGCATCTGCTTCCAGGTTGCCCCAGCTCCAGGGAAAACCGGGAGGCTCGGGAGTGACGCCGGAGCGGGAGTCTCAGCACTAGGACGAGAGACACCTTCGCGAACCACATCGCGAGTCGAAGACACCATAGAGGACCGGGCCTTCGACCTCTTGCAACACTGCTTACCGTGTGATGTTGACGGAGACTGGAAGCGTTGCCGTTGACCATGGGGTGAAGAGTGGCACTCCCGGGAACGACCTCTGTCCCGGGAGGAAGACCAATGACGTGAGCTGGAAGTCCGTGACAACTGCGCCGTCAGAAGCTTCATGCGCCGCTCCCGCAGTGTCTTTGGCTTCAACCGCTGACAGGCATCACACTCGCCAGCGTCGTGGTGCTCACCCAGGCACCACATACAGATAGTGTGGGTCCGTACCCGACATCTTGCGTGCACATGACCCACAAGACTTAAACCCAGAGGGCATAGAGCACACTGTTTCAGACGAAAAAAGTTTGTCATAGCAGGCTGAAAAATGGCCAGAGATATGCTTCTCCGGATCCGCTTTGCAGCGCGGAAAAGAAGAAACTATTGCCCGCGAGCCAGAGGGGACTTATATGGCTCCACTGACGTCATGACCGGAGTCGACATCATCACGGAGCCGTACAATGCCGTCCCCCAGCGCGCAGAGGTACTGCTGAAAAATTTCCGGATCCAGACTGGCGCTTGGGGAGAATTCAAAAGTTAAGGAATCTCTGGCTAGATGTCTCTATCAGATAATATGACCTACGACTACAGAGAAGACTTCATAAACTGCCACTGAAGACCATTGAAAGAAGCAGTCATTTTGAATCCATTGCTGTAGGTGAAGCCCATGAGTTCATCTAAACATCGGAAGACAGAGTTTATTTTCTTCCTTTTTTTTATTTCACAACATAATGCCCCATGTCAACACATTGTACAACCAACTACAAGAGCAGGATACAAATGCTTTATATGTAGAAAAAGCCACAGCAGAATTTGTCAGCCGCATCAACCATGTCAGGGCATCAATTGACAATCTAGATGCTATACTGCCAGGGTGTAAGGTAATGCTTTTTTTTTGTATGGTCACTCCCAAAGTTTTGGACTGATGCTACTGGTTTTTCGACTCAGAGTGCACTGAGGCCTGTTAACCCTACCTCAGTGCCTGTGCCCAAACCTTAAAGTATGTATATGTGATTGGTTCATACCCAATTGGCATAAGCTAACTTACTTGTAATTCCCTAGTATATAGCACCCAGGAGAGCCAGGGCCTGTAAGTTTAAGTGTCACCCCAGGCACTGCAACACTGGTTGTGCCACACTAGGTGTACCAAGGTAAAACATGGCTCCTAGTCTGCTATCGCAGACGGGAGGAGAAGATTTTACACTTCTGAATCGTCTTTGCCATTTAAGGTAATTGCAAAGCCAAGTCCTCCCTTTTTAATATATGTAAGTCACCTATAAGGTAGACCTAGCGAGCCCTAAGGCAGGGTGCTGTATATTACAAAAGTGGAACGTGATTTATATGTCCCAACAGTAAAAACTTGCATTTGTAGTTTTTACTGTGGAATAGGCTAATATCCAGGGGTACTCGAATTATGCGGCAGGGTTGAGTAAATTATGCGGCAAGAAAAGGCAAATTATGCTGCATAATGTGGCACATTTTACTTAATTATTTTTTCTATTTTACACTCATTAACACTGCCTGGGAATTGGTTGCACCTCATTAGCAGCAGTTTAACTCCCAAATTTAGCAATAAGCAACAGAAAGGTGACCAGTCAACCATTGCAAAGAGTCTTCCACTGTGCGGCAACACGTGTCACTGAGTGTTTTGTAACTTTTGAACCGTTTGAGCTAGAAGGAAACATTTTTTGTTAAGATCTGCAGATTATGCAGCAGATGATAGATTATGTGGCAAATCTATAATTATGCGAAAAACGAGTGGCTGCACAATTGCATTATTTCAGTGGCTCTGATAATAGCCCAATTAGCGAGTGCAGTTACATGCTGCTAAAGCAACTCTGCTAGCCTCTGACTGGGACTACTAAAGTTGATATTGTAAGGTATCAAACAACTTGTTACATTAATCCCGGCTTGAGGCCCAAGTCGAAATTAATGTATCCTGTTGCTGTGTGCAACTTTTGCAAAGTTGCCACTTTGTTGTCCTAAATGTCCTGTTGCACACATGGTCTGTCCCTGAGATGGCTTTCTGCCCTCCCGGGGAGGCGTGCAAATGACTCCCAGGAAAGACAACAATAGCAGCCTGCGTGGAAGAGAAATGTTACCTCTCCCTGGCAGGAAGTCACACTGGTGTTGGGCCAAAAGGTAAGCTTCAAAGGAAATGCCGCCTTTGAAGGACAAATGATGAACACTTGGGAGAGGGGCTGCCCTATTACTTAGGTGGACAGGCTTGACTCGGGAGGAGAGGGGAATCTAGTTGCCAAACCGGCTTTTCAGGGGCTGGGTTGGGCTAGGGAGGTCTGTAGCCCACGAGAAGGGTTCTGCCATGTTGGGAGTGGGCAGAATGGATAATTCTGGGATAGCCAGATGCCACACTATGCAGAAGTGGTCATCAGGAGTGAGGGGACCTAGTAGCCCATTGGTTACTAACCGCGCCCACCCTGAGGGCATTTCCTGGACATAAAATGGGTGTGCCTGATGCCTAGCCGAAGCAAGAGACTCCAAGGGTCAGATGGCTGACCTTTTCACAGCAAAGGGCCACAATAGCTGAAGAACTCTGCTGGGGCAAGTTGGTAGCCCAGTTCTTTGGATCACCGATGTGCAGCACTAGAGACCAGGACCCGTGCTCAAAGTTGCACCCGAGTCTGCTGGACCCTGGAGAGTCATCAGAGTGTCGCTTGGTCGCCCAGAAGGCAAGTTATCGTCCACTGAAGCATCCTACAGTATCCACAAAACCAGGCAATTGGTAACCCTGTGGTGACAGGATTTCTGCCAGGACTGAGGACTTCGAGGGACTTCACCCCATGTGGCCAGGACTGCCTTACTAAGCCCGTGGACCGAGGAGTAGCCGGAGAGAGACCCCTGTCAACTGCATAGCATCAACAGCATCTTTGAGCATCTTCAGCATACTGTATCCCTTGCACCAGGACCACTTCCACAGAAACCTACAGCAAGAGGATGAAAGTGCCTGTGACTGACTGAAGACTGCTTCTTCCTCTGAGGTAACTGATCTTAAGGACCTTGCTGGTCCCCCTGACTGGCTCCCTGCCAGAAATGGTCACCTAAAGTAACTGAAAGTAACCACATTGATACTTATCCAAGTTTTGCCTGAAAACGTTTTTAAGTGTGAAATTGAATTTGCCAATGCTTGCTCACAGTTAAGTAAAAAGTGCATATTTACTGTACCTTATAAAAAGATATATCTCTGGATACGGTCTATTTTTATAAATTGGTGTCAGATTTCGTGAGTGTCTTGTGTATTCTACCATTGTTTTGGTGCTGTTTAAGTGCTCAACATTTGTTCCTTAGTGTAAGCCTGACTGCTCAGAGGCACAGCTACCCAGGATTGACCTAAAGGTTTGACCAATGAAACCTACAAAGCATGGAGCTCGACATGGCTAACCTGTCCACCCTCAAGAGGGATGAGCTGAGGGCACTTTGTAGAGATAGGGAAATCAACATGGGGGGCCAAAAACAGGACAAATGAGCTGATCCAAGACCCTCAGAGCTTGGGAGGAGGCCCACAGAGTACCTCCACGCCTGGAGAAGAAATTAACCCAAGGTAGTGAAGAAGATGATGACATGGAGTAGGATGGCAACATTGCCATCAACTAAGCTAGTGAGGCAAGTGGGAGCCTAGCCCCTTACACCAGGCCAAGGATGGCCTCACGAGCTCTCAGACAGGCACGCTCCATCACTAGCCACAGGTCCATCTAGGAAAGCATAACAGTGCTGGATCTAGAGGAGACAGCCATAGACTAGGCTGAAATAAGATTGGCCCTTGAAGAGAGGACCAGGCTGGGCCTAGAGCTCAAAGAGGATGGTGGCAGCAGAAGTGCAGCTGAAGTATCTGACAGGGGTGCCCAGTATGTCAGACTGCCCAAATGAATAGTCCCTAGCTATGTTCAGGGTGGTGATATTGATAAGTTGCTGGCCTCATACGAGAGAGCTCTCAAGAGAGGAAGGTCAGTACACAACACTGGGAGACACTACTCTGGGAGTTAGTGCCAGTAGTTGGTAGGGACAGATTGCTCATCCTGGAGGATGAGATAGCAGAGTCCTCCCACATATGATGGCAGCACTTATAGAGCTCTTTGGACTTACTCATGAGGAGTACAGACAGAAGCTTAGGGCAACACAAAAGGGGCGAAACAGGGCATGGGTTGACTTTGTTGACAATTCAGTTAAGGCACTGGATGGCTGAAGTAAGGCCAACATAGTAGAAACTTTTGGAAGGCTATATAAGTTAATTGTTAAGAGAAGTTGCACCAGCATCTGGTGGACTCTTAACTATCTAGCCCCAGGGAACTGGGCAAGACAGATGAGTGGGCTCGTACCAGGGTCCTCAAGAAGTCTCTCAGTGTGGTGACTAAAAGAAAGGAGGTCAGGCCCCCTTCACTTGACAGGAGAGAGGGGGGTTGGAGATAAAAAATAAAGAACATCCTAAAAAGTCTACAAAATATGCCGGGGGGGGCTACCGCCACATCCAATTCCAAGAGGATGTGGTTTCAGGGGAAGATGTTTGACCCTTCAAAGGCTGGGGTGTGCTTTGACTGTAATCAACCAGGGCACAAGAGGGGAGACTCAGCATGCACTATAAAGACACCCCCTGGTGACCAATCCAAGGGTTTGGTTAGTGTAGGGATGGAGTGGGGGAATTGTCACTAGAGATTCCAAAGGGTACAAAGAGCCCATCCTAGTTTCCACAGGTGGGGAGAACATTGAATCTTTGGCTCACTGGCCTCCTAGTATAGACAAGTACAGGCAGAGGCCAAAAATCAATGGGATGGAGGGGAAGGCTCTAAGGGCTACAGGTACTAGTTAAACCATGGTTATGGCCTAACTGGTTTCCCCAGACCAGATCCTGCCAGAGGAGGTGCACGAGATCGTCAATGCTAACAATGTCACAACGTCCTATCCCATGGCTGTGGTGGACTTTGAGTGGGGAGGAGTTACTGGTTCAAAGAAAGTATCTGTGTCCCCTGCCATTCAAGTACAGTATCTGCTGGGCAATGATTTGGAAACTTCTGCTTGGGCAGAAGTGGAAAGAAGGACCCATGCAGCAATACTGGATCTTCCTGATAGGTTTTGTGTAACCACAAGAGCACAGAGGGCCTAAAGAGAAAGTCAAAAGATCCTGGAGCCTAAAATAATAGACCAGGTCCCTAAAGCCAAGACAAAGGGCAGGAAGGCTTTCAACCCACCTTCCAAGGATCCTCGGGGCCAGGAAGAGCCCAACCCTCAGGGGGAAGGCCTGGTACCTGAAGGAGACACTGCTACTCCAGCTGACTTGCCAGGTTTGGCAGAACTCCAGGGAGCGGGGGGTCTCTCCAGGGAGGACCTGAATCATGGACAATGGATATGCCCTACTCTTGAGGACCTGTGATAGTTGGCTGTCAGACAGGAACAAGTGATACCAGTGGTACCCATAAGGTATACTGGAAGGAGGGCCTCCTGTACAGTGAGGCAGGGGCAACCAGAAGATTTATGGTCCCCCAGCAGTACAGGGAGTTTCTCCTTAACCTCGCCCGCGATATCCCCTTCGCTGGACACCTGGGACAGACCAAGACCTGGGAATGGCTGGTCAGTCACTTTTACTGGCCCGAGATGTCAGAGAGGTCAAGGAGTTTTGTCGCTCCCGTGTCACCTGCCAGGCCAGTGGCAAGGTAGGGGGTAAAACACCAGGACAAGGGCTAGCTGCTCATCACCTTTTGTTTGGAGGGGGGCCATGTAAGTAAATGCCTCTTTTTGTATGGTCACCTCCAAATGTTTGGACCGATGCTGCTGGATTTTGACTCAGAGAGTGCACTGGGGTCTGCTAACCAGACCCCTGTGCATTTACTCTTAAACTGGTATGTCGAACTGGCTCTTACACAATTGGCTAAAGTAATTTACCTGTAATCCCCTAGTAAATGGTACCCACGACATGTAAGCTAGAGGGTACCCCCAATGGATTGCAGGACTGTTTGTGCCAACCTGGGTGTGACATGAGTAAAAAGAGACTCCCTGACCGCCATTTGCAGGCTGGAAGAGCAGTCTAAACTGCTAGCCCGACTTTGCCATTTAAAGTAATGGCAAAGCCAGGCTTCCCCCTGGTATATGTGTTAGTGACCCCCTATGGCAGGTCTATCAAGTCCTAAGGCAGGGTGCAAACTATCCCACTGGCAGAGCATGTAAGTTTGCATGTTCTGATAGTGAAAACACAAAACTGTTGTTTTACTGTGGAAAAGCTTGGTCGCTCAAATCGCGAGTACAGAGTTGCACGCTGACCCCCTCAGCTGTGCTAACTCTGGAACAGTGCGACCAAAGTGGATCAAACAAGATATCCAACAACTCGTTAAATTAAGCCCAACTTGATTCTCAGGTTGAAATTAATGTAACAAGTTACAGTGGGCAACTTTAACAAAGTTGCCACTTTGTTTTGTTCAGTCCCATGTGGCCATAAGGGTTTGACACTGGATCCTGTCGCCGAGCTTTCTGTCCCCCTCGGGAGACATGCTAATGACTCCCAGAAAAGGATACAATAGAGGCTTGCTCAAAGGTGCTGTGACCTCCCTTCTGCAGGAAGCCACACAAGCTTCAAGGGAAAAACTGCCTCTGAAGGGCAAATGGGTAACACTTAAGAGAGGGGCTGCTCCATTGTTCAGGTAGACAGGCTGGCACTTGGGACACGTGAGGATAAATCAGTTGCCAAACTAGGTTTCCAGGGGAATGTAGACCCCTTGGTAGCGACACCTCTGCGTTAGGCTAGGGAGCTCCACACGCCGGGAGAGAGGTCCTGCCATATTGGAAGTTGGCAGAATGGTGCATGGATGCCCAGATGCCACACTTTGCAGGAATTGGTCATCAGGTGGGAGGGTACAGGTAGCCCATTGGCCACCAATCGCGTCCTGCCCAGAAGGGCAGAGGAAGGACTGACCTGCAGCAGTGTGGAACCGACAAAGAGAGGCTGCACCGTTGTGGACTGCACCTGCTGTAGCTTGTGGCTAACAAAGGAGAGGGACTGTGCCTGCTGTGTCCTGCTCAAGGAGAAATTGTCTCCAGAGCCTGGGCAATGCCAAGAGACTCCAAGGGCCAGTTGACTGGCCTCCTTTTCGCAGCACAGGGACGCAACAGCTGAAGAAGTCTGCTGGGGCAAGTTGGTAGGCCAAAGTCTTCAACCCGCTGTCAACGGCCGCCGTACAGCACCAGGGACCAGGACCCGACGTAAAAAGTTGCACCTGAATTCGCCGAACCCTGGAGTGACGGAGTGCAGCTGGGACCTCCAAAGGATGGGTAATTGAAGTAATGTAGGTTCGACACAAGGATGAAGTTTACCTTTGCTAGTATTTATTATGAGTCAGAGGCACAGGCAGCAACTGTCGCCAGCAGATCGCTCATGGCGTCTCGCTCGTGCCCACACCCAACATTCTACATGACATCAAACTTCTTCACATTCTACCGGCATCACCACCATGGTTCCCGCTAACATGCGCGCCTGCGCGCGAGCGCACACTATCTTTCCCTAGCGCGCACACTATCTTGCACAGTACGCACGTCTCTGCTTCATGCAAAATTAAAAGACTGTTTGCTGCCCACAGCCTCTTAAAATACGAGTGCTGTGAAAAGAACGGTCTTTTTCTTGGTGCTGAAGTGCAGGGAGAAATTCTGGTAAGTTTACAAGGTGGGGCGAAGGTCAGCTGAAACAAGACTTCGAAAACGGTAGACCTTCCCTGCCATGGGCCTGTGGAATGCCATAATAGAGCCCGGAGCAGGCGGCAGTTAAACATGCCCTATTCGTGTCGGGAGTGGGGAGCCTGAAAGGCTGCAAAGATAAATCAGAAGTGCAGCAGCATCCAGGTGCACAACGAGAAATGTTTATTTTATGTGGCAATACATCTGCACGATTTGTGTTTGTTTGTCGTTGATAACCCTTTCCATGCTCATGATGGAGCGGTCCCGTCATGAGCAACGGTGGGCGTGTGCTCATGACGCAACTGCTCCGTCATGGCACCCACCCATGGGGGAAGCGCTAGCGCTCCCCCCATGGGCAGCTCATCTAGCCCCCACAAAGGGGGATGGCAGCGGAAGAGTTTCCGCTGCCACCCCCGACCCCCCCCCAGGCAATCCCATGACGTCAGCGCACACAGCGCGCGCCGACGTCATCAGGAAGCCCTGGACGCGCTGGAAGCCATTTGCTTCCAGCGCGTCCAGGAGGAGCAGGTACGTTTCCTTGCTCCGGTGGGGCGGGGGGATTTGGGATGTATTGAGGCATCGGGGGAGAGGAAAGAGTTTTTCCTCTCCCCTGATGTCTCAATGCAGGGCATTCCTGCTGCACGATCGCGCACAGCGTCGCGATCGTGCAGCAGGAATGCCCCCACTAGACACCAGGGATTTTTAATTAATGTAAAGGAAGCGACCCCTTGGGCAAGGGTCGCTTCCTTATGGGTGAAATTATTTTTGAGACTTTTCTGCCCCCCCCTGGGGACAGATCACCTGCATTTTTTGGTGTTTCTGGCCCCAGGGGAGGCAGAAAAGCCCACTAGACCCAGGGATTTAAAAATAAGTAAAAATGGAAGTGACCCCTTGGGCAAGGGTCACTTCCAGGGAGTCTATTTTTTTTAATGTGTATTCTGCCCCACCTGGGGGCAGATCGGCCCGTTTATTTGGCCTTTCTGCCCCCAGAGGGGGCAGAAAACCCCACTAGACACCAGGGAGTTCTTTTAAAATTTAAATGGAAGCGACCCCTTGGGCAAGGGTCGCTTCCGGGGGGCATATTTTTTTTAAAGACTTTTCTGCCCCCCTGGGGACAGATCTCCTACATTTTTTGGCATTTCTGGCCCCAGGGGGGGCAGAAAAGCACAAATAAAAAATAAATAAAATGGAAGCGACCCCTTGGGCAAGGGTCGCCTCCAGGGGGCCTATTTTTTGTGTGTATTCTGCCCCCCCGGGGGCAGATAGGCCCGTTTTTTGGGACTTTCTGCCCCTGGGGGGGGAAGGGGGGGCAGGGGCAGAAAACCCACTAGGCACCAGGGATTGTGTTTTGTGTGTAATGGAAGCGACATGGTTAATGTTTTTTCTGCCCCTTCTGGGGACAAATCTGCCCCTTTTTTTTGGCCTTTCTGTCCTAGGCAGAAAACCCTACTAGCCACCAGGGATTTATTTCTTTTGCAAGGGGGGCACATTTCTGTCTGCTGTTTTCTGCCCCACCTGGGAGACAGATCGGCCTGGCAGACAACCTCACCCGATCCCTTGGGCAAGATCACCCCCATTTTTCTCAGCCCTATTTGAAGGCCCATCTGGCAGATTGACCATTTGGGTAGTGACATAGCGTGTTATAATGTTAATTGTTTTATTTCTTGTGTCTGCCTTTTTGTTCTAGTTCAAAGCTTTTGCTCTTTAGACTGTTCCAGGTTGCGGTTTCGTTACTGGTGGTTCTGCTGTTTGTGTAGTTGCATGTGTTTGGTAAGAGACTTTTTTGTACAATGTAAATGAGTTTTATTTCTCTACATGAATGTGTTTTATTGCAATATGGTGTAATAATAGCAGTATGTTTGGCTTCTGTTTTTGAGTGTCAAAAACGTTTTGCATTTGTGCTCGATGTGTATTTTGTTGTATTGTGAGTAATTGGATTTGTTTTTTTCTTTCTAGTGGGATATCGTTGGTTTTTGCTGTGTCTCTGCAGAGTAGGTGCTGGTGAGTGTAGCTGTCTCTTGCAAGTGAATCGTATAGTTTTTGAGTATATAGATCTTTGTGATAAAGGCACACATTTTTTTTGCTTACTTATTTTGCACAGTGTTGGTTGTTGTTGACTTGTTTGTGCAGTCTCCTTTCTTAGTTAGGATAATGGCTAGCCGCAGGATTACTGCTCAGCAGGTTGTTGGTATGCTTTTTGAGCCTTCCTCTGACCATGGTTCAGAGACTGACTCTGCAGAGGAGGGAGTGGAAGATTCAGGCAGTGAGTTTTCTCTCCACATGGAATCATCGGATGATGAAGCTACTCTCAGTGCGGATGAAACTACTCTTAGTGCGGATGAAGTGCCTGTTTTAGAAGAGGACACTGATGTGCCGATAGTGCAGCATGAGGCATCTGGGCTGCAGCCTGGGGCTGCAAGGTTTCCCGTTGGAAGTGATGACCTCTGGGTTGCCCCAGGCATGGTGCAGCCGGCATTGCCAGACTTTACTGGTGTTCCAGGGTGTAGAGTGAATACTGAAAACTTTTTGCCAATACAATTTTTTCAGTTGTTTATGGACGATGTATTTTTGGCAGAGATTGTTGAGCAACCTAATTTGTATGCCGAACAGTTTTTGAGGGACAACAGTGCCAGCCTTAGGCCCCACTCTAGAGCTACCCGGTGGACTCCCACAAATCTGGAAGAGATGAAGAAGTTCTTGGGTTTAACGTTTTTGATGGGCTTGCTAAGGAAGCCATCAATGTCTTCATATTGGTCTACTAGTCCCTTGATGGCAACGGCTATATTTCCGGCAGTCATGAGTCATGATAGGTATTTGCTTCTGCTTCGGATGCTGCATTTTGTCGATAATGGTTTAGCGTTGGCACGAGATCACCCTGATTGTGACCGTCTTTTTAAGATTCGGCCTGTCATTGATCACTTTGTAGATCGATTTTCTGAGATCTATGCTCCAGGGAAAGAAATAGCAGTGGATGAGTCTTTGGTCTTGTTCAAGGGCCGCTTGGTTTTTAGGCAATACATTCCTAGTAAGAGGGCACGCTATGGAATTAAGCTGTATATGCTGTGTGACAGTAGGACTGGATGTGTCTCTAATTTCAGGGTGTAGACTGGATGTGTCTCTAATTTCAGGGTGTACACCGGTAAGGAATCCAGGATTAACCTCCCTGGTTGTCAGTCCACTTTTGGAGCGACTGAGAAAATTGTGTGGTAACTTGGTAGAGGACTTTTTAACAAATGTCACCATTTATATGTAGATAACTTCTACACTGGTGTGCGGTTGTTCAGGGAATTGGCCAAAGTGGACACTGTTGCTTGTGGCACAATCCGCTCTAACCGTAAAGGTTTCCCAAAAGAACTTGTTTGTCAAAAGCTTGTGCGGGGACAGTGTAGTGCGTTGCGTTGCGAGGAACTTCTAGCTGTGAAGTTTTCAGACAGGAGAGATGTCTACATGCTGACTACCATCCATGATGAAAGCACTTCACCTGTGACTGTTTGGGGTCAGGTTGCTGAAGCGCGCAAACCTGTGTGCATTTTAGACTATAATAGGCACATGGGTGGTGTTGATAGAGTAGATCAGAGGTTGGAACCTTACACTGCTCTTCGTAAGGCTTACATTTGGTATAAGAAGTTGGCTATCCATCTTTTCCACTTGGCAACCTTTAATGCTTTTGTTGTATTCAAGGATTGTTGTCCTGAGTCAAAGATGACTTTTGCTAAGTTTCAGGAGTCTGTAATAGGCAGCCTTGTTGTAGTGGAACAGGCAAGTGTTCCTAGAGTTGGAGTGGTGTAGGATGTGGCTAGATTGAAAGATCGCCACTTTCCTGATCACATTCCTCCCACACCCTCCAATGACTTTCCCAGTAGGAGATGTAGAGTCTGTTGGCGAAGAGGTACGCGGAAGGAGACTCGTATGTACTGCCCCGAGTGTCCTTCTAACCCTGTGCTGTGTGTGCCTGCTTGTTTTAGAATGTACCACACGCAAAAGAATTTTTGGGAGCATCCGTGAGTGGTAAAGTGAACTGCCTGGTCTCTATTGTTTTAGATTTTTTGTTCAGTTTGAAGGTTGGCATTTGTGCAATGTATTTAGTTTCAGATTTTGTGTTAGTAGATTTGTATCTATTTGCAATTTGTTTCTGTTTTCTTTTTTGTATAAATAAATCCTAAATGTGATGGCGGTGTGTGTAGGCTGACGCTTGGCTGGTGGTGTGCGTGGACTGGCGCTTGGCTGGTGGTGTGCGTGGACTGGCGCTTGGCTGGCGGTGTGCCTGGACTGGCGCTTGGCTGGCGGTGTGCCTGGACTGGTGCTTGGCTGGCAGTGTGCCTGGACTGGCGCTTGGCTGGCGGTGTGCGTGGACTGGCGCTTGGCTGGCGGTGTGCGTGGACTGGCGCTTGGCTGGCAGTGTGCGTGGACTGGCGCTCGGCTAGCGATGTGTGTGGACTGGCGCTTGGCTGGCGGTGTGTGAGTAGTGACTTGCTGCTGGTCACTACACACACTGCTAGCCAAACGCCACTCCACGCAATCCGTGAGCTGGTGTGGTTGCTGTGTCAGGAATGTGGGCGTGTGAAAGTGATGGGCCCTTGAATGGCGCTGTCTGCTGGTGTGAGTGTTCTAATGTGCTGGGCCCGCGGCTGGCGGTGTGAATGGTTTTGTATGTGTCACACATATGAAAGGTGTATGAATGGCCTGTAAAGAGGTTGGTGCCTTGTCGTGGCTTTACAGCTCACGAGCTGTGAGTCAATGGTTCAGTTTCTCGTCCTTTCAATTATTAACAGTGCATTTCATTTTTGTGAAATCTCTGGTTAATACAACTGTATATACTGAACCATCACTCACCCTCGTGCCAAATCCAACCGGTATGTATGTGTGCTTGAGGAATAGGTGGTTGTGCAGAAATATTTGTCTTTTCTGTCTTTCTCGAGCAGGGTGTACCTTGTCCCTTTTTGTGAATGTTGTAATGTGTTGGTTTCGTGCCTGGTGGTGTGAATGATCTTGTGTGTATCACGTATGAAAGGTGGGTGAATGGCCTATAAAGCGGTTGGGGCCTTGACGTGGCTTTACAGCTCACGAGCTGCGAGTCCATGGTTCCGGTTTTTGTCCTTTCAATTATTGACAGTGCATTTCATTTTTGTGAAATCTCTTGTTAATAAAATGTTATATACTGAACCATCACTCGCCCTCGTGCCAAATCCAACCAGTATGTGTGTGTGCTTGAGGAATAGATGGCTGTGCAGTAATATTTGTCTTTTTTGTCTCTCTGCCAAGGTGTACATTCCATCTAAGAAAAACCTACCAACTGTAGATATTGTCGTAAACTAAACACCCATGGGAGTACATGGTGATGTCTCTCTTGTGGATCCCAACAAGTTATCTTACCCACAATGTCCTGCAAACCTCAAAATGTGACTGTCACATTTTCCTTGCATTATTGTGCATAAATTTTCACGCTTCAGAAAGAAACAACAAATTTCCTACCCCCCAGCATTTCTCCAAGTATCCCAATAGAAATGGTACCTCACTTGTGTGGGTGGGCCAAGTACCCGCGGCAGGGAAGGGCCCAAAACCTATTGAGGCGACATCAAAATTACCTATCACAAACCAACCTGGTTTTGCAAGGGCGGTCCCATGAGTTTTTGGCCCCGGACTCGGCGGCCATCTTGGGAAACCTACCAAACCCACACATTTCTGAAAACTAGACACCCGGGGGAGTCCAGTGAGGTATGGCTTGCGTGCGTCCCCCAACATTCTCCTACCCAGAATCCCCTGCAAACCTCAAATTTAGCTGAAAAAATCACTTTTTTCTCAAATTTCTGTTTGGGAAAGTTCTGGAATATGCGTAGATCCACAAATTTCCTCCCACCCAGCGTTCCCCCAGGTCTCCCGATAGAAATGGTACCTCACTTGTGTGGGTAGGCATAGTGGCTGCAACAGGAAATGGCCCAAATCGTACTGTGGAGAATTCAAAATTACCTATAACAAAACTACCTGGTTTTGGGGTGGGGGCACCTGGGGTTTTGGCCCCGGGCTCGGCGGCCATCTAGGGAAACCTACCAAACCCACACATTTCTGAAAACTAGACACCCGGGGGAGTCCAGCGAGGTATGGCTTCCGGGGGTCCCCCAACATTCTCCTACCCAGAATCCCCTGCAAACGTCAAATTTAGCTGAAACATCACTTTTTCTCAAATTTCTGTGTGAGAAAGTTCTGGAATCTGCGTGGATCCACAAATTTCCTCCCACACAGCGTTCCCCCAGGTCTCTCGATAAAAATGGTACCTCACTTGCGTGGGTGGGTCAAGGACCCGCGACAGGCAAGGGCCCAAAACCTATTGAGGCAACATCAAAATTACCTATCACAAACCAACCTAGGGCCGTTTCCTGTCACGGGCACTAGGCCTACCCACACAAGTGAGGTACCATTTTTCTAGAAAGACTTTGGGGAATGCGGGGTGGGTAGAATTTTGTGGATCCACGCAGATTCCAGAACTTTCCACAACAGAAATGTGAGGAAAATGTGTTTTTTTGGACACATTTTTAGGTTTGCAATGGATTCTGGGTATCAGAACCTGGTGAGAGCCAGTCAAGTCACCCCATCCTGGATACCCCTGGGTGACTAGTGTTCAAAAATGTACAGGTTTGCTAGGTTTCCCTAGGTGCCGGCAGAGCTAGGGTTCAAAATCTATAGCTAGGCACTTTGCAAAAAAAGGGTCCGTTTTCACTGTGAAAATGTGGTGTGTCCATGTTGCGTTTTGGGCCGTTTCCTGTCGCAGGCACGAGCCCTTCCCACACAAGTGAGGTACCATTTTTCTCGGAAGACTTTGGGGAACGCGGGGTGGGTAGAATTTTGTGGACCCACGCAGATTCCAGAACTTTCCACCACAGAAATGTGAGGAAAATGTGTATTTTTGGACACATTTTTAGGTTTGCAATGGATTCTGGGTAACAGAACCTGGTGAGAGCCAGTCAAGTCACCCCATTCTGGATTTCCTGGGTGTCTAGTTTTCAAAAATGTATAGGTTTGCTAGGTTTCCCTAGGTGCCGGCAGAGCTAGGGTTCAAAAACTACAGCTAGGCACTTTGCAAAAAAAGGGTCCGTTTTCCCTGTGAAAATGTGGTGTGTCCATGTTGCGTTTTGGGCCGTTTCCTGTCGCGGGCACTAGGCCTACCCACACAAGTGAGGTACCATTTTTCTCGGAAGACTTTGGGGAACGCGGGGTGGGTGGAATTTTGTGGATCCACGCAGATTCCAGAACTTTCCACCACAGAAATGTGAGGAAAATGTGTTTTTTTGGACAAAGTTTTAGGTTTGCAAGGGATTCTGGGTAACAGAACCTGGTGAGAGCCAGTCAAGTCACCCCATCCTGGATTCCCCTGGGTGTCTAGTTTTCAAAAATGTATAGGTTTGCTAGGTTTCCCTAGGTGCCGGCAGAGCTAGGGTTCAAAAACTACAGCTAGGCACTTTGCAAAAAAAGGGTCCGTTTTCACTGGGAAAATGTGGTGTGTCCACGTTGCGTTTTGGGCCGTTTCCTGTCGCGGGCACTAGGCCTACCCACACAAGTGAGGTACCATTTTTCTCGGAAGACTTTGGGGAACACGGGGTGGGTGGAATTTTGTGGATCCACGCAGATTCCAGAACTTTCCACCACAGAAATGTGAGGAAAATGTGTTTGTTTTTACACAATTTTAGGTTTGCAAGGGATTCTGGGTAACAGAACCTGGTGAGAGCCAGTCAAGCCACCCCATCCTGGATTCCCCTGGGTGTCTAGTTTTCAAAAATGTATAGGTTTGCTAGGTTTCCCTAGGTGCCGGCAGAGCTAGGGTTTAAAATCTACAGCTAGGCACTTTGCAAAAAAAGGGTCCGTTTTCACTGTGAAAATGTGGTGTGTCCATGTTGCGTTTTGGGCCGCTTCCTGTCGCGGGCACTAGGCCTACCCACACAAGTGAGGTACAATTTTTCTCGAAAGACTTTGGGGAACGCAGGGTGGGTGGAATTTTGTGGATCCACGCAGATTCCAGAACTTTCCACCACAAAAATGTGAGGAAAATGTGTTTTTTTGGACACATTTTTAGGTTTGCAAGGGATTCTGGGTAACAGAACCTGGTGAGAGCCATTCAAGTCACCCCATCCTGGATTCCCCTGGGTGTCTAGTTCAAAAACTACAGCTACGCACTTTGCAAAAAAAAGGGTCTGTTTTCACGGTGAAAATGTGGTGTTTCCACGTTGCGTTTTGGGCCATTTCCTGTCGCGGGCACTAGGCCTACCCACACAAGTGAGGTACCATTTTTCTCGGAAGACTTTGGGGAACGTGGGGTGGGTGGAATTGTGTGGATCCACGCAGATTCCAGAACTTTCCACCACAGAAATGTGAGGAAAATGTGGTTTTTTGGACAAATTTTTAGGTTTGCAAGGGATTCTGGGTAACAGAACCTGGTGAGAGCCAGTCAAGTCACCCCATCCTGGATTCCCCAGGGTGTCTAGTTTTCAAAAATGTATAGGTTTGCTAGGTTTCCCTAGGTGCCGGCAGAGCTAGGGTTAAAAAACTACAGCTAGGCACTTTGCGAAAAAAGGGTCAGTTTTCACTGTAAAAATAAAGTGTGTCCATGTTGCGTTTTGAGCCGTTTCCTGTCGTGGGCACTAGGCCTACCCACACAAGTGAGGTACCATTTTTATCGGGAGACTTAGGGTAACACAGATCTGTGGAGCAACTGTTATTACCTATTGACTTTCGATGGATTTCTGCCATCCAAATGAAAGACAATGTGTAAAAAAGAAGTCATTTTGAAAAATGACCTATAATTCTCATGCTAGTATGGGTACTCCCAATTTCGGAAATGTGCAAATATCTACTGTTTCTAAACTCTATATTTTGTTCCAATTTCAGAAATACATAGGTGTCTTTCATACCGATTTTTCCATGCATATATTTTCCCAAATGAATTGCTATATACCCGGTACATAATGAAAAACCATTGCAAGACACTGCTCAGTTATTGGCCCTGGGTTCGTCAGGTTCTTGGTGAACCTACAAGTCCTATATCTCTCCACAACCAAAAAGGTCTAGCGGATGTAACGGTATATTGCTTTCAAACAGCTGTCACAATTAGAAGAAGTTACAGGTGAAAACATTGGCACAAATGGCTGTTTTTTTCAACTAATTTTCCTATATTTAACTGTTAGTTTCTATAAAGAAACCTTGAAGGATCTACACAAATGACCCCTTGCTGAATTCAGAATTTTGTCTACTTTTCTAAAATGTATAGCTTTCCAGGATCCATTATTGCTTTCATACCCATTTCTACCATTAACTGGAAGAAGGTTGAAAGCACAAAAAATAGCAAAAATAGGCTACATCCCAGTAAAATGCCAAAACTGTGTAGAAAATGTTGGTTTTCTGACAAAAGTCTGTCAGTCCCTAAAAGCTGGGAAAATTGTGATTTCAGCCCCACAAACCCTTTGTTGATACCATTTCAGGAAAAAAAAACAGACGCTTTCATTTGCAGCACCTTTTTCCCATTTTTCACAAAAAAAACAAAATTTAGCTGTATTTTGGCTAATTTCTGGGTCCCCTCCAGGGGAATCCACAAACCCTGGGTACCTTTAGAATCCCCATGATGTTGGAAGAAAAGGACGCAAATTTGGCGTGGATACCTTATGTGGTCAAAAAGTTACAGGGGCCTAAGCGTGAACTACCCCAAATAGCCAAAAAAAGGCTTGGCACAGGGGGGGGAAAGGCCTAGCAGCGAAGGGGTTAAACAGAGTCCGGCTTCCTCTTAGCATGTTGTTAATTTCTGCAAGTCTGCCCAAGGTTTGCAGCTGTTTAAAAGTGCCCAAAAGTAAAATGTAGTGTGATATCGCGCAAATACTTTATTTCACAGAGTTTCCTGTTTGTTCTTTATCCCCTATAAGAGCATTTTACATGTTTACATTCAGAATGTGCCCTCAGTGCTTTTAATTGTCATTAGTTGTACCAAAAATGCCAAGAAACATGTATTTCCTGCAACCAGTAACGATGCGGAAGCATAGGTGCTCAAGAAAAATCAAGACTCAGCCATCCATTGATATTTACTTGGCAGTGTAGGTGTCTATTTCATTTTCTACTGACATGCCCTACTAACGTGTCAGTTGCACTGTAAAGCCTGACTTATTGGAGCGCTAAGCTTGACACAGGCACCTCTGCCTTGGCCTATTGAGTAAGCTGAGGAAAGCTTACCACCTCATCCTGCTGTCACCTGCACCATGAAATCCTTCCCAGTCCCGAGTCCCTTCGAAGTATCACATAACCCCTCTCAGGTGAATGGCACTCTTTTCCTCATTTGTGCAACAGCTTGTCAAGGTGCTGATGGCTGCATGTGTAAGCCGCGGAGGAAGAGATGTTGGTAGTGGTGGGGGAGGATAGGGTGTGAGCGAGGTGGATTTGTATCTGATTAGTGGCCCAGGCCACTGCATTGGGTGCTGATCTGTACTCTCCCATTGATCATTTTCTTTAACATCATGGAGCCTGGGCTTGCGTGACAGTCCTGCAGTAGCTTACTCTACTGCACCTCTGCATATAAAATTATTAGAGTGTACTGTAAGCAGCACTCACGTTGTCAGAACTGCCTGTTAATCAGCCAATCACAAGCCTGTGATTCTAAGTAAAAAACGTTTTTAGCGAGAACTTGACGCAAAGGTATTGGAGCTCTTTACATGAGCACCAGTTAAATTACACAAGGACACGTTCATGTTTTTGTTATGCACAGGGAGAATAAGTGATTGGCCCAGAAGCACAGGATGTTGAGCCAATGCCGAGACTCCAACCTGGTTTCCCAGCTCCAAAGACAGCAGCTCTGGCCATAATGTCAAAATCTCCTTGTGCCTGAAAAAATGCATGTGTTCTTGTGTAATGTAACTGGTGCTCGAGTAAGCTCTCCAATACCTTCAAAGTAAGTCCGCCTATATAAAAACAAATGAGTGGCACAGAAGAGTGTACAGCTTTGCATGTCCACTGAGAAGAGGGGTGAGCTGGAGCTAGAAATGAGTAATGAACTTGAACTATGAAATGTCATGTACAGCACTCACCCCCTTTCTCCCGTTAGCAAAGGCCCAGGGCCAAAAACAACTGTAGACGCCCTTCAAAGATCCAGGCTTTGGAAACGTCTGCTGGGCTAGCAACAAACCTGTCAAGTCTAAGGCTGACCCTTTCCCGTCCTCATTATCTTTCAGACCAATAGGCCTGACGAGCCCTATCCTGTGACGCATGTGGAGGCCAGTCCTCCCATGAGAGACCAGATAGGACAAATTAAGATAGGACAAAAGATGAGCGCATGAGGTGTGGATGGAAAGAAAAATAAGGAAGAACAAGAGGGGATAGCAGCTTTGTAGTTATTACAAAGAGGGGTAAAGAGAAATAGAGAAGGAGCAAACTATTGACAAGAAGAAAAGAAAGGGAAACAAGAAGCTAGGGAAAAAGCCTGAGTTGTAACGAAGGGAAACATCCATATTGTATTTAGCTATGTATGTATCTGTCAACAAGAACAACGAACCCCTTACTCCTACATCCTTCATGATTGGCTATCAGTTAATTTCTTCAATTATTTTATCTAGGGAGAAAGATGACCAATTTACATCTGATTCATCGGTGATGCATATATTACAAGGCCATACAGCAGTGAGTGCCATCAGAAAAGTAGGAGACACCTCACGTAGGCAACCACTGTTTGCCTGTTGGCTAGCTATTATTTGTGGCAGGGTTTCTCATCATCAGCATACTCCTATGCGTGCAGTGATGCTTTTCACTGTATTAGGAGCCCTGTGACAGGGAAACCTACTCTGTGTTTCTGTATCTATCCCTACAGCTTATTATGTCCAGTCCTCAGTGTCGGAGTGCTGCTGTCCATTCACTAGGTCTCATGACCACCAAACTAAAAATGTGTCAAAGGGACTATTATCATTCTTTATTTATAAAGACCCAAGGTAAGGGATTAAAACCAGAGTTACTTATGAGCGACAAACATGTTTCATTGCCAGAGAATTATTTGGTAATTTCGTCAGGGCAACACGACCACTGTATCACCCATTAGTTCACCACACCTGCACAGGGAGAAAGAAAGGGGTAGAAGAGGATCAGAATAATGTATGTACTGATAAAGTAACAAGGGTTAAGGAAGATGGGGGTATAGAGACAAGGGAAAAGAAGAGAATCAAGCACAAAGCAACAGAGAAATGAGAAGAAAGAGAAGCAAAGAGTGGAGAGAAACATGGAGAAAGTGAAGGCAGGAAGTGGTAAGAGAGATGAGGGAAAAAGAAGCGGTGGAGGAACACAGTGGAGAGAAATATAAAAAGGGGTAAAATACAAAAAAGGGAAAGGAAAAATGTAAACCTGGGGGATAAAGGAGTAGTTAAGAGGAATGGCATAATGAGTGGATAAAAATAATGTATCTGATTATAAAATGATTAGAAGAGGAGGACTAAGAAAGAAGAGTCATTAAATGATTGTCTCCGCTACGCGCCCTTAGATATGCCCCTGGCTCCACCTCTAGTTCAGTGGGTTGAGTACCTGCACTTATTTTTCCCCATTTTGGATTCAGCCTCATAAACACTATGAAGTCTAAATTGAGAAAAAGTCAGGAGGAGAATCACTTGGACATGCTGATCAGGACAAAAGCCTACCTTTTGAGTAGCAAAGTTGAGCTTGATAAAGGTTATCAGCGGTGGAAGAAGGGCCTGGACCGGTGAAAGAAGCAGACATGTCACACATCTCGTGTCAGCACTTGACTTGTCTGAGCCACCCTTTGCCACATTCTGTTTGTCCTGGATGTGCACATTTTACAGACTGCCTCTTAGTAGGGACACAAAGTGTTAGGTGGTACATCAACATGTTAATGTGTTATGTAATTGTCAACTTGCTAAATGTATATACCCTTGTATAGTCTCCCAACATTCCCCCGCCAAATGACCAATTCTCCAACTGAGAATATTCAATAAAATCCTATTATGGGGCTACCTTCTGAGTCCTGTCCTTTTCTAAACTTGGGGTGCAGGCGCCACTAGAGTAAACAAATCATGTCAAGATGATCTGTATCTACATTGCAAAACTGTCTCAAGACTATTAAATGGAGCTATATTTGTGAAATACTCCTGTTTTCGCTCTCATTGTAAACAAAGGTTTTGAGTGGTAATTGCCAGAGATTTATATACTCAAGTGCTGCGCTGGCATGCTTGGTGCACAAAGCCTTGGCTAAAGCGCACAAAGATCTTGCACTTCCGCACACAGAGGAAATAAATTAGAGGGAACATTGATCACCACACCTCCCCCCTTTTGACAAAAGAGTTTCTGATATACATATTCCCATTGGTTGAGGAAAACAATAGAAAGGAACGTGCAAGAAAATAAACAGATAAGGACATGCATACACAACTTTAACACTTTAAACATGCCTCCCTAATATCAATGAAACTCCGAAAGAGCATTTAGACATAATCACGTAATTTGCTGGGTCTAACATGAACTCTTGTGCTTTTCCTGTTTACTCTCGCTGCACCACGATCACTTGTAGAGGCATCATTCTCCTGGTAATCACCCCCAGACATATCAACCATCTTGGGACGTACAAAGGGATCCCGTGCTACACGAGAAGTACTCCACCAGTTCCCACTGGACAATTTCACAGCATTCCTACGTATTTCAATAACTAGTCGAGGCTCCATAAATTTAGAAATACCTTTTCTTACCGAGATCGGATTTTTGACTCTAACCCAATCCCTGATATTTAATTTATGTATCTCTCTATTAGCTGTAGATTCACAATTCTTTATACTGACATCGCTTGACTTTCTGTTTGCTAACTCCCACACTTGTTTCATATTACAGCCTTCATGAAAAGCCGTAACCATCCAAAATGGATACACCTGTGTGGAAGCCCTCCTACCCCTCATAAGTTCAAATGGACTGATATTTGTAGCAACATGTGGTGAAGTACGGTATGACCAAACCAAGTTTTTTAAAGCTTGGAGAACACACCCCTTGGTCCTATAGGCTGCTTGTACACATTCCACAACTACTCTGTTAAATCGCTCCGCCTTGCCATTACTTTGCGGGTGATAAAGGGGAGTTCTAATATGTTTAATTCCACAAGTGCGTAAAAACAGGTTCATTTCTTGTGAGACAAATTGAACCCCATTGTCTGTTAAAATCTCCTCTGGATAACCTTCTCTAAGGAAAATTTTGTTTAAGCAATTAATCACACTCTTTGAAGTAGGCAAGCTGATCGGCTCCACTTCAACCCACCTAGACAGATGGTCTACCAGAACCAGGAAATATCTCATATTAGAAGATAGTATGTGGAACGGTCCTAGGAAGTCCATCCCTAATTTTTGCCAAGCCCTTTCAGGCAGAGAAACAGGAGACTCGACCACTCCCTCCAAAACCAAAGTTTTATCACTAGCGTTGCATCGCACACACTGTCATACTAACTCTTCAATCTGAGTAGCCATCATTGGCCACCAAAAATCAGTTCTGATCTTTCTTTTTGTAATGGTGGAACCTAAATGACCCAGATGAGCTGCAGAAATTATCTTTTGCCGAAAACATTCAGGTGGAACTAGTTTATCTCCCCTTACTACTTTGCCACCCTCAACAGATAATTTATCACGTATTTTCCAATACATTTGTAACTCTGGTGAAAGATTCTTCTCTTTGGGCCAACCCTTTCTAATCAAGGACATGACTTCTTTTAGGGTAACATCGTTGTTCACCGCAGCTATCCAATCATTTTCAGCAAGAGACAGACTGCTTTGATTAATGCAGGCCACAAAACATTCTTCAATTTCTGTTTCCCAATCTTGTTCCTCTGTATCTACAATTGGTAATCGGGACAGACAATCTGCCCTACAGTTTTTTCCACCTGGAATATATTCTACTGTAAATGTATACTTCAGAAGCTTAGCAGACAATCTTGCCAAGCGAGCAGTAGTGCGTTTCACTTTTCTACCAGACAAAATATCAACTAACGGTCGATGATCTGTCTTCAAAACAAAAGAACTGCCCCACAAATATTGTTTAAATTTCTCTACACTCCATACACATGCTAATAGTTCTTTCTCTATGACAGAATACCTTCGTTTTACAGGACGTAGCGTTCTTGATGCAAATCCTACTGTGTGTTCTTTATCTCCCTCACATTGTGAAAGTACTGCCCCCAAACCATATTCACATGCATCGACAGTAACAACAGTTTGTTTCCCTTCCGCAAAGGGTTGCAAAGCTGGGCTTTAATTATGTGATCTTTAATCGCTTGAAATCCTCTTTCACATTCCTCAGACCACAAAAATGTTGCTCCTTTCTTCAATAATGCCCTGAAGCATTCAGTTGTCTTCGCAAAGTCCTTCATAAACTTGACATAAAATTTGCACATACCTAGAAATTACATAAGTTGTTCTCTATTTTGTGGCGCTGGTGCCTCAACAATACTTTTGACTAAACCCGGTCTGGGTTTAATGCCATGTTCAGAGATAATAGGACCTAAATACTCTATTTCTTTTACTTTGAAGGTACACTTATTCTTTTGTAAAGTTATACCTCTTTTTTCTAGAATGCTGAACACCTCATCAATAGCAATGTCATCTTCTACTTCTGTTTTCGAAAAAATGAGTATGTCGTCTTGAAATACTACTACCTGGGGATTATTGTGGAACATTTCAGTCAAGAGTCTCTGAAAAACGGCAGCCGCAGAAGCTAAACCAAAGGGTAGACGGCAAAATTGAAAAACACCATCAGGAGTTACAAAAGCCGTGAGATGGCGGGATTGAGAATCCAACTCCACTTGATGATATGCGGCTTTAAGATTCAACTTTGTGAACCAAGAGGAAGACCCAACTTTGGATATCAGATCCTCAATTCTTGGTAGAGGAAAATTGTCAACCCAGATGGCATTGTTCTAGCTTCTTAAATCAACACACATTCTCAACTCCCCAGACCTTTTCTTTGCAAGAACAATAGGTGAAAGCCACAAAGTCGCATCAACTTTTTCAATGATACCTTGATCACAAAGAACCTTCAAGTGTTTAGACAAATCAGCTCTAATACTGAGTGGAACATTGCGCAATTTGTGCTTAACTGGACTGGCATTTTCTTTCACTTTAATGGTATGTTGGAAATCAGTTACCTTCCCCAATCGGTCTTGAAATACTTTTTCAAACTTATGCTCCCACTTATTCGCTATATTGGTGCTGGTCAATGAATTGATATCCTTTTTATCTATGAAAACAGGTTTATCCAAACCAGGTTTTATAGTTAAGCCAAATTCAGCCTGGTGTATCAAACCAAGAACACTGATACCCTTCTTTGCCACATAGACTTTGCCTTTAATAACTTCTCCCAAAACACCGATAGAGGCCCGGAAATATCCTAGCAACTCAATTTTGCTACCTTCAAATGCTACAGTAAGTACATCAGGTGGCAATAAATCTTTCTTCTCCCAAAGCCTAAAATATTTTTCTTGTGACACAATGGTGATACGTGGTCCTGTATCTACTAGGAGTTGAATTTCAACCACTTCAATTATAACATCAACATCAGGGTCAACAATGAGTGTTGAATTCCGTCTCTCATTGTCTCTCACTACTACAACATATTCCTGATTGGTAATATCTTCATTATCAAGACCTTCAGATTCACTCAACACACATCTGATGTTTTTTCTTTTGGCACCCCTACAGACTCTTGCAAAATGGCCCATTTTTCCACATTGTCCGCATTGTTGAATAACAGCTGGACAATTCTTAAAAGACGACACATGCAAAGGTGAGCCACATCTATAACAACTAATTTTCTGACTATAAGCTCTGTTCTGTACAAAATTTCTCCCTCCTCTGATCACATTTTGTTTCCTGCTATCCTCACTTTTGTTAACCAGAGTTTTATTAGATACAACACCTGAAACAGTAGTGTTAGATAAAGTGGTCTCCAATTGTTTTGCATCCTCTATAGAACTTTTGATACTTTTTGCAATATCCACTGCTTTGTCTAATGATGGATCTTTACAGGTTAACAACCTTTCTTGAATTCTTTTGCAATGGCATCTAGCTACAAGCTGATCTCTTATTAACTGCGAAGTAAAGTTCTCAAATTCCCATTTGGCAGCCAGTACTTTCAACGCAGTAATGAAAGTGTCTATACTTACTGTGGGTTTTTGCACTCTAGTAAAGAATTTGTACCGGTGTACAACAATATTTTTAGTTTTGGTAAAATATTTATCTAACTGAGCAACTGCTACTTCAAACTCATCAGGATCTTCACCTTCTGGAGGTTCATACGGTGGCAAATGATCAAAGACATTTTGACCTTCAACCCCTAAATGATAATACATAAGATTTTTCTTTCTTTCAGGTCTCAATCTTTGTCCATCAATGGCTCCTAAGTAAGCTTTAAAAGACCTAAGCCACAATTTCCATTCCTAATGGTGGATCTCCTGGTTCTTGTAAAAAAGGAGCAGGAGCTGTTACACTTTGCATATTGGCCAGATACATGTAAAGCAACTTTGGTTAACAGCAAAGAAAGAGAACCTGAGAAAAAGAGAGAAAGAGTAAGTAATGGAAAAAAACCACAAAAAAACAGAAAATGCAGAAATAAATGCAGGATAGAAAGATTAAAAAACCCAGAAAAGTGTGTATTCACTTTCAATAAACAAAATATTATTTTCTTTTTCCTTTTTTGTCAAAGAAATGAGCTAGGCTGAAGGTTTTGTCCTTTGTTTGTTTCTTTCCTACTCTGGGATACATTTAACAGAAGGTTTTGTCCTTTGTTTGTCTCTTTTCCATCCTGGTTGGCTGGAGTGAGTCAGCTGATCCAAAAAAAAAAACGGTGATCCAACCCACTGTGCACAGGAAATGCTTTTGTTGCTCAAATGGGCTGCACGACCCTGATCCGTTTAATGGTGGCAGAGAATACGAAGATGAAACGCCTGGAACACACACTGTACAGGATGCACGATGCACTCACATCGACCGCAAGCAGGAAAAGGTCTTCAGGTCAGAGACGCTTGAACAAAGGCTTCACGTGTGAAAAGCGGCGCTCTGACACACTTAGGGATCGCGAAGCCAAAGACGCTAAAGCAGTAGCTTCACATGTGAGATACAGTGCTCTGGCACGCCCCGCGATCGGGGGAAAAGCACCGGTAGCCAAGAGAGACAGGTAGTCAATGGAAACTCCATTGGACAAGGTGATCTCACCGGTCAGGATCCCTTGTTAGACTTCAGTACAATGAAAGGCGAGTCACAGAACAGTTCAGAGTTCAGCTGCCAAGAACGGAGCTGGGACAATTTGAACAGTTCAGCAGTTCGGCCACCAAGAGCGGAGCTGGGGCAATTTATTAACGGAAGGACGCTCTCTGTACCACGCCACACATCTGTGCCTCAAAACTAAGGGTGGGCGGAATTTGCGGAATTGCGTTCTGTGAAATTCCGCGAAACGGCAAAAAATCTCCGCGAGCACACGGAATTTCGCGTGCTCGCAGAGATTTTGCTGCGCCCCTTTATATCTGTAAGTGCTTCCTGTTGAGGTTTAATTTTTGTGACAGGAGCATCGTGCTGCCCTGCATATTTATCCAAGAAGATGAGTCCATTTTGTGCAATACCTCTACTAAGCTGGAGTACTTTCTACTGGCTAATCAGTAAGTGCTACCTCGTTGGGAAAATGTATAGTGCCTTTCCTACACTACAGCTGCAAAGGACCAGAAGAATTGTCTCCAGTGACCTGTGTGTCTAACTTTGCCACCGCGCCGAAAGCGCCGGGGTCCTTTGATTAAGCTGTCCATCATAGTGGGGAAAGGGCGGGAAGATGTTGCATACCGCTAGTGTATGTGGGGCGGGGCTACTAGCCTGTTCTCATGCCTCTTGTTTATAAAGGGTCAGAGCAGGATCTCAGCGGCAGACGAGGAGAAGGAACCTCCTGGTCACAGGAACTACACGAGGATTGCGCTCGAGAAAATCAAGGATGCAAAGACCTCCATCAAGGATTACAGCTAGCTTTTCAGGGTGGCAATGGAGAGAAGGCACATCTGCTTAATCACGCTCACGAATTCTACACGAGGATTGCGCTCGAGAAAATCAAGGATGCAAAGACCTCCATCAAGGACTACAGCTAACTTTTCACGTTGGAAATGGAGAGAAGGCACATCTGCTTAACCACGCTCACGAATTCTGCACACCTACCCTGCATATTTATCCAAGAAGATGCCTCCGTTTTGTGCAATACCTCTACTCAGCTGGAGTACTTTCTACTGGCTAATCAGTAAGTGCTACTTCGTTGGGTAAATGTATAGTGCCTTTCCTACACTACAGCTGCGTAAAGGACCTGAAGAATTTTCCCCAGTGACCTGTGTGTCTGTAACTTTGCCACCGCGCCGAAAGCACCGGGGTCCTTTGATTAAGCTGTCCATCATAGTGGGGAAAGGGAGGGAAGACGTTGCATACCGCTAGTGTATGTGGGGCGGGGCCAAACGGGCGGGGCTTCTAGGCCCGTTCACATGCCTCTTGTTTATAAAGGGTCAGAGCAGGATCTCAGCGGCAGACGAGGAGAAGGAACCTCCTGGTCACGGGAACTACACGAGGATTGCGCTCGAGAAAATCAAGGATGCAAAGACCTCCATCAAGGATTACAGCTAACTTTACAGGGTGGAAATGGAGAGAAGGCACATCTGCTTAACCACGCTCACGAATTCTACACGAGGATTGCGCTCGAGAAAATCACAGGGGTCCTTCGATTAAGCTGTCCTTCATTCTGGGCAAAGGGCGGGTAGATGTTGCATACCTCTAGTGTATGTGGGGTGGGGCTTCTAGGCCCGTTCACATGCCTCTTGTTTATAAAGCGATACAAAAGGGGATGATGGACGGAACGTTTGAGCCAATCAAACACTCACCCCCAGTCAACTGATCTGGGTTTAATCCATCATCATTCTTTAGCTCACTCCACCACCCCAGTTCAGACATGGCCATATGCAAATCAGTCTGACCCTGTGCCTCATGGGAACAGTCCAGCCCGAACTGCCAAGCCATGTCTTCCCTGGACCGGAAACAAGCATCCTAGGACCGGTTTCTGGCATTCCAGCCGTCATCAGCCAGGCTTGCTTGAATCCAGTGGCAAAGTGAGCAAGGGACCCACGTCTGGGCATACCCCCGCCAACTTAGGGCGAACAAAGCGATACAAAAGGGGATGATGGACGGAACGTTTGAGCCAATCAAACACTCACCCCCAGTCAACTGATCTGGGTTTAATCCATCATCATTCTTTAGCTCACTCCACCACCCCAGTTCAGACATGGCCATATGCAAATCAGTCTGACCCTGTGCCTCATGGGAACAGTCCAGCCCGAACTGCCAAGCCATGTCTTCCCTGGACCGGAAACAAGCATCCTAGGACCGGTTTCTGGCATTCCAGCCGTCATCAGCCAGGCTTGCTTGAATCCAGTGGCAAAGTGAGCAAGGGACCCACGTCTGGGCATACCCCGCCAACTTAGGGCGAACAAAGCGATACAAAAGGGGATGATGGACGGAACGTTTGAGCCAATCAAACACTCACCCCCAGTCAACTGATCTGGGTTTAATCCATCATCATTCTTTAGCTCACTCCACCACCCCAGTTCAGACATGGCCATATGCAAATCAGTCTGACCCTGTGCCTCATGGGAACAGTCCAGCCCGAACTGCCAAGCCATGTCTTCCCTGGACCGGAAACAAGCATCCTAGGACCGGTTTCTGGCATTCCAGCCGTCATCAGCCAGGCTTGCTTGAATCCAGTGGCAAAGTGAGCAAGGGACCCACGTCTGGGCATACCCCCGCCAACTTAGGGCGAACAAAGCGATACAAAGGGGATGATGGACGGAACGTTTGAGCCAATCAAACACTCACCCCCAGTCAACTGATCTGGGTTTAATCCATCATCATTCTTTAGCTCACTCCACCACCCCAGTTCAGACATGGCCATATGCAAATCAGTCTGACCCTGTGCCTCATGGGAACAGTCCAGCCCGAACTGCCAAGCCATGTCTTCCCTGGACCGGAAACAAGCATCCTAGGACCGGTTTCTGGCATTCCAGCCGTCATCAGCCAGGCTTGCTTGAATCCAGTGGCAAAGTGAGCAAGGGACCCACGTCTGGGCATACCCCCGCCAACTTAGGGCGAACAAAGCGATACAAAAGGGGATGATGGACGGAACGTTTGAGCCAATCAAACACTCACCCCCAGTCAACTGATCTGGGTTTAATCCATCATCATTCTTTAGCTCACTCCACCACCCCAGTTCAGACATGGCCATATGCAAATCAGTCTGACCCTGTGCCTCATGGGAACAGTCCAGCCCGAACTGCCAAGCCATGTCTTCCCTGGACCGGAAACAAGCATCCTAGGACCGGTTTCTGGCATTCCAGCCGTCATCAGCCAGGCTTGCTTGAATCCAGTGGCAAAGTGAGCAAGGGACCCACGTCTGGGCATACCCCCGCCAACTTAGGGCGAACAAAGCGATACAAAAGGGGATGATGGACGGAACGTTTGAGCCAATCAAACACTCACCCCCAGTCAACTGATCTGGGTTTAATCCATCATCATTCTTTAGCTCACTCCACCACCCCAGTTCAGACATGGCCATATGCAAATCAGTCTGACCCTGTGCCTCATGGGAACAGTCCAGCCCGAACTGCCAAGCCATGTCTTCCCTGGACCGGAAACAAGCATCCTAGGACCGGTTTCTGGCATTCCAGCCGTCATCAGCCAGGCTTGCTTGAATCCAGTGGCAAAGTGAGCAAGGGACCCACGTCTGGGCATACCCCGCCAACTTAGGGCGAACAAAGCGATACAAAAGGGGATGATGGACGGAACGTTTGAGCCAATCAAACACTCACCCCCAGTCAACTGATCTGGGTTTAATCCATCATCATTCTTTAGCTCACTCCACCACCCCAGTTCAGACATGGCCATATGCAAATCAGTCTGACCCTGTGCCTCATGGGAACAGTCCAGCCCGAACTGCCAAGCCATGTCTTCCCTGGACCGGAAACAAGCATCCTAGGACCGGTTTCTGGCATTCCAGCCGTCATCAGCCAGGCTTGCTTGAATCCAGTGGCAAAGTGAGCAAGGGACCCACGTCTGGGCATACCCCCGCCAACTTAGGGCGAACAAAGCGATACAAAAGGGGATGATGGACGGAACGTTTGAGCCAATCAAACACTCACCCCCAGTCAACTGATCTGGGTTTAATCCATCATCATTCTTTAGCTCACTCCACCACCCCAGTTCAGACATGGCCATATGCAAATCAGTCTGACCCTGTGCCTCATGGGAACAGTCCAGCCCGAACTGCCAAGCCATGTCTTCCCTGGACCGGAAACAAGCATCCTAGGACCGGTTTCTGGCATTCCAGCCGTCATCAGCCAGGCTTGCTTGAATCCAGTGGCAAAGTGAGCAAGGGACCCACGTCTGGGCATACCCCCGCCAACTTAGGGCGAACAAAGCGATACAAAAGGGGATGATGGACGGAACGTTTGAGCCAATCAAACACTCACCCCCAGTCAACTGATCTGGGTTTAATCCATCATCATTCTTTAGCTCACTCCACCACCCCAGTTCAGACATGGCCATATGCAAATCAGTCTGACCCTGTGCCTCATGGGAACAGTCCAGCCCGAACTGCCAAGCCATGTCTTCCCTGGACCGGAAACAAGCATCCTAGGACCGGTTTCTGGCATCCCCTTTTGTATCGTCTTGTTTATAAAGGGTCAGAGCAGGATCTCAGCGGCAGACGAGGAGAAGGAACCTCCTGGTCACAGGAACTACACGAGGATTGCGCTCGAGAAAATCAAGGATGCAAAGACCTCCATCAAGGATTACAGCTAGCTTTTCAGGGTGGCAATGGAGAGAAGGCACATCTGCTTAATCACGCTCACGAATTCTACACGAGGATTGCGCTCGAGAAAATCAAGGATGCAAAGACCTCCATCAAGGATTACAGCTAACTTTTCACGTTGGAAATGGAGAGAAGGCACATCTGCTTAACCACGCTCACGAATTCTGCACACCTACCCTGCATATTTATCCAAGAAGATGCCTCCGTTTTGTGCAAAACCTCTACTCAGCTGGAGTACTTTCTACTGGCTAATCAGTAAGTGCTACCTCGTTGGGTAAATGTATAGTGCCTTTCCTACACTACAGCTGCGTAAAGGACCTGAAGAATTTTCCCCAGTGACCTGTGTGTCTGTAACTTTGCCACCGCGCCGAAAGCACCGGGGTCCTTTGATTAAGCTGTCCATCATAGTGGGGAAAGGGAGGGAAGACGTTGCATACCGCTAGTGTATGTGGGGCGGGGCCAAACGGGCGGGGCTTCTAGGCCCATTCACATGCCTCTTGTTTATAAAGGGTCAGAGCAGGATCTCAGCGGCAGACGAGGAGAAGGAACCTCCTGGTCACGGGAACTACACGAGGATTGCGCTCGAGAAAATCAAGGATGCAAAGACCTCCATCAAGGATTACAGCTAACTTTTCACGTTGGAAATGGAGAGAAGGCACATCTGCTTAACCACGCTCACGAATTCTGCACACCTACCCTGCATATTTATCCAAGAAGATGCCTCCGTTTTGTGCAATACCTCTACGCAGCTGGAGTACTTTCTACTGGCTAATCAGTAAGTGCTACCTCGTTGGGTAAATGTATAGTGCCTTTCCTACACTACAGCTGCGTAAAGGACCTGAAGAATTTACCCCAGTGACCTGTGTGTCTGTAACTTTGCCACCGCGCCGAAAGCACCGGGGTCCTTTGATTAAGCTGTCCATCATAGTGGGGAAAGGGAGGGAAGACGTTGCATACCGCTAGTGTATGTGGGTCGGTGCCAAACGGGCGGGGCTTCTACGCCCGTTCACATGCCTCTTGTTTATAAAGGGTCAGAGCAGGATCTCAGCGGCAGACGAGGAGAAGGAACCTCCTGGTCACGGGAACTACACGAGGATTGCGCTCGAGAAAATCAAGGATGCAAAGACCTCCATCAAGGATTACAGCTAACTTTACAGGGTGGAAATGGAGAGAAGGCACATCTGCTTAACCACGCTCACGAATTCTACACGAGGATTGCGCTCGAGAAAATCACCGGGGTCCTTCGATTAAGCTGTCCTTCATTCTGGGCAAAGGGCGGGTAGATGTTGCATACCGCTAGTGTATGTGGGGCGGGGCTTCTAGGCCCGTTCACATGCCTCTTGTTTATAAAGGGTCAGAGCAGGATCTCAGCGGCAGACAAGGAGAAGGAACCTCCTGGTAACACAGGAACTACACGAGGATTGCGCTCGAGAAAATCAAGGATGCAAAGACCTCCATCAAGGATTACAGCTAACTTTTCAGGGTAGAAATGGAGAGAAGGCACATCTGCTTAGCCACAACCTCGCTCACGAATTTTTGGGCTGAATAATACGTTACAGAATTTGAGCTTCAACTCGGGCACCTGCTTTATTTATACCCGAATTCCGTTCCGCCGCGGATCGCGGAAGTTTCGACATTTCCGCGTTCCGCGCGGAACGCGGAAATGCCGAAATTTTGCAAGTTCCGCGAGCGAAACGGAATTTGACGCCCAGGGTTACTCAAAACGGGGTGAGAAATAAAAACGTGCTCACGGTGCTGCTACGACGACGAGAAAGCGCACGCTACCCCAATGTATCTGATGTCCAATCCCGTCTTCTGTCGCCATTGAAGTAATGTAGGTTCACCACAAGGATGAAGTTTAACTTTGCTAGTATTTATTATGAAAGTACAGAGAGCCGTCCTGACAGGTAGAGTCAAAGGCACAGGCAGCAACTGTCGCCAGCGGATCGCTCGTGGCGTCTCGCTCGTGCCCACACCCAACATTCTACATGACATCAAACTTCTCCACATTCTACCGGCATCACCACAGTAAATAACCCAGGAAGTCTGGAGATAGTGAGTGAATATCAGTCCAGTGGCGACTGGAATTCTACCAGCTCCGGGAGGACTTCAACAAATGTCAACCCTTTGACCAGGACTGCCTCACCAACTTCGCGAACCAAGGAGTAGCTGCAGCAAGACCTCCACTGACCACATCGCAACCACAGCATCTTCAGCATCCTTCATCACTTGCATCAGGGCCACTTCCATAGGAAAGCCCTGAAAAGTGCCTGGAACTGGCTGAAGACTGCTTCACCTGTTGAGGTAATTGTTTCTGAGGACCTTGCTGGTCCCGCTAACTGGCTCCCCACTGGACAGAACCCCCCCTCCCCCAGAATACTGTGGCATATAGTACAAAATTTAGTATCCAACTTGTGTCATTCTTTTTCAGCCTTAAATCAATTGAAACTCTTATCAGAATATTCTGCTTCGAAATAGGCATCTTTAAAGTATCTGAGATGGTTTTTGTAAGCAATACATTCCTTTGTAATAACATTCTGGAGCACAGGCTGGGCCACTGAAATTATGATATTCTGTTGCAGGGATTCTGTGCAAACACAGAACTATGCGTAGGATTATGGGACCTTAGTGCATAGGGACTGAGTCATCCAACCACCTTAGTACCCATGAGCCCAGGACCGACTAGCTATAGTGTCTCACTTGCTCTCCTACTCACTCACAGAGAAACAAGTGATTAGACACCCCAGAACACAACACTCCCGACTCTCTCAGGAATCGTGGTTGCAAGACACACCCTTTCGCTCGCACTCTTGTACTTGTCCACAATAAGATCAAAGACACGAACAAGTTTAAAATATTTATTTTAACTAATGTGCTCTAATATGCAGTATATGTGCCACAATAAGCAGCAAAATGCAAAACACAAATACGGTCAGCAGAGCAAGTAGTCCATAAATCATGAAAGGAGCTGTCATTATAAAAAGACAGTGTAGCCTAACCTCCCTCCCCTTGTATAGAAGCAGAATGATTATATATTAGAAGATCTCTGGGCGTTATCTGCAGACCCCGTACCTCAGTCTATAGATGGTAGATCTACATCATAGGTGCTGTCTTGCTCTTCTGCCTGGAAAGGTCCCTCTCCAAGTGTGTGCTACCTATTCGTGTATTCCAATAAGACCAAAGTACGTATTCCCAACAACAGCTGCATCAGTATGTTTTGTCTAGGTGCTAGGGCCTGGCCAGAACAGAATAACAAGGGGCATTGTTGATCGACCTTGCTCACAATGTTCAGACCAAATCCTAGGAACCTGCAGAGTGTGAACACAGTGGTAGGTTCTCATGTGAAAATGGCAAAAGAGGCATTTGCAAAATAAACTTGTGTAGTAACGTGCACAAAGCAGCGGACAGTCTGCAGCATGCTCATTCTAACTTAGAAATACGACAATGTCCCCATGGGCCATGTGACACCCTCCCCTTGGTCAGGTCAGTAGCCCTGGACTAAAATAGAAATCAGAGGTAAGCAGAGGCAAAGCGTCTAGGTCAAAGGCCAAATAGTGATTCAAATCCAAAGTAGAATCACAGTGGACCGAAAAAATGAAGAATGAAGAGAAAAAAATAATAATTTTGTACTTAATATGATATCCAGTCACAGCGTATCTTCTGGGCCAAAAACTTCGCGGGATAAGTGGAATGTCATAAGCTCAAACAAGCGGTAGAACCATCAATATTAAAAAGGTACGCCATCCAATTATGCAATTCGAACGAGCAGACATGCTCCTCATATCCAGAGGCCGTTAGGAGCATTCCAGGGCAACCTGTGTCCACTTCAATGAAACTCTGTTCCAAGAGGTGCTGTGCACGAGCACAGGGACTTGAATCTTCTGCAGGTCCAAGCGAAAGATCGTACACAAAGCGCCTACCCACGGAACAGTCCTGGTCATGGGACATCAACGGACCCATCAACAGTTCATAATCCAGGGCAGCTTGTGACGTAGTGGACAGGCAGATGTCTAGGGCCCATTGAAAAGTGCACCGGATGCAGGAGAACACAGGTTGCACGCAGGTAAAGTAGGCATAACGGAAGGTCAGCCAATAGTTGATGTCAAGAGCTTCCAATGACATGAAACCAAAAAGCTGCCGCATCCGATCACGGTATAGCTGCAACTGGTCCTGGCTTGGCAGTACCACAGGTCGAGCAGCCATTACAGAGCAGCAGTAGAAGTAACGGAAAGCCACAAATCAGCAGGAGCAGTAGGGGAAACCCTCCGAATAAGCTGGAATAAATAGAATGAAGAAAAGCCGGGACTACTCCAAAAATAGTCTGAAACGAGGTGACAAGGCAGGATACCACGACCTTAAAAAAGTGGGCAAGGCCCGCAGTATCAGATGCATTAAATATTTGGTGATTTAATTCCCCAAAGTGTAGGGGGAGATTCGTGTTTAATAGTGAGTGAATTTCACTTGATGTTCTTGCCACCTGCAATTCGAAGGTCGCACGAGCTGATGTGAGAGCCACTTCTAGTTGAAACAATAGCGTTTTGAGTCTGCTTAGCTTATTGAAATCTGTTTTCAAAGTAGGAATAGAAGGCCACAGTGAACTATCTACACTCCTGTGTGGGGGTGGAAACAGGACATTGCTGCAACAAGTAACACGTTGTGAAACTGTTACTATATACGGAATGCCTGCTCGTAAGCCGCAGAAGTTTTCATTATTCAGAATGAGATAACTGCCGTTAAAAAGCAGAGTCAGTGTTGGAATAATAGCTGGGACCGGGGTCCCCCTTAAAAAACAAGATAAATTAGGGGCTGAAACGTTGCAGGCGCAGTGAAGTTTTACTTGCTTACAGACAAGGGAGTGTCCGACTGTAGAATCACAATCCTCCCCTGTAAGGAAAACTTCCTTGTCCGCTCGCTGACAACGGAATGCGAATGGTAAGGACCACAATTCATGAATATAACTGCTCCCAAGCAGTTCATATCTACCTACAGGGTAGTGCTTCATACAAGCTGTAAGTTGGAAAAGTGAGATGGGCTGTGAAATAACCCCATGTATTAACCACGCCGCTGAATCAGTTTCTGCTACAGAAAATGGTAACTGTTCTAGTTTCTCAATGTGTAACGTAGTGTATGTTGTGTCCCTCATTGACATAAGTATTTGTTTATGGCAAGAACAGAGGTATGCAGTTCCTAAGGGGGGACGTGGAAGGGAAGGGCAAATGGAAGGGGATAGTGGATGCTTGGTGTTCCTGGTGTAGAAGGGGAACTGAAAAAGGAGTAGCTCCAATTAGGAGCAAGGGCCCTCACACACCCCGAGGGGTGTCAAGCTTCATCATTGGGCAGCTCCTCGTTGGGCCGGTGCTGCAATGCCCAACGGGCCCCACAATCGTCCAGTTGGAGCCCTGGTGATGTCCAGACGAGGGTAGGTCCCACGCTTTGGAGGGCCTCATACTGAGTTGCTCTTCCCTTGCCAATTTGCGAGTATCCTGGACGTCATGGTTGGGGTTTTAATTACATCCCCTTCTAGGTGTTCTCCAGAAGGTATACTGCACTTTTTTCCACACTTTCACTTTTACACAGGACTACGACACGAGTGCAGATTACAGGGGACGTGATTTTTCATTCCACATACCCAGACCGTCCCCACTAGAGTAGATGAGGATCCCCGAGTCCTGGAGAAATGCCATAGATCCAACTGGACGATTTAGGGCATGAAACATGTCGACCATCTCCACCCTACACATATCACTCTGAGCTGAAGCTGGTATAATTTTCCTCATCAGCTACGACTTTTACAGTCGGTTGTTTTTATTTATAGCATAGGAATCCAGCGAATAAAATTGTTTTTGGGAATCCTCTAGCTATTTTTAATTCCCGCCTTTTGCTACCCACTTCTACTCACTACACATACGCCCCTACATCACTCTCTAGCTTCATGTCGGCAACCAGAGAAGACCTCCGACAAAGAGCCCCCCTGTGGGGCCCGTTGGGCACTGCAACGCCGGCCCAACGAGGAGCTGCCCGATGATGAAGCATGACACCCCTCGGGGTGTGGGAGGGCCCTTGCTCCTAATTGGAGCTACTCCTTTTTCAGTTCCCCTTCTACACCAGGAACACCAAGCATCCACTATCCACCATCCCCTTCCATTTGCCCTTCCCTTCCCCGCCCCCTTAGGAATTGCATACCTCTGTTCTTGCCATATCTACTAGGGGCCTGTATGCTGGACCTACCAAGCCCCTGTCCCTCTTTTTTGTGATAAATTTTTGTTTATCAGTCAAATTAAATGGTAAAAACAGTGCTGAAGCATTCAGGTAATCCCATGGCACTCTCCCATTTTTAAGCGTTTGTAAGGTCCAGCCAAATTGCATAACTGAACACAGCTGATTCTGACCATGATACAAAGTAGACACTTCATTTTGGACAATATCAATAACAGACAACACAATATTATCTAACGTGTATATATACGAGAAGACAGAGTGTTTACACTGTTATCAACCACGGCAAGAACTTTTTCTAAATTGTTTTGATTAATTTGATGTAAGCGTACTGCTGCCTCCATTTGTGATAGTTTCCAAAATTCATTATATGCTGCATAAACAAAACGTTTAGTATGAGGGGATTTCAGACTTAAAAGAAAATCTGTAAGATCAATGTCACCCGACAAAAGGGAAAGAACATGTTTTACAGACGACAGCGTGGAATGTTCCAACCACTGTTGACATAATTTACCAACAGAATACGTGGTAACTGTATGAGATTGAGGGTAACAAGGATCAGGTCTACTTTGAGTGAACCCTTTCGTGGCATTTGTAAAGCGTAAATGACAAGCATTGGTGCCCGTTGACCACAGCAACCAACCCCAAGGGTCAATAATGGATAATTAAAAGTGCCGTTTTGTAGCATAACAGTCAAGTCCTCAATTGTGTAGTTGGTATGTAAATGCCATGTGCCATAGTCAGCCAAGGACGGAATAGAGGCAGTATTTAAATTTTTAGCAGTGGCTAAACCAAAACAGATAGTTTGCTGAACCATCTGATTTAAAAATATTAGTTGAGACGGTATTAAACATTCATGATGCAAGGACTCAATACCTTGCACCTGCCAAATTTTGGTACCCCAAATAGACTTTAAATCACCCATGTCCTTCCAATAATTGTAACCTTTCAGGGACATCTCGGTTATGAAGGAAGAGGAATAAACCAATTTAGTGTGGGTAAGCATGTATTTGTTGCGGGTGGTCATATTTAATTTGTAAAAATAGGACTCTGCATCGGATAAATTGTAACCAGTAAAATATGTAAACTTCTTTTTCTGTGTTATTGAACTCCCCTTAAATGGTGTGGGGCAATGCTCCCATTGCGTGTAATTAAATTGCGGTCTTTGAGTACTGGTCTTGTGTAAGAAGTGATGGCCATAATCTTGGTAGGAAAATAAATCTGCATAGTTTGCGGAATTTAAATACAGATCCTTAGTATCAAATACAGTGTAATATTGCAAATCAGAATACAGTGAGTAAACAGCGTTGACATCCCAATCATCGGAATGCATTCCAGGTAAAAATGACATCACCCAAAGAAACCCGGAAGACATATGGAATTTGCAGGGTCTCTGTAGAACCATAAACATTAAATCGCACTTTATCCCAAACGATGCCATCAGCAATTGGGACTTCTGAAATATTAACTAGTGTTTGATCTCTTTTCATTTTATGCGATGAAGTATGAGGGGCCATTAGTCCGTCAACCAGTTCTACAGCAGAGTGTTCAGGCAAGTAGTGGCCATTAATCAAAAGGAAAAAGACAGTCACAAATCCAATTCACATGAAGAGGAACACCATCAACAACACAATCCAGATGTATGTCCATGGTGGGACAAGATAAGTACTTTTCAACCACAAGATAAAAACACAAATCCTTGTAGGAGGCACCGCTACAGACGAAGACAACGAAGATGTATCTGAAGAAAAGTTATCTTGGCCAATATAGTAACCACTGGAATTGAGATGAAACAATGGGGGCTGTTCCTCATTAGAAGCTGAATGTATTATACCTTCTGGAATATCAACTGTAAGTTCAACTGGTGGGGAAGCATTCTCTGTTTCCACAGTTGTAGATGTAGAAGGCAAAACAGGCTATAAAGGGGAGAGGATGCAGCCTTACAGTTTGAGCGGTCGACCTCAAAGCTGGGGAACCGGGTTCGAGTCTTGGCAACGACGCTCAACATCCTGTGATTGTGGGCAAATCACTTAATCTCCCCGTGCCTAGCAAAAATAAATGTGTCCATCTGTAACGAAACTCGTTCTCATGTAAAGCGCTCTGATACCCGATGTCTCGGGTCTAGTTTGCGCTATATAAAACTCTAAAAAAAAAAAACCATCAATTGTAGACTCCATCTCCCCCTCCAGTTGCCGGGGACAATGCGGAGAAACAGAATGCAGTTGATTAAGTGAAACATCCAGACGCAGAATGTTTGTAGTCATACTATTGATATTGGCCATATGGTGTAACTTGACATGTCCGATAGAAATGAATCGATTATTTTTGCAACCAGGCAGCGAAGGTAAGATCACAGTACGGGTGCCTTTTAACCCAAGGACCGGGACTGGTGCACGGTACGTTGGACCAAATTCTTTCTTGTTCTCCCCCTTCTCTCGGACCAGATCACCAACTTTAGGAAGCCAGCCAGAAACCGGGATCAGCACTGCTGCATCCGTGGGTGAGGGCAAATGAGTTTTCGCAAGAGCGTCACAATTCTTTTTTAGATCCTGTAACATAGCACAATGGTTATCTACGTCAAACGTTGCAGCAGTCGCCACAACGTCTAGATCATCAAGGTCTGGCACAAACATTTTAATGCCAAAGAGCATTTCGTACGGGGTCCGCCCACCCAGAGATCTTCTAGGGAGATTTTTTAGTGCACGTTGGACTCCATATAGATGAGTCAACCAGCCCCGACCCATACCTAATACCCTTGCTGTTAAAGATTGCTTTAAGTCACGGTTCATCTGCTCCACAACAGAATTGCCCTCAGGCCGATATGGAGACAAGAATTGCACCTGCACCCCCATAGACTTCATCGCATCACAGTAAGCCTTAGAGGCAAAAGCCGGACCTTAGTCTGAATGGAAGGTGCCACAGGTATATGTCTCCACAAAGACACGCAAATCTTTTATAACAGTTCGAGCGTCAGCATTGCGTTGCGGCCAAACCCAAAGGAACCTAGTGCACGAATCCACTGCAACTAAAATATATTTGAAAGCATTGTCTGATGTCAAAGTGTGGAAATGTGCTTTTTAATGAGCACACCGGTGCAGGGGTCACCCTTCTCTTGTCCACGGGTCCATAGACCAACAAAATAGAGATTGGCACTGAAGCTGGAATTCAAATAACAAGTTTATTATTCACTCATGAGTGGGACTACGTCCACACAGCACTCTCAAGTGCTGCCTGAGGTAGTACACTGAAGTCACAGACCATGGTGCTTATATACAGAGTTTGTTGCAGAGTAAGCATGTAGTTACAAATAGAAGGTACAAGCATACACAGGAATAACTACCAACAAACATGGGCAGATGGGTGATCACTTAGTCAGCAGAGTGGGAGGGGGAACAGAACTGTTTACATCAGCAGAAAACAGTTGACAGTTATATCTTTAGCCAGGTGCATTCTAGCAGCTACAGGCCTTTGCTCAGCACATTGCCTTTAGCTCAGTACAGAGGGAGTTAACTAGAGTTGATGACACAAGCAAAATAGAAGGGCAAGCAACAGTGAAGACGGAAGAATTACATAGCTAACAAAATGGATGCCACAAACAAGATGGCTTCAGCTTATGCTAACGGATATTATTTCAGATTTCCACAGATGTCCCTTTTAGCAAATGCTGAAGACATCTTCTAGGCTTTATAAGGAGTACGGAAAATATCATGTACATCTATCTGCATTAATTCATTAATTTCTTGATCACTTGCTAATCGGGCATTTACATTCTTAACATTTTGTTTAGTCGGTATACACGAGGTGCAGGTAGAAACACAAAGGGAACAAAGTATTGGGCCGCATTGAATACTTAGGTAACAAGTGAAAAGAATAGCAAGAAATATACATAAGGCTGACAATAGCTTCCAGCCCCATACAGTAAACATGTTCCATAGCCATCCAGTCAAAGTCCAAGTTCCTGAATCCTGATGGAATTCAGTGGCTATTTTGTGCAACTTGGAAATTGCGTCAAAAACAGAAGGGGTGTGGTCAGGGATATAGACACAGCAGCTACTCCCGATGATGCGACATGCTCCACCACGGTCGGCCAGGATGACATCAAGGACCATCCTATTTTGGAGCGCCACAATTCTCGCAATTTGTAGTTCTTCTGTGATATTTCCAAGCGCCATTGCTGTCTGATTGGTTACAGCCTCTACAACACGTGTCAAGCGCCTGATCTTTCTACTGTTTAAGGCCGCACCAACAAAGAAGAATAGTCCCAAATTAAAGTCAATATACTGCTGTAGTGCAGGGTCAGTTTGATCCACCTCATCATTGTTTATTGTCCTTTTGAATCTGTTCTTGGAAATGTCATTATACAGTTTATAGTCTTTATGGTAGGATGCAGGTGCCAAAAACACAGGTGGAAGCAAAAAGGACACGTAGCAGCTTCCCGACCAACCAATAGGTAGATGGTAATAACCTTTACTTCCGCAAATAAAATAGGTGTTGTGTGAGGACAAAAAGCTGCTATTGTTCATTCCAGTAATGTTCAACAGTAAAGTACAGTCACTTTTTCCCACAGGAATACTGCCAATACTGCTCACACAGAGATCCGCTCGAGCTCTAGTAACAGCAATAACAGGAGGCCCATTCCCCTTAGTTGTTCGAGTGTTAGGGAAAACATAGTGTATGGAGGAATTTCCTCGGCGATACTCCTCCATTTCCCACACAGTTCCTTTAGCTTGTGGATCTCCTTCCTCATCGGGGTAACAAACTTTATTCAACTGAGCGTTTAGTCCACCTACATCAGCATAAGTAATATTAGCAACTTCAGAAGCCCACAACAATGCAAACCAGGCTCTGCAGGAGCCATTATGTGAAAACGGCAAGGGAATGAAAGGCGTTCCTCCCTTTTTCTGATGAGCTGGCATCATTCCACATACCCAGCAATTGGTAATGTTCGTTGCATTGTGGGTATGATGCAACATTTGAATGAAAGTGTTATTGAGGTAGGACATTCTATGCTTTTTCTCATGATACGGTAGAGTAAAATAATGATGTTCAATTGGGACAGGAGTAGTAGTAGTCAGTAGATTTCGGACAGGAGCTACTTCCTCTACAATCCATGTTATTATAGCAACAATAACAATAGTCAAAGTAAGACCAGTAGCAATTATTGTTCTTTTGCTACAAACTCTTGCAGCAGTTGGTTTCTTCTCCTTAGACATATTCATTTCGTCGACAAACAACAAAGCAGATGGTGCCCTAAGGTCCTGGGCAGGCGTTGATTTCTTCACTAACGTTGAGACGAGTAATCGCTAATAGAAGACCCCCCTTTGTAGTTAGGCTTTAACTACCCAGGACAGTGGCTCAAACAGTCTCTTTCAATGAAATGTCTTTCTTCCTGGGTCGAAGCTGATATCGAGATGTACCAGGAATCGTGTGGTCCGGGAAGACTTCCTCAGGTCCTTCAGGTGACACAGCTTGTCCTTTCTCGGTGACCAGGATATCGCGGTGATCTGCCAACACAGCTGGGCTCACTAGGTCTTGCAACACTTTTCGACAGTGTGTTGCGTGGACCCAGTTCTTCCGGTTCGTCACTCGAACTGCAGTCCTGGTAGCCACTAGTACCTGCTCCGGTCCTCGCCACCTCGGTGCTAGGGAGCTGGTCCTCTGGAATGACTTTACGACCACAAAGTCACCAGGCTGTAAACAATTGCCCTCACCTTGCGACCTGTCTGGAAGAGTCTCCCGAACCTGTTGATAAATAGAAGACAAACTGTCAGTCAACTGAGACAAATAGTCATTCATCAATACATAAGGTACATCATGTATAGGGCGTGGTTTAGGAATCCCCCAAATATTAATTGGCCTTCCAAAAACCACCTCATACGGTGTGAGGCCAGATCGTGTATGTGGTATCGATCTAATGGATAGCAATGCCAAAGGCAGTGCATCAGGCCATTTCAAAGATGTGGAAGCCTGTATCTTAGCTAATTTTAATTTCAGAGTGGAGTTGTAATGTTCCACTAGTCCTGCTGATTGTGGGTGGAAAGCAGCATGAAACTTCTGCTTAATTCCCAATCCTTTCATGAGATACTCAACAACTTGCCCAATAAAATGGGGTCTGTTGTCACTCCACAAAACTCGGCAAATGCCAAATCGCGGAAAGCGCTCCTTTAGGAGCACCTTTGCGGTCGTAAGAGCTGTATTATCCTTCATAGCGTATGCTTCCACCCATTTACTGAAGGCGCAAACCACTACTAAGACATACTTTAGGTTGTTACAGCGCTCAAGCTGGATGTAATCCATTTGCAGGACCTCAAAAGGTGCAGTTGGTATTGCAAACCCTCCTGTTGGAGTTCGTGTTCCCTTTCCAGGATTATACTGGAGATAGATCAGACAGGACTGGACTATTTTCTTAGCCGTACCGGCAATATCTGGATGATCCCAAACTTGCATAAGTTGCTTTGCTATTGAGGATGCTCCAACATGTGCCGGCCCATGTGCCATGTGAATCATAGGATGTAATAGGCTGCGGGTAACTTCCATTTTGTCGTTTCTTTATTCCTCCAACAGCCCTCGTCATCCAATGTTCCCTCCTTGGACCATTGGTCTAATTCATCAACAGAAGCAGATTGCTGCATGTCCAGCACCTCTTTGCCTGGCATCATGCCAATGTTCAGCCTGTGACTTAACTACATACATAGATGTGGTACTTCGCTGCATTGCAGTCTCACGAGCTGTGCAATCCGCAAAGGCATTGCCTGCTCCTATTTTATCAGTCACTTTCTTGTGTGCACTACATTTAACAATTGCCACTTTCTTAGGATAGGTCAAGGCAGTAAGGAGATTATGTACTAATTCCCCATGCACTATTTGGGTCCCATGTGAAGTGAGAAAGCCTCTTTCTTTCCAAAGTTGCCCGCAGTTATGAGCCACGCCGAAGGCGTATTGGCTATCAGTGTAAATGTTAACAAACAACTCTGTACTAAGCTCACATGCTCTGGTCAGTGCTATCAACTCGGCTGCTTGAGCTGACTTCTGTGGGATACGAGCTGTCTCAACTACTGTCTGAAGTGTTGTAATTGCATAAGCAGCAGATGTAGTTCCATCAGGCAATTTCAGGCAGGATCCATCAACCCACAATTCCCCATCAACACTAGAAAGAGGTGTATCTTGTAGGTCAACACGACCCTTTGTTCGTTCTTCAGTAAGGGATATACAGTCATGTAACTCTTGTGACTGAGACTGAGTAGCTGGCAATGGCAATAATGTAGCAGGGTTCAGAGTCAAACATCTTTTTAACGTGATATGAGGGGCCAAAAGTGTCAATTCATATCCTGTCAAGCGAGCATTAGTCAGATGCTGTGTTTTTGTTTGATTTAACAAGGCATCAACTGAATGGGGTACTAACACAAGCAATCGATGTGACAAGACTATTCCCTCGCTCTGACGTATGGACACAGCCGTTGCCGCCACCGCTCGAAAACAACCAGGCAGCGCGCGGGCAACTGGATCAAGGACAGCTGAGAAATATGCACAAGGACGTTGTTTATCACCGTGTGTTTGTGTTAAAACTGAGAGAGCACAACCTTCCCTCTCGTGTACATAGAGTGTGAAGGTCTTAGTGTAGTCTGGAGTTCCTAATACTGGTGCAGAACAAAGAGCTTGTCGTAACTGTTGGAAGGCATCCTGGCGCTCAGTAGTCCATGGGAGAGGCATCGGAGTGTCTTTAGTCAAAAGGGCCAACAAGGGTTTAATAATGTGAGAAAAGCTAGGGATCCACTGCCTACAAAAAGAAGTAAGGCCAATCAGTGCACGGACATCCTTCTGAGTACGGGGCACAGGAGTGTCTAAAATAGTTTGAATGCGATCTGGTGTGAGTGCACGTCCCTCCTTAGACAGGAGGTGACCTAAATAGGTAACCTGCTGTCTACAAAATTGTAGTTTCTTCCTAGAGACTTTGTGATGATGAGAGGCAAGAAATAACAATAATGACAGTGTTCCTTCTTTACACTGTTCAGGGGTATCAGCAGCCAACAAGATGTCGTCGACATATTGAATAAGAGCCACCTTTTTCGGTACAGGAAAAGAATCAAGCTGCCTTTTCAACGCCTGACTATAAATGCTAGGACTCTCTGTATACCCTTGTGGAGCTCTACAGAACCTGAATGATCTATTATTCAAAGTGAAGCCAAACAAATAACGGCTGTCAGGGTGAATGGGTATTGAGAAAAATGCATTCTTTAAATCAATTACACTAAATGTAGTGGCAGTAGGAGGAACCATGGTGAGAAGTGTCGTGATATCAGAGACTACCGGGTATTGGGGCACCACGATTTTATTAACCTCTTGTAAAACAATAATAAATCTGCAAATTTTAGTATCAGTGTCTTTTTTCAAAATAGGAAGGATAGGACTATTACAAATGTTATAAGGGACTTCTTCCACAACCCCCACCTTGATCAAATCCTGAACAATGTGTGTTAATGCTTCTTCGCCTTCCCGAGATATTTTATATTGGGGCAATCGAGGCAATGAAGCACCTTCCTTCACTTGAATATGCACTGGTGGAATAACCATGTGTCCCACATCGGTATCTGATGTAGCCCACAAAGTACTAGGTAAAGATGCCAAAGCGATATCTTCTTTGATGAGACAAGACCTCTCAACCATTGGATAGTTATCATTTAAGATAACACGCACACTTTCTGGGGAACAACGTATTGTAGCACAAAAATGTTTAAGCATATCAATGCCCACAATATTATCCGGCGTGTTAGGGGAAAGCAGAAATGGACCTGCTGCAGTAAATTTATCAAGACTAAATGCAAGTGGCTGTGACAGTGGGCTAGGTGTAGGTGTCCCATCGAATCCTATCGATGTTATCATTGCGCCAGACAGGGGAGCCCTAGGAACCAATTTTTTAGACAGAGCACTACGAGTAGCTCCTGTATCAACCAGAAACCGATCAGTAGAACCCAAGACATTTGCATCAACATAAGGACCCTTCTGATCTTCTGGGACCTCAACCGGTTCCTTACCCCATCCTAGGCATTCCTATGCATAATCAGAATCCCCAAGACCATCAGCCGAATAATCTGACATTTGATATTGATTTCGTCTATCAAAAGTATTAGAATAATTTGGCCCATGTTCAACTGCCTCAAATCTGGGACGATTACCCATGCCTCCCCTATTTCCTGAATTCCCTGGGCGCCCTCTCATATTTCCTCTACCTCGTTGGTACTGCTGACCTCGCAAAAGGGGGCACTCAGAACGCCAATGTCCAATCTCTTTACAATAAGCACACTGATCAGAAGACAAAGTTGATTGAGAAAAGGGGGTACACCAGGTGTATATACTGCACGTCCACCTCTACCTCCACCTCTGAATGGTGGACCATGTACTTGAGCCAACATAACTTTTGTTTTTAAATCCTTAACCTTCTTATCATCTTTGCCCTTTGCTTCCAATTCCTGACGCTCATAATACTGGGCCATAGTCAAAAGGGAGACTGGGGAAGACGTAGTCTACGAACTCTCGCTGGCCTTAAGGCGACTAGCTATTTCTGGCAACACGTTAGCGACAAATTTGTCGATGAACAGATGCTTACCCGTGTCATCTGTCAAGGACTGCCCACTAAAGTCATGGAATGTCTCTTCAAATCGTGCAAAGAAATCAGAAACAGACTCATCCGCTTTCTGTTTACAAGACGCTAACGTAGTCCAATCTATTTTCTTAGGGGGTATAAGAGTTTTCAACTTAGTCACAATAGCTTTAGGAAGATCTAATATCTCCTGTTGTGGTTTCTGCGCAGGCTCTCTAGCCGCATCTATTTCTTCTAAATGCACCCAAGTATCACCATATGCTACATTATCATCTATTTTCCGAATTGTTCTCCACATATCAGGGGGCAAAATAAGTCCAAAAAACATATCAATATCTGGCAGAGTCATAGTACAGGAGCTAATGGCTCCTTCTACTTCTTCATAGAAAGCGGCAGGATTTTTCCGCGGATCGGGCAAAGCGGCTTTAAGAGCCATAACATCTGCTCTACTCCAAGGGGTATAAACCCAATTATAAATAAAATACCCTTTCGCATCATCTGAAGTCTTATCTTCATCTTTTCCTGTACCCTTTGGAGGAACATACAAAGGCGCAGCTTCGCGCATTGGTCGTATACCAACTTCAGCACTACTAGATCCATTATTTGTCTCTGAAGTTTCTACTATCTGCGCTGGGGTTTGGGCTACTTGTACAGTTTTAGTTTTACTAGCTTCTTTTTTCTCCGCTTTTAAGCGAAATGTTTCATCTCGTAATTTAACCTTTCGCCTAATTAAATCAGGTATGTTTGAACTAAGGAAAGTTCCATCACTCAATTGTTTATAATCAGAATTTATATCAGTGGGCTCTAAGTTTTTAGAAAGGTCTCTAAAATTAAGTATAACTTTCCAAGCAAACTTTTCTGCAAAATATAACTGCTCTAAATCTTTCCACTGCTGAACCATTGCTACAAGATCTGAAGGAAGAGTTTTCCTACAGGCTTCTGAACGAACAGTTGATCTAATGGTGGCTTTTTCATCAGTAGTTAAAGTAGAGAGAGTCTGTCGCCCATCTTGCTTATCTATATCTTTATCGTCGGAAGAATGATGGTCTTTATCGGAAGGATCCTCCTCAGGGGCAGAGGGAAATTTATACGGGGCGGAGGTCGATCTAATAAGATGGAATCACCTTGCGGTTTATTAAGCATGGGATAAAGGGGGCGCCTAATAGGGTACTGGCCAGTTACCTCTAAACGACGCTCCCTCTCTTCTTTTTCTTTTATTTCCGTCATCTCCTTATTTTTTAATTCTAGCGCTTTTTGATATATCGTTTTTCGTTGTTCTTTCTCTGCTATAGCTGCTTCTCTCTTCGCTCTTTCATTCACTTCTTTCTCCCACATTCGTACACAATCAAACATATCTTGTCGACTTTTTTTATTAAACAAACACTGTTCTACATATTGAATCTTTTTAAAGTCAAATGACCCATTCACAGGCCATTGGAGATCAGGATCCTTCTTTGTATATTTGTTCCACAGTTTACTATACATTATGGAAGAAATACAGTATTTAATATACATATGTCTATTAGGTGTTCCCTCTAAGGGAGCCGGCTGACTTGTTTCTAAATCCATTTTGGTACCACCAAGACAGCAACACAACCTACGGAGTGTGCTGGAAACAGGCATGCTACCAAGTTTTTGTAAAATATTACGTTTCCAAATTGTTAAAAAGTAGAGAAAAATCTCCACATTACCTGCCTTTATTTTCTGCAAAAAATAAATCAAACAAACAAAACCAGAATCTTGGCCAAGCAAACAAGAGTGCCGCTGCAGCGACCTTACCAAACAAAAGTCTCCAACCTCCAACTGCCAATCTCTTGATCGACCTAATGGTCACTGCAAAAATAACGCCAAAGGATACCTCAGTCAGGACCGGCCACCACCTGGAGGGTCAAACCAAAAAACCGGAAAAGTCACTTTGGCTGCAAAGACAAGGGTCTCCTCATGCAGGACGTCTCCTCAGTAATATTCCACTCTTCCGTCAAGACCACTCCTTCAGACGGCCGCGTCTTCGATGAGGCCTCACGTATCGGGCGCCAACTGTGGAAATGTGCTTTTTAATGAGCACACTGGTGCTGGGGTCACCCTTCTCTTGTCCACGGGTCCATAGACCAACAAAATAGAGATTGGCACTGAAGCTGGAATTCAAATAACAAGTTTATTAATCACTCATGAGTGGGACTACGTCCACACAGCACTCTCAAGTGCTGCCTGAGGTAGTACACTGAAGTCACAGACCATGGTGCTTATATACAGAGTTTGTTGCAGAGTAAGCATGTAGTTACAAATAGAAGGTACAAGCATACACAGGAATAACTACCAACAAACATGGGCAGATGGGTGATCACTTAGTCAGCAGAGTGGGAGGGGGAACAGAACTGTTTACATCAGCAGAAAACAGTTGACAGTTATATCTTTAGCCAGGTGCATTCTAGCAGCTACAGGCCTTTGCTCATATTCCACTCTTCCGTCAAGACCACTCCTTCAGACGGCCGCGTCCTCGATGAGGCCCAACGTATCGGGCGCCAACTGTGGAAATGTGCTTTTTAATGAGCACACCGGTGCAGGGGTCACCCTTCTCTTGTCCACGGGTCCATAGACCAACAAAATAGAGATTGGCACTGAAGCTGGAATTCAAATAACAAGTTTATTAATCACTCATGAGTGGGACTACGTCCACACAGCACTCTCAAGTGCTGCCTGAGGTAGTACACTGAAGTCACAGACCATGGTGCTTATATACAAAGTTTGTTGCAGAGTAAGCATCTAGTTACAAATAGAAGGTACAAGCATACACAGGAATAACTACCAACAAACATGGGCAGATGGGTGATCACTTAGTCAGCAGAGTGGGAGGGGGAACAGAACTGTTTACATCAGCAGAAAACAGTTGACAGTTATATCTTTAGCCAGGTGCATTCTAGCAGCTACAGGCCTTTGCTCAGCACATTGCTTTTAGCTCAGTACAGAAGGAGTTAACTAGAGTTGATGACACAAGCAGAATAGAAGGGCAAGCAACAGTGAAGACGGAAGAATTACATAGCTAACAAAATGGATGCCACAAACAAGATGGCTTCAGCTTATGCTAACGGATATTATTTCAGATTTCCACAAAAGAACCGCAGTGATCAAGATAAATACAACCAAACGGTTGATTTGAAATGAAAAGTTGAGTATGTGTTGGACATGAAACAGTAGAAGGTTTAATCTGTTGACAAATGTCACAGGAAAGAACATATTTGCACGTTTGCTGGTATAAGCCTCGCCACCAAAAATGTTGCTGTAAAAGCGAAATTGTCGCTGTCACTCCGGCATGTGCAGAAGCCATGCCTTCATGGGCAGCCACAATCAAGGAAAGTCTGCGGTCCTCGTTGGGAATCAAACGATCACCAACTGATGAAATAGTTACAAATGGAATTTGATCAGGTGTTGGGAGATAGGTGTAACGAGAAGGGAATCCCTGGGGAAGCTGTGCTCCCTCCTTTGTTGCGGCAATTGCTGCCAAAATGTCATCATCAAATTTAGTCATAGACCTAGTAACGGCTGCTACAGAGCATGTGGCTGCCTCATCAGCCATAGAATTACCAACGGCGTGAGGTCCCACACGCTGATGGCCCACTGTATGGATAACGTGTGAGTGGCAAATGTTCCTTTAAAATCACGAAAATCATTTTGTTTCCAAAAGAACAAGTTGTCATTAAAGGACTGTACACAGTAAAAGAAATCGCACACTACAAGTGTAGGCACTTCAGGATCAGCAAACTCAAGAGCCAAAACCAAAGCACGTAACTCTGCCAATTGTGCTGTGCAATCATCAAGAGATTGTGTGTGAACCAAGGAGGATTTAAAATCACTGTCCACTATTGTGCCTGCTACTATAGCGCAGGCTGCAGAATAAGCATGTTTAGAACCAATGGCTGGCTGTGCAGACCCATCAGTGTAAATTATACATCCGTACTGATCAAGAGGCAGTAGTGATAAAGGAGGAGGATGAACATGTTCATATTGTAAAAACTCTTGTGTTTGCAAAGAAGGATCAAAGATAAAATTGACATCAGCCGACGTCAACGAACTAGCCCATTGTAGCCAACGAGGATGCAGAGCTTTAGAATTTGGTACACTCACCTTTGTGACAGCTCCTAAAGTGGGCACCGGCGAAACCATGAAATGTGTTTTCTCTGGGCCAGAGAGCGTTCCTTTTGAATTGCCATCTGTACTGCTGTCAAAACATTTTCGGTCGAAGAAAAACGCATTTCTGCAGGAGTATACAAATGCGATTTATAAGCTATGGGAACTGTGTCCCCTTCATTGAAAGTCACGTAGGTGAATCCTAACGCTCCTGGTACAATCCTTATGACCACATTTTTGGTATTGTTTCTAGTTAACAAGAATTGAGTCGCGAGCAGATCAGACTGCAAAGACCTTAGTACTGCGGTATGTTCCGGAAGCCAACTGGAAGAGGAAAAAGAAGGTTGTATCAATGCGTATAGTGGCTTGATACACTGGGCATAATCAGGAATGGAGGTCCTGCCGAAATTCAAGAAACCCAGCAAAGATTGTAATTTTTTTAGGGTAGATGGAGGTTGCAATTGAGGACATTTCTCCAAGAAGTGGGGGGCCAACCCCCTACCTTCGTTATTGAGCTCATAACCAAGGAAAAGGACAGCCAAAAAGGCAATATGCGACTTCACAAAATTGAATCTGTAACCTAACTTTGCAAAATGCGTGATACTGCGATCCACGCGCATGAGATGCGGATTTATGTCCATCCTTCAAGTATATGTCATCGACGTACGAAAAGGCATCAGGGTCAATTTCATGTAAAATCGACACAATGCGTGCTGCAAACACCCAGGGCTATTCTTATATCCCATGGGCAATCTCGCATATCGTCTTTGATTGCCTAGAGTGCTGAATGCAGTCAAGTCACGGCTTTCAGGAGCTAATGTGTGACTGAAAAATCCATTGGAAATGTCCAACGTAGTTTTATATTTCTTTCGAACAATGTTATTTACTAGCGCAGAGCTGTGTGTGTTCTGTACTGTTTAAGTGTTTGTAGTCTAAAACTATAGGATATGAACCGTCCGGTTTCAATATTGTAAAAAGAGGATTATTCATTGACAAAACACAGGGTTCAGTCACATCCTGATATTCCAATTGAGTCAGAATGTCACCAACGGGCGCTTTAGCATCACGTTTAATAGGATATTGCGGTTGGGGCTGTGGTGTAGAACACAAAGGAATAACATGCACGGGCGAATCCTTGTCCTTGTCCCAACCCCCCTGGTTACGATATTATGCAGGAGCTAAGGCTAGGGCCCACTCCGAAGCATAAGCATTTTAGTCTCCTCTGGGACATATTGCGAAAAACATGGTAGAATAACCTCCTCTCCCCTAGAGGAAGGGGGGAGGGCCAATCAACCTCCGCCAACAAAATATCATAAAAAGATGTTAGATTGTCCCAAAGTACTGCCTTGACAGTGCGTTCAATATCACCTTCAATTTGGAGGCTCACTTCATAAAGCCTATCAGGAGGAGCTACACGGGTGTCATCGGTTTTAACGGTAATAAAAGTGTCAATTGCTTTCGCGTCCGGACGCTGGTGGAGTGTCTTTCGCACTGTGGTAACCTCCGCCGTGCTGTCGAGGAGGGTTACTGCCAAACTCCTGTTGAGGAGGAGGGTTCTCACCGTCTGAGGCATACTTTGCAGTCAAAGCGGCAACTTTTTTCTTCTGAAACGGGGCTCGATATTGAGGTGGTTCCTCCTGCTTGACTTTCACGTCAAACTGGAGCTGCGGGTGTCGCCTTGGCTGCGGGACTCGCCTTGTCTGCGATCCTGTCACCCTCCTCCACCAAATTGTTGATCCGACGATTCCTGAAAGGAACAAGGAGAACAAGGATCAGGAACCTGGAACCTCTCGGGTGTTTTAATTTTAGAGCGGTCACGTAAATCTTATCTACGTTCAGAAGCGTCAGGTGGAGGCGAACCAGCACAAGAACTAGGCTTCTGCTGTTGCTGCTGCAAATTCTTATTCCATGTCTTTTTTGGAAAGACTGGACGACCCTCCTTGTCTGGAGGGGGTTTACTCTGCGTCTGTGTAAATGGTCAGACCCCCAAATTATTGCGACCTAAGGACGTATACACATCCGCAATAATAATCGGCAACTGTCGCTCCTGATCAGCGTCCGCCACCGCCGCTAGACATTGGCGCACCTGCAAGCACACTGCTTCCTCTTTAATGTTGGCCAGAATCATATCGGAGACAATAGGGAACATGCCCACTAACTTCATCCCCAAATCCAGGACTGGACCAGCCCCATGTTCATCCTGTACACGTTTCAGAATGCTCAGCAGAAGGCTCATGGAGGGGGTGCCAAAGCACAGTGTATACACTGAAGCAAACACCGCCCCCCAGGTGTTGCAGTTCGCTAAAGGAGGAATCAGACCACTCAGCAAACACATTAAAATGGCAGGTCCTCATGATTCTGAGGACGTTTGCCCATCACAGAGTTAATTAAGACGGGACTAATCACAAGACCTCTGCCCTGCACTGGTGCCGGAGTTTCACAAATGATTCAGACGTGACATAACGCATGTCACGTCTGAATCATTTGTGAATAAAAAAGAAGTTTTGGAAAATACATCTCTGAAACTGAATTTGATTTATTTTTACTACTGTTTAATATTTAAGCATTTATTGGTGCACCGGTTGATTCTTGTTTTAAAACTGCATAGTCTAGTTAGGACTGCACCTTAACAGTGGGTGCTTGAACTGTGAGCACATAGACGTACTTAGGATATTTCCTTCATTATAAGAACCTTTGGGATAGCAGGATAGGTGCAAGTCTCAATAGAGGTTTCACTGTCGTGCTTTTTTATTGTCCAAGAATAAAACACCTCGAAGCGGTATACTGGATCCGCTTCAACTAAGAAAATAAAGGTAGCCCCCGCATTGGGGACGCCGTGTTGAGTCAAATAATTTGTACACGCCGCCCGCCTATGTGCCGGAATAGCGACCGATTGTGCCATGTGAAAAGATTGAATAAAACGGTAGCGCAAAACGGGTATAAAAAAACCTTTTAAACTTCAAGCTTGAAAAACCTACAGAAATAGGTGTACCCTACAAATGCAGGAGGCGAAGCCCCACCCACCATGGACGTCTCCGGGAACCGGTGAGAGGGTATCGTGGACAAGCACCAGCGCTACTCAGGGATCTCGTGTATAAGTACCAGACCAAACATTGGCGGCGCCATGTTGCAGGGATTCTGCGCAAACACAGAACTATGCGTAGGATTATGGGACCTTAGTGCATAGGAACCGAGTCATCCTACCACATTAGTGCCCAGGACCGACTAGCTAAAGTGTCTCACTTGCTCTCCTACTCACTCACAGAGAAATAAGTGATTAGGCACCTCAGAACACAACACTCCTGACTCTCTCGGGAATCGCGGTTGCAAGACACACCCTTTCGCTTGCACTCTTGTACTTGTCCACAGTAAGACAAGACACGAACAAGTTTAAAATATTTATTTTAACTAACGTACTCAAATATGCAGTATACGTGCCACAATAAGCAGGAAAATGCATAACACAAATACGGTCAGCATAGCAAGTAGTCCATAAATCATGAAAGGAGCTGTAATTATAAAAAGGCAGTATAGCATAACCTCCCTTCCCTTGTATAGAAGCAGAACGATTATATATTTGAAGATCTCTGGGCGTTATCTGCAGACCCCGTACCTCAGTCTACAGATGGTAGATCTACTTCATAGGTGCTGTCTTGCTCTTCTGCCTGGAAAGGTCCCTCTCCAAGTGTGTGCTACCTATTCATGTATTCCAATAAGACCAAAGTACGTATTCCCAAACAACAGCTGGATCAGTATGTTTTGTCTAGGTGCTGGGGCCTGGCCAGAACAGAATAACAAGGGGCATTGTTGATCGACCTTGCTCACAATGTTTAGACCAAATCCCAGGAACCTGCAGAGTGTGAACACAGCGGTAGGTTCTCATGTGAAAATGGCAAAAGAGGCATTTGCAAAATAAACTTGTGTAGTAACGTGCGCAAAGCAGCGGACAGTCTGCAGTGTGCTCATGCTAACTTAGAGAAGACGACAATGTCCCCATGGGCCATGTGACAATTCTGTGGCTGCGGCGTTTTCGGAATAATTATGGATTTGCCGCATTTGTCACACAATATGCCATCTACTGCATAACCTGCTAATTTTAACTAAATAAATTGGTTATAGCTCAGACGGACCTAAAGTTACTAAAAATATGGTGACACGTGTTCCTGTGAAGTGGAAGGTGCTTCACAAAAATTGAATGGTCATCTTTCAGTTGCTTACTGCTTAATTTGGGTGTTGAATTGGTACTAATAAACTGAAATCTTTCCCAGACAGTCTTACCATGTGTAAAAGTGACACAATATTGAAGTAATACTACCACAAATGTTGCCACATCATTTTCCTTTTCTGCCACATAATTCTGTCATTCTATGCTGCATAATTCAATTGGCCCTGAGCATAGGGTAAACTAAGCACAGTAGTACAGGGTGGCTAGGGATCCTATTTTCTGTGTTATTGTGAGGACAAGGGCCTATTATCCCATGTCCCAGATCCATCTGCTGTAGGATACCAAATGTCATAATATTAGCCAATCAGGAAAGATACAGCATACAAGGGGATAGGAGCAGGAGAATCTGATGTATGGGGCAGATGTGCATGATGCCTCGAACATCCTAAAGGGTGTCCTTCTGTCATCTTTCAGCCCCATATGATGTGAACTTCATGATTTGCGAAGAAGAGCTTTTCAGCAGCCAATGTTTGTTTGCACAATAGCTGGAGGGAGGAGCTGAAGAAATGCAGGTGTCGCGGATGATCGTCCTATGCATCTTGTGCCTGGAGGACCACAATATCAACATTAGTGTGATAATCTCGCTCCAATTAACTTTTAATTCTTTTGGTTATGTAGCTAGCAGTATTTCTGTTTTTGCTCATTGTTATAGACTGTGTGTTATGTAAATTAATTGTTAACAGTGGTAAATGGTAGAAGGATTCACATGCTTTAAGGATATTTTCACTATAGAAAGGAAAAGAAGAAAGATTAACTCGGAGGGAGTTTATTATCTGAGGTGAAGCTTTTCAACATTGAAATGATGTACTTTTCTGAGGCTAAAGGACAGAAATTAACATGGCATCACAATTTAGATGGCCTAGAAAGACAGAGCACTCTTGCTCACACCTTGAGAATGGCTGTTTTTTTTTTGTCATATTGCATCAAAACAGTTCTTATCTGACAATGGCAAGCTCCCTGAATGCTCATTTGTTTTTTAAAGTGTGATAAATGCTGCAGTTGTTGGCATTTCAATGAACTGTAAAAAACAGGTACTCACATTGAGTTTATTGCAATTTAATTTATCGACTTTGAAAGGCTGAAAGCCTGATCTGATTTTAGTGGGACTCAAATACATAACCTGTTGGTGACACTAAAATGAAAGCAGTGAGGACTTAACTCATTGAGTAGTTTGGCCCTAAAGCACTTGATTATATATTTGACCTCATCTTTTAATCACCACCTTGGAGAATTATGCTTGTACCCCTGAGACTAAAAAAGCACAGTACTCTTTTAAGAGATCAGCACTTCACCATAGCGACCCCTATTTTACTTTTAACGCAGTGACACATGCATTCACTGCTCAAACAGTTGATAGCAAAGACGTGATAAAAAAAAAAAAAAAGACACAAAATGCAACAAAAAATACCAACAAGTGAGACGGATCTATTGAAATAATAGATCCACCAGACCTCTTCCCCAGTAGACTGCTACCTCCATGCAGTTTCCTCCTCACCACTTTGCTAACTCTCAGCTTTAAGATTCCGAAAATAGATCTAGGAGCCTGAGCCTAATCACAGGACTCTCTGACCTGCTCGAGCGAACTGTAGTGTAAATCTGTAAATACTGCAGCATGAAGCAGCTATCACGGCTGTTATGGCAGCAAGTAATGACGTGTGCCTACATCCAATAATCAGTCACCATTTTTAGGTCTCGCAGACCTAGCGCTGGAGCGCGCATGCGCTCCTCGCTCTGCGAGGCTTATTGTAGTCGAGAAGATTTCAGAAGGGGACTTGAAGCCCCGCCCATTATTCCCATTGGCTGGCGTCATCATTTATGGTAAACGCTGGCCTCCGATTGAAAACGAGGCTTTTTTGTTACCGCCCTGTCTCCTTCTCAGCCAGCCCATCCGGACTGGATTGTTTGCTTGCGGCGTTACACGGTCCTCGATATGTAGGAGGTGAGCACTATTTTGTTTCAGCCGCACACTGCTCAGCAGCGGCGCTGCTTCCCACATCGGTGGCCAGACACGCACGCTGGCCGGAGGTGCGCTCGCTGTTGTTATTATTATCGAAGTTACAGTTTGTTAAACATTGTGGCAGTCTCAGCAGTAATGGCGTTGTTTTGTAGCTTACGATCCAGTGTATTGCTGTTTGTTTTTCCAACTTTTTTTATTTCAATTCTTTTGTTGATGTTATAGCATGTTTAATGTTGGGCTGCCCGATAGCCGCCATTTTCCGTCCTCCTCCTGAAGGTCCCGGTCACTGCTGTTCACCCTCAGCCCGGCCACCATCTTCCATCCTCCTCCTGAAGGTCCCGGTCACTGCTGTTCACCCTCAGCCCGGCCGCCAAGTTCCAGCGCTGTCCTCGCTGCGGCACCAGCAGCAAACAGCTCCAGGATTCCTTTTAGCGCTCCCCTAACTGTAATTTTTTTTAGTGTGTCTCTTAGCTGCACAGAGGACATTACGGGGGTGCCGGCCTCGAAAATGCTGTGCACAGCTCCCAGCGCCTGCTCAATGTCCAGCCGCCCTTTGCGTGTCACAGACCAGCAGGCCTCCTCCTGAAGGTCCCGGTCCCTAATCTCCACCCTCTGCCCGGCCGCCACCTTCCAGCGCTGTCCACACTGCTGTACCAGCGGTAATTTTTATTAGCCCCCCCCCCAGAATTTTCACACTAGTTGCGCCTCTGGCTGGCGGGCACGTCAAATGGCAAAGGTTATGTTTTTCATCTCTGCATGATGAGTTTTTTTTTTTTTTTTAATAAGCGCAGCATGGCTGTTGATTAAATCTAGAAAATGCAGCGCTTTATAACGTGCTTTTATGTATATATATTTTGTGTTTGATACACGTTGTTTCGCCTACACGGAGTCGTCATCTCCTTGCAGAAAGTTTTGTAGCGGAAGGATCCTCGGTAGGGCGTTCTGCGTCGAGCACCGTGGAGCAGGTGATGAATTCCAATAAAAAGTATGTTTTACAAACATGTAATAGAGGCAAAACAACCGGCATATTATTCACATAACACCTAAGACAATCTGAGGCACACTGATCTGCCCAAAACCACAAGCTTCTGCTTGAAGTGCTGGCGCCGGGATTAGAAGTGCTCGTATGCTCAGGTTCCTTCCAAACTCAACAATTTACCCACTGCACACTAGGATTTGGTGACACCTGTCGCTTGCAGACACAGGAAGCTGCTGGTGAAAAGCGAAGGATCACCCCTGCACATTGTGAAGTATAAACTCCTCCTCCGGATGCGGCTGCGAACTCGTGCGCACCTGCTGGTAAAACAACACCCCCAAACAACGACTGCCCTCCGCGAAGCGAAATCATTACTGGACGGGCCACTTTTTGCCTGCGAGTTCACACTTTGAAAAAAATATATATATATATATATATATATATATATATATATATATATATATATATATATATATATATATATATATATATATATATATATATATTTAGAAAATCTAACGTCACACGCAGTTGTATTTCCAAAATAATTTCCTCACGGAGACACGCGCTTTATTTTGCCCATGGCCGCAGATAAATATGAAAGGTGGAGAAATTCGAACAGTGGTCGCAGGTTCCAATACTGACATTCACATTTGATTATAAAAATATGCGATTCTTTGCAAGGGGCTTTACCACCTCGAGTGGTTAAAATAAAGTACTGGTAATAAAATAAACACTCGAACAGCGTGCTATCTAGAATTGTCCCGCTTTATTTATTTTGCAGTTTTATATATCCGGAACTCACCCGGAAGGTACTGGAGCGCTTTACATGAGAACCTGTTACATTACACAAGAGTATATTTTTTGAGCATGCGGTGATTACGTTATTTGACCAGAAACACAAGAGGTTGAGCCAACACCTGAGGTAGGGAGGCGGAAAGGGGAGAAGGGAGGATGTAGTGAGAGGAGAACAGTAACAGGGAGAAAGCAGGGATGAAAAGAAAGCGAAAGTGAGGTAAAGAGACAGGAAGTGTCGGGTGATGGAAGACAGTCACCCCGTGGATGGCGTTCGCACCCCTGCATTCTCCTGTTTTGTCAACAGATTGCCACAGGTCCTGCACCACGTATCCGATTTATTATTCCGAAATGTATTTTTTGAGCTTGTTGCTTTTCATTTTCTTGTGTGTGTGTGCTTACGTCACATGCTCGCTTTCAGTGGGGTGTGCATCTAACTGGACCAGTTTGTTTGAAAAACCCGCCTCCGTCCCCTTGTACCTGCCACTGAGCCGTTGCTGCTGTTCCCATATCCTTAAACAACACATACTTTTTTGGCTACAGCAGCAACTTAATGTAATTTTTGTATTTTGCAACATTTCGAGAAAGCACTGGCAATGCCAACGGCTATGGCTTTTGTGAAGTAAACGTGCTTTTGACCGATATAGTCGTTGCTTACGAGAAGCAAGGTGGCAGTAAAAGAGGGGCAGTTACTGCCAGCATTGCTTCTCATAAGCAACGACTATAAGTACAAAGTGTGTGTTTATGCACTGCTTGCAGGTTTTCAAAACATCTATATATAAGGCATTGTCATTTACAATGCCAATAGCAAAAAACTCTTGCAAATGCGAGACCTATTGCATTGCATTGAACATGACTGAACGTTTATTATGGCTAATGTTCGTCTGTCTGTTATACTGCGGTGTTGGCTGGAGTCTCAATTAAAAAGATCAAGCGGAACAGAGACAGAGTCCAAAGGTGACACCATCTGCTCTGGATTCCGTAAACTTTGTGCTCCTACTCCCTGTGGCTTCCCTTTTAACTTCTCCCTCCGTCCGCATAGCCCAGGATAGTTCGCATTTTTGATTCTATGATTCATGGTGGTTCAGTTTGTCCCAGTCCTATATGGTTCCATTTTCTGTTTATTAGTTTTAACTATACCCAGTATGCACTCTGATATCATATTTCCCTTTCTTTCTAAGGCAATTCTTGCTGCATGCGAAAAAAATCGTGGATAAGCACGCTAAGTATTGTAAATGGCAATGCCTTTTATTTATGTTTTCAAAACCTGCAAGTGGTGTTCACGCACTGCTTGCAGGTTTTCAGAACACATAAATAGAAGGCATTGCCATTTACAATGCCAATAGTTCAAACTCTTGCAAATGCGAGACCTATTCCATTGCAAATGCTTGTTTAAACAAGGAAGCAAATGCTGTAAATAAATTGTGAGCCCGTGAACCTTTTACTTGCTTGCGGCATCAATGGTACTTATCACAGACATCACGCTCCTTACTTGATTTTGCAATTTTAAAGCGAATCGCAAAGTGCTGGAGGCTCTGACTGAAGTTGTTCACCTAAAGTAACTCCAAGTGACGAATTGCACCTAGCCCAAACTTTTTAGTGAAAGAGTTTCTAAGTATCAAATTCATGCTTTCGACTCTCTGGAGTGGTTATACCTCTTCGCTATCCTGACATGGTTGGGGATCAGCCCATTATTTTTTACAACAGATCAAATTGCTATATTCGGAGCCAACAGCCAGACTTCATGTAAACGGCCTGCTCTCAAACACCTTCCCCATCACTCGTGGCACATGACAAAGTTGTCCCTTATCCCCACTTTTATTTGCTGTGGCGATGGAGCCACTTGCAGCACGTCTCCGACAACACCATGCGGCCAGAGGGTTAGGATTCACATCCAGGGAACTAATTGTCTCATTATATGAAGATGACATCTCGTTGTACATCAACGACCCTGAAGAAAACATACTCCCTGTTCTTCGTGAAAAAACTAAATTTGGTGGTATGTCAGGCATTCATATCAATTGGGCTAAGTCAAGACTTTTTCCCCTAAATGACTGTACAAAACCTTTCAAACTGGACTACTCCCTCAAATGGGCGGACAGCCCGGTCAAATACCTTGGGATTTGACTGAGTCGAGATATGCAAGAACGATGGAGCATGAATCATCGGCGTACTATCACCTGGCTAGAAGGGAAGATAAAAACCTGGTATAAATTGCTGCTGTCATAAGCTGGAAGAATAGCGATAGCCAAAATGGTTGTCCTTCCCAAATTTCTTTATATTTTTGTAAACCTCCCACTCACACAAACATTTCTTAAGACACTGCACTCCTTAATGATTTCATTGGTTTGGGCAGGCCAAGGTCTCCTGGGAACTAATCCCGCTCCTGCTAGACCAGGGCGGACTAGGAGCACCGGACATTCCTCTCTAAGCCTTCTCCGCACAGGCCCTATTTCTTCATCATTGGCTATATCCAACTCCGTTTCAATCTCATGTGGCGATAGAGGCAGACAGAACGGCCCCCAACGGCAGCCATATATCAACCATACTGATGGCCCAGAAATGAAATCGATATGACTGCAAGACTGCAATGGGCATGGGACGGGTTATGAGGCAGGGCTGGTGCCGAGGTGCTCTTCGCCCCCTCCATCCCCTGGGCTAATATTCCACAAATACCTCCACTAGTGGATAGAGGCAACGCAACAAGGGCGAGGAAACTTGGTATCAATACTTATGCAGACCTATACCCCGATGACACTTTTATGGCCCCACCATCATCGAATGGGGAATCCCCACCGAGCTTCTTGGACCTACTTCTGTATCAACGCATTCAAGTGACATGTCGTCAATTACACAACACCTTTCCTAGCCCCCCCCGCCTACTTTATCGGCTCTAGAACACATGCCGAGTCATCACCACGCAAACTCATCATGCATTTGTACAACACCATGCAGTGCAATTCCCCAGTGACCAAGTCAAGTCGAAAGCACAGGCAGGGTGGACTACCGAGCTACATCCACCATAACTGACTAGCAATGGCGCTTTTGCTGCACACGATTAGAACTATTGTGCCCCAACTACAAACTTAGACTTATTCACTTTAAATTTCTTAACCGTTACTACAGGACACCCGAGCAGCTACACCGTATGGGCATCCGCCCGGATACTAAATGCTGGAGATGTCATACCGCACATACATCCTTTTTGCACCTGGCATGGAGCTGTCCCACCAAAGCAACTTACTGGGCGGACATTTTCGGTCAAATCCGCGAAATACTAGAGATACAGGTGGAACCTACACCCTTATTAGGGCTGTTGGGGTATGTGAAGGACGCTCCAGTTGAAACCCACCGGCTGCTTGCTATATTACTATTATTAGCGAAACGTAGGGTAGCCATGCACTGGGGTAGGACCAGCGCTCCATCAGTTAATGCCTGGATACTAGATATCACCTTCTGTCAGGAACAGCTATCCACCTTTTGGGAATTGATGCCAGCAGCCTCCAGAGACATATGGAGCCCCTTCCTGGCATGGTTACGCACTCACAATCTAGATATCCCTAGTTCACCCACAATGCCTGGACAATCGACAGTTGATTAGCCAGGTCCCAGTAATAATACACACAATACAGTACACACCTACTCTATCATGTTTATGGCAATGTCATTGACCCACTGAGGTTGTAAAATGTAGTGTGTGCCTGTGGTCTAATTCATCTGCTATGGATCTACACTCATAAATATCATGCTCTGTATCCTTATAATGTAGGTCAATACAGTTCCTCTCCCTGCCTGTTATTTGTTATGCTATTTTTGTTCTATTGGCAACAGGATGTATTTTATTCAAATACTTTCCAATGATATCTCTAAATGCCAATCAAAAAAATAAAGTATCAAATTCATTAAATTTGCCAAAGCTTGATCGCGATTGAGTAAAATGCTCTGATTTACAATACCTTGTTAATTCTATATCTACGGTACCCTCCAGTGGATCTTTTCTGTTGTGGTGTCTAAAAATACAGCCTATTTTTATAAATTGGCTTTGGAATTCTTTTGTGTCTTGTCCATTCCTTTAATTGTTTTGGTGCAGTTCAAATGCTTTACACTTATTCCTTTGTATAAGCCTTACTTTGCAGAGCTACAGCAGTCCAGTGTTGAGCTGAAGGTTTGACAAACGCAAGCTAAGAGTCCTAAAGGGGTCGGTAAGTGTATTAAACTTTGAGGTCGCAGAACCACACCAAATTATACACCACCTTTCCTCAGACAAACTAAACACGCTTTGCTTCAGTCTTATTTTTGCTTGTTGGTTAATTCCAGAAGTGCAAAGATGAAATGCCATGGATGGATCCATTTATCACTACCTTACTTTATCAGGTATTATTATGTATGGTGTCCCCACTTTTCTTGACCCTGATCGAACAATACTGCAAAAATACATTGCAGGTAGGAAACACTTGGGGTGCCTATTTTCCCAGGAGGGTCTGTGTGCTTGGGGGGGGGTTACCACATTTTGAAAACAGACCAATTAGGTATTATGTCTGGGGTATTTTTTGGCTTACTTCTAACGTTTCCTTGACACTTCTGCTGTAAAATGTCCCATTTGGATCTACTTAAAAAAAAAAAAATTATACAAACGCATGGTGTAAAATCCACCATTAGAATGGTAGCTAAAATTTGCCGCCCTACCAGTTTTAAAATTTACTAGCCATCACTGGCCTCTGCCCATTGATGGTAAGCTACTGTCTCTGCTTCTTGGTGTTATCAAAGGGGGATGATGGACGGAACGTTTGAGCCAATCAAACACTCACCCCCAGTCAACTGATCTGGGTTTAATCCATCATCATTCTTTAGCTCACTCCACCACCCCAGTTCAGACATGGCCATATGCAAATCAGTCTGATCCTGTGCCTCATGGGAACAGTCCAGCCCGAACTGCCAAGCCATGTCTTCCCTGGACCGGAAACAAGCATCCTAGGACCGGTTTCTGGCATTCCAGCCGTCATCAGCCAGGCTTGCTTGAATCCAGTGGCAAAGTGAGCAAGGGACCCACGTCTGGGCATACCCCGCCAACTTAGGGCGAACAAGCGATACAAAAGGGGATGATGGACCGGAACGTTTGAGCCAATCAAACACTCACCCCCAGTCAACTGATCTGGGTTTAATCCATCATCATTCTTTAGCTCACTCCACCACCCCAGTTCAGACATGGCCATATGCAAATCAGTCTGACCCTGTGCCTCATGGGAACAGTCCAGCCCGAACTGCCAAGCCATGTCTTCCCTGGACCGGAAACAAGCATCCTAGGACCGGTTTCTGGCATTCCAGCCGTCATCAGCCAGGCTTGTTTGAATCCAGTGGCAAAGTGAGCAAGGGACCCACGTCTGGGCATACCCCGCCAACTTAGGGCGAACAAAGCGATACAAAAGGGGATGATGGACGGAACGTTTGAGCCAATCAAACACTCACCCCCAGTCAACTGATCTGGGTTTAATCCATCATCATTCTTTAGCTTGCTCACTTTGCCACTGGATTCAAGCAAGCCTGGCTGATGACGGCTGGAATGCCAGAAACCGGTCCTAGGATGCTTGTTTCCGGTCCAGGGAAGACATGGCTTGGCAGTTCGGGCTGGACTGTTCCCATGAGGCACAGGGTCAGACTGATTTGCATATGGCCATGTCTGAACTGGGGTGGTGGAGTGAGCTAAAGAATGATGATGGATTAAACCCAGATCAGTTGACTGGGGGTGAGTGTTTGATTGGCTCATGCTGCCCGTCCATCATCCCCTTTTGTATCGCTTTGTTCGCCCCTAAGTTGGCGGGGTATGCCCAGACGTGGGTCCCTTGCTCACTTTGCCACTGGATTCAAGCAAGCCTGGCTGATGACGGCTGGAATGCCAGAAACCGGTCCTAGGATGCTTGTTTCCGGTCCAGGGAAGACATGGCTTGGCAGTTCGGGCTGGACTGTTCCCATGAGGCACAGGGTCAGACTGATTTGCATATGGCCATGTCTGAACTGGGGTGGTGGAGTGAGCTAAAGAATGATGATGGATTAAACCCAGATCAGTTGACTGGGGGTGAGTGTTTGATTGGCTCAAGCTGCTCCGTCCATCATCCCCTTTTGTATCGCTTTGTTCGCCCTAAGTTGGCGGGGGTATGCCCAGACGTGGGTCCCTTGCTCACTTTGCCACTGGATTCAAGCAAGCCTGGCTGATGACGGCTGGAATGCCAGAAACCGGTCCTAGGATGCTTGTTTCCGGTCCAGGGAAGACATGGCTTGGCAGTTCGGGCTGGACTGTTCCCATGAGGCACAGGGTCAGACTGATTTGCATATGGCCATGTCTGAACTGGGGTGGTGGAGTGAGCTAAAGAATGATGATGGATTAAACCCAGATCAGTTGACTGGGGGTGAGTGTTTGATTGGCTCAAGCGTTCCGTCCATCATCCCCTTTGTATCGCTTTGTTCGCCCTAAGTTGGCGGGGGTATGCCCAGACGTGGGTCCCTTGCTCACTTTGCCACTGGATTCAAGCAAGCCTGGCTGATGACGGCTGGAATGCCAGAAACCGGTCCTAGGATGCTTGTTTCCGGTCCAGGGAAGACATGGCTTGGCAGTTCGGGCTGGACTGTTCCCATGAGGCACAGGGTCAGACTGATTTGCATATGGCCATGTCTGAACTGGGGTGGTGGAGTGAGCTAAAGAATGATGATGGATTAAACCCAGATCAGTTGACTGGGGGTGAGTGTTTGATTGGCTCAAGCGTTCCGTCCATCATCCCCTTTTGTATCGCTTTGTTCGCCCTAAGTTGGCGGGGGTATGCCCAGACGTGGGTCCCTTGCTCACTTTGCCACTGGATTCAAGCAAGCCTGGCTGATGACGGCTGGAATGCCAGAAACCGGTCCTAGGATGCTTGGTTCCGGTCCAGGGAAGACATTGCTTGGCAGTTCGGGCTGGACTGTTCCCATGAGGCACAGGGTCAGACTGATTTGCATATGGCCATGTCTGAACTGGGGAGGTGGAGTGAGCTAAAGAATGATGATGGATTAAACCCAGATCAGTTGACTGGGGGTGAGTGTTTGATTGGCTCAAGCGTTCCGTCCATCATCCCCTTTTGTATCGCTTTGTTCGCCCTAAGTTGGCGGGGGTATGCCCAGACGTGGGTCCCTTGCTCACTTTGCCACTGGATTCAAGCAAGCCTGGCTGATGACGGCTGGAATGCCAGAAACCGGTCCTAGGATGCTTGTTTCCGGTCCAGGGAAGACATGGCTTGGCAGTTCGGGCTGGACTGTTCCCATGAGGCACAGGGTCAGACTGATTTGCATATGGCCATGTCTGAACTGGGGTGGTGGAGTGAGCTAAAGAATGATGATGGATTAAACCCAGATCAGTTGACTGGGGGTGAGTGTTTGATTGGCTCAAGCGTTCCGTCCATCATCCCCTTTTGTATCGCTTTGTTCGCCCTAAGTTGGCGGGGGTATGCCCAGACGTGGGTCCCTTGCTCACTTTGCCACTGGATTCAAGCAAGCCTGGCTGATGACGGCTGGAATGCCAGAAACCGGTCCTAGGATGCTTGTTTCCGGTCCAGGGAAGACATGGCTTGGCAGTTCGGGCTGGACTGTTCCCATGAGGCACAGGGTCAGACTGATTTGCATATGGCCATGTCTGAACTGGGGTGGTGGAGTGAGCTAAAGAATGATGATGGATTAAACCCAGATCAGTTGACTGGGGGTGAGTGTTTGATTGGCTCAAGCGCTCCGTCCATCATCCCCTTTTGTATCGCTTTGTTCGCCCTAAGTTGGCGGGGGTATGCCCAGACGTGGGTCCCTTGCTCACTTTGCCACTGGATTCAAGCAAGCCTGGCTGATGACGGCTGGAATGCCAGAAACCGGTCCTAGGATGCTTGTTTCCGGTCCAGGGAAGACATGGCTTGGCAGTTCGGGCTGGACTGTTCCCATGAGGCACAGGGTCAGACTGATTTGCATATGGCCATGTCTGAACTGGGGAGGTGGAGTGAGCTAAAGAATGATGATGGATTAAACCCAGATCAGTTGACTGGGGGTGAGTGTTTGATTGGCTCAAGCTGCTCCGTCCATCATCCCCTTTTGTATCGCTTTGTTCGCCCTAAGTTGGCGGGGGTATGCCCAGACGTGGGTCCCTTGCTCACTTTGCCACTGGATTCAAGCAAGCCTGGCTGATGACGGCTGGAATGCCAGAAACCGGTCCTAGGATGCTTGTTTCCGGTCCAGGGAAGACATGGCTTTGCAGTTCGGGCTGGACTGTTCCCATGAGGCACAGGGTCAGACTGATTTGCATATGGCCATTTCTGAACTGGGGTGGTGGAGTGAGCTAAAGAATGATGATGGATTAAACCCAGATCAGTTGACTGGGGGTGAGTGTTTGATTGGCTCAAGCGTTCCGTCCATCATCCCCTTTTGTATCGCTTTGTTCGCCCTAAGTTGGCGGGGGTATGCCCAGACGTGGGTCCCTTGCTCACTTTGCCACTGGATTCAAGCAAGCCTGGCTGATGACGGCTGGAATGCCAGAAACCGGTCCTAGGATGCTTGTTTCCGGTCCAGGGAAGACATGGCTTGGCAGTTCGGGCTGGACTGTTCCCATGAGGCACAGGGTCAGACTGATTTGCATATGGCCATGTCTGAACTGGGGTGGTGGAGTGAGCTAAAGAATGATGATGGATTAAACCCAGATCAGTTGACTGGGGGTGAGTGTTTGATTGGCTCAAGCGTTCCGTCCATCATCCCCTTTTGTATCGCTTTGTTCGCCCTAAGTTGGCGGGGGTATGCCCAGACGTGGGTCCCTTGCTCACTTTGCCACTGGATTCAAGCAAGCCTGGCTGATGACGGCTGGAATGCCAGAAACCGGTCCTAGGATGCTTGTTTCCGGTCCAGGGAAGACATGGCTTGGCAGTTCGGGCTGGACTGTTCCCATGAGGCACAGGGTCAGACTGATTTGCATATGGCCATGTCTGAACTGGGGAGGTGGAGTGAGCTAAAGAATGATGATGGATTAAACCCAGATCAGTTGACTGGGGGTGAGTGTTTGATTGGCTCAAGCGTTCCGTCCATCATCCCCTTTTGTATCGCTTTGTTCGCCCTAAGTTGGCGGGGGTATGCCCAGACGTGGGTCCCTTGCTCACTTTGCCACTGGATTCAAGCAAGCCTGGCTGATGACGGCTGGAATGCCAGAAACCGGTCCTAGGATGCTTGTTTCCGGTCCAGGGAAGACATGGCTTGGCAGTTCGGGCTGGACTGTTCCCATGAGGCACAGGGTCAGACTGATTTGCATATGGCCATGTCTGAACTGGGGTGGTGGAGTGAGCTAAAGAATGATGATGGATTAAACCCAGATCAGTTGACTGGGGGTGAGTGTTTGATTGGCTCAAGCGTTCCGTCCATCATCCCCTTTTGTATCGCTTTGTTCGCCCTAAGTTGGCGGGGGTATGCCCAGACGTGGGTCCCTTGCTCACTTTGCCACTGGATTCAAGCAAGCCTGGCTGATGACGGCTGGAATGCCAGAAACCGGTCCTAGGATGCTTGTTTCCGGTCCAGGGAAGACATGGCTTGGCAGTTCGGGCTGGACTGTTCCCATGAGGCACAGGGTCAGACTGATTTGCATATGGCCATGTCTGAACTGGGGTGGTGGAGTGAGCTAAAGAATGATGATGGATTAAACCCAGATCAGTTGACTGGGGGTGAGTGTTTGATTGGCTCAAGCGTTCCGTCCATCATCCCCTTTTGTATCGCTTTGTTCGCCCTAAGTTGGCGGGGGTATGCCCAGACGTGGGTCCCTTGCTCACTTTGCCACTGGATTCAAGCAAGCCTGGCTGATGACGGCTGGAATGCCAGAAACCGGTCCTAGGATGCTTGTTTCCGGTCCAGGGAAGACATGGCTTGGCAGTTCGGGCTGGACTGTTCCCATGAGGCACAGGGTCAGACTGATTTGCATATGGCCATGTCTGAACTGGGGAGGTGGAGTGAGCTAAAGAATGATGATGGATTAAACCCAGATCAGTTGACTGGGGGTGAGTGTTTGATTGGCTCAAGCTGCTCCGTCCATCATCCCCTTTTGTATCGCTTTGTTCGCCCTAAGTTGGCGGGGGTATGCCCAGACGTGGGTCCCTTGCTCACTTTGCCACTGGATTCAAGCAAGCCTGGCTGATGACGGCTGGAATGCCAGAAACCGGTCCTAGGATGCTTGTTTCCGGTCCAGGGAAGACATGGCTTGGCAGTTCGGGCTGGACTGTTCCCATGAGGCACAGGGTCAGACTGATTTGCATATGGCCATGTCTGAACTGGGGTGGTGGAGTGAGCTAAAGAATGATGATGGATTAAACCCAGATCAGTTGACTGGGGGTGAGTGTTTGATTGGCTCAAGCGTTCCGTCCATCATCCCTTTTGTATCGCTTTGTTCGCCTCTAAGTTGGCGAGGTATGCCCAGACGTGGGTCCCTTGCTCACTTTGCCACTGGATTCAAGCAAGCCTGGTGGCAAAGTGAGCAAGGACCCACGTCTGGGCATACCCTGCCAACTTAGGGCGAACAAAGCAAAACCAAAGGGGATGATGGACGGAGTGTTGAACATTGCAAGCACTCACCCCCAGTCAACTGATCTGGGTTTAATCCATCATTCTTTAGCTCACTCCACCACCCCAGTTCAGACATGGCCATATGCAAATCAGTCTGACCCTGTGCCTCATGGGAACAGTTCAGCCTGAACTGCCAAGCCATGTCTTCCCTGGACCGGAAACAAACATCCAATGTTCCCAGAACTAACTGGGACAATCTCCTGGTGTGGGTTCACCAGTGGGGTCTGCTTCTTTTTGGGACAGATGGCATCTCCCTTCTTGTGACCTGATTATAGACAGTCATAGCACCAGGGCTAGTAAGGCCCCATGGGTTTCTTTCCACTAAACCATCCCCATCTATGGTCAGAGGAGGAAAAGGACTCCCTCCACAGGAAATTATTTTTTGGGGGCCTGTAGAGAACTCCTTTTGGTTATCTTAGCCCCCCCCCCGTTTGCTGGTGGGGCAACCACTGGGAATTCAGGTCCCACTGCAGAGTCCGCATACACCATCGAGCATGCTTGATGCAGGAGGTCATGAGACCCAGCAGCCTCAGAGTCAGTCTCACCGAAATCCAGGACAGAGATCGAAACATTGGGATCATAGCCTGATTATTCCAGACTCGCTGCTCTGGAGGATAGGTGCAGAACTGCATTGTGTCCAGAATGGCTCAGATGAAAGGGATCATCTGAGAAAGGGTCAGGTGTAAATACAGCATGTTGATAGTGAACCCCAGTGAATGCAGGAGTATCATTGTAGTCTGTAGGTCAATCAATCAGGATTTGTAAAGCGCAGCTAATCACTCAACTGGGTATCCAGGTGCTGGCAGGTCCCGGAGACTCATTCGAACAGCCAGGTCTTAGGGGCCCTTGGAATTCCAGAGGTGAGGGTTTAGTCCGGAGTTGCGTGGGGAGGCTGTTCCAGGTCTTTGCTGCGATGTGGGAAGAGGAGCGTCCTCCACTTCTGCTTCGGTAGATGCTGGGAGTGTGAGCAAGTGATAGGGAGGCAGAGCAAAGTTTTCTTGACGGTTGGTGGAAGTTCAGGCAGAGGTTAATGTAGGCGGGTCCTTGGTTATGTAGAGTCTTGGGTGCGTGAGTCAGCAGCTCGAATTGGCACCTCTTCTGTATTGGGAGCCAGAGGTGTCGTGTAGCTCCTATAGTACCCCTGCAGGGCCTGCGCGTTTGGATAACATATACTGCGGGCTTAGTGGCAGACTGACTCCGTGCACCCCCACCGTATATGTTAGCCTAGTTTTGAATTAGCTAGCTCGCAGTGCCACTAGTGTCTCCTCTTATCGGGGAGAGATTAGTTTCTGGCAACCTTAGAACATGACAACCCTGATTCCCTCAGAATCGTGGAAACAATGTACTACCTTTCGCTCAGTCACTCGTGCTCACTTATTCGGTTTGTCTCAGAGAGTTACACAGAATAAACAGTCGGGCATTTCAATAAGTATTTATTAAACAGTTGTTATTCTAGTGTAAAATATATGTGCGGCGGTAACCAGCAGACAATAGCAGAGATATATTATCAGCAGTACGATCAAAGGGATAGAACAGCTCTACCATATTGCGATAATCATGAGTACATACATGAATATAAAAGCATTATGCAAGTGCGCGTACTCCTACGATGCCTACCTAGATGTACCTGAGTGTACCTAGCATATGTGTGTAGGTCTTAGAAGCTAAGAGCCAAGAATCCTCCTAGGATTTAGTCGAACCCCCATACCTGAATAGAGTGTGGGACCCCGTCCTGGTCTCGAGTTGGACACCCCGTCCGGGTTGTGTCAGACCACTGTCAGCTTGAGCGACTGCATGCAGGAGCCTCAGCGTCTCTGGTCAGTGTGTCAGCATGGAAGTCTCGGTTCGCTCTGGTTTACCGGGGCAAGATGTGGTGTATTTATACCCTAAAGAGTCTCGGTCCTCAGTATGGTTTGTATTGGACATGAGAAAGACGTCAGGGGTGAATTTTGTACATACATTATGCTGGTGGTGTATTCTTAGAAAGCCATGCATAATTAATGAGTACAGTGTGGGCCTGTGTTTGGAAGAACCCTGCTGCATTCAAAACCACAGGATAGATAACGTTCAGCCCTCAGAGCTCGTTGTGTACTAGCTGGGACCAATGTAGGTGAAAGATCATGCCTATATAAGGAATCATACTATAATAGGACATGTACAGTTGTGACCATAATTGGGCATATGCGGCCATGACCATAATTGGGCAAGTACGAATATGACCATATTAGGGTAAATATGAATACGTCCATTTTAGGGCATGTACGAACGGATCTACATTAGGGCATCTATGCGGGATATAACACCCACTCCACTTCCGAACTGGATAATAAATGACCATACTTAAAATCTGGACAATTTAAAAACATTTTTAAGAGCAAGTAAAAACATCGTTCTAAAAAATCGTAAAAAAATGTTGGTGCTTAAAAAAAAAGTTTAAATTCAGCTTTTTCTAGTTGCCACTGAAAAGTCAATATCGTCTCTCTAAAGAAGTTGTAGTACCATAAGCAGGAGAAGGCCATACTTTTCTCAAGCGAAAGTGTCAATGCAAGAAAATGTTCCAAATTTAGATCGTTTTATTTTGAAACGAGTGAAGAAGCCGAATTCTTTCCCAGGACACGATGAGCCAATTCAAGATTACGCGTCCTGGCTGGGAAGCTCAATATTATCGGTGTCAGCTGCTGTAGATGACAAATCCAACGCCTCACAGAGAACGTCAATCGCACATAGATGGAATGTAGTACTGCCAACAGTCGGTGCTGCGGCAGCTTGTGCGGCAGTTGTAACCTGGGTGCCTGTGGAGGAGTCACCTAACCCAGCAGGAGCGAACGGCACCTGTGGATCCTCCAAGAACGCATTCATCAGAATTGGAAGCCGCTGGGGACAACGCAGAGCATGGGCCTTTATGGGGTCCAGCATTGCATCCGTGTCCGGAGGCGCATCTGATGGAAATGTTAGACAAAGATCCAACGTGCATTCTTCTCCGCAGAACAGGCATCGAAGCACAGGTAAGATGCAGTCTATCCAGACTGGTCTAAATGATAGAAACCAGGAGGCACTGAGTTCTCGCAGGCAAGAAATGCCCAGAAGTTGTACCATGCGTTCACGGTATTTCCGCTCCAGGAGCGTGTTCACCATTCCCTCGGGAAGTGGGCCGTCCATTGCGTAGCAGCAATATTACAATCAGGATTCCTGCGATTAGGAACAGGATGAGCGGGAATCCTCCAAATACGCTTCCCAATACGGAGTGTATAAAATTTGGGATTACTCCAAGGACTGTCTGAAAGGTGCTTAACAGTCCGGACCCTATGGTCTTAAATAGGTGTACAATTCCGCTCGTATCAGACATATTGAAGATACGTCCCACCATTTCTGCGAAATGAATGGGGCAGTTTGTACGTATGAGTGCCTGTATCTCGGTCGAGGTCCTTGCAACTTGAAGTTCATAGGTTTCTCGAGCGGAGGTTAAGGGCACGGGTTACTGTAAAAGCATGGCTTTCAATCTGCTCAAAGTATCAAACTGTATAAAAGAAACATTCAGCGAAGGCCATAACGGCCCCTCCCTGACTGTGTTCAGTGGCGGAAACAATACTTGCATACAGCAAGTAACCCTGGAGTTAACAGTTACTAGATATGCGACGCCCGGAAGCATCCCACAACAACCTTGATCATTTAGCATTAAGTAACTCCCATTCGAGAGCAGCTGGAAAACCGGCATGATCATGGCCGCTGGGGTCCCTGACATGTGACAAGATAAGTTTGCCACTGAACCACTGCAGGCTCCGTGTAGAGAAATATCCTGACACATGAGAGAACCGCTCAAAGCGTTCTTGCAGTTAGTACCACTCAGATACACTTCGCGATCCCCATTCCGGCATCGGTATCTATATGGTAACTCCCAAGTTTCCTTGTATCCCTTACCCATTTTTACATATTTGCCTGCCTGCCTGCCTTTGCTCAAGGCAATATTGAAACTGAAACGTAGTGACCGGCAGAGTTATTTGGCCATGAATGAGCCATTCTGTTGATGGTGATTCGGCTACAGTGAATGGTAACCTTTCCAGTTTCTCGATAGCAGCATTGTATATTTGGCTCCCTTCTGTGCCATTTCCGTCTATCAGTTACATTGTATTCTGAGAACAGAGACGTGGTGTTTATAAAACGCCAGGGCACATAGCCTGCACGCAGAGATTGCAGCGTCCAGCTTAACATCATAATAGAACGTAATTGGGATTGCCCGTGTTGTAACAAGGCCAGATCTTGTTCCAATATGTCGATTGCCGAAGACACAATGTTGCCTAAGGAGTAAATCCTGGAGGTCAAAGTTGTTAACCCATTATCCACTACAGCTAACGCCTTCTCTTTGTTAATACGGTCTATTTCTCGTATTCTTTCTGCGGCCTCTTGTTGGGATATTTTCCAGTTTTCATTATAGTAGGCATAAAGACCTGCATATAGGAAATGTTTCTGACGCGGTTTCTTGGGTCCCAGTAGAAAATCTCTAAGATCCATGTCAGGTGTGAGTAAGGTCAAGTGGTGCTTTACTTCTGTCAGTGTTGAGGTCTCTAGCCAATCAAGGCACAACTTCCCAACACTATACGATGTCACTACCCCTGGGTAAAGTCTTTGTACATAGCGTGGATCTGGCCTATGGATACTAAACCCTCTGGTTGTATTCATAAGTCTCTGTTGACATTTGTTTGTGTCAATGGGCCAAATCAGCCATTCTGTCCAATCAGGATCTGATCTGTTGTACTGGAAAATGGCATCTAATCCTACCCCTTGTGTAGTTGAGTTCTGCCCCCCACCCATCTGTGATGGTGTTGGAAACCCCGGTGTGTTCATTTCCTTGCCTTTGGCTAATCCAAGACAGGATGTCTGTTGCACAGTTTCGTTCAGAAATAAAATCGGCTGCGGAATGATGCATGCTCTAAAAAGTGCTTCTATTCCCTGGACTTGCCAGTCCCTAGAACCCCAGATTGATTTGGAATCTATTGTGTCTTTCCATAGATTGAAACCCTGTTTATACAACTGGTTCAAAAAGGATGCAGAGTAAATATGTTTGGTGTTTGTTAACATAATTTTCTGAGCTGAAATTTTCTCCACTTTATTATAAAATGACTTTGGGTCAGATGTGTTAAACCCTGAGAAGTATGTGAATTTCTGTGCAAATGCTTGCGAACTACCTTTTGGAGGTGTTGGGCAGTGTTCCCACTGGTGGTACTCAAATACATTTCTAGGTGTGATAGACTTGTGTAAGAAATGATCACCAAAATGTTGGTAACAGTACAATGTATCATAGTCTGAAGAACCTTCTAACATTTCATTGTTCGGAAATGCAGCTGTTTTTTCTAGATCAGACATCATAGCATTTACAGTTTCAGTGTCCCAATCATCAGAATATGCACTGGAGGTAATGATATCACTTAAAGAAATTTTAAATACATGTTTTAGCTTTAAAAGTTCAGTCGGACCTAATATATCATAATCAATCTTGTCCCATACTATACCATCCGGTATAGGAACTGCTGTAATGTTCACTGAAGAGAAGTCTCTTGGTTCACGATGTGAAGACTGGTGTGGTTTCAAAATCAAATTGACTCTTTGGGCTGTAGAGCTTGGCTGGAGGTATCGTCCATTAATAAGCATACTAAAAGTTATTATTAAACCTAGCCAGAAAATGAAAAATAAAATCCCAGTGATATACCATAGTTCTATCCAAGGTGATACCAGGTAAGTCTTTCTAAAAAAGTTCAAAAAGTCATTGAGTTTCTGTTGGAGTGATTTTTTGGCTGGCGTCGTTTCCGGTTCGCTTAGATCTAGTGAAAACGTATCAAAGTTCATGAAATAGCCAGAAGCAGTTCGATCAATTGTTGGAATTGCATCGGGATTTGTTGAAATCGCTGTGTTCTCTTGTCGAGGCACATTGACATAGATGTCTGTATTAGGTCTGATTGCAACTTGGTTGTTAAGTTGGTTTTCATTTTGAAGATGAATTTCTTGTTGGAGTGGAACAAGTTCCATAGCATTGTTGCTTAGTCCATCATTCAGTACAGGTGGCTCTTCAAACGTGATGAGTCTTTCTGTTTGAACTTCTTGGATTGTAGCGAGAGGAGGGCGTCTGCTACTGTGGAGTCCACGAGGCCTACTGTTTAGTATCGGCCACATAGTGTGGTTTGATTAAGTCAATTGAGACAAATCTGTTCTCCTTTTTCCCGGCAAGAGGCGGCAGAAGTACAGTTCTTGTGCGTGGATTGCAAGGACCGGTACAGGCTTTCTGTAGGATGGCCCAAATTCTTTCTTGTCAGCAATCTTCTCTCTGACTAGATCCCCGAGTTTTGGGATCCAGATTGGTCTTGCCGTTACTGCCTTGACTTCCTCAGTGGCGGCCTGTTTCTGGAGCACGTTACTTTGTTGTGTCCTGGATTCATTTAGATCCTGTAAAACAGCCAAACGATCATGGATATCAAATGGTTTTTCATCCGCCACTGTGCCTTCACAATCAAGATCAGGTATCCACATTCTTGTCCCAAATAGGACCTCGTAAGGAGTGACACCTCCTAGAGAGCTTCTTGGCTGGTTATTGAGCGCGCGCTGTACCCCATAAAGGTGATCGACCCATCTACCGCCCTTGCCTAATACCCTAGCTGTTAAAGATTGATTTAAGTCTCGGATTTTCCTCTCCACAACAGAATTTCCTTCGGGATGGTACGGAGAGGAGTACCGCAATGCTACGCCCATTCCTTCCATGGCCTCTTTGTAAGCCCGAGAGCTAAACGCCGGACCACGGTCAGAATGTAACGTGCCAACGGCGTATGTGCCGATAAAGACTCGCAAATCTTTTATAACAGTTCGAGCGTCAGCCGAGCACTGAGGCCAAACCCATAGGAATCTAGAGCAGGAATCCACTGCAACCATGATATATTTCTTGGACCCATCAGATTGTAGGGGTCCGCAGTGGTCCAAATACACACATGCGAGAGGTTTGTCTGATTTCAGCAATGGTGTCTGCGCCGGGCGTGTTACGGTGGAGCCTTTTATCTGCTGACAGATGTCGCATTTCAAGACAGTCTTTAGTCTGCTTTGTTAACCCTGGCCACCAGTAGCGCTGTTTCAGCAAAGAAATAGTCGCTGTAACGCCTGTATGTGCAGAACCCCACCCCTCGTGTGCCGCTAAAATCAAGCCTAGCCTACGATCCATATTTGGTATTACTCTATCCCCCACTCCAGGAATCTGAGCATATGGAATGTTTTGTGCATCTAACTTGTAGGAGTACTTGAGTGGAATTTTTTTTGGTTCTGCTGTGCTGCCTTTGCGTGAAGCATTGACAGCTACCATAATCTCGCCGTCTACCCTCGTCTTTGAACAAGTAACTGCAGCTACGGCGGCTCTGCGAACAGTCCCTTTTGCGGCTTCATCAGCCAATTAATTCCCTTCAACGTGAACGCCATCACGCTGATGACTCAGTGTATGTATCACGTGAGCCCTTGGTAGTTCGTTTCTCAACTCCACTACCTGTTCCCATAGCATTTTATGCTTAATTGTGCCACCTTTTGCATCTTTGAACCCGTTTTGTTCCCAATGATGTAGATATTCATTGTACGACTGTACACAGTAAAAGGAATCACACACAATAAGTGTGGGGAATTCGTGATCCGTATTTATAAGTGCCAGTATAAGTGCTTTGAGTTCTGCCAACTGTGCCGTGCAGTCTCCTAGAGATTGCGTTTTTGTGCAACTCGGATGGAACTTTCCATCGTGCATGCGACCTTTAACAATCGCACACGCCGCGCTGTAAGCTTGCTTACTTCCTGTGGCTGGTTGAGCAGAACCGTCAGTATAGATAATGTATTCATACTGATCTAGAGGCAAAATTTCATTTGGTAGAGGATATTCTTGTTCGTATTGCAGGAATGCCTGTGTTTTTAAACTAGGATCAAATCTGTATTCAACATCCGTTGCAGTAAGAGAATTAGCCCATTGTATCCATCTTGGATGCAAGGCTTTAGCATTTGGAATGCTAGCTTTTGTAACAGCTTCTAAAGCTGGTACTGGGGTCACGACAATTATGCGTTTTCCCTGAGCCAGAGCTCTTTCTCTTGCTACAGCGGTCTGTACTGCTGTCAGGATTTTTTCTGTTGAAGTGAAACGCATTTCTGCGTTTGTATACAGGTGCGATTTGTATGCGATTGGTACTGTTTCACCTTCATTAAAAGTTAAATATGTGTACCCGCATTGACCCGCTATGACTCGGATCACTAAGTTCTGAGCGTTTACGCGTGTCTGTAAATGTTTAGAAGCTATCATGTCTTCCTGTAGGGAACGCAGGATATTTGTGTGTTCCTGTGTCCATTGTTTAACTGAAAAGTCAGGTTTTATTAAGTCGTAGAAAGGTTTTACCCTTTCTGCGCAATGCAAAATGTATGTTCGACCAAAATTTAGGAATCCCAGAATTGATTGTAAATTCTTTAATGATTTTGGAGGTTGGAGCAGCGCACACTTTTCTAAAAAGTTAGCTGCCAGGCTTTTCCCCTCACTTGACAGCTCATATCCTAAAAACAGGACATTGAGGTGGGCAATTTTTGATTTTTTGAAATTAAATTTATAGCCCTCAGAGGCGAATCCCATAATAATGGTGCTCACCCTGGTCAAGTGCCTCTTTAAGTCATCGTCCGTCAGATAAATATCATCCACATAGGACAATGCTTCTTCATCCAAATTTTGGAGTAACTCTGTTACCCTTGCTGAAAACAACCCCGGGCTATTCCTGTACCCTTGGGGGAGTCGGCAAAATTGCCGTTGGGACCCTAACACACTGAATGTGGTCAGATACCTGCTTTCAGGCGCTATATTTTGGCAGAAAAATCCATTTGAGATATCAAGTGTTGTTTTGTATTTTTTTCGCACAATGTTATTCATTAATGCGGCACTGTGTGCATTTTGAACTGCAAATGTCTTTGTGCAAGTGTTTAAATGTCTGTAATCTAAAACTAGACGATATGTATTGTCAGGTTTGGCTACGGGGAACAAAGGATTGTTCATAGGTGAAGTGCAATTTTCTATCACCCCCTGATATTCAAGTTGATTTATAATCTCCCTGACTTGTTTTTTAGCTTCCTGCTTTATAGGGTATTGCCTTTGAGCATTTGGGGAAACTTTTAACGGGATCACGTGGTGGGTTGAATCCTCATCCCAACCAGCATGATTTTTGTACAATGCCGGAGCTAGGGCAACCGCCCACTCCTGTGCATATGCATGTTTTAAATGAATGGGAACGAGGTCGTAAAAGGCTGGGAAAATTACAGTTTCTCCCCTAGGGCACTCCATGACGAATGCTGGCGGCCAGTCTTGTTCTGCTAATAGAATGTCATAACCAGATGACAGATTTATTCAAAAGAAACCTTTAACTTGTCTGGGCTTGTCCCCCTCCATCCGGAGTGTTAACTCATGTAACTTATGTGGGACACTTACCCGAGTATCAGGTGTTTCCACCGTGATATACTCACTCAACTCCGCTGTCACCATAAATTCCTTCAGGTTCTGGCGAGCTATCGTTACTTCTGCCGCGCTGTCTAGCATCGTCAGAACCCATTCCCCGTTCAGAAGCTGTGTCCTCAGAATTCTGGGCATGTCTGATCTTGAGACCTGCTACCTTCTTCTTTTTGAACTGAGGTTTTGATTTTTGTTTATCTTCTTTTTTAGGTGCGTAGTCCGCAGCGTGTTGCGTGTCTCTGGACTTTGTACGCTCCTTTGATCGTCCTTCCCTCTCGGAGTTTCGTGATGAACCCTGAAAGGAACGAGAGGAACGAGTATCAGTATCCTGATACCTGTCAGGTTTTTTAATGTTATCCCTATTCCTGAGGTTATACCTCTTTTCAGAGGGCTCCTGTTGAGGAGACCTACCTCTGGACTGAGATCTGGTGTCTTTAGACTTTTGTTGTTTTTTATTTTCCCACTTCTTTTTAGAAGAAGTAGGTGTCTGCTTTGTAGTGTCCCTTTCAGGACTGCCCAGTTGTGGTATTAATGCTTTCCCACCCAAACTGTCTCTGCCTAGTTCTGCATATGCAGTTTCAATTATTCTGGGTAGTTCGTGTTGTTGGCCGTCTAGACTGAACTCCCTTAGGCGGTGGCAGATCGCAACTGAAGCTGCTTCCCCCTTAATGTTAGCTAGTATTATGGCTGAGACCTGTTCAAAGTTGTTTAGCAACTTCATCCCTAAGTTAAGGGCAGGCTTTGCTCCGTACTCATTTTGTATCTGTTTTAATACGTCAGGTACTACTGCTAAGGACGGGATACCATGTGTTCTGGTATATATGGCAGCAAAGACTGAACCCCAAGAGGTGCAATCCTCTACTTGTGGTGTGAGACCCATGGGCAAGCAGATTGTTAGGATTCTGTGTTTATCACTGGTTGTAGTATTCAGGAATACTGCTTCAAGCTGAGTTATTTTCTGAGCTATCCAGAATGGGATTTGTTCACGTTTTGCTGGCATTTTGCACATTATCGCGTGTAATGTTTGTGGAGTAATTTTATTAACTGTACTCTTGACTGAAGTGTCTTGTCCTGCAACTGGTGCAGGCTGAACTGTTAAAGTCCTCATCACAAATTGTGTGAGGTTTCTGTAGATTTTAATTAAATCTCTGTGTTGTACGAGTAAGTCTGGCTGTGGCATTGTGTCAATGTCAGGATGCGGTGTGTATGCCGCTAATATGGGCCATGTGGCTCCTGCTCCTCTGAGCAGGCCTAATCTTGCTCTTCCTCGTACGTGGGGTAGGGCGCCTTTAAACCAGTAATTATGCTCCTGGTAAGTGAGCGGGACCTCTACTTCCTCAAAAGGAGTATAGTCCGCTGGTGTTTCACCTTCTAGGTAATAGTGAAATACATTTGTAATTGCATTTACTGCTGGGAGTGTAACCCAAGAATAGAACACCTCTGTTTTATTGGATTCGTGTGCCTCAATCACGAAAATTACTGTACCACCCCTGGCTCTTAAGCCATGTTCTAGAAGTTTTATGGTGACTGCACTTCTGAAATTTGGTGCAATTTGTATTGCTTCTTCAGGGTCTTCTTCTAAACCGAAGAGGTTTGTTGTAACTCTCCCTGTTGCATTTGTTTCTTCCACCATTTTTAATTGGAAGAAGGGAGATTAAAGAGTTCTTAAGATAAGGTGTAAAATGCACAATTGTAGGAACTAAATGTCCTTCAAGCTTGAGTAACCAACAGCCAATAAATAGTATTCTCGTACTACTCAGCTGCGGCGGATTTAGTGCCCACCCACTCCAGACGTCTCTGGGGTTTTGTGAGTAGGTTCTCTGAGAATAGCACGACTGAACTACTCAGATTCTACTGTTAAATAAGTACCCAACCAACGTTGGGCGCCATGTCGTGTAGTTCCTATAATACCCCTGCAGGACCTGCGCGTTTGGATAACATATACTGCGGCCTTGGTGGCAGACTGACTCCGTGCACCCCCACCGTATATGTTAGCCTAGTTTTGCATTAGCTAGCTCGCAGTGCCACTAGTGTCTCCTCTTATCGGGGAGAGATTAGTTTCTGGCAACCTTAGAACATGACAACCCTGATTCCCTCAGAATCGTGGAAACAATGTACTACCTTTCGCTCAGTCACTCATGCTCACTTATTCGGTTTGTCTCAGAGAGTTACACAGAATAAACAGTCGGGAGTTTCAATAAGTATTTATTGAACAGTTGTTATTCTAGTGTAAAATATATGTGCGACGGTAACCAGCAGACAATAGCAGAGATATATTATGAGCAGTACGATAAAAGCAAAGGGATAGAACAGCTCTACCATATTGCGATAATCATGAGTACATACATGAATATAAAAGCATTATGCAAGTGCGCGTACTCCTACGATGCCTACCTAGATGTACCTGAGTGTACCTAGCATATGTGTGTAGGTCTTAGAAGCTAAGAGCCAAGAATCCTCCTAGGATTTAGTCGAACCCCCATACCTGAATAGAGAGAGTGTGGGACCCCGTCCTGGTCTCGAGTTGGACACCCCGTCCGGGTTGTGTCAGACCACTGTCAGCTTGAGCGACTGCATGCAGGAGCCTCAGCGTCTCTGGTCAGTGTGTCAGCATGGAAGTCTCGGTTCCCTCTGGTTTACCGGGGCAAGATGTGGTGTATTTATACCCTAAAGAGTCTCAGTCCTCAGTATGGTTTGTATTGGACATGAGGAAGACGTCAGGGGTGAACTTTGTACATACATTATGCTGGTGGTGTATTCTTAGAAAGCCATGCATAATTAATGAGTACAGTGTGGGCCTGTGTTTGGAAGAACCCTGCTGCATTCAAAACCACAGGATAGATAACGTTCAGCCCTCAGAGCTCGTTGTGTACTAGCTGGGACCAATGTAGGTGAAAGATCATGCCTATATAAGGAATCATACTATAATAGGACATGTACAGTTGTGACCATAATTGGGCATATGTGGCCATGACCATAATTGGGCAAGTACGAATATGACCATATTAGGGTAAATATGAATACGTCCATTTTAGGGCATGTACGAACGGATCTACATTAGGGCATCTATGCGGGATATAACAGTGGAATTGCCTGAGGGGGGTGTGATGTGGGTGTAGACTGCATGGGAGGAGCCTGCCTTCAACAACCAGTCGTCAAGGTGGGGGACGACTGGAATCCTGACCTCCACAGATGTACTGCAACCTCTACCATCACTTTGTGAACATCCGAGGGGCACTGGTGAGGCCAAAGTGGAGCCCAACAAATTGGAAATGCTCATGGCTCACTGTGAACTGCAGGTAGTGCCTGTGGGCCAGCATGATGGGGATGTGGAAATGCGTGTCCTGCAGGTCCAGAACTACCATCCAGTCTCCGGGATCGTGGGCAGACAGAATTTAGCCAACATGGGCATCTTGAATTTCTCTTTCCTCAGAAAGAATTTGAGAGGGTGCAGATCAAGTATAGGGCGAAGGCCTCTGTCCTTTTCTGGCACCAGAAAGTAGCAGGAACAACAATCTTGCTTAATTCTGGTGCAGGCACCCTCACAATGACTCCTTTGGCCAAAAGAGCCTGCATTGTCTGATGGAGTAAGGAGAGATGGTCCTCCGTCAGCTGTTCTTGCGAAGGTAGGGGAGGGTGAGGTGTTTCCACAAATGGTAGGGCATACCCCTTCTGCATGTTCTAAAGCACCCACTTGGATGTAATCGCTGACCACTGTGGCAGGTGGTGCCCGAGTCTGCCACCAACAGGATGGCTGTGCTGGATGGAGGGCACGCTAAAGGTGCTTGGTGGCTGTGGCAGATGGAGGGACGGGGGACTGGGCAACAGGCTGGGACTGGCACCTGCATCCTTTTTGGGCTCTGCAACCCAGTCCTCAAAAGGACTGGGGAGGCTGCTGGACTGCGTATGGCTGGTTCTGTGGATGACTGCTGTTGCTGGGTGGATAAAGAATTTCCAAGGGATTTGGAAGTGACCCTGCTCTCGCAAAAGCACTCGAGCTCCGCATCGGCCTTGTCGCCAAACAGGTGGGTGCCATCGAGGAGCATGCTTATCAGTGATAACTGGACATCTGCACCACTGTAGAAGACATGGCCCTACCCAGGCAGTCTGTGGAGTTCACTCCTCACCGGATAGCAAACTTTGACGCATCTCTGACGTCCACCAAAGCTTGGTTGAGGATGATGTGGCCCTACTCAGGCAGCTTGGGAAGCAGCTGCACAACAGAGCCCCACAGGGCATGGGGATATGGACACAAGAGGCATGTGGTGTTCACTGACTGCAAGGCTGGTAGAAGGAATTATGCTCTTTCCAAAAGTGTTGAGCCTCCCTATCCGATTCCCTATCCGATGGAGTTGTAGCGAACGCGCTTGGGTTGACCTTCACTGATGAGGTCTGTACCACCAGGCTCTCATCGGAAGTGCACTGGGAGAAGAAGGCTGGGTCTCCCGAGGTGAAACAATATCGATGGGCAATCGCTTGATGCACAGGAACCCCTGTGCAGGGTTTTGCCCAGGCCACCAGGAGCATGTCGGTGAGGGCTGCATTAAAGGAAAGGATGGGCTCAGGCAAGCCCCTGTCCCAAGTTGAAGCACTTCAGTCAAGATACTGGACTTGACCTTGACAGCGGGCAGCTAGAGATCAAGGACCTATGCAGCCCTGTGCCTCACAGTGACAAAGGATGTACCTTCCTCTGAAGCCTGGTCCGGAGAGGAAAGCATGCCAGAGTTTGGCCACTGGCATCACCCAGTTCCCCATACCAGTTTTCCTCTTTAGTGTTCTCCTCTAAGGGACCATACATATCTTCCCCTTCAGGAAGGTAGGACCTGTCAATGGGTGGAAAGTCCGGGGGATAGCAGGGCCTGGACTGCACCGGAATTGGCTGGCACCGGGGTGGTGTCAGGGTTTATGACTGGCTCATCGTTGAACGGTGCTGGGTGGGATGGAGGCACTCGTGGTGGCATCAGTCTGGATCCTAGAGCAGATCCAGAGGAGGCGGCTGGTGCCGAGGGTAAACCTCGAGCAGGGGCACCTCTCAACTCCATGGGCCCCCAAGGTGCTAGAGGGAGTCTGTGGCCCAAAGATGGCATGCATGGCGTCATAGTATTCCTTAAATTGGGCAGGCATCAATCCGGCGCAGGGAAACTCTGGGAAGCACAGAGCGGGCACTGATGCAAGCTCTGCAGGTGGAGTGCGGGATCTAGAAGCATGAGGTTGAGCAGGTGAAGCCGAAGAACACTTCAATTACTTCTTTTTGTGCTTCTTTGACATACCTTACTTCAATGAGGAGGTCTTGGAGAGGGAAGACTATCATCTGAGGAAATGGCTCCGGGTGCGGCCCAGAGATCTTACACAGAAACAACACGGAGCCTTCTTTTGCCGCACCACTAGAGCTTCATTGCTCGCAAATCGCCTATGGGTGCATCGACTTTTACTCAGCATCGACCTTGGAGTTGTGTCCCGACCCCAGGCACCACAGACAGACCAAGTGGGAATCGGACTCAGACATTTGTCTTTGACAATCCCTGCAAAGCTTGAACCCTGAAGGTTTTGCAGGGGAACATGACCCTAGCACACTGGAGCGAAAGCTTCAAAATTTTGACAAAAAGTTAAAAATGACAGAAGTAGCTCTCTGGATTTGAGCTGCTGACATGGAAAAAAAGGAACTGATATTAACACGAAGGGGTAGTGCCTATATGGGCATTGCAATGTCACTTGCGACGTGAAGACACAGATGCAGAGCTGAACGACGAAGCCTACTGTCGCGCAGAGGTACTGCTCAAGATTGTCTGGAGCCAGTCTGATCCATGGGAATATTCTAAGATGAGGAATCTGCAGTTAGAAATCTCTATCACAATTTGCAGTTTTAAAACTGCAACAGCCAGGCTACCAATGGTAGGCTTGCAGTCATGCATACACGTTCACTGTAGTGGATGGCACAATGGATGCTGCGCTCTACTACTGTCATTTAACTTTCAAGCCCTGGGTACCCAATGTACTATATACTAAGGCCTTACACGTAAGTTAAATATGCCAATAAGATGTATACCAATATCAATATGTTTAAAGAGGGAGCACAGGCACTTTACCGCTGGGTAGCAGAGGTAAAGTGCACAGAGTTATACAGCCAGCAAATACAGTCAAGGCAAAAATCTGGGGATACACCATGCAAATGATTGTCAATTCCTACAGACAGAAGAAAACTTTCAATGCCAAGCGAATCGCTGGCAACTTTAACAAATTTATGTGGAGGCGGTTTTCTGCCGAAGACCAGAGACTTCGGATCTCCAACTCACTAGATGACCTCCCCAATCCAGAAATGATGCCTATATCAAGTCCATTAGCTTTGGGTGGGGTAGGGAGAGGGGTCTGCCACTGGTCCAATTGTTATCTAAAAGCCGCCACCACAGATCTTTTGCTGTTTCCCTCAACACCTGGTAACCTGTGCTGGGCCCAGCAAGACTTTAGATTGCACTGCAGAGCATGCATGTGCCACCTGGCATGGTCCACAAGCAGTATGCAGGAGGCCAAGAAGCATCAGAGCCGCTCTTGCTGAGACCCAGAAGAGGTTTGAAACATCGGGGTCAACCCCAGAATGTCCTGGACACGTTGAGAGGGAGGGGAGAATCTGGAAGAACAATGTATCCAGGATAATCCATAGCCTCTGGAAAAGTCTCAGGTGTGTCTTTGGCACGTTGATGGAAAACTCCAGCGATATCAACAGGTTGGCTGTCGTTTGTAGGTGGTCCACGACTTTGAGGCAAACTTCCCTTCCACAACCAGTCGTCGAGGTATGGGAAGACTGTTATTCCAAACCAATGAAGGTGGGCAGCAACCACTACCATCACTTTCGTAAACACCCGAGGTGCATTGGTAAGGCTGGAGAAGGGCACTGAGAACTGAAAGTGCTCATGGCCTACCTGAACTACAGGTAACGCCTGTGGAACTGCAGGACAAGGATGTGGAAATAGATATCCTGCAGGTCCAACGCCATCATTCAGTCTTCTGAATCCAGGGCAGACAGAATTTGGGCAAGGATGAGCACCTTGAACTGGTCCAGCTTGAAGAAAAGGTTCAGAGGACGAAGGTCGAGGATAGGGCAGAGGCACCTCTTCTCCTTCAGCACCAGGAATTAATGGGAGTACCAACCAGTCCCGACTTCTGACGCCGACAAGATCCCTTGTTCAAGAGGGCCTGAACTACCCTCGGCAGAATGGACAAGCAGTCCTCCGGAAGGAGTTGTGGTGTAGGAGGAAAATCCATAGAAACAGAGAAGAAAGGAAGGGCGTATCCATTTGGACGATGTGGAGCACCAATTGGTCTGAAGTGATGCTTTGCCAATTGTGGAGATAAAAGGTGATCCAACCTCCTACCAGGTGTCTGTGCGACACAGAAGGCAAATTAAAGTGGTTTTGCAATGGCTGCAGAGAGAGGTGCTTGGGATTGGGTAGTTTGTTGTCCCTGGGGGGCCTGGATGCTGGCAGCTTGATCCCCAACCTCTGCCTCAAAAAGGCTTAAGAGGTCTGCTGTTACTCAGGCAAGATCTGGCGTGGCCTCTGCTGGAATTCTCTTCTGAACCGTTGAACAAGGGAAATGGTTGTGGGAACTGCTGAATAGGAAGGGTGCTGTGCTCTCTTTGAAGCGCTCCAAGGCTGAGAGCAGAGGCTGTCTTGTCTGAAGAGATTTGTCTCATCAAATGGCATGTCCATTAGAGATTGTTGTACATCGCTTGAAAACCATGTGGAGCCAATCCACGCATGACATCGAAGCACCACATTGCTCCCGACTGCCTCCAGTAGTGTTCAGACCTGAGCGAACCACAAATTTCACCGCTTCTTGCCCACTGTGTATGATCTGCTGGAGGTTTCCTCTGAGGTATTCCGGACCGCTAGCAATATCTCCGCCATCATGTGCCACAACGCTTGTGAATAGCGACCCAAGAGGCAGCTGGAGTTGACCGAACATAAGGCAAGGCAGGCAAGGAAGAATATATATTTTGCAAACTTCTCCATGCGTTTTGACACTGTATCTGGTGGGGTGTTTTGAAATGCATTGGGGTTGAGCATTTTGGTAGAGGCCTGGATGGTAGTCTCTCTACATGCTAGACTCTATGGTCCAGGAGAAACGCAGGGTCTCCTGGGGCAGGTCTGTATCTCTTCGCTATCTGCCTGTGTACTGTTAGGAGAGATCCTGGCTTCGCACAAGAGCATAGAAGCATATCAGTGAGGGTCTCGTTAAAAGGTAAAAGAGGTTCCTGTGAGGTCTGCCTTGGCTACAGGACATTTGTCTAAATCTCACTGGTGGGTAGCGGCAGGTCGAGAACCTCTCCTACCCACTGTCGAGGAGGCTGAATCCTCTGTGGCTGTGCCAGAAGTAGGTTAACGTAGACTAGTGTCTGGGGAGGTATCAAGTCCACCAGCATTTTGGAGATCCAAAAATAGGTTTTCATTGGGTTCAGCAAATTGTAATGTAGTGGAAGCATCTCCACATCCAAATATGGTAAGGGGTGAGATGGGTGTGACATTGGTGGAGGTCACAGTGGATTTATTTCCAAGTCCAAAAGGACTATCAGCTCCTCCTCCTCAGTCGAAACTCAGGGGTCCAGGGGTGGTGGCTGACCAGCTGGAAGCCCCCTCGCATCCTTGGGGCCCGAAAGTGCTCCAGAGGCATCCAATAGAGCACCAAAAATTCACAGCAAGGCCTCTTTGAAGGCTTTGAACAGCTGCAGGTGGAATCGGGGTCAAACCCCGGGATCTGTTCCAAGATCGGAGAACAAGACTTAGAGGTACCCTGGGCATTGTGCGACCACTCGTGGCGGGACATGGGGAAGTTGTGCTTTGACTTCTTAGACTTACCCGATTGCTTTGACTGGGAAGAACAGTTGTGGGATCGGCCTCGGGAACGAGAATGTGCCCTCAACGCTGAGCAGAATGTTCTGTGATGTTCCACAATGTAGAGCTTGGACTCGCGGTCCCGGATGTCCTTCAGGTGCATCCGAGCACCTTTGTTGCATGATGGAAAGCAGTGTGATGAGCCAAAACACCAAAGACAAATTTTGCGTGGGTTCATCACTTACATTTGGCAATCCTTGCAGGGCTTGAAACTGGCTGTGTTAAGGCGGAACATGTCCTTGCACACAGGAAACATTTTGAAAAACAGACTGTCAGGCCTGACAGAATTCGAGAGAGCATTCTCTGGATCTGTGTCAGAAGGTATGGAAAGAAAGGAACTGATATCAGCGTGCAGAGGTGATGAGTATGTAGGTGCCTTGATGTCACATTCGGGGCAGGATGGATCCGCGTCTGGGCCGCATGACGCCATCTACAGACCTGCAAGGGAATTGCTGATTAAAATTCTTCAGATCCGGTCTGGTGCCTGGGGGCATCCACAAGGTAAGGAATCTGCAGTCAAAAGTATCCATCAGAAATAAAACTTTGAATTGTATGGGCCGGAAGCCAGCTAAGGGATGGAGAAACCTCAATCATGCTTCTTTATACCAGCCGGACTACAATGCAATTTACGTAAGGAAAAAATGGCTTAGTCAAATCTAGAAAAAATAAATTTACAAGAAGGGATTTCAAGTGAAAAGAAATAAAAAGGATGATTTGATTTTCTAAATAATCCTGAATTTATAAAATCACACAGCCTTCACTGTGTTAATCTGTGGACCACTGATCAAATGGTTGTTTAACTAAAATCTAAAGCTTTTCGGCTGGTTTGGGAGTTGAACCCAATGACAAAGGCCACATAGTTTATGTCCAAGGAAAAATGTGGCCTGACAACAAGAATTCAGTTTTATAGCCATTACATCATAGGGGGAAACAACATTAACCACTCAGTATAATTCATGCTTGCTGTTACAACATAAGGGTTGCCATGCTTGCCTTTACCATGCATACCTTTACAATAATTTTCATTGTAAAGGCAGTAAAGGAATATGCGTGGTAAAAGCAGTCAGCACTCTAGACTCAGAGCGAATGGGTGTGGGTGGGAGGTGTTGGAGGCTTGGAGGGACGACCTGCCCAGATGAGATTGTGAGGAACACGAGGGTTTGGAACAAAGCTTGGTGAGTAGTTTTCTGAGCAGGGTTGGGGTAGTTTTTAGGCCTGGGGCCGAGTTTTAGGGCTCAGGTGGGAGAGAGGGGTAGTTTTTAGGGCTATAGGCCAGATTTAGTGCTCAGGAGTCTGGGGTGTTATTAGGGCAGGGCGGCCGGGGGCGGGCTGGCTTTCAGGGCTGAGGGCTGTGTTTTAGGGCTCAGGGTCAGGGTAGTTTTTAGGACTGGGGCCAGTTTTGGGGCTCAGGGCGGGGGGGGGGGCTGGGATTGGTGTAGTTTTTAGGGCTGGGGGCGGTTTTAGGTCTACGGTCGGGGTAGTTTTCAGGGCTGGGGGCCGGGTTCTAGGGCTCAGGGCAGGGGGCTTGGTTGTAACCTTTACCACGCATATGCCTTTACCAATCATGCCTTTACAACGAAATTTGTTGTAAAGGAATGCGTGGTAAAGACTCTGTTGTTAAGACATGCAAAGTAAGCCAATATGTGGTTCCGTCATACAACACATCATAGGAAGTTGTCGAACATCTTAAGAAGTTGTCTTTTATCCACTGCAGGATGGTAGAAGACAGCCTGTTAAATGTCCTTGGATGTCATAAATGGGTTTATCAAACTTCACGATAAGTGGATTATAATCAGCATAAGACACTACTCTGAATCTTTTTATATAATGTCCTTAAGAGGCTTTACGTAGATGTTACATAATATGGGAGAGAGATGATATGGGAGAAGCCCTGAGGAACCCCACAGGGGAAACATCCATTACAACGCAGTCATTACAACAACCTACCTTTACAACGCAACTGCCTTTACATCGCATGCCATTACAACGCATGCCATTACAACGCATACCGTTACAACGCATTATAAGGTAAGTAATGGAGATTTGTTTAGTATTAGGGTGGGTATGTGTTTTGGGGTACATGGGAATAGTAATTTTTACCCCTACACTATCCAACACTTTCCCTACTGTTGCACTCACTGGAGTGGGAATAGTAATTTTTACCCCTACACTATCCAACACTTACCCTACTGTTACCCTAAAAGTATTATGCATTGTAATGGTATGCGTTGTAATGGAATGCATTGTAATGGTAGTTTTAAAAAATGCGTTGTAATGGCATGCGTTGTAAAATCATGCAATGTAATGGTAGTTGTGATGTAAAGACTGCGTGGTAAAAGCATGCGTTGTAACGTCATATATTCACCCACAGAGACCAGGAATGATTCAAAACGGTAAAGTAATAATGTCAGAGAGAAAGGAGACAAAAAACAAGCCAAGCTCTGGCTGACTTGTAAAACCCACCTGCACGGTACGCTTCAGTAACATGGACCGTATCAAATGCAGCCAGAAGGTCAAGCATAACATGGCAGATGAAACTACCAGCATCAAGGTCAAGTCTGCAATCGTTCAGGATAGAGATCAATGCAGTCTCTTATACGAGACCAGGCCAAAAGCCTATTTGCAAAAACATCTAGAGCAGTGCTTCCCAAAATTATAGAACCACAAACCCTTTTTAGTACAACAAACTTTGCGACCCACCTACATTTAATGGATAGGAGGTGGGCGATTTTTGTAATGTAACTAAAGCATCATGTGGTAGTGCACTGTCATTTACAGACAGCATATTTTCCACTGAAATGGGCCCTAAATTTGCACAGACATACAGTCTTACTGATAAGACTATTTTGCACACAAATGATGTGTGGAAATCGGGTTTCAGTGAATATTTGTTATTTATGCATCGCCAATTAAATTGTTTTGATCCTATTAGGAACTCTGTTTCCAGCACACTTCAGAATCACAAAACAAATGTGCTTCATTGTTGCTTTCCTACAGCTGAATGTGTACAGTTCATTTACCGGCATTTAAATTTGTGTGTTATGAAAATAACATCCTACTGCCTTTCATTTCACTCTCTCTGTACTCCAGCAAAACTGTCGCAATAATTCACTTAACTTTCCTTTCTCTGACTGCAAAACAAGAGAAGTCTGCAAAACCTGAGTCTCAATGTTAAAAGACATAAGCAGCAGCAGCAGACATAGCCTGACATTTGGCCTGTCTTTGAAGCACAGCAAATGTGACAAAATACAGAATTTAAAGGCATCTTTATGTATTGCTTGGAATTTCGAGACCTAGTAAAATCGACTCGCGACCTACAGTTTGGGAAACACTGATCGAGAGGATTGTCTTTAAGATAACTGGATTGCCACTGGGCTATAAACCTCTCACCACTCTTGGCACCCACAGTTAGCAACAAAATAGTCCTGTAGTTTATTTCAATCAAGGGATCAGATTAAGGTTTTTCAACAGGGGTTTAACAACCCCTTCATCAATCCTTGCAGCACAATCCAGTAAGAAATAGATGAGTTGAGAATTGAACATGGGGATTGCAGCAGACGACATAGAGTTGAACATCTTTATAGACTTCTTTGGGGGAACCAGATTTTGCTTAGAAAAATGCCGCTCAGAAACGTTTAGTCCAGAAATTGCATACCGAACTCAAACTATTGAAAGGAGAAGACAGCTTTAAACATGCAGAATAAAGCGAAGTTTGTGAATCACAGAAAATGGTGTTACCAATATCTAAGATCTTTTTCAGAAAAAAAGTTCCGAAGTTATCACATAGGTCTTGCGAGAGGAATAGCTGATTCAAGCTCACAGGAGCAGACTGCTGGGACACAACTTGAAAAAGTGCCTAAAAAGAACTGGCCTTGCAAGCAATTGCATTATTTAAAAAAACAGATTTAGCAGTGAAAATGCAGCTCCTGTATAACCTTAATTGAGTGTGTAAGGTAGCATGTGTCTTATCAGAGTAAGAACGAAGACATCCTCTTTCTGCCTGTCAAACTTTAAGTGTTTAATGCACAAGTTACTAACTTGTGTAACGATATATCTGTAAGAGACAGTAGTTAGTGATAGATTCCTTACCTTAGAATATCCCCAGGCGTCAGGCTGGATCCGGAAAGTTTTGCGTAGCAGTACCCTTGCGCGTCGGTAGGTGGCGTCGTGCGGCTCCGCGTCCGTCGTCGGCGTCGTGATCGCCGGGATGACGTCGCGGGCAGTACTTAGACGCCGCCCCTGCGCGCTGACGTCAGTTCTGTACACGACTTTCCGCGCCAGGAACGCAGAGCCATGCAAGAAGCTGACACAGGTGTCTGAAAAATACTAGGGCCCTGAAAGGGATGTCCTTAACCCTAGAAATCAGTTCGCAGAACGGGGAGGATGGGTGGGCGGTAAGGAATCTATCACTAACTACTGTCTCTTACAGATATATCGTTACACAAGTTAGTAACTTGTGCATCTGAAAGAGACACGTTAGTGATAGATTCCTTACCTTAGAATAGATACCCCAGCAATACCAACCCCGGTGGTGGGTCTGCGAACAAAGATCAGACAAGGAAGTCCTGGAGGACAGAACGGCCAAAGAAGCCGTCCCTCCGGACCTGACTGTCAAGGCAGTAATGCTTAGTAAACGTGTGCAGCGAGGCCCACGTAGCTGCCTGACAGATAACCGGCAGCGGAACACCGCGGCCCAAGGCCGTGGTAGCAGCCGTTGCCCTGGTGGAATGGGCACGCAGCCCAACAGGAGGCTCCTTCTTGGCCAAAGAATAGCAGGTCTTGATGCACAAGGTAACCCAGCGGGAGATGGTCCTCTTGTGCACCGCCCGACCTTTTTGGCGCCCACGTAGCCAACAAAGAGCTGGTCACCCACCCGGAAGTGTTTTGTGCGGTCGATATAGAAGGAGAGCGCACGTTTTGGGTCCAGACGGTGGAGCCTCTCTTCCTCTCTGGAAGGATGCGGAGGCGGAAAGAAGGTGGGCAAAGTGATGGTCTGCCCAATGTGGAAAGCAGTAACCACCTTTGGCAAGAAGGACGGACGCGTCCGAAGAACAACCTTGTCTGGATGAACAGACAGAAAGGGAGGCTTGCAAGATAGAGCCTGGAGCTCACTCACCCGCCGAGCGGAGGTGATGGCCACCAGAAAGGCTGTCTTCAGAGTCAGAAGACGAAGAGGACAGTTATGCAGAGGCTCAAAGGGAGCGCACATTAAAAGGTAAGAACCAAGTTCAAGTCCCACTGAGGCATTACAAACGGAACAGGAGGGAAGAGGTGAGTAATGCCTTTTAAGAACCTGTTAACAACAGGGGACTTGAACAGGGAGGGCTGATCAGGGAGCCTGAGGAAGGCCGAGATAGCACAAAGATAACCCTTGATGGTACCCAGGGCAGAACCCTGTTGGGCCAGAGAGAGAAGGAACAGAAGGACCTCAGAAAGAGGGGCAGAAAGGGGATCCACAGCCTTTGCTGTGCACCATGCCACAAATTTGTTCCACCTGCAGGCGTATACCACCTTAGTGGAGGGACGCCTGGCTGCCAGAATCACATCACAAACTTCGGGAGGCAAGTCGAAAGGAATCAACTGCCGCCGCTCAATCTCCACGCAAGCAGGTGTAGACTGGACAGGTTCGGGTGGAGGACCGTCCCCTGCTGCTGCGACAGAAGATCCTCCCGAAGAGGCAGACGGATCGGGGGATCTATGCTCATATTGAGTAGCTCGGGATACCAAACTCTTCGAGCCCAGTCCGGAGCCACAAGAATGACTTGGGCCCGGTCGTGCCGAATCTTCTTCAACACTCTGGGTAGAAGTGGTATAGGCGGAAAGGCGTACAACAGACCGCAACTCCACTCGCGACGAAAAGCGTCGCCGAGCGAGTGCCGCCTTGGAAATTCCAACGCGCAGAACTGATGACATTGCGCGTTCTCTTCGGTGGCGAATAGATCTAACCAAGGCTCTCCCCACTGTAGAAAGAGTCCTTGCGCCACTTCCGAGTGAAGACGCCATTCGTGATCCATCATGCACCTGCGGCTGAGTTCGTCCGCCCTGGCGTTCAGAGAACCTGCCAGGTGTTGAACCATCAGGAACATGCCCTGATGTTCCAGCCATGTCCAGAGGCGCAGAGCCTCCTGACAAAGTGTCCAAGACCCCACCCCGCCCTGTTTGTTGCAGTACCACATGGCGGTGGTGTTGTCTGTGAACACCTGCACTACCTTCCCTTTGACAGAGGGAAGGAATGCCTTGAGTGCAAGCCGGATCGCCCGGAGCTCCAGAAAGTTGATATGGAGCCGGGACTCCGCCGGAGACCAGAGGCCTCTGATCTCCGCCTCTCCCATGTGACCGCCCCATCCCAGAAGGGACGCGTCCGTCACAACTGTATGCTCTGGCTGGGGAAGGGAGAGGGATCTGCCCATGACCCATTGCCGGTTCGAGAGCCACCACTGCAACTGTTTTGCAGTCCCCTCCGAGATCTGGACGTGATCGGACAGGTTGCCCTGGTGCTGCGCCCACTGGAACTTCAGGTCCCACTGCAGAGCCCGCATATGCCATCTGGCATGATTGACCAGCAGGATGCAGGAGGCCATGAGGCCCAGCAGCCTCAGGGTCATCCGTACCGAAACCCAGGATAAAGGCCGAAAGATCGGAATCATAGCCTGAATATCCCGGACTCGCCGTTCGGGAGGATAGGCCCGAAACTGCGTCGTGTCCAGAACTGCTCCGATGAAAAGGAGCTGTGGAGAAGGAATCAGATGCGACTTCGGCACATTGATGGAGAACCCCAGCGAGTGCAGGAGTTCGGCCGTAGTCTGGAGGTGGGAGACGACTGCCTGGGACGAGCCCGCCTTCAGCAGCCAGTCGTCGAGGTAGGGGAAGACTGAGACCCCTGCCCGGCGCAGATGAGCTGCGACCACCGCCATCACTTTCGTGAACACCCGAGGGGCACTTGTAAGGCCAAAGGGGAGCACGGTGAACTGAAAATGCTCGGGGCCTACCGTGAACCGAAGGTAACGCCGGTGGGCCGGCAGGACGGGGATATGGAAATACGCGTCCTGCAAGTCCAACGCTACCAACCAGTCTCCTGGGTCGAGGGCAGTCAAGACCTGAGCTAGGGTGAGCATCTTGAACTTCTCCTTCCGGAGGAAGCGATTGACGTTCCGGAGGTCCAAGATAGGACGCATGTCCTCCTTGTCCTTTTTGGGCACCAGAAAGTAGTGGGAGTAGCAACCACGCCCTACTTCTGGGGTCGGAACATGCTCGATGGCCCTCTTGGCCAAGAGGGCCGTGACTTCCTTCCGTAGAAGCACCAAGTGATCCCCTGACATGCGGTGGAATTGAGGTGGCATGGCTGGGGGGTGGTCTCGAAGGGGAGGGAGTAGCCCCTTCGGACAATGTCCAAGACCCACCTGTCCGAGGTGATGGTGCGCCAGTGGGGAAGGTGATGGCGGACCCTGCCCCCTACTGGCGTGCCGTGCACCTGAAAGGAGGGACTAGGAGGGCTTGGAGGCCGCGGACGGGTTGGAGGTGGTGGCCTGACCCGCACGCTGGTTGCCCGATCCGCCACGGCGGAATCCACGTCCTCGGCCACGCGAAGACGCCTGCTGCGCGGGCCGGTGGCTGGGCTGCTGACGTGAAGGGGCGCCCCTACCGTGGCCACGATAGGGGCGAAAAGCAGAAGGCAGCGGAGGGCGTGTAGCAGAAAGGCCCAGGGACTTTGCAGTAGCCCGTGAGTCCTTAAAGCGCTCCAACGCATGGTCTGCTTTGGACCCAAAAAGACCGACTCCATCAAAGGGCATGTCCATGAGAGTATTCTGGACATCCCCTGAAAACCAGTGGTTCTCAGCCAGGCGTGGCGCCGGAGCGCCACCGTCGTTGCAATCGACCTGCCCAGCGAGTCGGCGGTGTCAAGGCCACAACGGATAGTGTATTTGGCCGCATCCCTTCCTTCCGCAATGGCGCGGGAAAGCAGTGCCTGGACCTCCTCAGGGCACTGGGGCAAAACATCCGCCACCGAATCCCACAGGGAGTGGGTATATCGGCCCAAAAGACAAGCGGTGTTAACGGACCGCAAGCCAGCACTGGAGGAAGAAAAACCTTTCTTCCCAAACTGATCCAGGCGTTTGGATTCCCTATCCGGAGGAGCGGTAGGGAAGGCGGTTTGGGAAGCGGAGGCTTGGACAACCAAGCTCTCAGGAGTGGGGTGGACAGAAAGAAACAGGGGTCGCCCGGAGCGGGGCGATGGCGTCGTGACACGTTCCGATCCACAGGAGCCCCTGTGTTGGGCTTGGACCAGGCGCCCAAAAGAACGTCCGTGAGGGCGTCGTTAAACGGCAGCACAGTCTCCGCAGAGGAGGCTGCCGGCTGAAGCACCTCTGTCAAGATGTTAGTCTTGACCGTCAAAGTAGGGAGCTGGAGACGTAAGGCCCCAGCAGCCCTACGCAACACCGTACCAAAATTGGCCCCCTCCTCCGTAGCCACGGGAGGAGACAGCATGCCAGTGTCAGGAGAAGTATCCAGACCACTGGCCTCCCCTAGACTCTCTGTCCAGTCCTCATCATACTGACAGTTGCGTGTTAGAGGGTCATCAGACCCCTCCTGGTCCTCCTCTGGTTCAAAATAAGGAGGAGGAGGGACATTTGGGACCCAAGGTCCCATCGGCGCCGGAGCCGGCGTCGAGCGACGTCGCTCCGGGACCATGTCCGGAGCCGGAAGGAACTGGGGGACGACGCCGCCCGGAGCCCAGGGCGGCGTCGAGAACGGCACCGGAGACATCGGCGCCGGCGGAGGTGTCGTGAGGTCGACCGGCGTCGATGGGAGTTGTGGAGCCGGGATCGAGGCCGGGGCCGGAGCCGGAGCCGGGATCGAGGCTGGAGGCTCGGGCGACGCCGGGGCCGGAGCCGCCGGTGACGCCGGATCAACCCCATCAGAGCCCGCGGGGCCCGAAGGCGCACCGGAGGGGCCTGAAGGCCCGAAGAGGCGGGCCATGGCCGACAGGAACTCCTGTACCTTGGCCGGATCCGCCCCGAACCCGGGAAGGGCGGGTATGACGGGGGCGACTCCACAGGCAAGTCCGGGGCCGCGGGGGCGGGGACGGTGCCGGGAGGGGCCTCAGCCGAGTCGCGAGATCGGCGAGGCGAAGTCCGAGAGCGACGATGCTTCTTGGACTTCTTGTGTCGAGACTTACCGGACGAAGAAGACTTCGACGCCGACGACCGGTGTGCACTCCGCGAGCGACCCCTGGACCTCTCACGCGACCGGGGCTTCCGCGGAGCCGAATGCCGGGCCTCGAGGAGCTTTCGAGACCGCTCTCGCAAAGCCTTCGGGTTGAGGGCCTGGCATTCGGGACAAGACTCGGTGTCGTGGCCTCGGCCGAGGCAGAAGAGACACTCCCAATGCGGGTCGGTGACGGACATCATCCGCGCACAGGCGCCGCATCGCTTGAAGCCGGGCATCCCTACGACACCTGAATGGTGGAAAAAGACAGTGAAAAAATCACCAAAAAGTATGGTCAAAAATTGACCAGGGCACTGCTCTTCCCGGATCTGCGCTTACTGGCGCGGAAAAAGAAGAACTGACGTCAGCGCGCAGGGGCGGCGTCTAAGTACTGCCCGCGACGTCATCCCGGCGATCACGACGCCGACGACGGACGCGGAGCCGCACGACGCCACCTACCGACGCGCAAGGGTACTGCTACGCAAAACTTTCCGGATCCAGCCTGACGCCTGGGGATATTCTAAGGTAAGGAATCTATCACTAACGTGTCTCTTTCAGATCTCTTAGCTCACTATCAAACCATGGGTTGCCAATATCATGGCGAGTGTTCTTACTCTTATTAGATGGAAGGAGTCGGTTGAAGGTATCAGAAAGACAAGTGCAAAAGGTGTCATACAAAGTCGCAGGATCTACAGGAGCCAGTTCTTGATTAAACACATCATAATCTGTTGTCAACTGTAGTTCATTCCAGGCATGAGCAGGATCTACTTCACTAAGTATGGATCTGTCGTGGCATGTAGTGCTGTAGATTCACATGTTCTGCATACTCCTGCCATCTAGTGTTGAGTTCAGAGTTGTGCAACTTGTTTTTCTTCGAAGAAGTCTTTCAAGTCACAAGGTAGAGTGACTCCTCCTCTCTGTGATACTGCGCATGGGCATCTACTCCTTTGTTAGATTTTTTTTCCCACAAGCGGGTGAGAAAGGAGTGTAAGTAAAGTGTCAGTATAAAGATGTCCATGCTAAAAGTATTGTGTAAAATGTTAACTGCAATGGCCACAAGCGCTCGGGGAGGGCGCATATGAATCTACAGCACTACATGCCTCGAACAGATGCTTACGTGGTAAGTAACAATCCATTTGATGGCATGTGTGGCTGTAGATACACACATGCTCTGCATAGGCTGTAAAGCAGTCCCTCCTAAGAAGCAGTGGCTAGCGTGTGGGAGTTGCAGCAGTTTGGAAAAGTGTACGTAGCACTGTCTGAACTACATTGGCTTGTTGGTGTTGTAGGTAAGTGCCTCTTTTGGACATGGTTAGCCCCTACTTTTTTGTGTGGCAAATGATGTAATTTTGACTGGAAGTGCAAAGGATCCCTGTCAACCAGGTCCCCTGTGCCAGAAGCTCTTTCCCTAAACTATACCTTTTGTTTCCCAATTGGCACAGCTTCAGTACCCCTTGTAAGTCCCTAGTAAATGGTACCCCTGGTACCTAGGACACTGGCACTGAAGAGGGACCCCAAGAGTAGCAGCACAAATTGCGCCACCCTAGTGTCCCCTCACCGTGGCCATGCACACTGCCGTTGCAGACCACGTGCCTTGGTGCAGACAAAACCGAAGAGTCGACATGGCACACATCCTTGTGCCATACACACAGACACATCATAGGATATAGGCAAGAGACCACTCTGGCAGGCCTTATAGCCCTAAGGAAGGGTGCACTATATCTCCTGTGAGGACATATCTGCATGAGCAGATATGCCTCTGCAATATCCATGTCGATTCTCAGATATTGTGAGCGAACAGGGAATCCATAAGGAGGACATGACTTGGACACCAATCATTACGAGTTCCCCAGCTCCATGATGGCTTCACTGTATTATCGGATGTTTGGTACCAAACATCTCGCCTTAATAAACCTGCACTGATTCCAGTGTCAGATTTATTAAAAATTGCACACAGAGGACCCTTTAGAGGGGTCTCCTGAAACCTACCAACCCTTAGTGTTATCACGGACTGGTCTAAGCCAGCCTGTCACCACCAGACAGAGCTCTGACCTCATGGGGTTTGCGCCAGCGCACTCAGAGGTCTAGAATAAAGCCTGTCCTGGGCGGAGGTGTTCACACCTTCCCTCCGGTCAGGAAGAGCCATCTGTGGGGGAAAGCTGTAAAGGCCTTGCCGCCTTTGAAATGTGACCCCAGCCTCTCCTGAAAGAAGGAGCATGCCCCCCCTCCTGTCCTCATTCCCTTGTGGCAGGAAGACAGGTGGGAAAACTCAGAAACAATAGGAGGTGGGCCCCCCTCTGGCAACTCCACCTTTGATTTGCTGGAGGCCAGGTGAATCAAACTTTTCAGTGCCCACCATCTTGAAGATGGTGGGACTTCTCCAATCAGGGCTAGGGCTATGTCCCCCTCCTACAGGAGGTGGACATAATAGAGGGTGTAGACACCCCAGGTAAGGGCCCCATAGGGCACTACCTGTCACTTCTTTGTAAAAGCCCCTAAATTTGGTATTTAGGTGGCATCTCCAGACCCCGAACTGTAGTATCCACGGACAAAAGAAGACGATGAACGAAGAACCACTGCTGGACCGAGAACTGCAGACCTTGTGGTGGACTTTGGGCGCAAACTCCTGCCTGCCACCACAGAACTCGACAATTACCACCCTCTAGCTTGTCTCGTTGCTGTGTGACCTCCACAAACCCCAGAGAGTCTTCAGCACTTCGCAAATCGCCAGCGAAACTCCCTTGAGATAGAGGTACTATCTCCCTGCAGCCGCAGGCATCCAAAACAGCAGATTGCGGTCCAGCGTCATCCAGAACCCCAGCCCAACTGACATCTCTGAGTGCCAGCCAAAGGTACTCTTCCTCTGGAGGGTCAGCTCGGCCTCTGCACCAGGTCTTGAGGCCCCAGGACTCACCGGAGCTGAAAGGCACCAATACCCGGGGTACCGGACCCCATGCTGTAAAAACCTACAAAACAGAGTCCAGGCAGACTCCAACTTTACAGCGAGCCAGCGCCCGACGAGGGACTTCAGGACTATGGAGATGTACCTCAGCAGTGGCCCAGCAGCTCCAGAATCGTTGCTCCAAGGTGTCAGCCCCTGACCGCGAAGTGTCACTTTGCGCACCATTGCCCAGCTGCACATCTTCACTGCACCCAGCCCGCCCGGCCATCTTCAAACCAGCTGTGCTCCCGTGGCACCAGAGCCCTTGTGACCTCTACTCTCCCTTGAGAGCCCTTAGACTTGCCAGCAAGCCCCCCTTTGTTTAGCTTTTACAGTTGGCCCCCTATCTTCTTAGCGCACCAGCTACAAAGTCCCTTTTTTTCCTTGCCTCCCAAGAAACCCGGGATGCTCCCAAGAACTTGGCCTAGGAACTTTAGAACTTGGCCCCTGAACCTTGCGAATCTAAAAGGCGAACCACAACAGTAACTACATTGCATTGATTTTCCAATTGCCTTTTTCCTTCCATAGGAAATGTATTGTGTGTAATTGCGCACAACTGTGGCTACTGCATTTATTGTGATTTTCTCGTATTGCGAAAAATATTTACCTTGTATCCGAAGTTCTTGGTCTAAATATTTATATAAAAAGAAGTTCTATTTTTCTATGTGGTCTCGACTTCATTCATTGAGTGTGTGTATCATTTATTGCCTCTGGGAGCACAATAAATGCCCATCAATACCCTCTGATAAGCCTGTTTGCTCACACTACCACAAAATACAGTTAGTATTATCTACTTTTGCCTATGTAAATCAGTAAGGGTCTCCCCGACCTCTCTGCACAGTGTACCGCATTGTGGAGCACAATATAGAGAGGTGGGTTTCCTACAGGCGTGCCAACAAGTCTACACAGTAGTGTTTAGTAAATGTATGTGGTGTAGACAATGTAGCAGCTTTACAAATATCAGCGATTGGGATATTTCCTAAAAATGCCATTGTTGATCCCTTCTTACGAGTAGTGTGCGCTCTGGGAGTTACATGTAAAGGGCTTTTCGCTTTAATGCAGACAGTTTGAATGCATTTTACTTCCATTTGGTTGTGTCGGATTTGAATATGGCAAGACTACCCTTCCCGGCAAAAGTACTGGAGAAAATATTAAATATGCAACTCTCAACCTTTATCTCCTCCGAGGACCTTTTGGATCCATCGCAATACGGTTTCCGGGAGGGGCATAGTACAGAAACAACCTTGATTAACGCCACTGAAGAACTGAGATCTATTTTAGATGCTGGGGGGAGGGCTGCACTGATATTATTGGATCTGTCGGCAGCCTTCGATACGGTGAACAACGCTATTTTAATCAATAGACTCTCAGAATTAGGCATTAGAGGATTGGCACTTAAACTGTTGACCTCCTTTCTTTCTGACAGAGTCCAATCAGTTGAAGTCGGGGCCTTCGCCTCAGAACAGTTTTCGCTCCCTTGTGGGGTGCCACAGGGCTCGGACCTTAGCCCTACGTTGTTCAATCTGTATGTCTCCCCTTTGGCCAAAATAATCAGGCAATGTTGTTTCTTAGTGGTCTCGTACGCTGATGACACCCAACTTGTGGTGTCAGTATCCAGCAACATTGAAGAGACAGCAGATCGTTTTAATCTTTGTATGACTCAGGTACATCAGTGGATGAGTCTAAACTGCCTGAAACTGAATGGTGGAAAGACTGAGGTCCTCTTATTTGGCTCAGATACCTCTTTCTGGACACCCAGATGGTGGCCGACCAGCCTGGGAGACACCCCAAATCCGGTAAATAAGGCTAAAAATTTAGGCGTTATCTTTGACGATAAATTGACCTTCAAAAATCAGATTAGTTCCCTCACTTCCTCAATTTTTTTCATCCTGAAGATGATTAGAAAAATCCGTCCCTTCATTCCATCGGAGTTAGTAAAAATCTTGGTGACAGCACTGGCATTGTCCAAATTGGACTATGGAAATGCGTTGTATGTAGGGATCCAAAAGCAGCACCTTCAAAAGCTGCAACGGCTTCAAAATGCAGCTGCCAGATTGCTGCTGGATATCCCGAAATTCCAGCCGGTCTCGCATAATTTGAAGACCCTGCATTGGCTCCCTGTGGACAAGAGAATTATATTCAAAGCCCAATGTCTAGCCTTTAAGGCACTCCATAGTTTGGGCCCTGACTTCTTGAAAAAGCAACTGAAATGGTATATACCAACTAGAAATCTGAGGTTGGCTCACTGCAAACTCCTACAAACTCCCAGAGTCAAGAGAGCTTGCTGGGGCGGAAGAAGCTTCATGTTAGGGACTGTTAAAACCTGGAACTTGCTTCCCGGTGAGATAAAGAATTGCCCAACAATCTTGGCCTTTAGAAAAGCTCTAAAAACATGGCTTTTTGTAAATTAACCTTTCAGTCCCTAGTTTGCGTGGTAACCTTTTACTTTCCATCAGGTATGAGCGCCTAGACGCCGTCGGGTAGTTGTGCGCTATATAAATGTTTAAATCAAATCAATATAGGGTCACCTTTATGTGGTGGTGAAAAAGCTACAAACAGTTGTTTTGTTTTCGTGAAAGTTTTAGTTCTATCTATGTAGAACATGAGTGCTATTTTTACATCTAAGGTGCGAAGAGCTCTAACTGCTACAGAAACAGGGATAGGGAAAACAAGCATGTAGTTCAATCGATTGATTGAGATGAAATTGAAAAACTACCTTTGGTATGAATTTTGGATCAGTCCAAAGTACTAATTTTTGTTTACGTATTTGAAAAAATAGTTCTTGGAGCTCACAAACACGCCTGAGTGAAGTAAGTAGCAGAAACAGGGATAGGGAAAACAAACATGTAGTTCAATCGATTGATTGAGATGAAATTGAGAAACTACCTTTGGTATGAATTTTGGAGTGAGGTAATGGTAACTAAAAATGCCACTTTCCATGATAGAAATTGAAGTGGCCATGAGTGTAAAGGCTCAAAAAGAGAACCCATGAGCCTAGTAAGTACTATGTTTAGGTTCCAGGAGGCACACAAAGTGGAATGACTTGTTTGAGTCCTTCCATGAATGCTTTAATGACAGGAATTCTGAAGAGTGATAGAAGCTGTCTATTTTGGAGATAGGCAGCTATTGCAGCAAGATGTAATCGAATGAAGTGCATGCCAAATTGGACTTTTGCAAATGAAGTAAATAGCAAATAATGTCCCTCACAGCAGCCTTGATAGGATTAATGTATGTAGGTTGGCAATAGTGTGTGAACCTGGATGCGGAGTCTGGGCATTTTGTGTTTTTGTGGACAACAGGTCTATGTGAGGAGCCCCCCCACTTTTGAAAGTAGGGACGGAGGACTTGTGGGTTGAGTTCCCATTTGGGAGTTTGTTGGTGCGTCCTGCTGAGCAGGTCCGCAAGATAATTGTCCGTCCCCAGCAGATATTCCGCCAGCAAATTAATGTGATGGTAAAGAGCCCAGTTCCATATGGTCTGAGAGAGGTGTGACAACTAAGACCCCACCCCTGTTTTTGCAGATATAACATGGCTGTCATATTGTCTGTCCGCACTAGAACAACCTTGTGAGATAGATGGGGAAGGAACGCTTTCAGCGCAAGGAATACTGCCTGAAGTTCCAAGTAGTTGATGTGTAGGGATTGATGTTTGGAATCCCACAGACCTTGTACTGTGTGGTTTTGGAGATGTGCACCCCAACCCATCTCTGAAGCATCTGTAGTTAGACTGATTTGGGGAACAGGGTCCAGAAAAAGACACCACTTCAACAAATTGTTGGGGTTCTACCATTGCAGAGAACAGCAAGTCTGGCTGTCTATCAACACTTGATCCTGGAGGTGACCCTGTCACTGAGACCACTGACGAGAAAGAGATTGCTGTAGTGTGCGCATGTTTAGTCTTGCGTTGGGAACTATGGCAATGCAAGATGCCATAATACCTAGTAGACCCATAACAGTCCGAACTGTGAGTGCACTGTTTGTATAAAATTGAGGTAGAAATGCCTGAAAGTTTTGTATCCGAGCCAGATTGGGGTATGCCAGTTCTGTGTGTTGAGGATTGCTCCTAAGTATGGTTGAATTTGAAGAGGTTGAAGGTGAGACTTGGGGACATTGATGGTGAAGCCCAATTTGTGTAGCAGCTCTATAGTCATTTATATGTGTTGCGGACACTGCAGATGGGTGTTGGCCTTGATTAGCCAATCGTCCAAGTACAGGAATACATGAATGTTTTGTCGATGTAGGTGTGCTGTTACTACTGCTAGGCACTTTGTAAAAACCTTTGGTGTGGAAGTGGCACCGAAAGGGAGAACTCTGAATTGGTAGTGTTTTCTTGCTATCACAAACCTGAGGAATTTGCGATGAGCAGGATGAATGGGAATATTGAAGTAGGCGCCATTTAGGTCCAAAGTGGCCATAAAGTCGCTCATCTGTAGAAGTAGAATGAGATCTTGTAGAGTGACCATGTGAAAGTGTTCTGATAGGATGTAGTAGTTGAGAGGTCTGAGATCTAGGATTGGTCTCAGTGACCCATGCTTTTTTGGTATTAGAAAGTACAGGGAATACACCCCTATGCCTTGTTGATGAAGGGGAACTGGTCCCTTTGAGAAGAAGGGCTTGGACCTCTTGTTTCAAAAGAGTTAAGTGATCTTGTGATAATCTGTGATTGCGAGGTGGAATGTTGGGTGGGGTGTTAATGTGCTCCAGACAATAGCTATGTTGGATAATGGCTAGTACCCATTTGTTTGCTGTGATGGTTTCCCAGACTGGGTGAAAGGACTGTAGTCTTCCGCCGACAGGTGTTATGTGATTGGAAGGGGGAAGGATAGGGTAGTCACTGTTTAAAGTGGATGCTGCACCACGTGTTGAAGCACCCATACCTCTTCCTCTATTATTATTGCCTCTAAAGAAGCCTTTGTAAAATCCTTTAAGGTAAGAGAATTGCTCCTGCTTTTGCTGGGAAGTGGAGGTATCTGCGGCAAAGGATTTGTGTCCGCCCTTGTAGCCTGAGTGGCAAAAGGAACCACGAGGTGTAGTAGTTTGAAGTGCTCCCGTTGCTTTTTCAGTGTCAGTGTCTTTTTTCATTTTGTCTAAAGTGGAGTCCACTTAAGGGCCAAATAAATGCTCCTTATCAAAAGGCATGTTCAAAACTGCCTGTTGAACCTCTGATTTAAAACCTGAGCCAGGCATGCCTTCTGAGCAATATACTGGTGTTGATGCTCCCCCTAGTGGCTGTGTCTGTTGCATCTAAGGCACATCTGATTGAATTATTGGTGAGGGCCAGACCGTTGCGAACTACTTGTTGAACCATTTTTGTGTTCTTCTGGGAGATACTAAAGCAGTTCTTCCATTTCATCCCAGTGGGCCCTATTGTAACGTGTGAGTAGGGCTTGGGAGTTAGCAATAGGCCAATCACTGGCTGCTTGAGCTGCAACCCATTTCCCAGCAGCATCAATGTATTTGCTCTTCTTCTCAGGAGGTGGGGGTATCCCCACTTGCCTGAGTATTTGCTCGTTAATGAGCTGTGGTAGCCACGATGGAGACTGGCGGGACCTGGCTATGTATAAAAAGTGGGTCAGAAGGAGCTGCATTATATTTTTTATCAACCCGTGGGGTTATAACCCGGGCACATAAAGGTTCTTTAAATACCTCGTCCACGTGCCATAAAATGCCTGCAAGCATGGGCAGAAACTGGGTGTCCTTATGGGTGGATAACAAAGTGTCAAATAGAAAGTCCTGTTCTAGAGGTTCCCTATGAAGTTGGACTCCATAATAGGTAGCTGCCCTGGCAATTACTTGTTGGTAAGCACTAGCATCCTCTGGTGGTGAAGGGTGAGCTAGGTAAAGATCTGGGTCATTGGGAGTAATGGGGTCTGTATCCTAAACATCCCAAGGATCTGGTACCCCTAATGGTTCTCCTAAACGCCCTGTTGATGAACCTGCAGGTGTATGGTCTAGAGGGTCCTGATTTGGGGAAGGAGGAGGAGATGATGGTGGAGGTAAATGTGAAGGAGGTGGTTGAGGATGGTGTGCAGGGCTTGTAGCCTTGCCTTTTGTCTTCTTTTTGGGAGGTACAGGAATGTTCAAGTCCTCTTCAAATGTCAACTGCCTTTTAGGAGGAGGTGAGGCTATGATTGGCCCTGTGCCTTTTTGAATATGGATCTTCCTCTGTTTTAATGTCCATCTTCTCAAGAATTGGCTCGACCAAAGATAAAGAAACCGAAGAGTGCTTCCAGTGTTTGAGTCAGTCGATTTTCGATTTCGAATAGAGGCTTTAGATGATTTCTTTTCCGGCACCGAAGTAGATGGAGTAGGTTGCTGCGTCGGTTCTGAAGGCGCGGCAGAGACCAAAGAATGCGCTCAATCCGATGAGGTTGGTGCCGAAGCAGAAAGGCTTATGTTTAACTGCAGTTTCGGAGCCGGGCCCGAAGGTGGGGCAACCGAAGTCTCTTTTCGGATTCGACCATGGCCTGAAGGCAGTGGCGGTCCGACGACCTCTAGAAGTGGAAGGAGCAAGTATTTGGAACTCTTTTTTGGTGGGGCACGATTCGGGGCAACCGTACTCACACGCTGCCCGAGAGGCAAGGTGTATTGGAGCTCTTCCTCCACATGGTGCCGGAGATCTCCTCGACGGAAAACGCAGTATCTTCCTCCTCACTTTCCTGCTCTTCCTGGGTGTGCTTCTCACCAAAGATGTCGGGAGTATTGTCCTCGCTGCGGTGAGACATTTCCAGTTAAAGCGCTCTTGAATCACGAAGTGTCTTTTTGGATAGGAAAGATTTGCAGTCGTCGCAGTCGGCTTCACGGTGGTCTGGCAACAGGCAGAGGTTACACATCTGGTATAGGTCGGTGTGTGGCTATGTGGGCAGAATCGAAAAGCTGTTATTTTAATCAGGAACACATCTTCCGTACTGACGGTGTACGCGGAAAGGTAGGGCCGAGACCGGTGGTGCCCCGATGGGAGATCGATCGATGTCCGAGCAGACGAAGATTATCGAGCAGGAGTGGTTTGGAATAGCTTGATCGAGATTCACTATAAAGTAGAAGACAGGATAGGACCGAAGACCCGTACCGAACGGAGTTGAACACAGAGGAACACACACATCCGAACCCAACGGCAGACAGAAAACAATCTAACAAAGGAGTCGATGCCCATGCGCAGTATCACCGAGAGGAGGAGTCACTCTACCTTGTAACTCGAAAGACTTCTTTGAAGAAAAACAAGTTGCACAACTCCGAACCCAACACTAGATGGCAGAAGTATGCAGGGCACGTGTATCTACAGCCACACATGCCATTGAACAGTAGGTTTCTGTGGCTTCATATGAATATTGACACAAAAAGATATCAGTTGATGGTTGGTCTACATCATAGTTCAGGCTTGGGATCAGTAGATCTAACTACCCATCAAACACGCAGGGTGGTCTCTCTTTCCGAGGAGTACCGGATGTTACAAAAAGAACACGAACACTCCAACAGAGGAAAACAAAAGGGTTGTGGGAGAGGCGTAAAATCAAAACCAAAAAACGAGAACATAGGAAGAGAGCAAGCATCTGGCATGGGAATAAGAGGCCAAGGACAGAAGAAAGAATGATGAGAGGACCAACTACAGAATTAATGGTAATTAACCTTTCCAGAAGGGAATTAACCAATATTGATAGCCAAACACTACAACTAGGCCTTTCTTTCTGCCAAGCCGGGGGGTGTAGATTATGCTCAGGTGAGAACAGACCTATATAAATTTGCATGGAAATAGAAACTTTACAAAATACACCACCTTAAGTACAAGAAAAGTAGTACCAATCCCACACCGTCCACCATCACCCAACCAAACCTATCCATCGATGACATTGAAATGTTGCATACTTTACACCACCTTGATGCAACAAACGATGAGCCTACACTTGGGAGATAAAGGGATCCATTTGACCCCAAACACATTAGGGAATTGAGGGTGACACATGACTTGGAAACAGGTGCCACTGAAGATACAGATTTTAGAACACCATCACGGTACATCCCACAATTACCCAAAGATAACACTGATATATTTTGTGAGGTGGTAGCTGACTTACCTGCTTTAAGCAGAGAAACTAACAAGACTCACAATCAATCTACAAAAGGATCAATGGAATCTATACTAGCTCTACAGAATGACCCATGAGCTAGTGATCAAACCATCAGATAAAGGGGCGACATAGTTCTCATGAATAGCGAAGACTATGTGAAGGAAGCCCTAACACAATTAAAAAACACCAACTGCTATATCAGAGTCGAGACAAACTACATCATTAATTTACAAAAAGAGTATCATGATGCATTACAGGGCTGGTATAATGACCAACTTCGGACAAACTACATTTCCTCAAAAACACAACACCAACCATACCTACACTGTATCTGTTAATGAAGGTTCACAAGTGTATAAACACGGGATGACCAATTGTGTCCTTTAAGAATAGTCTCTTTGAGAACACTTCGATTTTTATTGACCACTTTCTTTTCCCATATGTGCAGAGTCTTAACTCGTAAGTGAGCGACTCCAAAGACTTTCAACAAAAGATTCAGAATCTACTCTGGGGCAAAGTATGTTGGTTAGTATGTTTAGATGTTGAAAGCTTGTATGCAAGTATCAGACATCAGGATGGCCTTAGAGCATGCACATACTACCTACGTACTAGAAACCTCAGCATGTTGGAACATACACACATGCTATTGAAAATGATTGATCTATGTTTACAAGAAAATGTGTTTTTATTTGAGAAAAAGTTATACAAACAGATACAGGGAACTGCAATGGGCACTTTTTTCGCCCCCAGTTATGCTAATTTAGAGATGAGCTGGTGGGAGGAACAGGTGCCCTTGGGCAGTGACATGGGTGAATGGACTGAGAAGATCAGCATATGGCTGAGGTACATAGATGACGCTTTCTTTGTCTGGGAAGGTAATGAGAGGGACTTGAATGTGTTTGTGCAAAAGTTGAATATTAATGATGTGAATCTAAAATTTACAATGCACCACAGTGAGGAACCCACTGCCTTTCTAGACATAAGTGTGAGCATCTCTGGAGCATTTTACAAACTGAACTCTTCAGGAAATCTACTGCAGATAACTACATTTTGCACTCAGCCAGTAGCTATCCCCCAGCTTCCAATCGAGCATTCCGTACAGTGAATTCCTAAGAGCTAGGAGAAATTGTAGCTCAGATTTGAGCTACTTGAGAACCAGATCAGGAATGATCGAGAGATTCCGAGCGAGGGGCTATCCACGAAAGAAACTCAATATTGCCAAGAAGAAAGCAGACAGCATCCCTAGGGTACAGGCTCTGTTCCGTCCTCTACCTAGTAAAAATAAAGAGAAAAGTGAAGGCATTCGCTTCATTATCCAATACACCAACCAAGCTGGGAAGCGCATTTTGAAGAGAAAATGGGAGATTTTGACGCAGGATAATATCCTTAAAACTACAACAGGGAGAACACCTAGGATTACATACCAACTGAACGTATCCCTCAGGGATATGCTGGTTCAAAGCCACTTGAGACCTAAAAATACCAATTGGCTAGGGCAAACGAAAGGTTTCAAACGTTGTGGGACCTGCAAAGCATGCAGTTATAGCAACAATGTACAAGAGGTGAAACTTGAGATTCAATAGGAATTGGCGGATTCCACAACTGATTACATACAAAACTGATTTTGTGGTGTATGTTACCATATGCCCATGTGGCAAATGGTATATTGGATCTACCACCTTTCCAGTCCAGAAAAGAATTCTAGAGCATTGGCAGGCCATCATCAACAATGACCTTAGCTATAGTACAGCGAGTCATTTTCGGGAATCACACCATAGTGACTGGACCAAGGCAAAGTTTTTTTGCCCTTGACACTGTCCTCAAACTCCCTAGAGGGGGCAATAGAGTAGCGGCCCTATGTAGACTACAGTCTAGATATAATCTGCAAGCAGGTTGTTTGATCCCGGATGGCATGAACGATGAGGTACTCCACTCACGCTTATGAGCGATGTTTGATGACTTCACTGTTCTTCCCCCCACCACCCCCTCCCTTATACAGTCAGCCAGATGACTGTTCTTATAATTATCCTGGTGTTACTGCATTTATGTATTTACGTGAACATGCAGCTACTGGTGGTTATATTGTAGATCTTGATAATATGGTCTTGTAGTTTATTTTTGTCTTGCCTTATATTGTCTCTTCTTTTGAACATGATAGACCCTGGAAATTCACTTCCTCCCCCTACCTCTCTCCCTCCCCCATCGGTTATCATGGGCTGTTCCCAGTGCAATACCTTACTATGCCTATGCAACTAAATATGATTTGATTCTACATTGAGACAAATCTATGGTTAACCTTATTGTACATCTTTTACAGCTTCCGGAAGGACACACTATGTGTGACACTGATGAGCACTAAACTTAGGGATAATCCACACGGAGAGGGTGACGCCATTGTGGAACCTCTTCTTCGGCTACTATAGCCAAAACTGACTACGGTGTGGCACTATACCCCAATTTTTAAGTGTTAGAGTTGTCGACTGCCCACTACTGTAATCCTCATCACTTATCTTTCTGTTCTGGAACCAAACTAAGGGAAAAGTTGGCAACCATACCTGGTTTTCAAACAAGGACGATCCCTCTGTTCCGTCTCTTGAGCACATTTAACTGATTTTCAGGTTTACCACTGTTTAAACCAGCAGCGTTACTCAATTCACTTTTATTTGGGCATTTTGACAAGTACTGGCCCTCATATCATAACATTGCGGTACTACAGGAGGCATTATGGGAACTGGTGTCCCAGTTCCAATACACAGGGGAGGTATGACACAGGGCCACATTTCACTAGCAGTTTATCACTATGTGTAACCCCTCTCTGTTACCTGAATCATGTCCTTTATGAAATGCACCTTGACCTTGGAATTATTGTTAATTTATATTTCCAGACTCTTTTCCCCGAACCTGTGGGAATTGATTTTCTTATATATATATATATATCCAAAGAATTCGCCGTGCATAATCCGCTTTTGAGGAAATGCCGAAAACGGACCCACAATTCGGTGCTCAGAATTTTATTTTTATGCCCAGCACCTTCGCCCAGCACCTTCGCCACGACCTTCCAGAGGTCTTGTTCACATAACGCGCATGCGAAGTGCCTTCCCTTAAATAAAGTGCTTGTGCATTCACTCGTGACAAGTCACATGTTGCATGGACATAGAAGAGTTGTTTCACAGTCGTAATACCATCAATAGCAGCAACTGTTCAATAATTACAAATAGATACATATATAATGGCATAAATAATTAAAAATCCTTAAAAACATTTTAATATGTTAAAAAAGGTTTTGCCAAATACTTCATCTAAAAAACGCAATATAAAGCGTATTTTTAAGATAGGCAAGTAAAACATGAAGCAGAAAAGTAAAAACAGTTAATAACATCTAATTTGTTGATACCAACTGTAAACAATTCACAACTTAATCTTATAATATTTAAGATAAATTCTGCATGATGTTGCCTTTTTGAATTTATGATATTGTGTATCTATACCAAGATGTTGCAAAATAATACAGCCCTAAGTGGGCATCGACTCGATTCTTCTATATATATATATATATATTTTTTTTTTATCCCTTTAATGGATGTGTTAACCCCCCATGCCTCTCTTATTTGCTGCTATGTGTTGTTTTACTTCTAAAGCACTATACGTATGTATGTACATTTTTTCTTTGTATGCTCCTGCAAACATTCTTTTTGTTACTCTTATTTTTTTTAATGTTTATTACTTAATCTCAAGACATTTTTTATTTGTACTTTAATATTTTATTTATTGATACTTTTTTATTTCTTAATGTTTTAACTTGTTTAGCATTTTTAAGGCAACCTATTCTTTTAATTTACTTAATATTTTTCCTTTAAATATATATGCATCTCTATGTAGATATATATGCACACATACAAACACAATGGAAAAGGTTAATTACACACACATATATAGCAAAAAATATATTAATATTTAAATCAAATATATATATATATTAATACTTGTACTTACCTGAAAAGTGATGTCTCATGCAATGTAGTGAGTGCCTGTGATGTAATGATATCCTATGTACTGCCAGTGATGTAATGGTAATATACCTACAAAACTACTGTATGGTATTTTAATTATTCAGAAACTCCACAGGCACTTGTATAGTAGCTAAGCAAGGGTGGCATAACTGCTTCTAATTTCATCTATGATGAGAATCCTCTCACTGCCCCTTTTTCATCTTAATAAATTCTCTCCTCTGGTAATTCTGAACACTGTCAAGAGAGAAATGACTGTTCAAGCTCTGGCTGTCCTTTGATCTAAGCCTGAAGTAACTGAATGACTTGTTTTGAGTCGCTCAGATTTGAAATAGGTAACACTGGGGTTATCTTTATAAGGGACGATGGAAGAGCCACTGGGAACATTTCACCAATTGTGGCAACTACAGGTCTGTAATTTATGTCCATCAAGGAAATAAACGGTTGATGTTCATTTTTGTAAAGCACGCGAATGCCATAAGGCATCATGGCGCTGCGGCGTACAAAGGTCTTACAGTGCTGTGAGAATGAGTTTATAGAAGCCAATGCTGTGAAATTAATTTGTAAAACGCCAGGTTTTTGTCTTTTCTGAACCGAAGCAGAACGGACTGCGATTTTTGATATAGTAGAAGTCTGTTCTATAGCGTGGCAGTGAAGCACATGAAACTCCTGCCTCCCTAGTTGGCTAGTTTAAACTGGGGAATCCTGACATTCTTGGCCGAAGCAGACCGAAGAGTTCTAGCAGGGGTATACCCTTGATAGCTATTTCTGAAGTATTCAGGAGCCGTGCCATGTAGGGCATTATGGGTGTAACAGAGGGCTTGAAGATAATGTGTTTCCTGGTGGGCAGCCAGTGAAGTTTGTGTAAGGCCTGGGAGGCTGAATGAAATGTTGGGATCCGTGTAGCATACAAGCTGCTGCATTCCGCAGGGTTTGAAACTTGTTCGGCAGGCATTGATGCATGTTTAGAGGACGTTGCAGCAATTTTTGACAGGACCAGTGTCACGATCACTGTCTCCAGGAGTTTGTGGGAAATAAATGGGAGTATTTTTTGATTATCCTAAAGGTGTTCAAAGAGGATGAACTGAGCGCATTTTACCTGGTCTCCAAAAATCAGCCTATCCTCAAACAGGACACCCAGGTTCCTGACCTTCTTGACAGGGGTGGGAAGCGTCCCCAGATAATGTGGTCACCAGATGAGGACCAGAAGGAGGGGTCTGTGAGAAGTTGGCCTGGTATATGCTGTCCACTAATTAAAGTTGGCATCTTGCACCAGTCCAAACGACCTTTATTGATGATTAGGTTAAAGACAACGTTTATTGAAGGCTATCCTAGTGGTAGCTATGGAGAGCAGCCTTCAGGCTAAGTCGCGAAGGAATGTAAAGCAGCTTGTTTTACCAGTATATAACCTCCTGAATGACCAAATGAAAGGAGAACCACACCAGGTATATATAAAATATATGTATTTATTACTAAACACTCTCTACTAACCTCTTTATGAGATTAGAGAACAAGGCACACAATATTAAATCACTAGAACGACAGTAAATAGCACAATACACAGTGGGCTCCAGGGGGAGACCAAACCATATACTAAGAAAGTGGTATAACAACCACGACTTGACTAGACACAGTGCCTAGAGCACGTAGAATCGCTGGGACCCCAAGGAACCACCAAAGGTAGTGACACAGGGGACCCACGGAGGACGGGTGCAGTGTGGGAACACAGACGCGAGCTCCGTACAACTCTATGGGAAAGTCGCAGTTGGAAATTTAAAGATTAAGGACACTTAGGAGAGGACTTTAAGCAAACCCAGCTAAACATAGAAGGTTCTAAGGCCAGCACCCTTGAGAGTACCGAGGTACCCGTGTTACCTATCCCAGAGGAGCCGGGTGCATAGGGGTCAAGTGGTGTCGGAAACCCTCGTCGTTTTCAATGGCGTGATGCGAAAAAGAACTGCTGCAGTGGAGAAGAAAAGTGTCCGGTGTGGTCCAAGCCTGGATTGGAGAGGAGAAGAACCTGAAAGCAGAGGGGACAAAGTCTGGGTCACTTCACGTGACCAGGAGTGGAGCAATCGAATGCCCACCGATGTCGGGTGCTTCAGGTGAGTAGAGGTGAAGCTGGACTCTGCAGCCACGGGGACCAGGAGACGTCTACGACGACCAAAGTCCGGATTCGAGCTGTCCCACGAAGGATGTCGAGTGCTGGGGGGTCAGTGTCCGGATTGAACACCAACAAGCCTTGGCCACTGCAACCCACGCGGTCAGAGGAAAGTTGCTTCTGTGAGGACCAGCAAGGTCCTGGGGACTCTCCAAGCGATGGAGAGTCAGGGCACGTCTGGAGCAACCAGGGAAGCCCACTGAAAGTTACAGTTGCCTTCACAGGGACCCACAGGCCAACGGACCAGGGATCGCGAAGGGACCTCGAGCTGAAGCACAAGTTACTAACTTGTGTAACGATATATCTGTAAGAGACAGTAGTTAGTGACAGATTCCTTACCTTAGAATATCCCCAGGCGTCAGGCTGGATCCGGAAAGTTTTTGCGTAGCAGTACCCTTGCGCGTCGGTAGGCGGCGTCGTGCGGCTCCGCGTCCGTCGTCGGCGTAGTGATCGCCGGGATGACGTCGCGGGCAGTACTTAGACGCCGCCCCTGCGCGCTGTCGTCAGTTCTGTACACGACTTTCCGCGCCAGGAACGCAGAGCCATGCAAGAAGCTGACCTAAGTGTCTGAAAAATACTAGGGCCCTGAAAGGGATGTCCTTAACCCTAGAAATCAGTTCGCAGAACGGGGAGGATGGGTGGGGCGGTAAGGAATCTGTCACTAACTACTGTCTCTTACAGATATATCGTTACACAAGTTAGTAACTTGTGCATCTGAAAGAGACACGTTAGTGACAGATTCCTTACCTTAGAATAGATACCCCAGCAATACCAACCCCGGTGGTGGGTCTGCGAACAAAGATCAGACAAGGAAGTCCCGGAGGACAGAACGGCCAAAGAAGCCGTCCCTCCGGACCTGACTGTGAAGGCAGTAATGCTTCGTAAATGTGTGCAGCGAGGCCCACGTAGCTGCCTGACAGATATCCTGCAGCGGAACACCGCGGCCTAAAGCCGTGGTAGCAGCCGTTGCCCTGGTGGAATGGGCACGCAGCCCAACAGGAGGCTCCTTCTTAGCCAAAGAATAGCAGGCTTTGATACACAAGGTTACCCAGCGGGAGATGGTTCTCTTGTGCACCGCCCGACCTTTTTTGGCGCCCACGTAGCCAACAAAGAGCTGGTCATCCACCCGGAAGTGTTGTGTGCGGTTGATATAAAAGGAAAGCGCACGTTTTGGGTCCAGACAGTGGAGCCTCTCTTCCTCTCTGGAAGGATGCGGAGGCGGAAAGAAGGTGGGCAAAGTGATGGTCTGCCCAATGTGGAAGGCAGTAACCACCTTTGGGAAGAAGGACGGACGCGTCCTAAGAACAACCTTGTCTGGATGGACAGACAGAAAGGGAGGTTTGCATGATAGAGCCTGGAGCTCACTCACCCGCCGAGCGGAGGTGATGGCCACCAGAAAGGATGTCTTCAGAGTCAGAAGACGAAGAGGACAGTTATGTAGAGGCTCAAAGGGAGCGCACATGAGAAAGGTAAGAACCAAGTTCAAGTCCCACTGAGGCATCACAAACGGAACAGGAGGGAAGAGGTGTGTAATGCCTTTTAGAAACCTGTTAACAACAGGGGACTTGAAAAGGGAGGGCTGATCAGGAAGCCTGAGGAAGGCCGAAATGGTACAAAGATAGCCCTTGATGGTACCCAGGGCAGAACCCTGTTGGGCCAGGGAAAGAAGGAACAGAAGAACCTCAGAAAGAGGGGCAGAGAGGGGATTCACAGCCTTTGCTGTGCACCATGCCACAAACTTGTTCCACCTGCAGGCGTATACCACCTTAGTGGAGGGACGCCTGGCTGCCAGAATCACATCACAAACTTCGGGAGGCAAGTCGAAAGGAATCAACTGCCGCCGCTCAATCTCCACGCAAGCAGGTGGAGGCTGGACAGGTTCGGGTGGAGGACCGTCCCCTGCTGCTGCGACAGAAGATCCTCCCGAAGAGGCAGACGGATCGGGGGATCGACGCTCATACTGAGTAGCTCGGGATACCAAACTCTTCGAGCCCAGTCCGGAGCCACAAGGATGACTTGGGCCCGGTCGCGCCGAATCTTCTTCAACACTCTGGGTAGAAGTGGTATAGGCGGAAAGGCGTACAACAGACCGCAACTCCACTCGCGACGAAAAGCGTCGCCGAGCGAGTGCCGCCTTGGAAATTCCAACGCGCAGAACTGATGACATTGCGCGTTCTCTTCGGTGGCGAATAGATCTAACCAAGGCTCTCCCCACTGCAGAAAGAGACCTTGCGCCACTTCAGAGTGAAGACGCCATTCGTGATCCATCATGCACCTGCGGCTGAGGTTCGTCCGCCCTGGCGTTCAGGGAACCTGCCAGGTGTTGAACCATCAGGAACATGCCCTGATGTTCCAGCCATGTCCAGAGGCGCAGAGCCTCCTGACAGAGGGTCCACGACCCCACCCCGCCTTGTTTGTTGCAGTACCACATGGCGGTGGTGTTGCCTGTGAACACCTGCACTACCTTCCCTTTGACAGAGGGAAGGAATGCCTTGAGTGCAAGTCGGATCGCCCGGAGCTCCAGAAGGTTGATATGGAGCCGGGACTCCGCCGGAGACCAGAGGCCTCTGATCTCCGCCTCTCCCATGTGACCGCCCCATCCCAGAAGGGACGCGTCCGTCACAACTGTGTGCTCTGGCTGGGGAAGGGAGAGCGATCTGCCCATGACCCATTGCCGGTTCGAGAGCCACCACTGCAACTGTTTTGCAGCCCCCTCCGAGATCTGGACGTGATCGGACAGGTTGCCCTGGTGCTGCGCCCACTGGAACTTCAGGTCCCACTGCAGAGCCCGCATATGCCATCTGGCATGATCGACCAGCAGGATGCAGGAGGCCATGAGGCCCAGCAGCCTCAGGGTCATCCGTACCGAAACCCAGGATAAAGGCTGAAAGATTGGAATCATAGCCTGAATATCCCGGACTCGTCGTTCGGGAGGATAGGCCCGAAACTGCGTCGTGTCCAGAACTGCTCCGATAAAAAGGAGCTGTGGAGAAGGAATCAGATGCGACTTCGGCACATTGATGGAGAACCCCAGCGAGTGCAGGAGTTCGGCCGTAGTCTGGAGGTGGGAGACGACTGCCTGGGACGAGCCCGCCTTCAGCAGCCAGTCGTCGAGGTTGGGGAAGACTGGAACCCCTGCCCGGCGCAGATGAGCTGCGACCACCGCCATCACTTTCGTGAACACCCGAGGGGCACTTGTAAGGCCAAAGGGGAGCACGGTGAACTGAAAATGCTCGAGGCCTACCGTGAACCGTAGGTAACGCCGGTGGGCCGGCAGGACGGGGATGTGGAAATAAGCGTCCTGCAAGTCCAACGCTACCAACCAGTCTCCAGGGTCGAGGGCAGTCAAGACCTGAGCTAGGGTGAGCATCTTGAACTTCTCCTTCCGGAGGAAGCGATTGACGTTCCGGAGGTCCAAGATAGGACGCATGTCCTCCTTGTCCTTGTTGGGCACCAGAAAGTAGTGGGAGTAGCAACCACGTCCTACTTCTGGGGTCGGAACATGCTCGATGGCCCTCTTGGCCAAGAGGGCCGTGACTTCCTTCTGCAGAAGCACCAAGTGATCCCCTGACATGCGGTGGAATTGAGGTGGCATGGCTGGGGGGGTGGTCTCGAAGGGGAGGGAGTAGCCCCTTCGGACAATGTCCAAGACCCACCTGTCCGAGGTGATGGGACGCCAGTGGTGAAGGTGATGGCGGACCCTGCCCCCTACTGGCGTGCTGTGCACCGGAAAGGAGGGACTAGGAGGGCTTGGAGGCCGCGGACGGGTTGGAGGTGGTGGCCTGACCCGCACGCTGGTTGCCCGAACCGCCACGGCGGTATCCACGTCCTCGGCCACGCGAAGACGCTTGCTACGTGGGCCGGTGGCTGGGCAGCGGACGTGACTGGGCGCCCCTTCCGTGGCCACGAAAGGGGCGAAAAGCAGAGGTTAGCGGAGGGCGTACAACAGAAAGGCCCAGGGACTTGGCAGTAGCCCGTGAGTCCTTAAAACGCTCCAGCGCATGGTCTGCTTTGGAACCAAAAAGACCGACTCCATCAAAGGGCATGTCCATGAGTGTATTCTGGACATCACCCGAGAAACCAGTTGTTCTCAGCCAGGCGTGGCGACGTAGCGCCACCGTCGTTGCAAGCGATCTGCCCAGCGAGTCGGTGGTATCAAGGCCACAACGTATGGTGTATTTAGCCGCATCTCTTCCTTCCGCAATGGCGCGGGTAAGCAGTGTCTGGACCTCCTCAGAACACTGTGGCAAAACAGCCGCCACCGAATCCCACAGGGAGTGGGTATATCGGCCCAAAAGGCAAGCGGTGTTGACGGACCGCAAGCCAGCACTGGAGGAAGAAAAAGCCTTCTTCCCAAATTGGTCCAGGCGTTTGGATTCCCTATCTGGAGGGGCGGTAGGGAAGGCGGTTTGGGAGGCAGAGGCTTGGACAACCAAGCTCTCGGGGGTGGGATGTTGGGAGAGAAACAAAAGGTCGCCCGGAGCAGGGCGATGGCGTCGGGCCACGTTCCTATCCACAGGAGCCCCTGTGGTGGGCTTGGACCAGGCGCCCAAAAGAACGTCAGTCAGTGCATCATTAAACGGCAGCACAGTCTCCGTGGAGGAAGCTGCCGGCTGAAGCACTTCCGTCAGGAGATTAGTCCTGACAGCCACAGTAGGCAATTGGAGGTGCAAGGCTCCAGCTGCTCTACGCAACACCGTTGCGAAATTTGCTCCCTCCTCCGTAGCCACGGGAGGAGACAGCATGCCAGTGTCAGGGGAAGTGTCTAGACCACTGGCATCCCCAAGTTCCTCAGCCCAGTCCTGATCATACTCACACTGTTGTGTGAGAGGGTCTTCCAACCCCTCCCAGCTCTCCTGGTCCTCCTCTTGTTCAAAATATGGAGGAGGAGGGACATTTGGGACCCAAGGTCTCATCGGCGCCGGCGTCGAGCGACGTCGGTCCGGCTCCATGTCCGGAGCCGGAGACAACCGGGGAACGGCACCGGGGACATCGGCGGAGGCGTGGTTAGGTCAACCGGCGTCGATGGGGGTTGCGGTACCACCGGAGCCGGGATCGAGGCCGGGGCCGGAGCTGAGGCCGGGATGAAGGCTGGCGGGACAGGCGACGCCGGGACCGGAGTCGGCGGCGACGCCGGAGTAACCCCTTCAGGGCCCGAAGGCGCACCGGAGGGACCTTGAGGCCCGAAGAGGCGGGCCATGGCCGACAGGAATTCCTGTATTTCGGCCGGAGTCGCCCCCGAACCCGGAAAGGACGGGTAATGCGGGGGCGGCTCCACAGGCACGTCCGGGGCCGCGGGGGATGGGACGGTGCCGACAGGGGCCTCAACCGAGTAGCAAGACCGGCGAGGCGAAGTCTTAGAGCGATGATGCTTCTTAGACTTTTTGTGCTTTGACTTACCCGAGGAGCGCGAAGACTTGGACTCCGACAACCGGCGGGGACTCCGCGACCGGCCCCTCGACCTCTCCCGGGACCGGGGCTTGGTGCGGCGCGGAGCCGACTGCCGGACCTCGAGGAGCTTTCGAGACCGCTCTCGCAAAGCCTTCGGGTGAAGTTTCCGGCAGTCAGGACACAACTTCGTGTCGTGGTCTCGGCCGAGACAGTAGAGACACTCTAGATGCGGGTCTGTGATCGACATCATTCGACCACAGGCGTCGCATGGCTTGAAGCCGGGCATCCCTACGACACCTAGGAGTCGATGAAGACTCGAAAAGAAACAGTGAAAAAATTCACAAAAAATGTAGTAAAAAATTGACTAGGGCACTGCTCTTCCCGGATCTGCGCTTACTGGCGCGGAAAAAGAAGAACTGACGTCAGCGTGCAGGGGCGGCGTCTAAGTACTGCCCGCGACGTCATCCCGGTGATCACGACGCCGACGACGGACGCGGAGCCGCACGACGCCGCCCACCGACGCGCAAGGGTACTGCTACGCAAAAACTTTCCGGATCCAGCCTGACGCCTGGGGATATTCTAAGGTAAGGAATCTGTCACTAACGTGTCTCTTTCAGATTCACTAAATACCAGCCCACGGAACACTCGTGGAGTGTAGGCCGGAAATCTTCGGTGGAATTACTGCTCGGGGTCAGGACTACAAGTAGCCCAAAGCACAGCCTCAGGGGTCGCCAAAAAGCATATGCTGCTGCAAATGTACACGGTGCCCAGGGGTACGGGTTTCACGGTCCCCACGAGGGATACGGGCCTCAGAACTGCTGAGAGCGCAGATCGACCTCAGAAACCCACCTCCTGTGTTGCAGAAATCTTCGGAGTCCTTCAGGAGCTTCGTAGATGCAAACCGGTCAGATGCGTTTAGGTGCCTGCTCAGCAGGGGAGTAACTCCTTTACTCCAAGAGAGATTCTTCTGTCGTCCAACGAAGTGTAAATCGTCAAAAGTACTTGGTTTCTGTAGCAGAGTTTAGTCCAGGTAAATCCAAAGTCCTGTAGTCAGGGGTTCCTCTTTTATACCCAGGGAAGGGGTGGGACAAACTCTGGGGACCCACCTATGGGAGGGTCAGGACAGAGGGGTGGCTACACCCATGTCCTTTGTCCAGTTTCGCGCCAGAGCAGGAGCAAATGGCTCCTGCAACCGGTTTGAGCTGGACTATGCACAGGGACACCAAATGTGCCCCCAGTGCAGACATCAAAGCACTCTCAGAGTGCACCCACCCAGCCCCAATACACTAAAGCCTGTCTGGGAGTTGGTCACACCTCCCTGTGACAGGAAACCTATTGTCAAACCTTCCCCTGCCGGAGTTTCGTCCAGCAGCAGGAGGGCAGACTCTTGTCTGAGGCTGGCAGCATCCATTTTGTGATGCCAGGGTCAAGAAAGCTGGTACCGGGTGTACCAGTGTTGTCATATTTCTCCCTCTAGGAGGGTGGAATCATACCTCCCACACCAGTTACTGGTGTGGAGGTATGATTCCAAGGTGTTTGACACCAAACACAACATGTTTCCATGCAGCCGTCTTAAGGTTAGCATTTACTGCAAGGTTATAATGCACTTAAGTATATATGGTTGGCTGCATCACAAACAACCCCGGAGAATAGGTTCCGAAGGCTGCGGAGGGGCTCTGCTCATGCATGGGCACCCTCTCACATAAAACCCAGCACCCTGCCTTCAGGATTGATAAGGCCTGCCATAGGGTTGACTGATAGGTTTATATGTGCAGTGATTAGGAAAGATATAGTGAACCTATATCTAAGTAAGGGGTGCATGCACCACCTTACACAGGCTGCAGTAGCAGACCTGTGGTGTCATTTTAAATGGTCTTTCAGGGGTGGCATAATACATGCTGCAGCCCCTGGGAGGCCTCTGGGGTACCTATGCCCTGGGTACATAGTATACCATATACTAGGGACTTATAAGGGTACCCCAGAATCCAATCTGGGGGGAACCTAAAGTACATGCAGTCAATTTAGAGGAGAAAGCAGATAGTCTGACTGGGATCCTGCTATTCAAGACCCCAGTCTAAGTCGAAAACAGTGAAACATCAGCAAAAAGTGGGGGTAACTATAAGAAGCAGATCCTACTCTCCTACACAACCTTCCCTCCCCCCCCCCAAACGTCAGGACATTAAACTAACCTTGACCAGTTAAGTCTTCATGTTCTAAGTGGAAATATCTGGAGAGTCCATCTGCATTGGCATGGTTACTACCAGGTCTATGTTCCACTGTATAGTCCATCCCTTGTAGGGAAATGGACCACCTCAAAAGTTTGGGGTTTTCACCCTTCATCTGTTTTAGCCATAAGAGGGGCTTATGGTCTGTCTGAACAATGAAGTGAGTGCCAAACAAGTATGGCCTCAGCTTCTTCAGAGCCCAAACCACAGCAAAGGCTTCCCTCTCAATGGCTGACCAACGTTTCTCTCTGGGGGTCAGCCTTCTGCTAATAAAAGCGACTGGCTGATCCTGACCATCATTCAATTGTGATAACACAGCCCCTACCCCCAACTCAGATGCATCTGTTTGGACAATGAATTGTTTGGAGTAGTCAGGACTTTGCAGAATGGGAGCAGTGCACATGGCCTGCTTCAGGTCATCAAATGCCTTTTGACAGCTAACTGTCCACTGAACTTTCTTTGGCATTCTCTTGGAAGTTAAGTCATTCAAAGGGGTCACTATGGATCCATATCCTTTGACAAACCTCCTATAGTACCCAGTCAGGCCCAAGAAAGCTCTGACCTGAGTCTGGGTGGTTGGAGCAACCCAGTCCATGATGGTCTGGATTTTGCTCTGCAATGGTTGAACCTGGCCTCCACCCACAAGGTGGCCCAGGTATACAACTTGACTCTGCCCTATCTGGCACTTGGTGGCCTTGATAGTGAGGCCTGCCTTCTGCAGGGCCTCCAAAACATTTCAGGTGGACCAGGTGATCCTCCCAGGTGGAGCTAAAGACAGCAATATCATCAAGATAAGCTGCACTATAGGCTTCCAGGCCTGTAAGGACTTTATTCACCGTCCTTTGAAAAGTGGCAGGTGCATTCTTCAAACCAAAGGGCATCACCACAAATTGGTAGTGCCCACTAGGGGTTGAGAATGCCGTTTTGGCTTTTGCATCCTCAGCTAGTCTGATTTGCCAGTAGCCAGCTGTCAGGTCAAATGTGCTCAGAAACTTGGCTGAGGCCAAAGTATCTATAAGCTCATCTGCCCTAGGAATTGGATGGGCATCAGTCCTAGTGACTGCATTGAGACCTCTGTAGTCAACACAAAACCTCATCTCTCTCTTACCACCCTGGGTGTGAGGTTTAGGTACCAAGACTACTGGACTAGCCCAAGGGCTATCTGAGGGTTCAATCACTCCCAAATCCAACATCTTTTGGACCTCAGTCCTGATGCAGTCCCTGACATGGTCAGGTTGCCTGTAAATCTTATTTTTAACAGGCAGACTGTCCCCAGTGTCCACTTCATGAGTGCACCAGGTAGTCTGACTTGGAGTCAGTGAAAACATATGTCTAAACTGGTTGATAACATTTCTGCAATCAGTTTGCTGCTGGTCAGTGAGGCTGCCTGCCAAGGCTACACCATCTACTGAACCATCATCAGGGTTCTGTGAGAGCAGGTCAGGGAGTGGATCACTCTCTTCCTCCTGTCCCTCATCAGTAGCCATGAGCAAGCCCATGTCTGCCCTGTCAACATATGGTTTGAGCCTGTTGACATGGAGCACCCTATGGGGGCTCCTGGGAGTTCCAAGGTCCACCAGGTAGGTAACCTCTCCCTTTTGCTCAACAATGGTATGAGGGCCACTCCACTTGTCTTGGAGGGCTGCTGGGGCCACAGGCTCCAACACCCATACTTTCTGTCCTGGCTGATAAACAGTCAACACAGCCTTTTGGTCATGCCAGGCCTTTTGCAATTCCTGGCTAGCCTCAAGGTTTTTAGTTGCCTTCTTCATGTACTCAGCCATCCTGGAGCGGAGACCAAGTACATAGTCCACAATATCCTGTTTATGGGGTTTGAGAGGTAACTCCCATCCCTCCTTCACTAGACACAATGGACCCCTAACTGGATGTCCAAACAGAAGTTCAAATGGGCTGTAACCAACCCCCTTCTGAGGAACCTCTCTGTAGGCAAAGAGAAGGCAGGGCAAAAGTATGTCCCATCTGCGCCTAAGCTTTTCTGGGAGACCTTTAATCATGCCCTTTAGGGTTTTGTTGAACCTTTCAACTAACCCATTGCATTGTGGGTGATAAGGGGTGGTAAATTTGTAATTTACACCACACTCCTTCCACATAGCAGTTAAGTAACTAGACATGAAGTTTGCACCTCGGTCTGATACTACCTCCTTAGGAAAACCCACCCTGGAAAAGATTCCCAGGAGGGCCCTTGCCACCACAGGGGCTGTGGTAGTTCTAAGGGGAATTGCCTCTGGATACCTAGTGGCATGGTCCACCACCACCAGTATAGATCTGTGCCCAGATGCAGTTTGAGGATCCATGGGACCAACAATGTCAATCCCAACCCTCTCAAAGGGAACCCCACCACAGGTAGTGGTATCAGGGGGGCCTTTGTAGTACCACCTGCCTTACCACTGGCTTGACAGGTGACACAGGAGCGACAAAACTCCTTGGTGTCTTCAGACATATGAGGCCAATGAAAGTGAGGGACAATTCTGTCCCAAGTCTTGTTTTGGCCTAGGTGACCTGCTAATGGGATGTCATGTGCTAGTGTCAATAGGAAGAACCTAAACCTCAGAGGTATAACCAACCTCCTGGTGGCACCAGGCTTGGGGTCTCTACTCTCTGAGTAAAGGAGTCCATCATCCCAGTAGATCCTATGGGACCCACTAGCACTCCCAGCAGCAGCTTGCTGTCTGAGGGGTTCAAGAGAGGGGCAGCTCAGCTGCTCCTGTCTCAGATCTGCCCTGGAAGGGCCCCCTGTCCCCAAGAACTCAACCTGATCAGGTTCAAGCTCATCTAGGACAGTTCCTTCTTCAGGACTACGATCAGCTCCCTCAAGAGACTGGTCTGGATTCTGAGGCAGGGGGGAAGACACTGCCTTAACCCTACTGCTCCTTCTCTTGGAAGGCGCCTGGTCCATTTTTCCAGGATTCAGGGCCTGTTTCGTGTTAGACATTTTTGCCTGTGACCTAGTCATAGCAAACACATCTGCAGGGATACCCAACATTTCTGCATACGTCCCGAGTTCCACTTCAGCCCAAGCTGAAGTTTCTAAATCATTGCCCAACAAGCATTCAACAGGGAGGTCTGCACTTACCACAACCTTCTTAGGGCCAGTTACCCCTCCCCAGGTGAAATTAACAACTGCCAAGGAATGGTCTGTCCTGACATTGCTAGCATTGGTCACTTGGTACATCTCACCAAGTATGATTTGTTCAGGAGCCACAAGATCTTTTGTCACCATGGTGACACTTGCTCCTGTGTCCCTGAATGCCAAGGCCTCTTTTCCATTTATCAAAGGCTGCTGTCTGTATTTGCCCAGATTACTGGGGCTTACAAATAAGGAGGCAATATCCATGCCTCCATCACAGACCAACACAGCCTGAGTTGGAACTCTGACTAGGCCAGAGTCCATCTCAGGTCCCAGGGTTAACCCTACTACACCCTTATTCTGAGTACCACCACTTGGAGCTGGACTAGGGGGAACAGTTGCCTTAGGGGCAGTGGTGGTTGGAGTTGAGTCCTTGGACTTGGTACAATCACTTGTCCAATGGGTCTTCTGTTTACAGATTTGACACCATGGCTTCTTCTTGCCTTTACCCTTGTTTGATTGTGACTCCTCACCAGATGCAGATTTTTGGGGCCCTAGAGAAGACTTCTGGTCTTTACCCTTCTCCCCACCCTTATCAGAGTTTTTAGAATCTTGCTTCTTGGAGTCACCACCCTGGTTCTGACCCATTTGTCTGCCTTCTGGCCCAATTCTTGGGGAGAGGTCAGATCAGAGTGCACCAGGTACTGATGCAACAGCTGATTTTGACAATTATTAAGGATCTGCTCCCTCATAATTAAATTGTACAATCCTTTAAAATCACACACTTTACTGCCAAGTAACCAGCCTTCCAGAGCCTTAGTAGCACAATCTACAAAGTCAACCCAGTCTTGAGTCTGTGCCTTTTGGGTATCTCTGAACTTGATCCTGTATTGCTCAGTGGTTAAGCCAAACCCATCAATCAGAGCACTCTTCAAGACTTTGTAATTATCAGCATCCTCTTCTCTAACAGTGAGGAGCTTGTCTCTACCTTTGTCTGCAAAGGAGAGCCACAAGATTGCTGCCCACTGCTCCTGAGGGACCCTCTGTACCTTACAGGCCCTCTCCAGTGCAGTTATCCATTTGTGGACGTCATCCCCACTCTGGTATGGAGGGCCAATCTTGTTCAGGTTCCTATGGTCATGAGTATGTTCTCTACTCCTAGGGACACTGTTGCTGCCACCATGGGGCTCTAGCCCCAACTTTTTAGAAGCTCTCTGAAGCTCCAGGGATTCCCTAAGGCCAATTGCTCTCTCTTGATTCTGAGCTTAGCTCTCTCAAACTCAAGCAGTTGGCACTTCCTCTCATAAGAGGACTCCCTTTTATGAGAGGTAGAGGTCCTATGAGAAACAGAGCTCCCTACAGATGTACCAGAGTGATTAGATTCCTGAGAAGGAGATCTTGATCTTCTTGGTAAACTGTTGACCCTTCCAGGTGTGGTAAAGAGAGGGCCACTGAGGCCTCCTTCCTCACCTTCAGGAAGAATTGGATTGTCCAGGTTAGGATCAGTGTGATCCTCCTGGCCAGCATCAGAGTCAAGGTCATAGAAGTTTTCACTTCCTGGCCTTTCCTCTTCTGCTGCCCCACCCCCTTTGCCTGCCTCATCAGACCCTGGGGTCTTTCTGAGGTCATCTAAAAGTAAAGCCTCTATGAGGCGTTGGGTGTTTGGGTTTTTCCCTGTCTTCAGTTTTCTAGATGTACACATGGTTCTCAATTCCTGGAATGAGATGTGGTCATACTTAGTTGGCAGAGGCCCACTGGCTTCTGGCCTAGAATACATACTAGTGTGGTGTGGTGTATGCACCTACCTACCCTAGTGGGAACTGAAACTCTCTTGAGTTGGAGAAAGGGTGTGCTAGGCCCTTGACTTACCCAACTCTAAGTTCAGTAGAACTTACTTTATTCTAGTCTTGATTTATATGTACCCAAGTACCTTTAGTGGTTTTCAGTTAGTCACTCAATGAGATTATCTGGTAAAACAATAGCAAGCTTGAATCCCAACCGCTGCACACCAATGTGAGACGTTGGCCTGGTATATGCTGTCCACTAATTAAAGTGGGCACCTTGCACCAGTCCAAACGACCTTTATTGATGATTAGGTTAAAGACAACCTTTATTGAAAGCTATCCTAGTGGTAGCTATGGAGAGCAGCCTTCAGGCTAAGTCTCGAAGGAATGTAAAGCAGCTTGTTTTACCAGTATATAACCTCCTGAATGACCAAATGAAAGGAGAACCACACCAGGTATATATAAAATATATGCATTTATTACTAAACACTCTCTACTAACCTCTTTATGAGATTAGAGAACAAGGCACACAATATTAAATCACTAGAACGACAGTAAATAGCACAATACACAGTGGGCTCCAGGGGGAGACCAAACCATATACTAAGAAAGTGGTATAACAACCACGACTTAACTAGACACAGTGCCTAGGCACGTAGAATCGCTGGGACCCCAAGGAACCACCCAAGGTAGTGACACAGGGGACCCACGGAGGACGGGTGCAGTGTGGGAACACAGACGCGAGCTCCGTACAACTCTATGGGAAAGTCACGGTTGGAAATTTAAAGATTAAGGACACTTAGGAGAGGACTTTAAGCAAACCCAGCTAAACATAGAAGGTTCTAAGGCCAGCACCCTTGAGAGTACCGAGGTACCCGTGTTACCTATCCCAGAGGAGCCGGGTGCATAGGGATCAAGTGGTGTCGGAAACCCTCGTCGTTTTCAATGGCGTGATGCGAAAAAGTACTGCTGCCGTGGAGAAGAAAAGTGTCCGGTGTGATCCAAGCCTGGATCGGAGATGTGAAGAACCTGAAAGCAGAGGGGACAAAGTCTGGGTCACTTCACGTGACCAGGAGCGGAGCAATCGAATGCCCACCGATGTCGGGTGCTTCAGGTGAGTATAGGTGAAGCTTGACTCTGCAGCCACGGGGACCAGGAGACGTCTACGACGACCAAAGTCCGCATTCGAGCTGTCCCACGAAGGATGTCGAGTGCTGGGGGGTCAGTGTCCGGATTGAACACCAACAAGCCTTGGCCACTGCAACCCACGCGGTCAGAGGAAAGTTGCTTCTGTGAGGACCAGCAAGGTCCTGGGGACTCTCCAAGCGATGGAGAGTCAGGGCACGTCTGGAGCAACCAGGGAAGCCCACTGAAAGTTAAAGTTGCCTTCACAGTGACCCACAGGCCAACGGACCAGGGATCATGAAGGGACCTCGAGCTGAATCACTAAATACCAGCCCACGGAACACTCGTGGAGTGTAGGCCGGAAATCTTCGGTGGAATTACTGCTCGGGGTGGCTACACCCATGTCCTTTGTCCAGTTTCGCGCCAGAGCAGGAGCAAATGGCTCCTGCAACCGGTTTGAGCTGGACTATGCACAGGGACACCAAATGTGCCCCCAGTGCAGACATCAAAGCACCCACCCAGCCCCAATACACTAAAGCCTGTCTGGGAGGTGGTCACACCTCCCTGTGACAGGAAACCTATTGTCAAACCTTCCCCTGCCGGAGTTTCGTCCAGCAGCAGGAGGGCAGACTCGTGTCTGTGGCTGGCAGCATTCATTTTGTGATGCCAGGGTCAGGAAAGCTGGTACCGGGTGTACCGGTGTTGTCATATTTCTCCCTCTAGGAGGGTGAAATCATACCTCCCACACCAGTTACTGGTGTGGAGGTATGATTCCAAGGTGTTTGACACCAAACGCGACATGTTTCCATGCAGCCGTCTTAAAGTTAGCATTTACCGCGAGGTTATAATGCACTTAAGTATATATGGTTGGCTGCATCACAAACAACCCCGGAGAATAGGTTCCGAAGGCTGCAGAGGGGCTCTGCTCATGCATGGGCACCCTCTCACATAAAACCCAGCACCCTGCCTTCAGGATTGATAAGGCCTGCCATAGGGTTGACTGATAGGTTTATATGTGCAGTGATTAGGAAAGATATAGTGAACCTATATCTAAGTAAGGGTGCATGCACCACCTTACACAGGCTGCAGTAGCAGACCTGTGGTGTCATTTTAAATGGTCTTTCAGGGGTGGCATAATACATGCTGCAGCCCCTGGGAGGCCTCTGGGGTACCTATGCCCTGGGTACATAGTATACCATATACTAGGGACTTATAAGGGTACCCCAGAATCCAATCTGGGGGAACCTAAAGTACATGCAGTCAATTTAGAGGAGAAAGCAGATAGTCTGACTGGGATCCTGCTATTCAAGACCCCAGTCTAAGTCGAAAACAGTGAAACATCAGCAAAAAGTGGGGGTAACTATAAGAAGCAGATCCTACTCTACTACAGGGTCGTTACGGAACAGGAGAACCTCGGTCTTGCCCGAGTTTAGTTTCTGACAGTTGTGCTTCATCCATATCCCCACTTCTTTCATGCAGTCACGGAATCTGATGTACGCTTCATGAAAATCTCTGGAGATTGATACAACGATTTGCGTGTCATCGACATATGACACCAAGGAGAAATCGAAGGATCTAATCAAGCTGGCAAGGCACAGAGCTCACTGTAGGGACAGTGCTCAGTGAGCTCTGCCTAGGTGATCTTCATCATGCTTTATCATCAATAAGGTAGTGGCTGAGGATGCTGTTATCAACAATGCCATTACTGCTGAATGAGCTGTGTGGTATTTGTTGAGTAGGGTTTTCCCAACAAGCAATCTGATGACAAGAATTTAGGTTTCAAAAGCTATGATGTAGTCAGTGGATAGTGCAAATGAAAAAGTTACTTACCTGCGGTAATGATCTTCCTAGTGGATACTCCAACTACGTGCATATAGCTCACCTGTAGAATAATGACATATGATAGAATCGATCTGGAAACTTCAGAGTTCTTAAGTCGCCAGAAGTGGGCACTGACTTTGTATCGACACAGGAAGTCGTGTCAGATGAAATCACTGAAGCCACATGGTGCCCAGTCCAGCACTACATCATCAATTTTAGCTTTTTAATTATTTTTATTGGGTTTTCAAGGAAAAGAACATTATAAATGATAATGACAATAATAATAATACTGACAAATATAACGAAATAGAAAGCAAAGAAGAACTACAAAGGAAGAAGAAGAAAATGCCAGGAGGTTACCAGTCAAGTGGCAGTTGGGATTGCGGTTATGTTAGAGAGATACAGTTTGTCTATATATATCACATTCTTCAGTCGTTCTATGATAGATTACGTTGCAGGCGTACACTTAAGGACATAAAAGTTTGTATACGAATCATTATAAGGATATCATGTTAGAACATCAAATACAGTAGTATAGTAATACATACCAATATCCTAAGTGCAAACCTAATGTCAAAATATCAATTAACAAGAAATTCACACATATCTGTTCAAGTCAAATGCGACTGTATAATAATAGAAAGACAGTGGGGTCGCGTGAGGCAAATCCTATATGAAACGATCTTTATGTGGAGGGACAGGCGAGAGGACTCATGCTGGTGGTCGAGATACATAGGGAGGGTGTTTGTGCAATGGTAGTCATCGAGAGGTTCAGTAGAGTGTATATGTTAGTTTGTTGGGGCTTATGAGTTTCACGGAGGGTCATAATTAAAGGAAAAGGCATCAAGTGACCTCCACAACTTCCTATGTGGGGGGCGCCAGGGCGAAGAGTGTAGAGAGATATTATCAGCCCTCCTGAGAAAGGACAACCATTCTTCCCACATTCTGAATGAGACTTCTTTGGAGTTCTTCCATTTATTAAGTACTATTTTGCAGGCAAGTGTAAGCATTAGATCTAACAGATAGCGGTCATTCTCATCTGGCAGCATTGGATCTAGAAAACCCAGAAGGATATAGGAGAATTCCCTGGGGGGAGTCGATATTTAATATTTTGTTTATACACTTGTATATTTTGTCCCAATATGTTTGTAGGATGGGGCATTGGAAGAGCATGTGAGCTAGATCACCAACTTGTGCATTACAATTCCAGCATGTAGGGCTCTGGCTGAGATTAAGCTTAAAAATCCTTTCAGGGGTCCAATATGTGCTGTTTATTAGCATAAGTTTCGTTTGGGATAGTACTGGAGAGATTTTGTTTGAGAAGGGAGTTTTATGTATCTTGTCCCAGTCGAAGGGGATGTTTCTAGTGTTACATTCAGATTCCCATTTTATCTCGCTTTTCAAGTGTGATTTCGTGGTTTTGGGGATAAAAGTTTGTAGATTTTAGATACAGTGTGTCCTGACTTTAGTAGCTGGAGTATCCTTGAGAGGATCGACGGGTCAGTGGGTATTATTGAACGTAGCGTGAGCTGTGCCTTTAGTTTCAGAAATTTATAAAAATCTAAGGAGTCTAAACCAAATTGTGATTGTAGCTCGGAGAAAGGAGAAGGGAGATTCCCTGTAAAGAGGTCTTTGACTAGGTTTATGCCGTTTCTTGACCATTTTTCCCAAAATAACATTTCTCCGTCCACCTTCAGATAGGGGTTGCGCCATAGAGAGGCTAAGTTGGATTTGTTGATTTTTACCGCTGACATTTGGTCCAGGCGTAGCAGGGCTCTTTTAGTATTTTGAATGATATATTTAGAATGAGGGATGGAAGAGATATCCATGGTTAGGAGAGCAGGTAAAGGGATTTCGTTGATGATTGACCTTTCTAGTCCACCCATACTGGGATGTAGTCAGGGTCGGTTGATAGCCAGTTAGATCCTTGCTTGCAAAGATGCGCAGTTTGATAGTTCCTAAAGTTTGGAAGGCCCAAACCCCCTTTTTCTTTCGATAGTTGAAGTTTCTTCATGGAAATTCTGGGCCTCTTTCCTTGCCAGAGGAACGTGTTGAAAATCTTGTAAATCTTAGTCAAGAACTCATTAGAGAGTGTCATAGGTAACATACTGGCCAGGTAGTTTACTAATGGGGTAATCATCATTTTTAATGTCTCTGCTCTTCCCCACCAGGATAACATTTTTGGTGACCAGCCATCTAGTAACGTGGACAATTTTTTGATGAGGGCATTCTCATTAGCTTGCAGGGTGGTGATTAAGTCTCTGATGAAGTCTAAGCCTAGGTATTTGATACTATTTGGCTGCCATGTAAGGCCTGAGCTGCCAATTATTTCTTTGTCGCCAAGGTTGTTGAGCAGTTTTACCTCAGTCTTGTCTTTATTGAGCTTATAACCAGATACCGCGGAGAAGTCTTCTATTGAAGACGTCAGCGCAGTGATAGCAGACTACGCATTCTCGGAGATGACTAGCACGTCGTCTGCGCAAGCTGTTATTTTGACCGTGTTGTTGTTGAAGCACATTCCTGTGATCTGTTTGTTGTTCCAAAGCTGATAAAGGAACGGTTCTATTGCTAATAGGAATAAGGAAGGCGAGAGTGGGCATCCTTGCCTAGTTCCCTTTTCTAGCTTAAAAGATGAGGAGAGGCTCCCACCTGCTCTAACTTTGGCGGAAGGTTTAAAATACAGTGCCATTACCATTCGGATAAAATTGTCTCCCAGATTGAATTTTTCGAGTGTCGCTTTAAGGTAGGACCAGTCTATTTTGTCGAAAGCCTTTTCGGCATCCAACGTGATTGCAACTGTTGGGGAGTCTGTTAGTTTGGCTTTCTCCAAGGCGTGACATAAAACTTGTGTATTATCACTATAGGCCTGTCATTTTTAGGATGTGATGGGTCCTTCCCTTCCTTGGGTATCACCACTATGATAGCTTTGGCAGGTGTGCCATTTATCGGCCGGATTCACTAAATTAGTTGAACATGTTTAGAAGTGGGGGAATCAGAGCGGGTGAAAATGACCTGTAGAATTTTGCATCGAACCCGTCAGGTCCAGGCGCCTTCCCTACTTTAAGGGATTTTATCGTGTCCCCAATTTCGCTGGCAGTTATTGGGCCATTGATTTCATCCTTGTCTTGTTCTGAGAGGGCAGGTAGGTCGCATTTGCTTAAGTAGTTTTGGGCTTTAACGGTGCAAAGGTCGTGGTTTTTGCTATACAATGTACTGTAGAAATTCTTAAATATTTCTGCTACTTTGTCAGGATCAGAGTGCGCGTCACCCTTCTGGTCCAGTAAGGTCTTAATCGTATTTTTCTGTAATTTGAACTTTAAGTAGGAAGCTAAGCTCTTCCCCGCCTTGTTGGATTCACAGAGCCTAATGCTTTTTTGTTTATTAATCCACACCCCTGCCCTGTTACTTATTATTTTATTATACTCGTATTTCTTTTTCACCAATTCATTCAAAACAGAGGTTTCTCTAGATGCAATGTGTTTCCCTTCTAGTAAAGATATCTCCTTTTCTAGATTTTGAAGGTTGCTATTGGTGTCCCTGTTCATGGCAGACCTAATTTTAATGATCTCACCCCTATGAGTGCTTTTTAGTGCTTCCCATCTTGTGAGGTCCGAGGTGTCTCCAATTTTATTTACCATGAGGTAGTTGTGGATCGCACACTCAATGCTTTGCCTGTTTGAGTCTGTATCTAATACCTCATTATTGAATCTCCATATGGATTGTTTTTTAAAAGGTTTCGGGTCAGAAACTGATACACGAGTGATCTGAGATCAGTCTTGGCTCAATGGAAGTTTGATCTATTCTATTTATAGCATTGTCGGAAATAAGCAGGTAATCAATGCGTGAATAAGAATTATGGGGAGATGAATAAAAAGTGTACTCCCTGCCTGTGGGATTCTGTAACCTCCAAGTGTCAGTCAAGTTAAAACATTTGCATAAATTGTTAAGAGCTTTGTGTGATTTATTGACACGAAAAGGACAGCGTGAGTCCCTATCTAAGGCTGGGTCCAAGGGGAGATTAAAGTCACCCGCAAGTATGTGCATGGCGGTATCTGGAATAGTTTTAATTTGTTTACTAAGATCTTCCCAGAAGGCCGAGTCGTCTTTGTTGGGGGCATAGATGTTCGTGATGTAGAATTCCGTGTTATGTTTTACCAATTTCGTTGTGACCCACCTTCCCTGTGTGTCGGTTGAGCATGAAACGAGGTCTATGTTGGCTTTTTTGGCTACCAAAGTCAGGACACCGTGTTTTTTTTACCTATTGCATCTGAACCTGCAACGTCGCTGTAAAACTTATTTCTAAGTGAGTTGAATTGTTTGGAGTCGATTTTAGTTTCCTGTAACAAGATGATGTCACCTCTCTGTTTGTGGAGATAGTCAAGAATCTTCCTTCTTTTGATAGGGTGATTTATGCCCTTAACGTTCAGCGAAACTATCTTCATGTTGTGTTGGGCCATAGCTATCGGTGAGATCTGAGACATGATAGGTGTGATATGGTCATAGTGTGTGTTTTACTACCTAGGGTAGTCCTTATGGATCGTTTTCTTATGGTATGTGTAAGGAGTGGACCTCCTTTTTGTATGAGCAGTAGAATCATTATGCGCTCTGATGCTACGTTGGGTAGGATTGTGAACATATAGGGCACTCCTCCCGTTGAGGGACCACCTGTATGAACAAAGGTTTCACTGCAATTCCTGACATATGAATAATGAAAACAATAATGATAATAAGAGCAGGCAAAGAAAAAACAAAACAAGTACATAAAGGAAAACAAGATCAAACACCCTTTCCCCACCCCCCACACCCCAATCCCTCCCTCCCAACCCCCAAAGTGGTGAACTGGCAAGGTGATAGGGGAAGAGAGCTCCCCTCCCATGGAAAACCAGATTAGAATAGGCTGAACGCATGAAACTAACCTATGCCCTAAGGCATGAACATCAATAATCTGATTGAGATAAAAGTCTCTGCTAGAGATAAACTGACTGCTCGTTTAAACGTATGAGCAGTATGGAGCAAATTGGAACAAGCTAGTTGCTATAATCATATATCTGGTGTTATTTGTGTGGTGTATGGTGTTATAACCCTAAGAGAGTGTATACACTGCGGTGAACTAACAGTGGACTACGGTGGACTAACAATATGACTGAGCATAGCCAGAGCCATGTCAACACATTAACAGGCGAATTTGGTACAAATTTATGCATACTCCAGAACTGTGTTTCGACGGAATTGCATATCTTTGACACGGTAATGATGTGGTAAATTTAGATCAATTATAGCAACTGAGCACTAGGCAACTTAGCGGATATTAACTTATCTGGATAACGTCATGGATTTCTTAACTTGGTTACGTCGAAGAATATCACGTGGCAAGATAACCAACATGTCTAAGATGTATATCTTACAACTTACAGAGAGGACAGAAGAGTCAAAGTTGTGCACTTGCCAATACAATGGTAGCTCAAGTTCTTGCAGCAGAGGGCCCAGGGGCCTTAAATGGGCATCATCGGAGAATATCACCTGGCAAGATAACCAGCAGACCTAAGATGTATATCTTACACCTTACAGAGGTGGATAGAAGATTTAAAGTTGAACACTTGCCAATACAATAGTAACTTAAATTTTTGCAGCAAAAGGCCCAGTGGCCGAGATGACCAAAAAAGTTTCATCTTTTCCGTTGTGCATTTGTCAATGCGATGGTAGATCAAGATCTTGTAGTAGAAGGCCCAGGGGCCGAGATGTCCATAAGAGATTCATCTTTCCCATCAAGGAATCTTTTCAATGCTAGATGATCGGTGAAGAAGTGTGGAGACCCCTGAATCGTGACGAGATATTTGGCTGGGCCTGCAAAGGCGAACTGGTAGTTCATGGCCCTTAGTCTGGGGCGAAGAGCCAGGAAGCCCTTTCTTATGTCGACAGTTTCCTTACTATAATCCTGCGAGATATAGATTTTGTTGTTTTTCCAAAGGATGTGGTTATTTTTTCGCATGAAGGCGAGGATCAGCGGAGAGGTTTGCACACTATTGGTCTCGGTGCTTTCTGACTCGCGAATATTCTTGCTGGTACCTTATGAGCTCGATCAAACTCCAGGGGTTTACTGAACGTTAGGTTTGTGGCTTGGGTAAACCATTTTTCCAGAAAAGAGATGCATGACCCGGAAGGGTCTTCCTCCCCTTCTGGGATTCCAAAGATTCGCAGATTCCCCCTTCTGTTTCTATCTTCCAGGCCTGATAGCCATTTCGTGAGCGAGTCCGTCGTGATGGTTAGGCCCTGGAGGGATTTACTCATTTTGTTTTCCGCATCTTCCAGTTGGCTAATTCTGCTTTCAGTTTCTGTTATTCTAACGTTGGTGTCTCTGATGTCTTGTCGGATCGCGGAAATCGGTCTGCATCCTATCAGTATTTTCCTTTGTGGACTTAGCGAGTTCGTGGACTTCCGCTAATTTACTTAATATGGTTTCCATAGTGGAAATGATGTCCTGTTTGCCTTTGGCAGGTGAGTCTGGATTGGGCGGGTCCGCCTTAACTCTTTTGAGGTTTGTCTTAATCTCTTTGTCAGCTATTTTTGTGCGAGTACCGTGCTTCTTCAGTCTACATCATCAATTTTAATCCATTTTTAACTAGCCTTCTCGGCAAGTGGATGGAGTGTCATGGATATAGTTGCGCAGTACCAAAACTCATTTGGGATCTTAACTTTCCCTATAACACATCCTTCAAACAGGAAGGCCGGTGGGTCAGTGAGGAATCTGCAAGTAGATAGTGTCCCCACCAGAAAGATTGTTACAGCTGAAAAGTAACTTCTTCTTTACTTGATGGATACTTCTACAAGCAGATTCCTCATCTTTACAATAGATTCCAGAGCAATACTCTGCCCAAGAGGAGGGTCGATTGATGGTTAAACAAGGAAATCCTGCAGGATAGATCTGGTGAAGTGGGCATCTCTACACACTTCGGAATCCAATCGGTAATGCTTGGCGAAGGTGAGTAGGGACGCCCACATTGGTGTTTGCAAATTTCAACTATTGGAACTGCTCTGTCTGGACCTCACCACGTCCGCACTCCAAGACAGGTCTGCACCGTGTGTCAGTCTCACTGTGCTTGCAGGAGTGCCATCACACAAATGTGGGGACAGGCTGGCTCCATTCTCATGTGGGAGGGTGTTGGATTTGAGGTTGCGTGCCGGCGTTATGTGCTACACTGTGTTGGAAGAAGCACTGTTACCTCAAACGCTCTGTTGCTATATGGGTTTGGGTCAAGCCCTGTAATGTCTTCTGTTAGTGGACACCGCCAAGAGACGCCACAAACCTCTCAAAAGTTTGGCTATCTCTCATTGGATATTGCGAGACTGCCAGTGGAGGAGACCATCTTGGGTGGGGCCTGCCTACAAAAGGCCTCGATCTCTGCAAACAGTAAGTTATTGAGGACAAAGCCAGGGGTAGGATCTCCAGCACTTAGGTCAGCTCGCCTGTACCAGTTTTGCCCTTTGGAAAACTGGTAAGCCTCAGAACCAGTAATTTAGTCCAACAGCCTGTGCAGAAAAGAGAAGCAAGTCTCTTTCACCAATCTTTAACACTCTCCATTCAATCAAAGTTTTGGGAAGCCTGAAGGCGTCTCAATCCTGGAGATCTTTAATATAATAAGAGTCTTCTGGTATGAGACTGAGAGGACATTGTTTATGCACAGTTTTATTTGTGTCTTGACTTTTGAAGAGAATTTGCATCGGTTCTTTGAATCGTTGTCTGGAACAGAGGCGAGGATTAGGCTTATCTTTCTTGCTTTTATTTCTCACAGCAGCCTTAAAAGAGCATGCAACCTTAAGAAAACTACATTCCCCATCAGGCACTGGGAAAGGAAACAGTCAATGAATGTCCAATCAGGATCACGTCTCCTCTTTAACTGATCCTGTCGACGCTCTATATTCCGCTTTCTTTGCTGCTCCAGCAGTCCACAGATGAGTACCCTTTCGTTTTTCTTTTCTATTGCACTAAAGAAGAAGTTACTTACCTTCGGTAACAATGTATCTGTAAGAGACATCGGTTAGTTATAGATTCCTTACCTTAGAATTACCCCCCGGCGTCAGACTGGATCCGGAGAATTTTTTCTTAGCAGTACCCCTGCGCGTTGGTAGGTGGTGTCAGTAGACTCCGCAATCTGTCGTTGGCGTCGGGATGACGTTGCGGTGTCTACTTAGATGCCGCCCCTGCGCACTGACGTCAGTTCTAACACGACTTTCCACGCCAGAAGCGCAGAGCCACGCAAGACATTGACCACTGGTGCGCCATAACTAGGATCCTGTAAGGGAGTCCCTATCCCTAGAAGTCAGTTCGCAGAGAAGGGAGGATGGGTGGGGCGGTAAGGAATCTATAACTAACCTAAGTCTCTTACAGATGCATCGTTACCGAAGGCAAGTAACTTGTTCATCTGAAAGAGACCGTTAGTTATAGATTTCTTACCTTAGAATAGATACCCCAGCAATACCTTCCCCGGAGGAGGGACTGCGAACTAAGTTCACACCAGAAAGTCCTGGAGGACCGAACGAGCAAAATAGCAGTCCCTCCGGACTTGGCTGTCCAGGCAGTAATGTGTGGTGAACGTGTGCAAGGATGCCCACGTTGCCACCTGGCAGATGTCAAGGGGTGGAACTCCATGTGCCAATGCAGTAGTAGCTGCTGTGGCTCTAGTGGAATGAGCACGCAGCCCTACTGGAGGTTCCTTTTCCGCTAAAGCGTAACAGATTTTAATACACAGGATAACCCATTGGGAGATGGTGCGCTTTTGGACAGCTCGACCTTCCTTGGCACCTACATAGCCAACGAAGAGTTGATCATCCACCCGGAAATCTATTGTGCGATCAAGATAGAAGGGCAGCGCACATTTTGGGTCCAGACGGTAGAGTTTCTCCTCCTTGGAACGGTGCGGAGGTGGGAAAAAGGTGAGCAAAGTGATCGTCTGACCAATGTGAAATGGTGTAACCACTTTCGGAAGAAACAAGGGTCTCGTCCTAAGTACCACATTGTCCGGATGCACAGAGAAGAAAGGGGGCTTTAAGGATAGAGCCTGAAGCTCACTCACCCTGCGAGCAGAGGTGATGGCAACAAGGAAAGTAGTTTTTAAAGTAAGAAGCCTGACAGGACAGGTGTGAAGAGGCTCGAAATGAGTGCACATAAAGATAAGTTAAAACAAGATTCAAGACCCACTGGGGCAATATGAAAGGAGATGGAGGGAAGAGATGAATAATGCCCTTAAAGAATCTATTTACAATAGGGGGACTTGAATAAAGACGGCTGATCTGGTAGCCAAAGGAAAGCAGAAATAGCTGCAAGATATCCTTTAAGAGTGCCCAGAGCACAGCCCTGCTGGGCCAAGGTAAGGATGAACAAGAGAACCTCGGAAAGAGGGGCATAAACGGGATCCACAGCCTTTGCTGTGCACCATGCCACAACATTATTCCATCGACAGGCGTATACCTATTTAGTGGGGGGACGCCTGGCTGCCAAGATGACATTACAGACTTCGGGCGGAAGGTCAAAAGCTGTCAACTGTCGCCACTCAATCTCCACGCAAGGAGGTGGAGGCTGGACAGGTTCGGGTGAAGGAACGTCCCAGTCGCACTTGATTTTCTTCAGCACTCAGGGCAGAAGTGGTACAAGCGGAAAGGCGAACGGGAGGCCGCAGTTCCACTCGCAACAAAAAGCGTCGCCCAGTGCCGCCTTGGAAACTCCAATGCACAAAACTGCTGACATTGCGCATTCTCGTCGGTGGCGAACAGATCTAACCAAGGCTCTCCCCCACCGCTGAAAGAGACCATGCACCACCTCCGAGTGAATAGGCCATTTGTGATCTATCAGGCACCTGCCAGGTGTTAAACCACCAGGGTCACGCTCTGATGTTCCAGCCATGTCCAAAGGCGAAGAGCCGCCTGACATAGGGTCCACGACACCACCCCGCCCTGTTTGTTGCAGTACCACATGGCGGTGGTGTTGTCTGTGAACACCTGCACTACTTTCGCCATGAGGGAGGGAAGGAATGCTTTCAGTGGCAGGCGGATCGCCTGGAGCTCCAACAGGTTGATATGGAGTCCGGACTCCGCCGGGGACCAGAGTCCTCTGATCTCCGCCTCTCCCAGGTGGCCGCCCCACCCCAGGAGTGACGCATCGGTCACCACTGTTAGATCTGGTTGGGGAAGGGAGAGGGATCTGCCTCTGACCCAATCTTGGTTCACTAACCACCACTGCAGTTGTTGTGCAGTTCCCTCCGAGATCTGGACGTAGTTGTAAAGATTCCCCTGATGCTGCGCCCACTGGAACTTCAGGTCCCACTGAAGAGCCTGCATATGCCACCTGGCATGATCCACTCGCAGGATGCAGGAGGCGTCCTGTAAGTCCAAACCCACCATCCAGTCTCCGGGGTCGAGGGCAGACAGGACTTGAGCCAATGTGAGCATTCTGAACTTCTCCTTCCTGAGGAAGCGATTGAGGGCCCTGAGGTCTATAATAGGACGCAGGCCTTTGTCCTTCTTGGGCACCAGAAAATAGCGGGAATAACAACCACGACCAACTTCTGGCGCAGGGACCCTTTAGATAGCTCCCGTGGCCAAGAGAGCTAAGACTTCCTGGCGGAGAAGCACCAAATAATCCTCCGACATGCGATCGAAAGACGGAGGCATGGAGGGAGGGGCAGTCTTGAAGGGGAAGGAGTAGCCCCTTCGGAATATTTGCAAAACCCACCTGTCCAACGTGATGCATTGCCATTGGGGGAGGTGATGGCGAATCCTGCCGCCAACTGGCCATTGATGGTCCTGAAAGGTCGGACTAGGAGGGTTTGGAGGCTGCTGCAGGGGGGGGGGGGGGAGAGGGTGGAATGGCCCGCCCGCTGATTCCCAGACCTGCGAGGTCGCTGGGTCTCACATCCGCGGCCACGCAGAGGCTGGGCAGCTTGCGTGACCCGGTGGCTAGACTGGGCCGGACGTGGCTGGGTGCCCCTTCCGTAGCCACGAAAGGAGCGAAAAGCAGACTGGAGGGGACGGGAAGACGTAGTGAGGCCCAAGGATCTGGCCATACCGCGAGAATCCTTAAAGCGCTCCAGCGCTGAGTCTGCTTTGTCACCAAAAAGGCGATGGGCATGTCCAGCAAGGTAGCCTAGACATCCCCCGAAAAGCCAGACGTCCTCAACCAGGCGTAGCACCTAAGGGCTACTGACGAGCCAATCGTTCTGCCTAGTGAGTCGGTGGTATCCAGTCCACATTGAATCGTGAATTTTCCAGCGTCTCTCCCATCTGCTACTGCCTGGAAGAGAACGGCCCGGGCCTCCTCCGGGCACTGAGGCAGCACCTGCGCGACCGTATCCCAGATGGTATGGGAGTATCGGCCCAAGAGACACGCAGTACTCATGGACCGCAGTGCCAAGCTGGAGGAAGAGAACAGGCGCCCTTGGAAGAAGAGGCTTGGACCACCAAGCTCTCGGGGGTGGGAGTTGGGAGAGGAAAACTGAGTCGCCCGGGGCTGGGCGGTGGCGGCGTGCAATCATCCTTTCCACAGGAGCCCCTGTGCTGGGCTTGGACCAGGTGCCCAGAAGGACGTCAGTGAGGGCTTCGTTGAAGGGCAGTAAGGGTTCAGAGGAGGTTGCCGCAGGTGAGGCACCTGTCAGGAGGTTAGGCCTGACTGCCACCGAAGGGAGCTCTAAGCCCAAGGCCTCAGCTGCCCTTCGAACCACCACGGCGCAGGACGCTCCCTCCTCCGTAGCCACGGTAGGGGGAGAAAGCATGTGAAGGTCTGGAGAATTTTCCAGACAACTGGCGTCACCCAGGTCCTCTTTCCAGTCCGGCTCTTCAAGCTGGTCTCCTCGAGGGTCCAGTGACCCCTCCAAGCCCTCATCACCACCATCTGGGCGAAAGGGAACACCAGGGATGAACAGGTGAACAAAAGTACCCTCCGCCGTCGGATCAGACATCGGTCCGGCTACGGGTCCATTTCGGGTGCGAGGATGGGGACGCGCCAACCGTGGGCATGGTCGGCGCCGGCAGAGTCATCGTCGGGATCAGCACCGGGGAAGGTCGAGTGAGATCGACTGGCATCGATACAGATCCAGGACAGGACCCACGGGGGCCCTCCAGCGCCGGAGCCGAAGGCATCGAAGGCCCAGGACCCCCAACCGGCTCCGCAGGGCCCGAAGGCGTGCCGGCGGAGTCAGAATGCCCAAAGATACGATGGAGGGCTTCGTAAAATGTACGAAGTTGGGCAGGGGACGATCTGGCTCCCGGAAACGTGCGGAGGCTCGGAGTCGTCCCTGAATCAGGCACCGGAGACGGCGCCTTTGAGCGACGATGCTCCCATTCCCACGTCGCGTCAGCCGACTGACGGGGGAAGGCGAAGAGTGCCGGTGCTTCTTTGCTTTCTTCTTCTTGGACTTACCCGAAGACCTTGAAGATGCGACGAGTTGTGGTGGCTCCGTTGTGAGAACTTCCTCTCAAACGAGACCGGGAACGATGCAGAGCCGACCGCCGGGCCTCCAATAGCTTTCGGGACCGCTCCCGCAAAGGCTTAGGATTCATGACCCGGCAGTCGGAGCACGACTTCAGGTCGTGGCACGCTCCAGACACCAAAGGCACACAAGGTGCGGATCCGTCAAAGGCATCAGCTTGTGACAAGAGTTGCAAGGATTGAACCCGGTCCGGCGTTGGGACATCCCTTGCGCACCAGGAGTCGATAGAAATAAAAAGAAGTTGACAAAAGGCGAAAGAAGTTAGTCAAAAAGTGACTAGGGGTAGCTCTCTCCGGATCTGCGCAAGGCTGGCGCTGAAAAAGAACTGACGTCAGCGTGCAGGAGCGGTGTCTGAGTAGACACCGCGATGTCATCCCGACGGACGCGAAGTCGACCAACGCCACCTACCGACGCGCAGGGGTACTGCTAAGAAAAAATTATCCGGATCCAGTCTGACTCATGGGGGTAATTCTAAGGTAAGGAATCTATAACTAACTGTCTCTTTCAGATTGTTCTTTTTTACTGCCATTTCTTAATTTTTAGCTTCCTCGGCCCTCGTTACTGCACGCGAAGGCCTGCCTTCTTTTGCCAAGCATTTATACAGCCACAGGAACGATTTTAGCTCCTGCGCGGCCGGTTGACAGTGGCTCTCATGTCGCTGTGCGATCTTCAGGTCAGTAGGGGGTCCACGTCTGGCAGCCTCCGCACGCTCGGCACGTATACCTCCTGAGCGCCCACGCGCATTTGCTTAATTGCGGTCTGGGCATAATTTCGAGAGCCCCCGCCTTGAGCTTGACATCTGCATCGCAGGTATGATTTATTGGCGCACATAATGCTTAAGGGACTGTCCAGTAGGGAAAGTATGTCAGCTCCCCTTTTTGAATTGTATGATTACTGGTCCCTTACTCTTGTAATAGCCTCTGCTGGCTGGGTCATACTTGGGTTACCCACCTGCCAAAATTCTCCTTGCTAAAAGCTGCACCAGTTCACCTTAATCAGCCCAATGGAGCAATAGAACGAATATGAGGAGTTCTATGAGGTAGGGGAGGAGGTGGCTTATCTGCCCATCGATGACAGCTTTTGCCTAGATAAAGGACACGTCTATTTTCAGGGCAGTGTCTCATGTGGTGGCTCCTCTGGAGAATCATATTGAGGAATTACAGGCACAATGCCTCAGACCCCTTGAACCGAGGGAAGACCTAACCGGGCCCCAGGCTCAGCCAATCGTCTACCTGCCCCTTGAGGTGGCAAGCGCAAACGCGCAGTGGCTTCCAGTGTGGGTATGGACGCTTTTGAACGCCTTAAGCTGGCATTTATCCAGTCTCAGCCATCCTCCTCACTTTGACCCCCCCCCATCCCTCGGTTCCCGAACCCCCCGCCCCAGCACCCTTGGATGGGGGACTCCCCCAACACTTCGGATGGGGATGGAGATACGGGTAGACACTGGAGACCTTCGGCTAAACCGGACCGCTGTGGGGACAATGATGCGGGGTCAGCCATCCCGTCCACGTCTTCTGATATGCTGTATCCCGATGATCTGGTTCATCCCAGATCGTCGGAATGGGCTCGGGCCCCAAAAGTGGCCTTGTATATCGTGGGTAGGCTAAGGAAGCCCTTGGACAAGGAAGTGCGGAATTGTCGCGTGGAGTGCCTTAGACCCGCGCTGGAGGGGAAAGCTACTCAGACCCCAGAGATTGACCTTTAGATGGTCACCTTCTTGGCCAAATTTGTCAAGGAACCAAAAAAAGGTATCGACAGGTCTTGGCGGTCATGCCAAGACAAGCTCTTGGATGTCGCAGGACCGTAGCCAAACATTCTGGACATGGCGGAGAATGCAAAAGCATCGGGGTCCCTGATTTCGCCTGAGGCCCTTTCTAGTTGGGCGCAGCGGGCCATTATTCTGTTGGGGAACGCCAACTGCGCAGCAGCCACCGAGCGTAGTCACTCGCTTCTGATAAAGATCGACCCAAAGCTGGGGGAGCTTTCCACTTCGGAGGCGGGCCCCGTGGCCGACGGCAACTTGTTCAGGGATCCATTCATTAAAGAGCTGGGAAAATTTGTAAATACTTTTACATCCCACGACAAAGCCCAGTCTTTGATTAAGCGAATTTTCATGCCCCGGGTTTTTGCCTGGGCCGGTCATGGTAGGGGCGCTCGACCGGCCACGCTGGCTATCAAGCCCCTTCGAGAGGTAACGACAATCGCAGAGGAAACTGGCAGGATCCCGCCCGTTTTGGAAACTTCTACGCAACCAGATCCTACCCTCGTCGGAGAGGGTTGAAAGGAAGGTGCAATGGCTCCTATGGTGCAAACCGAGGTAAGCGTTCAAAACCCCACGGGGATCCGCCTTGCGGGCAGATTGGGGGAATTTTCTCACAACTGTTTGCGAATTACTACAGATGCATGGGTGTTACAGACTACCAAAGGGTTCTACTTGGAGTTCACGGATTCCCCAGTTCAATAGATGCACCCGAACCCCTTGGGTTTTCCTTCGTTTCAGGTAGAGGTGCAGCAACTGCTGGCAAAAGGGGCAATAGCCAGGTCCTCCTTGCATCTTCACAGTTTTCTCAGCAACTTGTTCCTGGTAGAGAAGAGGGATGCAGGTCATCGAGCAATGATACTTTTGAGGGATCTCAACGAGTGGTTGGTTTAATGCCACTTCAAGATGGAAGCCATCCATCTCCTCCGGGACTTCCTTCTCATCAACAACTGGATGGTCCGCCTGGATCTCAGAGATGCGTATCTTACTGTCCCGATCTTCCCTCCTCACAGGCGATACCGCCAGTTTCTATGGAATTCCCAGGTTTACGAGTTCACTCCCCTTTCTTTTGGACTGTCCTCCACTGCGTGGTGCTTCACCAAAGTGATGAAGCCAGTTATCGAGCACCTTCGGGCCCGGGCCGTCAGAATGATCGTATACCTCGACGATATTCTGATCATGGACCAATGCCCTTCACGTCTGTCCCATCACTTGCAGGCAACTATCACACTTCTAGAATCTCTGGGGTTCGTCATCAACGCTCCTTGGTCCCTACCCAGTCGACTCAATTTTTTGGGCTTTGTAGTGGACTCCATCACAGCCACCCTCAGCCTCCCATCTCGCAAACTGAACAAGATCAAACACAAGTTGCGGAAGGCGCTGTCCAGGTCCATCTCCCTTCGTCAATTGGCTCAGATTGTGGGGCTCCAATCCAGGCGATCTTCCCAGGACCCTTACATTACAGGGCTCTGCAACCGCTGAAGATATCCCATTTGAAGCGGGGCCTCAGATATTCCCATTCTGTTCCCCTCTCGGAAGAGGCTTGAGAGGAATTACAGTGGTGGATGCGCACATGGAGGCTTGGAATGGCTGTGCGATCTTCGGGTCTCGTCCCGATTTGGTGACAGAATCAGACGCCAGCAGCTCCGGTTGGGGTGTCCGCTGTGGGGAGTTCTCCTTAGGAGGACGATGGTCCTCAAAGGAACAACGCTTAAACATCAACTGCATGGAGCTGATGGCGGGGTCATTTGCAGTGAAATGCTGGACCAAGGAAAAAGCTCAGTGCTGCGTACTCCTAAAGATGGACAATGTTGTGGCAGTTCCCTATGTCAACCATATGGGAGGCACCAGGTCGAATGCCCTCTCCGACCTGGCTCATGCCCTTTGGTCATATTGCCTGGACAACCAGATCGCTATCTCAGCAGAACACCTCCCAGGCATATCCAACCAGGTGGCGTACTGGCATTCACATCATTGGCACGATACCAGCCTCTGGCAACTTCATCAGGGAGTCTTTCGGGCTCTCCAGGAACGCCGGGGCCCATTCTCAATCGACCCCTTTGCCTCTTGGCTGGACCATCAACTGCAGAGGTATTGCAGTTGGAGGCCTGACCCCAAGGCAGAGGCCACTGATGCATTCCTCCAGGATTGAAGCAAGGAACAGGTGTATGCGTTCCCTCCATTCGCCATGATCATGCGGCTTTCCACAGACGTTCGGAGGCAAGCCGAGGACCTAGTACCGATCACCCCGACGTTGAGATCTCAAATCTGTTTCCAGTTCTGATGGAACATTCTTGGGATTTTCCAATCCTTTTACCCCCGTTTCAGGATCTCCCCAGGGATCCCTTGGGGAACAATCACCACATGGTGCTCTCACAATCTCTCCGCCTCATGGCCTGGCAGATTACCGGGAACGCTGGAAAATCCTGGGCATTTCTTCAGTCTCTGCGGCGTTGCTCGCCAGAGCATGGGCATACAGCACTAATAAGAGATACCTGGTTTGCTTGGTCAAGATGGCTGGGTTGGTGATATCAATGACAGCTGGATCCCGTGGGGGAGGACGTTGTATGTATCTTGAATTTCTTTGCGGATTTGACCTCTTCAGGCTTGGCTTATAGATCCATCAATACCTGTCATGACTCTGGTAGGCCGTAAGAGCAAACACATCCTGAGACTTGGGTATGAATGAGGTTATTAACATGGTGTGTGTCGGGTGTGTACATCAAGGACTACATCACCCATAATACCTATAGGGGAGGGGCCTGTGATAGGAATCCGGCTGCCAGGGTTTAAATATCCACGGACTCGAATCGTCCAGTGCTTGACAATTCGAGTCGGAGGACAGAGTGAAGTTGCCTTGCTTCATCCGTGCTGCGGCACCGTATGAGAGCGGGGCTGTTTCCTGGTAAAACGCTCGGTCGAGCGTATTCTGATTTCCTTGTTCACACGCAGGAGCGCGCTAAGAGGGAACCAGGACGTATACTTTTTGTTGCTATTAAGAAGCTTTGTTTTTTGCCTTCTGTTCGTTTCCGCGCAGGAGCGCAGCATGAGAGTGAAACCTTCACTGAGTTTTTTCTTATTTACTGGACTTCTATTTTCATTCGGAATTCCAGCGCAGGAGCGCGTGTAGTGCCTTGGTTTATTTAGTTTGTTGAGGCTTGTGCACATCAGGACTGCATTGGCTTCTACAGCGCAGGAGCGCTTTTGTGATGTACTTTCAATTTTATGGGAGCATAAAATTCATTTGGAACAATTCCTCGTTTATTACGCATACTAGCGCAAGTTACTTTGAATATATCGCAAGGGCATCATTCAGATAAGCACTTTACATGTATTATGTTTTCCTGAGTTAAATGATTCCTTGGTTTCCTTGCCATTTGAGAGACTATACTAGGTTCATATTGTGAGGACTGTTTCTTTTCTACACAGGAGTGTCTTGTTTCCCACATTCTTTATGACCTTTACATGTGGAGTGAATGCGGCAGGGTAGAACGCAAGTGCATGCACATTCATACTCATATAGAAATACTTACTGTATATTTAGAAAGTTGGTATCACACTCTCTCCCTCTCTTGTTTTACTGCAGTTCTCACAAGACTAATCATTCTGGGTAGAGAGGCTAGAACTGAAGCACATCCTACAAGGGAAGAACTCCTGACGTGTAATCAACACTGCCGAGTCTTCTTTTATTTTTGTTTCTTTTGTCCCTTTTTTCCCTTTCCCCAAAATGGTGTTTCTTGTTTGAGTAGTATAGGACATACTCTCGGGAGATACCAGGAAGGGGGAAAAGGTTATATATCCTCATACATTGCCCCTGCTGTGCAGTGGATCCCAGGTTAGTGGTATTTTGATTGTAATCTGACAATACCTTTAGGTATGTGATTTCTGCAGGTCATATGCCGGTCGATGGTCGGCCAGTAGGTGAACACCCTCTGGTGTGCAAACTCCTGAGGGGAGTGAGGTTGTCGGTTCCTCCAGAGCCTAGGTACTCCCGTCTGTGGGACGTGAACAGAGTTCTCAACCTGTTTAAATCTTGGCTTTCGAATAAATACCTGTCCCGGAAGCAGTTATCAGCAAAGCTAGCTACTCTTCTGTGCTCGATCTCCTGCCGCAGAGTCTCGGACGTCAGAGTACCGAACTTAACAGGTAGATTTTTTACCCTGGACGGGGTCATCTTTACCATCTTTAGACATACCAAATGTAACTCTAGATCAGTGTCATATCCCTCTTTTTCACAGGTCCCAAAACTTTGTGTTGTCCGTACACTGAAGGCGTATGAGTACGTGACGGAGGAATTACGGCCTCACGGGGAGAATCAGCTGCTTATTGCTCTTACCAAACCACATAGGGCGGTGTCTTCTCCTACCATTGCCAGATGGGTCCTGTGGGCCATGCAAGAAGCGGGAATTGACACTTCCCAATTTGGGGCAGTCAGTGAGAGGAGAGATGGCGTCTAAGGCGTTCTTCTTCGGTGCCTGCTTGGAGGACTTCCTTAATGCAGCAGATTGGTCCTCCGACTCCACTTTCAAGAAGTTTTACTTCAAGCAGGTCACATACCTGGCATCCTTGGTAGAGGAGAAGCTTTGAACTACCATAATCCTCGCCTCCGGTCCTGACATTGAATGAAAAATTTCCTAGCTATCGTAATGGAAAGTTTCAATTCTATTAAGGACTCGGAGGTGAGGATTAGCCTGCCCTTTGGAATATGCTGCAGATTCCTGCCCGATACAGGTGGTATTTTTACATCCATGTTATGGTCATTTGGTTATTTGATGACTTTTGTATGCATTTTCTCTCGAGGTTCTATGTCTTATTCTGGTGTTCTGATACAATGTCTTGATACTGTTTGACCGTTTTAAGGTTGTACGCTCACGATTGTGGTTCTGATACCCTTGTTTGAATTCTTTTAGGATCGGAGTACCCCAAACAGGACTAATATACTGTGGATTAAGAGATGTTCGCAGAAAGAAAGAGGAATATAGAGCGTCGACAGGATCGGTTAAAGAGGAGACGTGATCCTGATTGGACATTCATTGACTGTTTCCTTTCCCAGTGTCTGATGGGAAATGTAGTTTTCTTAAGGTCGCATGTTCTTTTAAGGCTGCTGTGAGAAATAAAAGCAAGAAAGATAAGCCTAATCCTCGCCTCTGAGTCCTTAACAGAATTAAAACTTTCCGTTACGATAGCTAGGAAATTTTTCATTCCTTCGGCACAGAAAAAACTGGTGCCTGGAAGCTGCCAACCCTTGGGCCCACTAAAGTTATACTTTCTGGGATGATTTTCTTGCCGACAAAGTCAAGAGTTTAGGAGGTGAATTAATATTTTGTTGACAAAGGTGACAGTGTGTGCTGAAGGTAAAAGTGCGTAAGTGCGAACTGTGTTCTTAGTTTATAGGGTCTCAGCTCCAAGTTCTCATCTAAGCGTCCCCTCTTCTCACTCGGTCCAGCTACAAGGATCGTGGTAGGCTTAGAAAAAAGATATCTTTAGAGGTAAGAATCTTCCTTAAACTTCTCAAGCCTGAGCTTACTGGATGTGCCAATCAGAGCCTGGTTTAGTCATCCCGTAACCATTTGCAGGTTCTATTCCCGAGGGTCCCCTAGCTAACACCTTCCCTCCGACTTGCTGTGGTTTGTCTTCGTACTCATTCAAAGCTACCGCATCAAGTATGGGCAGTGCCGGGAACCATTCTGCTCCCGCATAAGTATCCCAGTGTCTCGACTGGCAAGAGCAGAAGAGGTCGATTTGGCTCCGATTCCTTCCGGAGGTTCTATCTTCACCAAACATAACCAGTCTTAATGCAGAGGTTGATCCACATGGACACTATCCTTTGCTGCACAGCTTTTGCCTTTTTTAGCATCACAGTAGCCCAAGAAGAACTGGTCATCCAGTCATATGTCCTATCAAAGTAGTAGTTGACCGCCCGCGTTGCATCCTAATTGTACAGCTGCTTCTCCGCCTTCGTGGAATGGGATGGCGGATAAAAGGATGATGGATGAATGTAGTAATAGGGAATCACCACTTTCGGTACAAAAGAAGCCTTGGTTTGCAACACCAATTTGTTAGGATAAAAGGTGGAAAAGGGTGGGCGAGAACTGACAGTTTGCAACTCACTGACCCATTCAGCTGAGGTAATTGCCACTAAAAACAGTCTTTAAAGTCAACATCCTTAAAGGACAACTACGCAGGGGCTCAAATGGAGTCCCCATTAGAAACGTTAAAACTAGATTAAGATCCCACTGTGGCACAACAGAGGCAGTTGGAGGGTATAGTTTTGTCAACTCCTTTAGAAAATGCATTACAATAGAGGACTTGAAAAAGCAAGGCTGGTCAGAAAGACAGAGGAACGTCGACAATGCAGCCTAATAACATTTGACATTGCCTACTGCACATCCCCGCTGGGAAAGGGAAAGTGCAATTTGCAAGACCTGGGACAACTTGGCCTGTAAGGGGTTCATGTTGTTGTCTGCGCACCAAGCAACGAAGTAACACCATCTTCCACAGTAAGCAGACTTGGTAAAGGGGTAAGTTAAGATGTCCCCATTCAAACTTCAGGCCTGAAGATGGAGGCCTTGGAGATTGGTGGGAAGAACCATTCCCTTTGAATCAGAGAGAAGATCCAGTCTGAATGGCAGCTTGAGCAGGGGCCGTATAAAGAAGCTCCGAAGGTCTGCATTCCACACCCTATTTGGCCAATCCGGGGCAATGAGAATGACGTGAGCCCAGCCTAGGCGTTATCTTCCTCAGAACCTGAAGAATCAAGAGTATGGGGGACAATACAAAGGCCAGCTGAAAGTTACACTTCACCTAAAGTGTGTCCCAAACATCTCCTCTCAATTGATGCTGGAGGGCACAGAACTGCTAGTATTAAGCATTTTCCAAGGAGGCATACTAGTCCACTTGAAGAGTGCCCCACTGGGCGAAGAAGTCCTGGTCTTCCTCTGGCAGGAGACGGCACTCATAATCAGCAAGGTAACGGCAGCTCAGGCTGTCAGATCTGACATTCAGCGACCCCATTAGTGACTGTCAACCAGACCCTTTGATGGTGTGCCCAAGACCACAGTCTCAACGCTTCCACACAAAGAAGGTGAGACCCTACTCTCCCCTTGTTTGCTGATATGCTACATTGTTGTCATGTTGTCCATCAAGATCTGAAAAGGCAGATCTTGGATGGAAGGGAGGAATACCTTGAGCGCCAGTCAAATTGCCTGCAGTTCTAATAGGTTTATATGGAGAACCTGCTCTTATAGAGACCAGAGGCTTCTGATCTCCACTCTGAGGCGGAAGCATCCATTACTACGACTGCCATGGAAGGAAGCGGTGCAAAGGCCTTCCCCGCAATTCAGGTACGTCTCTTTCCCCACTGCTTGGACGGAAAAATCCTCTACATGGTAATGGGCGTGTAACCCTGCCCTTCGTGCCCAACTGTACTGTTGTCTGGATCCCTAATGCGGATTTTTGTTGTCACAGGCAAAAACAGATCATGTGTGAGCACCATTACATAGACCTGTCTCATGGACTGCAGTCTTGTTGCACCGGGAGGGGTGCCCAAAGCACTACCCTGATAGTGGTGGAAAGCTACTGCCTTCACCAGGAGTTAGGCAGCACGAGTGCGGTTGTGGAAGCATAGCGTGTAGTGATCAGTAAGTGTGAACAAGTCCTTTTCAACCTGTGTCACTGGAGTGACTAGAGCTCACTTAGTTTTTTAAAGTTCCTTCGCTGTGTGCTTGAACTCACCCTTGGCCTACATCAGTTAGATGTGACTTGTTGCACAGTGCAGGAGTGGTGACTCTGCACTGGTTGTGTGTGTGCGCCTGGGAAGGATACAGTTACACTACAGGGTTAGAGCAGTGCTGGGCAATGTGTGCATGGGTAATGCACACACTGTGTGTATGTGTAACTGCGATGAGTGCAATACATGAAGGGTGTAGTATTGTGCAGCGCCCACATGGCAAATGTGTGTGCTGGTTGTATGTGTGCCTACAAGTGACAAAACAGAAAGACTACAGTACCTGGCAGTGTGCGCAGAGTAAATCTGTGAGCTTAATTTATGTGTGCTTGTAGTGGCACAGTACATGGAAAAAACTGTGCTTAACAGTGTGTGTGATGTGTACATACACTAAGTGCAAGTGTGCCTATAATGGTACATTACATGGCGGTCTCTTAATTCCATTTTTGGAAGCGAAGAACTGCCTGGTAAAGACATGAGGGGGTAGAGGAATCCCCCCAGACAGATTTGTGGATTGCTGCATTTCTGTGAGCTGGGTAGGACACACTTGATAAGGGAGAGAGACACTTTGAATGGTGCACTTTTATTCAGTGATAGATCACAGGGAAGGGGTCTGAACACATCTTTGGAAGGAGATGGGCCTGATAAGGTCATCATAAAGAGTAGTAACCTTTTGATGCACATTATCACCAACAACCAGATGTGAACCCTAGTCACTCCCATGGCCTGTTATGGGACTATCAGCTTTGGAGGCTCTCCTGCTGTGACAGATGGCCTTGCAAGAGAGAGAAGGAGAGGATAATACGCACTTCAAAAGAAGCAGAACCCCAACATAAAACTTCAGAGACCCAGACCCTAAATCAAATTTGGTGCCTGGAAACAGACAATAAGAAGAGGAGGTTGAGACCCCAAATAATTGTCATCCGCCAAGCAGCCAGAAGGGCTGTGTGAGGGGAAGCTCTGCAAGACTTCTGCCTGAGACCAAGACTGGGAGCCAAGGCCTAAGTCTCCCTGCTGGGTGAGGGGATATCATCAAGGGAAACCAAAACCACCTTCTCTGGATCCTGGACCCCCAGCACCTGCCAGCTTGCCAAGACCAGTGTGTGCCCCGTGAGGAAGAGGAGAGTGTTGAAGGGAGCATGGTCCAGAGGGGAGCTCTGTTGAGTGGACTCCTGGTGTGAAGAGACGCTGCTGCATCAATCAGGTTGTTGCCTGTGAGCAGATTCATGTCGGTGACCCTCATATGCCAGGAGGGGGCCGCAGTGGAAAGTGTACGTGCAGTGAGGCCAAGGCCAGTGCGGCACTGTTGCGGTGACCCCGTTTGCCAGGAGGGTCCACCGTGGAAGTTACTGCCTGATAATGAGGGTTTAAAGCCTGTGCAGGATCGTAGCGTTGAGCCCGTGAGCCAGGAGGGGCCACTGGGGTACAGACTGCCGTGTGGTGAGGTCCAGCTCCTGGATAGCAGTACTGCGGCAACCCCATATGCCAGGAGGGCTGCCAGAAATAATCATGCTTTGAGGATCAGTCTAAAGCCTGAGAACTGTGAAGCTGTGATGACCTGTCGGTCACAAGGAGCATCGAGGACTGTACCTGACTTGACCCATGGACTGAGTAAGGAAACCGTGGAAGTATCGCCAAATCACTGGTACCCAGAGCAGGAGCATCAGAAGCAAACTCCTCTCCCCCCAGAGCGCAGAACTTACAGTGCAGGAGTAGAACGGAAACACCTCCAATCGCTGCCAGCGACGACCAGGTAAGCTCCGAGGGGAGCCTGCACTTGCTGAGTGCTGCCGCACCGCCTGCGTGCAGCTGCCTCATTGAGCAGGACTGGAGCCTTGTGAGTGCCTGCAGATGAGGCACCTGCTGAGACGCTGCATGCTTCCTCTCTGCTGGAGCGAATAAGACTGGTAACGGGTCTACCGGTCCGGGGGACTTGTTGCTAAGAGTGCTGATGCACCAAGACACTTTTGACTATTTTCTAAGAGTCAGAGTGGACTCTTGAGTTAAGGCCTACTAGTGAGCATTCCCTGGATGCAGCCAACAGTGAATGGGAAATAACCCTTACCACACTGCGAGGAGCGCGTGGGACACGGCTATGTCAGAGACCTGACCTCCAGGGGGAAATATGTTGCTGTCTATAAATGTTGTCACCTGCCTTTGAATGTGTAGAGTTAGAAATAAAAATACTTATTATAAAAATATTTGACCGGACATTGATTTACTGATACTGCTTTGCGTACTTTGAGTTATCAGTCATGTTCATTAATCTCTATCCACACTCCACCCTACCCTCCTCCCAGGGAGCCTCAGACTGCTGGCCCACAGCTACCATTGACAGTCAAGTGCAGAAGGGGTATTTGGCCCAGTAACTCAGGATCCATACAAGTTCTGGCCTCGGGACATCAGGAGTAAAAGGCCACAACCAACAAGGCTGGGCCCAGTAACCCCTGCATGCCCAGTGGCCCTCTGAAAGGGGTTTTGACACCCATCAAGCCGCTTCAGCTGCAGCGCTGGGGGAGATTAAGATGTAGCCAGTGAGTGCAGAGGCACCACTGCTGGGCTCTCATCTGCCAATGTGTATGCGTGACTAGGAGAATGCAGGAAGGTAGCAATCTCAGTACTTTCAGAAGTGCAATTTGTGCTCCCTGTTGGAAAATGGGACTATCTCCTAAATGCTGGCAATCTTCTGTGGTGGAGGAAAGGCGTGGAGAAGAGTGGTGTCCAGCACTGACCCGATGAACTGGAGTCGTTTGGGAGGGCCTCAGGTGAGATTTGGCCTAGTTAATAGAAAGAAACAGGTAAAACAGCAAGAATACTGTTGACTGCAGATGGCGAGACATCACCTTCAGCTACCTGGCTCTGATCATTCAGTCGTCCATGAATGGGAAAATTGGAATGCCCGAAATTCTGAGATAAGCCACAAACACTGCCATCTTCGTAGAGACTTGGGGTGGTGGTGTTAAGCAAAATAGGAGCACCACAAACTGGTAATGAATAGAACCCCCTAGAAAGTGCAAATACTTCTGATGAGAACACAGGATCAGAATATGGAAATATGCATCCTGCAGGTTGAGTGACACGATCAAGTCTCCAGCTTACAACACCAGTATCACTTGAGCGAGGGTCAGCATCTTGAACTTTTCCTTGCTTAGGTAGAAGATTAATTCTCTGAAGTCCAGGACGGGACAGCAACTGCTGTCCTTCTTGGGGTCAAGGAAGTAATGGGAGTAACATTCTTGGCCTCTTTCCTGCTAGGGCACTAACTCCACCACTCCTTTCCATAAGAGTGTTGCAGGATGGCTAGGAGATCCGAGAGTTGAGGGTATGTGTAAGAGGAATACTGTGTGGGAATGGGGGTGGAACCTGAAGGAAGGGATGGGTGTAGCACATTTCTATGATTTGGAGAACCCACTGGTCTGAAATAATGGCCTTCCAGGAAAGAAGACAGAATGGCATCGGCTCTCATACAAGCTCAGACTGGGCTTGGGGAGGCAAACTAGTGCTTATTGGTGTGGGAGAGGAGGAGAAGAGTTGCTGGGTAGATCCTGAGCCCTTTCCTCTGGCTTCCCCTACACTGCTTGACCATCAGTTTCAGCTGCTGTTGAGATTGGCGCTGGCAGGGTTGTAGCTGAAGAAAGGAAACTCCTCTTGAGAAGCCATGAAAATGCAGAAATTGGCCTTAGTTTTTAGTAGGAGGTGGCAACTGAAGTTCCAAAGAGCAGATTGTTCTTTACTGGTCTTAAACCTCTCCAGCACTGAATTTGCCTTATCCCTGAACAGGTGAGTTCCATCAAATGGAAGGTACAGTAGGTTAGCTTCGGCACCAAGGAAAAGGTTTGACGTTCTGCACCAAGAATGTCTGCGGATTGAGACAGAAGTACCCATGGCTCGTGCTGCAGAGTCAACGGTATCCAGTTCCGACTTTATTATGTGGTGTGATGCATTTTGACCATCCTGGAACACCTCCTGAAAGTGTGCCCTCATCTCTTCTGGTATGTGAGATACCACCATCTGAGCCTTATCTCATAGGGCATGGGTATGGAGTGTCAGAAGGCAGTTTGCATTCAGGGATTTTATTACAATGCTCCTCGCAGAGATGGTTGTTTTCCCCCCAAGGTCTTCAAGCTCTTGAACTCTCTGTCTGAAGGGATAGTTGGGAAGGTCCCAGCCGATTGTCCTGATGAGCATGATGCCTGCATGATCAGGCTTTCAGGTGAAGGATAGGAAGAAAAGAATGGAGGGTTGCCCGGGCCAGGACGGTAATGATAAGCCACCAGCCTATTGACCGCTGGAGAAGAGGTGAGTCCTCTTCTACGTGGCCAGGACTGGATCCAAACGAGGGTCATTGAAAAGCAGTAAAGGTTCTGCAGTAGGGATTGCCAGGAGGAGGAATTCAGTGAGGACATTAAATGTGACTTCCAATGTCGGAAGCTAACGTTTCAGTAACTCAGCTGCTTTCTTCACCTCAGAGCAAAAAGACAATCTCTGGCATGGGAGGACCTGATGGAAAATCCAATTCCATCCCCGGGAAAGTTTCCAGCCCACTTTCAGGCGATACGCCTATAAGTGCCTCATCCTGGTCATTAGCGTCATCACCGTCTAAGGCATATAATTTTAAGGGACCAGAGTCAGAACCGAAAATGTCATGGATTCTTTGCCTATAGTCTTATTTCTCCACCAATCTCTGTGCTTCTCTAAACAACCTGTACTGTGGCGCGACTTCGAGGACTGGCACAGAGCCCAGCGCTGGAGGTGGCATGGTGGAGGCAGGGCCGGCCAGGTAGTTGAGGCATGGTGCATCTAAGTGCCGGATCAAAGGAAAGCCAAGTCGGTGCTGGTCCAGGTGTAATGGACCCAAACGACTTCGGAGCCAAGGGCATAAACATTGGAATGCCGCACAACACCATGGGGCCTGAAGGCTTGCTGATTGACGTCAATGCCAGGTGAAGATGGAATACATTGCATTAAGAAATGCCGTCGGAGCCGAGCCTGGATTCGGGAACTCGGGAAGGCTGGCGGTGGTAACTGCAAAGTGGAATACAGCAGCGCCGAAGGGTCGGATAAGGATGGCAGTGGAGATCGAGGTGGCTACGGGCCAAGTCCAGTGAAGTCACTGGAGTGGAGCTGCTCGGAGTTGGGACCGAAGGCTCCATTGCAATCAACTCTGACGTTGAAGATCCCGTAGAAGCCGGAGGGTGTCAGGGTGCTTACTCTTAAGAGTGGTTCTTGGGTTTTCCTTTCTTACCACCTGAAGAGTGTGATGAAGGCAATCGTGAGCGAGGCCAGGAATGATGTTGACTGCATTTCTCGTCTCTGGCCTGGGCCATGAAGAACTTTGCCTTCCTCTCTTTGATGGCCTTTGGATGCATGCTTCAACAGGATTCACAGCACAGGGAGTCATGGTCCAACCCAAACACCAGAGGCAGATCAAATGGAGGTCAGTGAAAGCCATCTGTACCTAACAGTCCCTACAAGAAGTAAAGCCCAAATGCTTAGGAGGAGACATTGTACTGCACTAAAAGATTTTCTGTGAAGAAAACTCACAACTCTGAGAAGCCACGTCGTATCAATCTCTGGAGCCACGTCGAAGGCACAGAAAAAAGAGAACTGATGTTGCTGCACCGAGGTGGGCACTATATGGCTTGTGTGATGCTATCTAATGCCACTTCCGGATTCAATAAAAAGCCAGAGCTGCCCTCCCGCACCCCACCAATAACATGAGAACTTTGAAGTTTCCAGATCCAGTCTGACACGTGGGATTATTCTACAGGCGAGAAATCTGCAAGTAGAAGTATCTATAAAGTGGCTTTATTAATTGCTTGGTCAAAGTTCAATAACTAACTTTTTACTGACAAAGATGTTCTTGTCTATAACAGTGAAGTCCTCAATTGAGGTTGAGTCATTAACAAGCATGGACTATAATGTATTTTTGGGCAGCGCCAACTATCTTGTGAGGGGCCATCAACTGACTATGTGGCTATGGTTAGGATACTTATAGATCACACATACACCAACTGAGCTTTCTTAGCGCTTAGGGTAAACTTTGCAATCTTTATGGACTGATGGGCTATTGATTGAATAAAAAATGTTTTTAGAGACTTTCTGAAGAGAAGCAGAGAGGATTGTGTGTAAACGGCAAGCAAAAGCACATTCCAGGATCTTGTAGTCACGATTGAGAAGGCTGTAACTCCAAAGGTTTGGGAATTTGGAGTTAAAAAAGTTGTTCAGGTCATAAACTTCTAGTTGGTCTGTGCCAGGAGAATGTGTTGTCCATGATTTCAGAAGTATTACAATAGATGGCCCTGTGAACTATAGTCATGGCTTTAAACAAAATTCTACTACGGGCTGGTAGCCAATGAAGATCCTTTCTGGCCTGAATAACGGAATCAAAGAGGAGGCCACTGTTCTAAGAGAAGAGCCTAGATCAGGAGGAGATTTTCACACGTTTGTCCCCCTTTTTGTCATCAGTACACATCTTTGTTGCATCTTCTTAAATGAGGTCAATTTTGACTGAATTTTCTGTGAATAAATCATTGTCTTCTGCCTGTCCCAAAGGGATTTTGAAGAAAAAGACTGACAAACCTCACAGCCTCGAGGTTTGTGGCCAGCAGGAAAGCAGTAGATGCCCTCCTGTCGAGGGTCATTGAAGTAGAGTTGTGTCATGTCACAGGCTTTACAAAGCTAGTACAGAGACTTCTTTTTTGCTCAAGGAACTACCATCTTCATAGTAAACATGAAGCTGAATGTTACCCTCGGCTAAAATCCAGACTATAAACACCAGGAGTGCGTTTTGGGTGCTGCCAGGCATGGCTGTGTGCAAAAGAAACAGACGTTTGGATGATCTTACAAGTAAAACAGTGTCAGATAAGCTAAGTAGCTGTTTGAAGCAGACAATGTCCTTTTATTAAAAAGAAAGCACTGATAAGAGCAAAGCTTTTCAAGGAAGGGTGGTCTCTGAGGCAGTGGAGTTTATAGAATATCCACCTTACTAGCTGACCTTAGGACAAACATAATGAGGTTGAGATGATGCTATACACAGCACAGCAATGTTTTGCATTACATACAACGCTTTTACATTAGGAGACCCGATGCTGGAGAATTGTTGAAAGCGCATCTTATATTATCCGATATATAATGGAAAAAAACACATCATATAATGAACATGTACCAAACTGAATGTTGCTTTCTCAGTTAAAACGTCTGATTTGTCGATGCTGCGGGACAGAAGGTACATACTCGGATGTTAAGCCGTTCACAATAGTCCCTGAAACGAATAAAAACGAAACAATCGGTAACAGAAATAAACTTAAAAGGATGGGAGAAAATGAATCGCCTGACTAGGTGGCTAATGACCACCTGCGGGCAGAGGAGCGCCTCATTTTAAGTGACAGATGTCCATTTCAGAGACAATAATGAGAAGGACCAGAATGCAGATAACAGGAGACACAACTTTTCTTCTTTTTACACAAAAACAGTACATTTATTCAAGTGTTCTCCAGCACAAGTACATCAGAAAGGTGTTTGTTTCCTGGACACCGAAAAAAGGAAATGGATGTAGGTGAGCGAACAGACTGCCAGATCTGCTGCACGCAGAGACCTCTTTTTAATATTTCATAAACAGTAATGTCACGAGCTTTAATTACACAAAAATACAACAGAACCACCGGGGAAGGGAGCAGACGAACAGGGAGTGAGGCGACAATTACTTTACCTCTGCCCCACGTAATGCCCCCCCCTGCTCTCTGGCAAGCTGTACTAGGAGATGCACATTATTCTCAATAAATACTGAAGCCACCCAAACAGAACAGAAACTAAATGCGCAGATGGGCCAAAAGATTATGTAATGCAATACAAAAACACTGAAGGAGACAAAACAAGTTTAAACAAATTGAAATTAGCAGGAGGAAAGAAGTATACTGCGTATAGCTGCATGGAATGTAGTAATAGCAAGGCATTTTGCTATCTGGGAGAAAGGTCGTCATCATACAGAACAGTAAAAGGGCATCACCAGATGTTCTACATCTTTTATTCTCCAATACATAATTCCCACAAATCATCAAAGCACCAACTACTTCAATCCCTAGGCTAAAACACATGAAATGTTTTTTTTACATTTTCAAGTACAAAGTTAAAACGCCTTCTTTAAATTTCATCATAATAATATTATATAAGAGTAAAATAATAGTGCTCTTCTGAACTGCACTACAAGACAAAAAAAATGAACAGTCACTGTCCAGATAGCAGATTTAATTTAACAATATATATTTTTATTAAAATGTTTAGCACCGTTTAAAATCACCTACTTCCTCATCATGTTTAACGAGTTTAGGCTGTGCAAACAAAAGAACAGTAACAACGTGAAACACAGTGTCACTCTAGCTTAAAATTCATTCACCATTGCCCATAAAAGACAACTTTAAAAAAAGTTTTATATTTAATAATATATTAAAAGTGGCGCGAGTAAAATGCAACAAGAAACAGGGCATGCTTTAAAAACTGGCCTAAAAGGTAAATATTCTCAGAAGGTATTGTTTGTATAAATTCTCGTTCCTAGACTCAGTCTTTCACGCGTCGTTTGCCCAACCAACAATTCATATTGTGGGCATTGCCCCCCCAAAAATTCTTGGCTAAACAACCTCCTGATTTGCTTCATGTCACTCTTGCCACAACCTTCTGTTACCTCGTCCCGTGCTAAGATGAGGACAATACAGATCCGTACCTTTAACTAGGACTTGGGAGACCAATCTCTGTCCCTAGCAGTTGTGAACTTGATAAAAACTGAATTCCAATACTTGACATTCCAAAAATATATTGCTGGTAGTAAATGCAGATCGCTAGGTCTTATAAATCAATGCATTAATGTTATTGCCACCTGCTAAGGGTATTAAAACCTGTTAATTGCCCTCTACACAACCATGGCCCCATGTATTGGATGCACATGGTGTGGGGGTTAATTAATATTTGCTAATACAGAGTGGCTTTTAGGCAATAAGGCTGTTACCACTGAATCTGCAAAGCTCTACCCCTACACGCCCTTCAGCCCCATCTGCTTAGTTCCCCTGCTCTTCCTGCACCTAGAGTCCACACTGGAAGGCTTACAATATCGACAATCAGTAAGTGATGCTCGCATGTTAAGCCTCTGATTTATCGAGAAGAGTAAGGTACATACATAAAATATGATTTTGCTATTATTGGTTAAAAAGCGAAAAATGCGTTGGCATATTAAAAATGTCATAGTTTGAGCCCAAGCTGTATCCTTGCGAATGGGCAAAGCCTATACCTCAATTAGAGGAGGCCAATACTAGAGCACCTTGGCAAAACTCTAAATAGCCCTAAAGATTTTACATTATGGTATCAAGTCTGGATACAATCCTAAAATACTTGCAGGCTAAATTGAAACCTCATCAGGAATGTGCAAAAAGATGAGATGGTAAATATGCAGATGATGGAAATTTCAGTAATACTGCATGGTACTACTGACAATTTCCCAGCATCCTCCAAATGAGGGCTTGTGGACTTCGGTAATCACTTAACATGGCTCACAGTTTCTGCTAAGGCATTCAAGAGACGACTATAAAACTAAGGAATTATAAATATATCACTCAGCTCCTATCAACCTATGAAAAGTTAAGAAGCAAAACAAATTACTTCTATCACTCAAATAAAACCCCAGCCTATTCTGATGGCCTGTTCGAAATGCCACAGCACAGACATCTGCCAGAGGTTCTCCGTTGGAAAGCAAACAACACCTAAACAACCTGATTCACCAAAATTAGGTGTAAACTAGGTTCTGAAAGAGGTGATTTTAGAAACCCTTCCAACCAAAGAGCCGGACTAGTAAAGCCAACTCTGCCTTGCAGTACTCTTTAAGCGTTTGCAACAGTCATAAGAAGTGCACAAGACACAGTCACTTTTCACTTCATCATATTAACGTCTATGCTAATGACAGCATTACAGTTCATTCGAGTGCAGTGTAGATGGTATCAGGGTTGGTAGGAAACCAGCCACACTGGAATGGACATCGATATAGATATGGGCAGCATTCACCATCCTCTAAATGTGCTGCAGTGAACTGAAATAGGAATCTTTCTCACTGTGTCTGGGATACTCGAAGCATCTTTGCCCCCATTTCTTCTACTGGCCAGAGTGCACACTGTGCCTGCAGCCCAGGAAGCTCTTTTCTTTCATGAAATGTAAGGCCGCGTATTATGAAAGCCCAGTCCTCTAGCTAGCGTGGTATTTAAATCTCAGTTTGCATGCCTAAAATGTTGCAGTAAAATGATCAAATATTAGTTTTCTCTCAGTCGTCACTTCGATACTCAGTCAACAAACACCTAAACAATTTGCATTGAGCGAAATGCATCAAAATATGCAGACAGGTTCACAGCTCACCAATTACAAAAATTAATTCCAAACATTTCTTAAGCCTAAAAGATAGGAGTCCTTTTAGAGACCATTATAAACAAAATCAGCATGATACGGGCACAGATGAAAGGAAAAGGCCATCAGTGGAAGGGAGAAGGAGTTGAGGGGTCAGGAAAAATGCAAAACACACATGCTGTAAGAAAATAAGCGGAAGGAATTGAGTGGCCATGTGACAGGGGATGCAACGAGAGGCAAGGTAAAAAAAAAACCTAAAAGAAACAAGGCACAGTTGTTGGGTCGGGGGACGCATAAGCATGAAGGCAGGATGGAGTGAGGTGAGCTGTCAAGGAAGTGGGGCGAGTCTACACTGGCGAGTCGCTGAAGTAAGAGAAAACAGGAAAAAGTAACATGAGAACACCAAAAAAGAAAAAGAAACAAAATGTAAACTCAAATATAATTATTAAAGCAAATAAGATTTTCTTAGTAACTAAAGAACATCAAAATGTGTGTAGAAGGAAAAAAATATTAAGTCAAATTAACACATTCAACTAACTGCTCTGGGAAGTTTTGCCCTAGAATGTTAATTGAGATCACAGAGTTTTTAAGATGATAATGGGATTTGATAGGGTTATCTGGTTTAGTGAATACATTGATCAGACATTTTTGGCAAATTCCATTCAAATGCGGGTACGATACAAACTCAAACCAACTAGCCTAGGACCCCAGATTCCATTAACATGATCACCCAAGCACGAATGCAGTGGAGGGACAATTTTTCAACTTGGTACCAAAGAATTTATTATATCTATAGTGAAACTAGGAAAGCCAAGACAACTCGGATTATGCGCTTTTCATGTAATACTTTGATGAAATATTTACAGATTTCCTACAAATGCTATTATTTCCACATATAGGTAGGTCTCCATTTTTAGAGCAATGCTTTGTAAGTCACACAATGGTTTCCTTTCTAATGCACTACCATAGGGGTATTTTCTAGTTTTCACCCCTTAGTGTGGGCTTGCAGATAGGGGAGTTTCTAACTGGTAGCACAGACAAGCCATCTGAATGACTGAGGAAAAAGGGTTTTACAGGAACTTTACAACCACTTGGGACAGTGCAAAATTAAAACCGTTCAGAACATAATAAACAATACAACCAATGACTGATGTTCCAAGGATGGAGAGGTAAGGAGCATTTGCTTCTGCTACAAGAGAGAGGAAAAATGGAATGGACCACATCATGACAGGCTGATAAAAGTACCCATCTTAGGCCACAGAAACTGCTATCATACAGTACAGTCGAGTGGCAATAGGAGTGCACCAGATTTAGCAGTGAGATGCTGATCTCTTTGAAATAGGAAGACGAGTGCTTGAATGCACCTAGATACACAGCTACTTCTGTAACAATCTGCCCAAATAGAATCACTGTGCATGTGATAAAAATCATAAAAAATGGCCATAAAATAGCAAATTACAAACTTAATTACTACAAAAAGCATGAATGAAAGGAATTACAAACCAATGGGGTAGGCTCATCAAGTTAGAATAGTGGCCGCCCTGTGTTCAACTTTAAGTATACTGTGAGTATAGTATCTTTCAATGAAGGAGAACATGCTTTGTAGTAAAACTAGTTGAAACACGAGCCTCACTAGGACAAGTGGATAGGTGCAAGGATGAGGAAGCACGAAACACTTTTTTTTAAACAACTAGATTGTTTAACAAATGTATGACAGTAACATAGCCAATTGCCGAGCAATAAAAGCATAAAGTAATGGAATATGTAATTCAATATATGCCACAAAAGTCAACTGAAAGCAATGAAACTCAAGGATAACATACAAAGCATCTAACTACACAGCGGCTGGAATAAAAGGAAGCTCTATTCCAGGATGTTTCCAATAACAAATTATTTATGTGTGGGGGAATACCCTTGAAGTTGAAAATCACCTGCTTTGCCAAAGCATTAGGAAGCACTACTTTGCAAAAATGGTATTACTAATCTCTTGCAAAGCAAATTTTAAAACGTCCAGCAACTAAATAGTGGAAGAAGGGGTGGCACTGTTTAAAATATGGTCAGGACAATTCGCTATTCTCAAACATCCAAATCCTGAAAATGAATTACAAAAACATGTCAGAAAATTTAAAAATTGGGCTACACCTATGTGGCATTCGAAACATAGTGAGCCCTAATAGGAGAGGTCTGTAACATCTCAGCATACAGGTTATGATAAAGTACCCTGGGCAGTAGTATATTGATATCAAGTCAAAATCTTTCGGCTCAATAGCAATCCGTGTTAATTAATCTTGGGTCAACACCTTCTGCTGCCATTACGTTTATCATGTAAATGCTTGTTATCACGGATTTGTAACTATGCTTTAAATCATCTATCGCACAGATCCTCTTTCTTGACAAGATTTGCAACCAAGCAAATTCCACTTTCTGTTTTATGACTTGGTAATGAGGTTTTACTCTCCTTTACACAATTCAGAAATAGACTTTTAGGTGGTCGTCAAATTATTTTCCTTGAAAACTAAGACTGGAAAATAATTTGCTTGCTTTTAGGAATACTCTGAAAACAGTACTTTGAGAGAAGACACTAGCTCACTCTTGGATGTCTTCTGGTTTTAGCGCTTTGGATCTGGTGAATCAAATTTCCAAGAACATAAAGACCACCAAGCAACAACCGAAAAACATCCATTGTATCCTTTCCAGATGGACAGGGGACCTACTCCAACTTCATGTCCAGACTTACAGCCAAACTGGAAACAAAAGAGAATAGTGTAATGAAAAATGTAGACGGAGACAAGGTAAGCCTTTGATGGATAGTGAGGTTCTAATACAATTCTTTTTACGTACTGGTGAGTACTAGCTTCTTAAAATAAATAGGTACCTTTCCCAGCCCAGAACGTTGTGGGCTAACATACAAACACAGGACTTGTAAACGTCCTAAAAGATACAGAGTTCAAGCTAACCAACCCTCAGGTAGCTCCTCTGGACATGAAAGGCCTTTATATGGAGTGTTGTAGGAAACCTGGCAATAGATGTGGATGCAAGAGTGTGTATATGGGACCCTATGCACCTCACAACCAAGGGGCATAGTCGTTTGAGGTGCTAGGCTCTTCATATCCAAGTGGTAGAGGCTTCTGAGACCGCAGACTTTCCACTACCAATTAGTGGATCTGCTTAGACCCAGGACTAGTCCCAACCAAGCAGAAGAGACATTTTCATTTTCTAAAAATTAGATATGAACTGATTATGATAGCCTATGCACAGTAAAAGTTTCAAGGTTGTCCAGGAGACGGTGTGTTCCTATAAAGGAACACTGTGCTATGCAAATGGGCTAATGCATCTAGAGTGCCTTTCACAGTGTCAGGGGACTGGTTAGTTCAACTTTATCTCAAAATAAAATGAACAACACATATTTAACTTTATCTGAAAAACAACACCAGCAAACAATGCTAGATTTCTTCCACTGGGCCATAATGTTGCTAAACTGTTAGAGTAAATATAAACTAACATGCACATTCAGTGCACACTTAAAACTGTAAAACAAAGGAATTGTCAACTCAAATAAGAGTATCAGCTGGACCGTATGGACAAAATACAAATCTGTGGAGTGTTTGAGAAGATCTTACATGTATTCTGATGAAGTAAGCTTTAGAACCTAGTCCCTGGTAACAGCATGAATGGCAAGCTAACATCCAATATGCATTTTATAGGACAGAAACTTGAGTTGGAGTAAGGAACATTTTCAGATTTTAATTCAGTCATGTATTGGTTCGCTCAGTTTTCAGTATTCATGGAGTACCTATAGTCTTAGAAGGACAAACAGGCACTAAAGAATGTGCATATGTTTAAATCTATAGTATAGCCTAAAACATTACCCTGTGTACAAAAGCAGGTCTTCAATAAAATACCAGGGGTATAGGTAAATGCTAGGGATTTTACTTTGCCCTAATGGCATGAAGGACTAATGGCTGAGGCGCAGTTGAGGCAGAAAGTGTGGCTAGGATATCTATTGGGACCAGGGATAGTAGAGTCTCCGTAAATGAACTTTTCATTGCTCATATGGTTGGGTATCTACTATTACAGATTGTAAATCAGGAATAAATAGACTACTTGGCTCCTTGGTTATCAATCAGACTTTAAACAATGCTCGTACTCTTGTATTAAAGGAATGGAGCTCAACTTTCAAGGAGTTCCTAAGAAGTGGATTGGATTCACTGCAGTGGTTTAAGAAGGATTATTTGGTTGAACCACATGACTCCTTGTGCTCCTTAACTCTACGATGAACCTGAAAGTATGTCATTTTGAGGTACTTGGATCCATTCTGATCAAGTGTGTTTATGGCCCAATCCAAGTTAAATGGAAAAGACTGTGGAGGGAACACTTAGCTTATAGACAACAGGTACTGAGGCAGTACCAGTGGACCAAGGATACAATAAGAGAAAGAACTATGAAGGGAACAAAAATTGATCTACAGACAACTGGTAGTCAGGCAGTACTTTAGGGCCATGGTGAAGGAAGTATCTGTATTTTTGGGAGCTTGTCACTTCTAGAGTGGTCAGACGCTATGAATGCTTAGGAGGCACCTGTGTTCTTCTCCCTCACTGAATGCTTAGGAGGCACCTGTGTTCTTCTCCCTCACTGAAAGGGAAAGAGAATGACAGAGTTGACCCAAGTCATTTAATTTCCACTGGTGTCTGGAGAAAAAGTAAGGTGACCATGCCTGACCCAGGAATCTGATCTGTATTATACATGCTTTTTACCAGTTGATAATAAAGTCAACATTCACCTGCAAAATTACCCTCTTTACACAATCATTCAAGGGAGATTTCAGAGGAACACCTATGCAACCCTATCACAAACCGTGTCTAACTAGAATCTGGGTTATGTTGAAATACAACAATCAGGAAACTGAGAGACCAGAAAAAATAGGTTTTGAAAAAAGAAAAATCATTCTTTCTAAACTTTGTCAAGGTAGGGAGTTCAACATTGGGGGAAAAAAGGAAGCAAGCACGTTTGGAGGCAGACTGACAGGACTAGTTACATGGAACTGGCGACTCCCTGCAAACATTATACAGCTTTTAAATAGATTCATGTCATGCCAGAATAAGTGGTGATAAAATTCATATAGTTGCAGTGAGTGAATACATGTGTATAATGCCTGATCTCACAGTTTCACATTATTTGAGTGACATAAAAAGGGGATGTGTTGCTTTATCTGGGGGTAGAAAGAGAAGCTGTTCCAAACTGCATTATACTTCAAGTGCTTTCACATAAACTAAGAATTAGGAAGGCCGCTTACACATGAAGAAACTCTCAGAAACGGTTTGCTCATCTGGGCCGCTGCTAGACTAATGACTGGTGAGAATTTGCTACTTGAACTTTTCTTGCATACATTATTATCCTATGGCATTACAAAGGACAGCAGTCCTAGATACATAGTGTAGCTAACAAAGAAAACTATACTGTGCTGCTGCAGGGATGAGTGAAGGATGCCCTTTCAAAATTTAAGAACAGCTAATTTTTTTTTTTTTATAGTTTTTTTTATCGGCCCTTAATTCCCCATTACTCGAGGATGGGAAGACATTTCCACTAAGCTCCAGTGCCTGCATAGATGGGCAGTGCTTCTACTTCTTGCTCCGTAAAGACCAGAAAATTCGAATCCAACAAATTGTCATTTTTATTTTCCCTTTTGCCCCATATGTTATGGAAGTGTTACATTTTCTCAGTCCAGATTTTGCAAAGCAATTATTTTGGCAAACTTGTTTAAAAAAACGCTTATGTAGTGAGGTTGAAAAGAAACAGCAGGAGTCAGAGGTAGGATGGTTACGTCGTAAAAAATTACCACCCAAATCCCACTTTATGCTCCATCTACTCCAATTTGCCATGTGCCAACATAATGCATTTAGCCCCAGATAAAAGTAGGGTTACTACTCTACCATGATGTTTAAGCTAATGGCAACTTAAATTTCCCACACTGCCATCTCTATTCTCCGCACATGTCCCTAAAAACTTAGATGCAACCACGGAACTGGTAAATGATTGAATGATCTGTAAGTATCAAATACATCATGGTAGTTGGTATAAAATAGCACTATGGCATGGCCAAAAACGCCATACGTGTTTCAATTTTTGGCTCATGTCTTATTACCCCTAGGCGTAAAGGAAGACCATGAAACATCCGATTTTGACTAGCCATACATATGAAGCACAGTGGTCGAACTTGGTTGTGTAGCACAGTTTGGCATACAATGACCTGCATAAAGAACAGGTGACACTTTCTTCCTGATCAACTTGAAAAGGAAAAATAGCAAAACCCATCTAGAGAACACTGTGTTTTTATTATCTCATCAACTAGTTCACAGTCGAAAGCGACGTCTGACAGACCACTTAAGAAAATCATCACTCATGCTCCAGCATGTCATTTTCGATTAAAATGTACCAGAATTCAGAAGAAAAGTACTCCGCTTTCGGGCAACAATCACAGTAAATGAAGGAATTTGTCAGCCAAAAAGCTAATTTGAGTCAAACCCAGAGGCAACAATAAGCTTGCTCATTTACCCAAAACATTGGCGGCATCCTTTCACCTCTGTGTTGCAGGCTTTTGGGGCAAACTTTTCCTGTTAAAGTATGCATGGGGGTAACTGCTTGCCTAGATCAAATACAAACATGCCTTATGTCATCATGGCTAACTCACTACATAAATTGTCGCAGAGTTAGACAATTGATATCCAATCAATTGGCCGACTAAAATTCGGCATGGCCTTAATAGCCCACAGGCTGGAAGATTTTATTGTTATATTTTGGAAATATCACAGACGCCCACACCTTCTCTTTGAAGCTACCTACAGTTCAAACTTGATAAGTTCTTTAGCAGGCCAAACAGTGGGCTAGCTCTGGCAAGCTACCTCAAAATCTTGAAATTTGGTAGAAACTGAGGCTAGTTCTGGAATCCAACAAAATGTGGTTCACTTTTCCGAAAGATGGCGTCAAAGCAAAAGTTTGCATACTTTTATTCCAGGATGTCAGGGAGGCAATCACGTGCAAAAACTGTCTTCCTCCTAATATACCATGTTGTTCTAAAAGGCCCTATCATGCAATTACTACCTTTGTGCAAACAGTAACCAGTTGGAAATTTGTGAACAGTACCTTGCATACACACATACTTTGCCTACCCACTTTCTCTTTTGTCCTAGTGTGCAGGCTCTCCGATGAAAATCGGACAAGGCAGTTTTTTTCAGAGACAATATTCGTAGACATAAAGCAGTACTGGTGCTAAAGGCCGAGATTAACATGTGACAAAGTTTTGTGATGTACTGATTTGAGAAACGCTTCAACTATATAGTCAAATGTAACCAAAATATTTTCCAATCATCTGTATACTATATCCCGGTTTACAATGGCCACTCAACTTTGCTGATCCGACACTTGTGATACTGCCAACATATAATGACACACGACCATGTTCTATAACTGTATATTGGAATATGGTTTCACTTCCATATCTACTATTGGAATATGATCTGATGCTACTACATGTTGGCTAAGACATTAACCTTTTCAGAACACTTTACACATACTTTGTTTTAGTGTGAACCGCTGGAATACACTAGCTTTACCTCCTTTAGGAATTCAATATTGATTTTGTCTTCATTACCTAAACTCTGATGAAGTTCCATATGTTCTGGGGCTCGTGTCCTATACTTGACCACATAAAGAGATCTGAAAAGTTTGTTTTCTCAAATGGATTACAATTAAAGAAAATGTGAGGATTGTTTGCTATTGGAATACATATTGATTACGTTTACCAATAAAATAGTTAGAGTTGGACAAGTCAGAGTGCATCCCAAAACTCTTTGCTGTATAATACTGTTGATCTTACCAACCCTGCTCTTTGGGTGGTCAGAAGTGTAGACAGCCTTGCGGATAAATCTCTACTGTTGGGACTAATTGCACCACTTTACTTTTTTAAATACAGGACAACATGGGAACTCAGAATAAAGTGCAGTGCGCTAGCCGCAGCTGCTAAGCTTTTTTGGCACGACGCGTTATGAGAGGCTGGGTTTTCAAATTTGTTATCTCTCATACTGTTGTCTGACATACATTACTACCATTGACTGTGGACTCTTAAGCAGCTCCTTTTAAATTGCATGATGTAATTGGGCTCCTTAAACTGAGTTTTACTATTAATGTTGTTTGAGGATGTTCATGCATTTTCTGAAGTAACACAATAGTTATGTTGCAAGATTTTGTTTTTAGAATTTGCTTGAATTCGCAGCTTCCAGTATCAACCTGATCTTAGTTTTTGTATTGAGAGTTCACCTCTGAAAAGTTTGTTTATTGCTACCGTGTATAGTTAAAGGGAAAAAGATGTATTTATTTTACTGAACCTCCATCGAGATTCCAGCATTCTGCCACAGTCTTAGGACACTGCCGCTGTGTGGTGTGGATGCTCCCAAAAGACAGCTGAGTATTTAGGGGCAAAGAAGAGAAAGAAACGTCACACTAAGACGTTCTGGCTTCACCCACTGTAGACACTTTCTGCCCAAAGTGAGGCATGTAAGAAGAATGGAACACTTTGGGAACAAAACTCTCAATTAGCCCGTGTGTGAACTGGATGCCAAGAACAACTAACATAAATAAAGACAATAGCCCACTAAATTAAAACAGTGCTGGAGATGCATCAGGCAGCCCTGGAAGAGGATTATTCACTATACAAAAGCACAAAGTAGAGACTTTCTGTACTGCTGTGAAGTACAAGTGCAGAAACAAGGGCACCCATGCATTACACCGAAGACGCAAAAAGCCAACGCATTATGTGCTCGAGGGATTTCAGACAACTTTATTTTCACGATTCAAATATAACTTACAGGTCGTCAAATAAATAAATCACAGCCTCGTATATCACACAGCCTGGAACTAGGAGTAATCTCATACCGAAGACTGGTTGGGCCATACCATGACTATCGACCCGTAGCTAGGACACAGAATCACTGAGGGATAATGGACACAGATATTACTTTCATACAATGCCAGTCTGTGGCTTCTATGCTCTAGTCTGCGTATGCAGTGTGCTAGTAATGAATGCTTCGTACTGACCACCCTCCCACAATTTTTCCATTGTTAAGTGTATGATTTTTACTCTTTCCAAATAAAATATATTTAATTCAAAATTCACATGGCCAGCAAACATCATTTAGAGGTGCAAATTTATGGAGGCACACAACATCCGTACCTACAACACTCATAGGAGATGCCCATGGCTATTTAAGTTCGCCATAAATGGTCTTGGTAGCATTCTCTGGGAAAATATGATGATGTGCTTTGATGCAATAGAAAGAGTTGATGCCGCTCTAAGCCCTGCTTCAGTGGAACACCTGTCCCTCCTGGGAATTCAGTCTTCAACACTGAGAAGTTCACTTAAAGACTGGTAGAGAGCTGTTGGTTCAGTTGATATAAATAATAGGCAAAGAAAAAGTGCGTACAGCATCAAGAAACCCTGCTAATGGCAAGTGCATAATTTCATGACTGCACGTGAACATTAACAAGGCAATACATTCACACATGATTTTTTTCATCTGAGGGTCAAGACCAGGAAACTGAAGGAGTGAATGCAGTATGTTGCAAGATAAAAGCCCGGGCCTCGAACATGTATGTTTGACATAAACGATAGATGTGAGTGATGAAATACAACTGGCAAAAAAAAAAAAAAAACTAAATATCCTGCACCGAAAACAGTTGTTGCATTTTACTTAGGCGCAGTCTTGCCAGCACGAACATTAATTTCAAAGATTTTGTCGAGCTGAGTTTAAAATGCATATATTTTTGGGTCTTTCTAAACCAGTGTTTTTTTTTCATTTGAAAATCAAACTTGCGCCCATTATAGCTGCCCCAAAGCAACAGTGGTTGGTCTCATGCCTCTTTGGTGATGGAGGAGGCATAGCATTCATCCCTCAACCTTAGTCGCGAAGAAAGGAGGAAGCACCCAAAGCACTTAAACTTTTTGGTCACAGGTAACACAAACAAACATAAAAAGAACAAACGTTTCACGAAAATGAGCCAAAACACACCCCTTGGCATTGTATACTCTGTCCCCACTTGAAATGGGCAAGACAGTTGATTCCATCTCCCTGCCCACGACTCCATATGCTGACACTTGCAACATCAGAAAACATAATTCATTCCTTGATCAGCCTACAAAAAACAATTTAAAGACTAAATCATTGGGCTAAACAAGCAATAGTCCCTTTGACAAATGGCATGGTCACAGACCTTCAGCTAAAATACGAATAAAACTTGAAGTCTGTTTGTCTTTTACGGTATGCATTTATCTTTGTTTATTGGAGTGAGATAGCCCGACCCTATGTTCACGCAAGTACTAAAAGAAACAAATTAAAAAAATCACATCATTTACAAAGGAACGAAAGCCAAAAGAAAAGCCCATCGTTTCTTCCCACTCACTCCCGCCTAGCCCAGTCCCCAATAATATAACATGAAAGCGAAAAGAACGAGACTGAGAAGAGAACTGAAAATCCCCAAAGGAGACATTCTACATCAAACCGATTGACACTGCCGGGTGAGCTACAAATGGAGAGGAGGGGGGATATGCTACAGAATCAGCAGCAAGCACCAGAGGAAAAAGGACCCGTGCCCCTTTCCTCTCCCCCGCTCCTCCACAACCAGAGTAGGGTTGACATGTAGCTGCACCAGATCTTGTAGATCATTCAGAACTTGTGGATTCCTATCCAGCAAACATGACAACAGAAAATCATACTTCTTGGCTTGAAAGCAGATTCTAAAATGCTTTTCCTGTTCACCTGGAAAAACGTGGACATGAGCCCAACAAAACAGAGTTCAAGCAGCTAATTATTTTCAGCTCATGAACAGATAAGCTAACCTAGGTTTAATTTCCAAAGAGAACCACGACATTTTGGTATTTCACGATGGATAAGATCCGAATCAGATCCCAGATTTTATAGGGAAGACCTCTGGGCAGTCATGCTTTTTTTTTTTTTTTTTAACTCCCGTCAAAAGCAAATGATATTATTATAATTAGATTCTGCTTTCCCCAAAAAAACACATAACAAACAGGACTGATCTGACCATGCATCATGTTTCCGGAATGCCAGTCTCCTAGCTATAATCTTCAAATACAGAGCATACTAATGTTCCACTGTGAATGGCAATGCCATCTGGTTCCACAGCTTTCATTGCTCTGAAGCTAAAGATATACGCTATAACACGGTGACTCCACAGAGTAGTTCTGTTATAATGCTGCAAGCAAGAATGAAGCTCACAACATCTGCAAATCTAGCCACAGAAGAAAAATACACAATATCTTTTCTCTGAAACCCTAACAGAGAGTAGACAATGTTGAACGCTTACATCATTGAGCCGGCTCAGTTAGTCCAGAAATAAATAAAAACAATGCAATCTATTTTCTAGGAAATGGAGTCTGAAATGTTTTGGCAGTTCCAGTGCATGACATAGCACTGACTCATGTGCAATATAACTTCTTCATTTCCAATTATATGAGGGAACATGAGGATGGGTGGATGTAGTAAAGATAATCTGTCCTCTGCCAAAATGAAATGGTAATGGGAGCTAAAAAGAAAAAGAAAGCATGGCCTGCTCCTAGAGCTCCCATTAAATGAAAATGGAGCCGACCAGGCATGTATGGGTCAGGTGGTCATTAAATCTAAAAATATTTTGCAATAACAGAAAAAATAAAAACGATTTTAAAAAAGAGGAGGTATGTTGAACTCCTTACATGAGATTTATAAAACTGCAGTGTGCGTTTTGTTGGTTTGAACAGAGATGACCAAAAACATCGCTTCTCCATCCCTGGGAAGTTTGGCTGTTGAGTGTCTGCTGCCAGTAAGGTTACAGTAATGCAGAACACAGTCTGTGGGGGGGCAGATCACTACACCACACACACAGAGAGCACCAGTAAAGCACCAAGTTTGAGTAAATAGCTTCCCCTGTCTCCGACTGGATCAACTGAAATGTTTTGTATTGCCCTCCTCTGCCTTTTAATTCCCCTTATCCCTCCCGCGTATAAAAATGTTATGATTCGGAAAGACATGATGAGACTGTGATGAAGAGCGATCGGAGATGGAGAGCAGAAAAGATGCAATTGGGAACCAAACTACATTTGTAGAAAACAAGGCCTGTAGGTTATTGCATCATCACTTTGGAAGTTCTCAACCCAGCGAGCTCTGCCCAGCCCCCTTCAAAGTAACCCATTTCTGAACCTTTAAGTAGGTTTTAGCCCACTACATATGATCCCCTCGTTTCTTGTTTCCATTATTAAGGCAACATGGAAGCTGATGTTTTTAATCATCCCGCTGCTGGAAAGCACCATTATGAAGTTGTGTTGTACAGTAGCAGTAATAGTACCAATTAGACGCTGACACGCATACACATATGTATGTTTATAAATCTACTTCGGCAGATGCCTTGAGCCATACATGTGTGGGCGTGTTAAGTAGTCATGTGTGTCATTGCATACATATGCATGTGCAGATAAAGCATCTACATATCTATATATGCACTTTTACATACATGTACATGTATGTATACATAAATATAAAGATATGTAGATGGAGACATGTACACTCCCATATGTATAAACTGTAAACAAGAGGTAAGAGCGGCTTGTAGGGACTGTCTCTTTGTGGTCTCCTTTGAGTTAGGCACCAGAAATCCTTTAAAAAATGTGGTCAGAGTTCGCTTTTCAATTTCTGCTTTCCATGGAAGTATTTTCTTTTAGCACCCGTTGTCAGTACTACTAAAACATTTACGGAATGCACAGCTGGAAGTCAGGCACTGCTGCAGGCCCATTCGTTATATCCACTTAGTCTATTCCTACTTGTGCTCTAAAACGAGACCAGTTCAGAGACAAGAAAGAAGATGTATATTCAGATCTTCTTTCTTTTCATTCCCCTCTCGCTTGTTTTCCTTTGAGCTTTTTTATCTTGTATTCATTTTTACAGCACCGCTAAGATAGTAAAAGCCTTTGTCTCAAATACAGCTTGAGAACAAATAAGAAAACAGACAAATCCTTTCCAATCCGCCCCAATAAAATAGCTAAAAATTGTACAAGTTTTACCAAAACAAACAAAAAATTAAATAGGATAAAAGTGTAACAATTAACAGGAATTTACGTAAAAAACATCTGCTCAAATGCAATTCTCTGTCATTCCAATAACCGGTGTTGGCTCCTCCTGCTTTTCCTAGATTTGCGTTCCACTTTGTCGGGTTTATTTTCTGCCCATTTTGTGTTTGCTTCCGTTCCTGTTGCTTCGCCTTGCCTCTGCCAGTCTTTTTTCTTTCATTAGACGCAGGCGAAATATTCCTTGAGTGGTGCAAACAAGTGGCGGATAACTGGAACGCTCCATGATCTTCCCAGGAGGCGCTGCCTTGCCAAGCGGCTCATATTGGAAACATCTGTGTAATGGACTGGAAAGCCAAACACCCTGCAGAAGAATGGGAAAAATGGGAGTTAGTCAACATGGGAAGTAGGAATGCACAACATAAGTTTTGGAAAATGTCTTAAGTAGATGTCACATGAACCAACCAACTTACTTAGACGTTGGTAGCACAAATTCTCAGATCACCCAACACTTCATAAATGCCCTCTGAAAATCGTTCCTAAACCGAGGATTTCTCTCCTTTTTGGCTAATAGATTTTGGATCAGATTGAAATGAATTGGAATTTGTTTTCTTTTCTCTCTTTTTTTCCTCATTTTAAGCAACTACTCAATGTATTTTTTTTTTTTGCTCAATACATTTTTTGGGGGGAAAAGCGTTCCTTCTTCGAGGGTTTCATAAACCATCTCAGGGTCTCTCTAAAGACTCCTCTTTACATATGATTATATCACATTTAGGGCTCTCCTGGTGAATGTTTAAATGCTTCAGGTTTTGAAAGCAGGGTCTTCTGTTGTTCCAGAACATATGAACAAGGCAAACAAAAAGTGATGGATGGAATGCTTGAATTAACCTCAGCCACTGCTAATTGCTCGGGGCGCATCCCAGTCCAGTTCAGGGGACCTAACTTGGTAGTTCATGCTGGACTGTTCCTACTTTAGCAGGATCAAAACTAATTTGCATATGGCTCGGTCTAATCGGAGGTGACACTGCGGCCAAAAAACGATGGCCCGAGAAATTACCAGTGGATGAGTTTAGTTCAAGCTTCCCAACCACCACTTTTTTGCTTACTGTAATTTAATAATGCATCACACCTTTCTATTAGGTCAATCAATAACATCGGAAAATCTAATTTTTCAACTAAAAAGAAATAATACTCAGGAACTATTCCCGAGTCCATCTCACAGCCAGCCTTTTCATTTACATGAAATTAGGATATGTTATTCAATAGCAGTTAACATATTTTAAAGGTGCTTTTAGCTGTACAGCCAATTTCTCACTTTCAACTAAGGATTACGACATAATGTCATCAACCTCTTGCTCCTGTACCACAGAATCTGTATTTTTTGCACAGCTGCAATTAGTACTTTTACAAGATGTAATATTTTTTACTTGGTGACGACCTGTATATAGTTCACTAATTATTATTCTGAGCTGGAAGGGCGCTCTACTGTTTAATCTCTGTTTTCCCCACCAAACGTTCTTGAACATTGTTTACTATTATATGTTTTACTTATCCTGGTTCTCAGGTAATTTTGGTTCTTCAGGCTATGTGAAGTGTTCGGATGTCTTGCTGACCTTGTACATGCTATATCAGGCTTCTCCAATAAGTAGTTCGTGAGCTACTGGTTGCTCTCAAGCTACGTGCAAGTAGCTCTCCTGTGCTGCCCAGCCTGCTAAATTAGAAGTTCTTGCTTCGTTGAATTAATGCACAAGTTACTAACTTGTGTAACGATATATCTGTAAGAGACAGTAGTTAGTGACAGATTCCTTACCTTAGAATATCCCCAGGCGTCAGGATGGATCCGGAAAGTTTTTGCGTAGCAGTACCCTTGCGCGTCGGTAGGCGGCGTCGTGCGGCTCCGCGTCCGTCGTCGTGATCGCCGGGATGACGTCGCGGGCAGTACTTAGACGCCGCCCCAGCGCGCTGACGTCAGTTCTGTACACGACTTTCCGCGCCAGGAACGCAGAGCCATGCAAGAAGCTGACATAGGTGTCTGAAAAATACTAGGGCCCTGAAAGGATGTCCTTAACCCTAGAAATCAGTTCGCAGAACGGGGAGGATGGGTGGGCGGTGAGGAATCTGTCACTAACTACTGTCTCTTACAGATATATCGTTACACAAGTTAGTAACTTGTGCATCTGAAAGAGACACGTTAGTGACAGATTCCTTACTTTAGAATAGATACCCCAGCAATACCAACCCCGGTGGTGGGTCTGCGAACAAAGATCAGACAAGGAAGTCCCGGAGGACAGAACGGCCAAAGAAGCCGTCCCTCCGGACCTGACTGTCAAGGCAGTAATGCTTTGTAAACGTGTGCAGCGAGGCCCACGTAGCTGCCTGACAGATATCCTGCAGCGGAACACCGCGGCCTAAAGCCGTGGTAGCAGCCATTGCCCTGGTGGAATGGGCACGCAGCCCAACAGGAGGCTCCTTTTTAGCCAAAGAATAGCAGGCTTTGATACACAAGGTTACCCAGCGGGAGATGGTTCTCTTGTGCACCGCCCGACCTTTTTGGCGCCCACGTAGCCAACAAAGAGCTGGTCATCCACCCGGAAGTGTTGTGTGCGGTTGATATAAAAGAAAGCGCACGTTTTGGGTCCAGACGGTGGAGCCTCTCTTCCTCTCTGGAAGGATGCGGAGGCGGAAAGAAGGTGGGCAAAGTGATGGTCTGCCCAATGTGGAAGGCAGTAACCACCTTTGGCAAGAAGGACGGACGCGTCCTAAGAACAACCTTGTCTGGATGGACAGACAGAAAGGGAGGTTTGCATGAAAGAGCCTGGAGCTCACTCACCCGCCGAGCGGAGGTGATGGCCACCAGAAAGGCTGTCTTCAGAGTGAGAAGACGAAGAGGACAGTTATGTAGCGGCTCAAAGGAGCGCACATAAGAAAGGTAAGAACCAAGTTCAAGTCCCACTGAGGCATTACAAACGGAACAGGAGGGAAGAGGTGTGTAATGCCTTTTAGAAACCTGTTAACAACAGGGGACTTGAAAAGGGAGGGCTGATCAGGAAGCCGGAGAAAGGCTGAGATGGCACAAAGATAGCTCTTGATGGTACCCAGGGCAGAACCCTGTTGGGCCAGGGAAAGAAGGAACAGAAGAACCTCAGAAAGAGGGGCAGAAAGGGGATTCACAGCCTTTGCTGTGCACCATGCAACAAACTTGTTCCACCTGCAGGCGTATACCACCTTAGTGGAGGGACGCCTGGCTGCCAGAATCACATCACAAACTTCGGGAGGCAAATCGAAAGGAATCAACTGCCGCCGCTCAATTTCCACGCAAGCAGGTGGAGGCTGGACAGGTTCGGGTGGAGGACCGTCCCCTGCTGCTGCGACAGAAGATCCTCCCGAAGAGGCAGACGGATCGGGGGATCTACGCTCATACTGAGTAGCTCGGGATACCAAACTCTTCGAGCCCAGTCCGGAGCCACAAGAATGACTTGGGCCCGGTCGTGCCGAATCTTCTTTAACACTCTGGGTAGAAGTGGTATAGGCGGAAAGGCGTACAACAGACCGCAACTCCACTCGCGACGAAAAGCGTCGCCGAGCGAGTGTCGCCTTGGAAATTCCAACGCGCACAACTGATGACATTGCGCGTTCTCTTCGGTGGCGAATAGATCTAACCAACGCTCTCCCCACTGTAGAGAGTCCTTGCGCCACTTCCGAGTGAAGACGCCATTCGTGATCCATCATGCACCTGCGGCTGAGTTCGTCCGCCCTGGCGTTCAGGGAACCTGCCAGGTGTTGAACCATCAGGAACATGCCCTGATGTTCCAGCCATGTCCAGAGGCGCAGAGCCTCCTGACAAAGGGTCCACGACCCCACCCCGCCTTGTTTGTTGCAATACCAGATGGCGGTGGTGTTGTCTGTGAACACCTGCACTACCTTCCCTTTGACAGAGGGAAGGAATGCCTTGAGTGCAAGTCGGATCGCCCGGAGCTCCAGAAGGTTGATATGGAGCCGGGACTCCGCCCGGAGACCAGAGGCCTCTGATCTCCGCCTCTCCCATGTGACCGCCCCATCCCAGAAGGGACGCGTCCGTCACAACTGTGTGCTCTGGCTGGGGAAGGGAGAGGGATCTGCCCATGACCCATTGCCGGTTCGAGAGCCACCACTGCAACTGTTTTGCAGTCCCCTCCGAGATCTGGACGTGATCGGACAGGTTGCCCTGGTGCTGCGCCCACTGGAACTTCAGGTCCCACTGCAGAGCCCGCATATGCCATCTGGCATGATTGACCAGCAGGATGCAGGAGGCCATGAGGCCCAGCAGCCTCAGGGTCATCCGTGCCGAAACCCAGGATAAAGGCCGAAGATCGGAATCATAGCCTGAATATCCCGGACTCGCCGTTCGGGAGGATAGGCCCGAAACTGCGTCGTGTCCAGAACTGCTCCGATGAAAAGGAGCTGTGGAGAAGGAATCAGATGCGACTTCGGCACATTGATGGAGAACCCCAGCGAGTGCAGGAGTTCGGCCGTAGTCTGGAGGTGGGAGACGACTGCCTGGGACGAGCCCGCCTTCAGCAGCCAGTCGTCGAGGTAGGGGAAGACTGAAACCCCTGCCCGGCGCAGATGAGCTGCGACCACCGCCATCACTTTCGTGAACACCCGAGGGGCACTTGTAAGGCCAAAGGGGAGCACGGTGAACTGAAAATGCTCGGGGCCTACCGTGAACCGCAGGTAACTCCGGTGGGCCGGCAGGTCGGGGATGTGAAAATAAGCGTCCTGCAAGTCCAACGCTACCAACCAGTCTCCAGGGTCGAGGGCAGTCAAGACCTGAGCTAGGGTGAGCATCTTGAACTTCTCCTTCCGGAGGAAGCGATTGACGTTCCGGAGGTCCAAGATAGGACGTATGTCCTCCTTGTCCTTTTTGGGCACCAGGAAGTAGTGGGAGTAGCAACCACGTCCTACTTCTGGGGTCGGAACATGCTCGATGGCCCTCTTGGCCAAGAGGGCCGTGACTTCCTTCTGCAGAAGCACCAAGTGATCCCCTGACATGCAGTGAAATTGAGGTGGCATGGCTGGGGGGGGTGGTCTCGAAGGGGAGGGAGGAGCCCCTTCGGACAATGTCCAAGACCCACCTGTCCGAGGTGATGGGACGCCAGTGGTGAAGGTGATGGCGGACCCTGCCCCCTACTGGCGTGCTGTGCACCGGAAAGGAGGGACTAGGAGGGCTTGGAGGCCGCAGACGGGTTGGAGGTGGTGGCCTGACCCGCACGCTGGTTGCCCGAACCGCCACAGCGGTATCCACGTCCTCGGCCACGCGAAGACGCTTGCTGTGCGGGCCGGTGGATGGGCAGCTGACGTGACTGGGCGCCCCTTCCGTGGCCCACGAAAGGGGCGAAAAGCAGAAGGTTAGCGGAGGGCGTACAACAGAAAGGCCCAGGGACTTGGCAGTAGCCCGTGAGTCCTTAAAAGCGCTCCAGCGCATGGTCTGCCTTCGAACCAAAAAGACCGACTCCATCAAAGGGCATGTCCATGAGTGTATTCTGGACATCACCCGAGAAACCAGTTGTTCTCAGCCAGGCGTGGCGACGCAGCGCCACCGTCGTTGTAAGCGATCTGCCCAGCGAGTCGGCGGTATCAAGGCCACAACGTATGGTGTATTTAGCCGCATCTCGCCCTTCCGCAATGGCGCGGGTAAGCAGTGTCTGGACCTCCTCAGAACACTGCGGCAAAACAGCCGCCACCGAATCCTACAGGGAGTGGGTATATCGGCCCAAAAGGCAAGCGGTGTTGACGGACCGCAAGCCAGCACTGGAGGAAGAAAAAGCCTTCTTCCCAAATTGGTCCAGGCGTTTGGATTCCTTATCCGGAGGGGCGGTAGGGAAGGCGGTTTGGGAGGCAGAGGCTTGGACAACCAAGCTCTCGGGGTGGGATGTTGGGAGAGAAACAAGGGGTTGCCCGGAGCAGGGCGATGGCGTCGGGCCACGTTCCTATCCACAGGAGCCCCTGTGGTGGGTTTGGACCAGGCACCCAAAAGAACGTCAGTGAGTGCATCATTAAACGGCAGCACAGTCTCCGAGGAGGAAGCCGCCGGCTGAAGCACTTCTGTCAGGAGGTTAGTCCTGGACGGCCACAGTAGGCAATTGGAGATGTAAGGCTCCAGCTGCTCTACGCAACACCGTTGCAAAATTAGCTCCCTCCTCCGTAGCCACGGGAGGAGACAGCATGCCAGTGTCAGGGAGGTGTCTAGACCACTGGCATCCCCAAGTTCCTCAGCCCAGTCCGGATCATACTCACACTGTTGTGTGAGAGGGTCCTCAGACCCCTCCCAGCTCTCTTGGTCCTCCTCAGGTTCAAAATATGGAGGAGGAGGGACATTTGGGATCCAAGGTCTCATCGGCGCCGGAGTCGAGCAACGTCGGTCCGGCTCCATGTCCGGAGCCGGAGAGAGCCGGGGAACGACGCTATCCGGCGTCAGGAACGGCACCGGGGACATCGGCGTGGTTAGGTCAACCGGCGTCGATGGGGGTTGCGTGTACCACCGGGCAGGGATCGAGGCCGGGGCCGGAGCCGAGGCCGGGATGAAGGCTGGTGGGACAGGCGACGCCGGGACCGGAGTCGGCGGCGGCGCCGGGGCAACCCCTTCAGGGCCCGCGGGGCCCGAAGGCGCACCGGAGGGACCTGAAGGCCCGAAGAGGCGGGCCATGGCCGACAGGAATTCCTGTATTTCGGCCGGAGTCGCCCCCGAACCCGGAAAGGACGGGTAATGCGGGGGCGGCTCTACAGGCATGTCCGGGGCCGCGGGGACCGGTGCCGACTGGGGCCTCAGCTGAGTCGCGAGACCGGCGAGGCGAAGTCTTAGAGCGATGATGCTTCTTAGACTTTTTGTGCTTCGACTTACCCGAGGAGCGCGAAGACTTGGACTCCGACGACCGGCGGGGACTCCGCGACCGGCCCCTCGACCTCTCCCGGGACCTGGTGCGGCTCGGAGCCGACTGCCGGACCTCGAGTAGCTTTCGAGACCGCTCTCGCAAAGCCTTCGGATGAAGTTTCCGGCAGTCAGGGCACGACTTCGTGTCGTGGTCTCGGCCGAGACAGAAGAGACACTCGAGATGCGGGTCCGTGATCGACATCATGCGACCACACGCGCCGCATGGCTTGAAGCCGGGCATCCCTACGACACCTAGGAGTCGTGAAGACTCGAAAAAGAAACAGTGAAAAAAGTTAGTCAAAAATTGACTAGGGCACTGCTCTTCCCGGATCTGCGCTTACTGGCGCGGAAAAAGAAGAACTGACGTCAGCGCGCAGGGGCGGCGTCTAAGTACTGCCTGCGACGTCATCCCGGCGATCACGACGCCGACGACGGACGCGCACGACGCCGCCTACTGACACAAAAACTTTCCGGATCCAGCCTGACGCCTGGGGATATTCTAAGGTAAGGAATCTGTCACTAACGTGTCTCTTTCAGATATATGTATACCAAAATTGAAAAGCATGTATTCGAGATGAAAATGTGTGTAATTTCATAACTCAAACTAATGTTTGGTGAAAAATGATTTCTTTTGCAAGATATATTTAAAGTTTATATTTGAATGATAAATCATGCAGCGCTGGAGAGAGCTATTACTGATGGTATTACCTTGGTGCCAGGGGAATTGTAGATATAACTGTTCTATATTACCCATGTAGAGGTATTTCAAATTAATAAAGACTTCTTTTTTTTTTTTTTTTTTTTTTTTTACAATAATGCTGGCAATCATGCCTGAAGAACGGGGGTGATGCTGCTGGTAATCTTGCATATTGTGGCCAATAATATAATCTTGTCTGATGTGGTCACTATTACAATACTAATATTAGTAGCTCGGGATGATTTTCAGAGAGCATAAGTAGCTCTTTTTACAGATATGGTTGGAGACCCCTGTGCTATATACATCTATTACAAAAACAGGTCTGCTAAACGTGCTAAAAGGGTGCAGAGGGCTGACATGCAGAAGTAAATACCCAGGGGAGAGCACAGTATGAATGCATTTATTTCAAAATTCTAGTAAACAATTTATCAGACAGATCTAGAACACTGAAAGGTGGCCAGCAGTTTAAAGAAAGGGTCATTCATCCTACGTTTTATTGAGGAGTTACAAATAGCACTCTTCCTCACTTCACATACTTGTTTCCAAGATAGTACAGTTCATAAAGAAAATCCAAGATTGTGCAATAGTATGAATCTAACTGCCTGTGGGGCTTGACCCAGCTCTGACATGTTACATTTGCTACCATCAGTTTTATTTGGTCGAGTTAAAGGTAAAGGCTAGCCTGGACAACTCAATTTTTAAGAGTTTCTTGAAGTACAGTTAGCTCAGTTCTCACCTCAAGGTCAAGTTCAAAGTGCATAGCTTTGGGCGTTGAAATTCTAGAGGTTTGCTGCCATTTTTGATCTCATATAGGTTTGTTTGAATGATCAGATGAGATACAGCTGATCAGAGATTATTCTTCAGGGGCAACATTTTGCATGTACCCCGTTTCTTTCCTTCCATACGCTTTATATACCATACTGAGCACTTTAAACTTGATTTTCTTGTCTCCTAACAACCAATGACGAGTTTTCACTGCTGTGCTGGCTTCAGATGGGCATGCCTTTGAGTATTCAGGCACATCCTAGTTAAAGTTCTCTGCGGAATTTGCATGTTTTCAGTCAATTGTTTTTAAGTCCAGTATATAACATAGTACTAATACTGTGCCATTACAAAACACTGTCATTCCTATACCATGGGTGAAAAAGGGTAAGGTTATGATCTTCACAGCTGCAAACTGAAGCCCTTGACCGACAATGTTGATTTGGGTTGAAAAACACATACCAATGTTAAGCTAAACTTCCATTTTCTTTACCATGTGCATGTAGGTAATAGACTTCCCTGATCACGTGGTCACTCAAAGTGGGTAGATTTTTGTCTAGTCTGCCAAACACAAAGATCCTTATCTTTGTTCCATTTAAATAAAATACATTTTCTTGCATCAGCTGTACATGTGATTTTATTCCAGCCTTCTGGCCTACCTATGACCACTGTTCACAATAAGCCGCGCGCGCACCGAAGTCACCCCAAGCGCGCAGTGTGCTGAATTTAGCGCGCACACAACGACATCTAATCCTGCAAGACCGTATTCATGTTAATTGCGGCGCCCGTGTGCGCTGCAATTAACATGAATACTACCTCAAAGGGTCACAATCAGCCCCGCAGTTTGCACTGTTAAGAAAGGAAAAACAGTGTCTCCAACACAACGTGTGCTTTAGCACATGCTGTGTTGGAGACTCTGCTTTTCTTTTCTTAATTGTGCACAGCTACGGGGCCGATTGTGACCCTTTGTGTTAGTATTCATGTTAATTTCGGCGCCCCTGTGAGCTGCAATTAACATGAATACTACCTCAAAGGGTCACAATCAGCCCCGCAGCTTGCACTGTTAAGAAAAGAAAAACAAGCATTTGCAATGCAATAGGTCTCGCTTTGCTGAACGTTTGAGCTATTGGTGTTGCTAATAATAATGCAACGCCAAAAGCTCAAACCTTCAGCAATGCGAGAGCTATTGCGTTGCAAATGCTTTTTTTTAAAGGTGGGCGTGGGCAGTGGAAGCACACGGGGAAGGATTGGGGGGGGGGGGGCAACCGGCAAAGCAACACAGGAGGAGATATGAAAACAACAGGGGCTGGAGGGGATGCAAAAGCAACAGGAGAGGGGCAGAGTGAAGTGATCCTGGTGGGAATAGTAGTTGCCATGTACCCCTTTTACAGCCAGTCAACAGATCCCTTCGAACCCATGTCCTGTAGTGTCATGTGCTTATTAAGAAAGCACGCCACACTAGCTCCACTGCCTGTGTTTAAGTGCCCTGAAACGAAAGTAGAGCCTAGAGGCAACTGCGTAATTTTTTGCAATGCCATATTGTGCTAACTCTAACCTGAAGGTATTGGAACGCTTTACACAGGTACCAGTTACATTAAAGTAAGACATTGTTCATATTTTTTGGGTAAGAACAGGGATTAGTGACATGCTCTAGAACATATTCTTGTAAGAGCGACAGCTCAAAACTCAGCAAGCAAATCTCACAAGTGCTGTAAGACAGTCTGGAACCCAACGTTCATTAGGACTTGCACAGCACACAGTCTACCATTAGAAACGTCTAGTACCTTGAAAGCGCTACATGAACAGCTGGCCTATAGAGCTACCTTCCAATATGTTGTGCAAAGAGTGAAAATAGAAAGCACAAACAGTCTCTAGAACATTGTGTTTGAACATGTAGAACTTAGAGAATAAGAATGGTTCTAGGACATATTGTCTAAAGTTGTAAAATTGCCGCCCGGGAAGCGTCTATTGCAATTCGTAGGAAGAAATGTTCCAGACCCCCGGAGCAGGCCCTGCAATGTGTTGCACCATTAACTAGAACCCAGCGGTTAGACACAGGCGGTGGAACGCATTGGTTGAAGAATAGAAAGGCTTCAATCGATAGGAAGCTGTGGAAAGTGGTGTTCAAAGATATAGTGCCACAGTCTAAGAAGAAGGCGCTATGGAGATTCGTGCTAAGAGCTGCAGCAGAACCACATGGCACTATCTATAAAGTGCTGTGCAAACTGTTGGAATCCGTAGCGTTGGTGCAAATTCTAAGCCATGTAAGACGCAGAGCAGAAACTTATAACTGTGGTGCAGACTCCAATGTGCTTTACAGAGACGTGAAACTGACATCTCGGGAGCTCAGTCTAGAACTCCATTCAAGCCACGGAACCCAGAGACCTGGAGGAGAATCTAGAACGTGCTGGACAGACAGCAGGATTCACAGCTCCGGCCCAGACTGCAGAGTCAGCTGGACTCCCATCTGGCACCCGGAGCTGCGGGTCAGACGGGTTCACCCTCAGCATCTGGAGCCCAGAGCCCTGGAGCCATCTTCACAGGAAGGCACTTTCACAAGAACTACATAGCCTTAGCATGAGGGGCACCCATCGCCCAGCCCCCGGAGGTTGTTACCGCCAGCACACGCTGCCTGCCCGCACCCGGCTCCCCTGCCTTCCTTCAAGGGGGTTACTGTGGCTTTAGATCACCAGGCGCTACTCTACGGAGGTTCGAGTCCGGCCCGGAACGGCAGGATAATGATAATAAAAAAGCATCCAAGTCTAGAAAAGGCTTGCGAAGGAACTAATATATATAAAAGTGCAGCGTGTGTGCGAGGTGGATGCGCAGGAGTTTAGCAGCTCAATGGTGAGTGATGTGCTAGTGAAAGAAGCGGAGGACGTCCCCAGTGTGCCTCACATCAGACTTGCGTTGGAAGTTGGGGTGGGGCAGGTGCTGCAGCATCAAAGGGCATAGAAGAGACTACATTTCTTAGGGGACACGGACAGCCTTGGGGAGAGCTGAACCTGGGTCTGGCCTGGCTCTAAGAGCCAGATCATGAGCCGAGCCATAAAAGATGTAACTCGGGTAACAAATGTGAGGAAAATGGTAGACTAGAAGATAGAAAAACATGGATTTTTCATCATATTAAAGTGTTTCAATGGCGAGTAAACGATTATTTCATGGAACTGAGTGATGTTTATTGAAAGTAATATTTTTAAACATGAAACATTCAAGAATACCGCCGTAGCTGTACGATTTTGCCACAAATTATCCAAAACTTGTCAGCTTCGGGTGAGGTCCTGCTATAAATTGAACCACAGCCTGGCCCAATTGCTTTGTACTAGTCATCTTCAAGTGAATCCAGTGATCCCACGCCCAGCAGCACTAATTTCTGGGGACCGTTACATATTTTTCCCCAACAAACTTTCATCCTGAGCCACAGACAGAAAACAATGCACATCTTCTGAGCTAAGCTTTGAGCCCCGGCACTTATTGTTTTACAAATTAAGCACTGTTTCCCGCGGTATTTGGCAATTGTTAAGTTGCCAAATGAAGATGAACGCTGCAGTCTACAGCAAGAAGATTCCATCTTTTCACAAAAATTAACTTTGAGAGGTTGACCCAGCTGCACATGACCAGCTTTCGCGGTGGCACCTGGTGCAACATTCTTTTTGGTGCCCTCCTCTCATAGCTCTCTTTTCCACAAGTTCACCCACTGCCACTCTCCAAGAGTGCCCCTCATCTCTCCATAGACCCTCTCTCATATATATTTCATTTATTTTATAGTGCTTCTCATACCAGTGTACGATGTCGGATCACTTTACATCACGCATATATTACACAGACATGAAGGCTTATAAGTGTGTAAATCAGAGTACAGGAAATGTTACATAAAACAATGGGGATTACAAGGTGTAGAACTACCATGTCATTCATGCTAGCAGAATGTATGTTTTTAGAGTGTTTTGTCTAGTGAAGCGCAAACTCAGGATTCTCAGTCAGTCATATTCACTTTATTCGGTTAATAAAAACCATAGAAGTACACTCCAAACATCTCCTACAACAATATTAAAACATATACAAGGGTCATATTAGAGTAATCTTAGGCACCATAAAAATTCAGCAAGAAAAAGGTCCTCAGCCTTTTGGTTGTTTAAAAACTCAGGATTTTGAAAGCACACGTCGTGTTGAGACTCTGCATTTCTTTTGTTAATAGAACGCAGCTGCAGGGCTGATTGTGTGCCTTTCGAAAGCATTCATGTGCAGCGCCTTGTACATGCATAACTGCTGCAGCGAATAGCATAAATACTTTCAAAAAGGCTCACAATCTGCCCCGCAGCCATGCTCCTATTAACAGTGATGGCACTTGACTTGTGTGAATGGCCCTCTTCCACACTACATGTTTTCCTGGATGTCACACACTTCACAAACTATCTGACGGGATATCCACACATTACTCCGTAGCTTGCACATCAAATTATAAATATGTTATGTAATTGTGTATATATGCGATCTTGTATAGGCTCCTAACATTTCCCCACCCTATGAACAGTGCTCGAGTTGAGGATCTTTAGTAAAATCGTATTACGGTACCACCATTGGAGTCCTGTGCTTTTCTGAACCCGAAGTGTACTTGCCTGTGTAACCAATTCATGTCTTGGCATGTGTATCTAAATTGAAAACCTGCTTTAAGACCATTCATGTGGTGCTGCATGTGTGGAAATGCACTGTCTTTTCACTTTTTTTAAGCAAAAGTTTGGAGTGATATTTGGCGCTGCACCCCCACGTGTGGTCTGGTTCCTGGCGCACATAGTCTTGGTTGTAGCGCACAGAGACCTTACACTGCCGCACACAGAGGAAAAAATTAGAGGGAACATTGCCTATGACTCTTCGAATAGAATTTGCATCTGGGCATTGGCATACATTTGAAAGAGCACCATATGTTGAGGTGAGACTTGTGGTATACCATAGGATTCCTTCTCAGATGATGATGTTGCCAAACAAATGTATTATTGTTCGCTGCAATCACAGCTGAAGGTGTAGATCCAATCTAGAGCTTTCCTGGTGTTGCATGCATAGTTCTGAAGCCTTCTCAAAAGCAATTCATGGTCAGTTGTGCCTTACACAGAAGAAGCAAAAGTGAGGTCAAGCATATCGGACCCAATTGCCTATAAGGATTGTGATTATTACTTGAGGTGGGTACTTAACCCCCTCAACTAATAACACATTTCCTTGCACAGCCTAAAGTACATTTTAACAAAGTTACTTTACTGCTAAAGTTATCAAAAATCTTAGTCAGATTTTTTAAAACTAAGCAGAAAATAACTTTTAAGCATTTTTTCAGCCCTTCATAAGCGAAATTGTAAAATAAAGCTTTTAATCCGAAGTAGGCCTTTAGGGAAAAGTCTAGTCTGGCCTACATAGTAAACCCGTTCTTGGGTTTTATTTCACTATGAGGGCACACTAACCCAAATATGTAGTGTGCCCTGGTTATTTATTTTTACATATTAGCACCATGCCCTGAGGGCTTACAAGGCACACTTAAGGGATGACTTTTCAATTTATAAAAATAGGCTTTTCCTACATGGCAAATATTTTTTCCCGCCCATGTATCACTCCAGTGCATCCAAAATGCTGCTTGGCTAAAGCACAGTAGTGCTCTTGGCAGAAATATTTAATACTGTTTAGCAGTGGTAAAAGCGCATAGTCCAAAAAACAAAGCAAACGGTCTGGAAGGACCATGCTGAAAAGGCGGATTTGCTACGAAGGGACTTTAACTTGGTCAAGGATGACAATGCTGATAGACCCAAAGGGAACCATGCTGCCTAAGAAGTTAAGGACAACTGATGGATGACGTAGGCCTGTGAGACTTTGAAGATAGGGATAGAAGAATGACCAAGAGTATACACTTCTGCCATGTCCACACATTGCTTTTAAGAACAGATTTTATCTTTGTGAGCAACCCTCTGACTCATATTGGGTGTGGTTCTGACCTGGGAGTGATTAGAATCATTTGGTATTATGGAAATAATTGTATGTTAAAAGCAAACTACCAACGTTAGCTATTAAAAGAGCAGAATTGAATATATAACCCCTCAATCAAAATTCTTAGGAATTAGGAAATAATCCAGGTCTTACTTAGCATGAAAGCCAACAGTCGAAAATGAAAAGACATACATTATGGAGGTAGTTACCCTCTCTGGCATTCTGGTGTTAAAGGATGAGAAGTGAGGTGCTTTCCATTCTAGAAGGAATTGCCTCTGGAGTGATATAGTCCATTTGTGTTGTGGTTCTGTGCTCTGCCAACTCTCTTGCCTTCAAAGGGAAGAACTAAAAGCTTCCATTGCACAGTTGGAAGGCTCTCAAGTTTAATAAGGTGACTGACCCTGATGACTTCACTGGTGGTGGGCGGTGTGGAGTGAGGTTAACAGTTAGTATTGTTTCTAACACTGAATTTGACCACCTGGTTTAACTCCTTCAGGTATTCAGGCATATTTACTCCTTTGATGGGAGATGCAGATATTTGCTGTCTTCCCCATGCCAGAAATGGACATTTTGCATCTTACGAGCCCATAGCTCTTAAGATCAATACTAAACTTTTTATGAAGGTCTTTGCAATGCACCTAGAGGACTTCCTACCTGTAAGAATTGACTCTGAGCAGTCAGAGAGAAGAACAAGTTACTTACCATCAGTAATGCTCTTTCTTGGTGGTTACTGTAGCTAACCACAAATTCCTCACCTTTTGAACTCCCTAGGCACTAGACTGGATCCACAATTGTTTCATAGTAACTGCTCCCGCGTGCCAGTAGGTGACACCATTGCACTCCACATCGACCTCACTCTGTCTCCAGAAGTGATAGAACAGAGAAGTATATAGGTGCCACCTCTGCACAATAATTCAGTTTACCTTTGAACTCCTCAGTCTCCTCAGACATGGATCATCCGTGACAAACTGGAAGAATGATGTGTGAAATATAACTTAGGACCTATTGTGTACTCTAAATATCTACTTCACTGAACGGGAAGAAAGAAAGGAAGTGTGGGATCTGCAGTTAGAATGAGTATCCACCCAAAAAAGTATTACCAAACGTAAGCAATTTGTTCTTTTCATTGATACTTCTAACAGCAGATTCCTTACCTTCTGATTAGACACCTAAGCAGTACTTCCCAAAAGATGTAGGGTCTGAGGAGTGGACGTACAGCATGAAGTCCAGCACTACACAGAGGGCAAAATGGCTCTCCCTGAAGACTTGACTGTCGAGACAGAAATGTCTGGTGAAGGTATGTGAGGATGCCCATGTAGCAGCTTAGCAAATGTCCAACACCTAAACAGCTCTCGCCAACGCTGAGTGGTGACCTCGGGTGTGTGGTGGGAAGGGCCCAATGGCTCTTAGGAGGCTTGTTTATGGGCAGGGCACAACATATCTTTATGCACAGGAGAATCCACCTGGACATGGTTTGCTTATGGACTGCATTTCCATTCTTTACACCTGCAAAACTGATAAAAAAATATGTTGATCCGGTGCTCTTTGGTGCTGTTTTGTGCAATCAATTTAACAGTTAAGGACTCATTTCGGGTCTAGTCGGTGAAGCCTCTCCCCCTTCTTAGAAAGGTGAGGCATAGTAAAAAAAAAAAAAAAAGGTAAAGTGATGGAATTTCCCATATGGAAGGTGATACCACTTTTGGCAAGAAGCAAGTGCGAGTTTGCAGCACTAATTTATTTGGGGGAAAAGCCCAGACAGGACCTGCAGCTCAGTGACAGGGCGCGCAGAAATAACTGCAATGAAAAAAATAATTTTGATGGTCAGCATTCTCAGAGAACAACTGTGAACTGCACATTAAGAAAGTAAGAACCGAATTCAGGTTTCACTGAGGCATAATGAAGGGTGCAGGGGGAAACACGTATGTAAGACCCTTCTAAAAGAACATGTATCCCCGACCTGCAACAATTGTTTTCAACCACCGCCATCACTTTCGCAAACACTCCACGGATAGAGGTGAGGCTGAAGGGTAGGTAGTTCGGCAAACTGGAAGTGCTTTGGCCCCATCACCACTGCATGATGTGTCTGTGGACTGCAGGACTGGGACCATGAAAGTAAGTATCCTGCAATTCTAGGTCATCCAGTCCCATGCATGCAAAAACTGTTCAACATCTTGAACCTGTCTGCTTTCCACCTTTTCTTAGCACCAAAAAACATAACAGGAGCAGCACCCCTTCACCTCCCTAATTCTCTGCCTCCAGAAACCCTTTAAATCAGCCCTTTGGCCACCAGCGACCAAACTTTCTACAAAAGGATGAAGACACGATCTGCTGAAGTTACCAAGAACATGTGGGAAATGTAGGAAGCTGGCTCTTTATATGGTATACCAAAAAGAGGTATATCGTGCAAAGAGACCAGGTATTCCCTTATGAATGGACAGGGCATGCTCTAGCAACCCCAAGGTGCTCTTCTAGGGGGTAGTGTGGTTGAGCAGCCTCAGGCTTATCAGAGATGAGTGTTAGACATCTGCAAAATACACACACAATCAATAAATGATGCACACGACTCAATAAGGAGACCCACACCAATTTATTAAAAAAGTAACATGTATCTTTATATATGTTTAGGCACCAGAATTAATATGATCAGGTAAGTATGTTTTGGGAAAGAAATTCTTTACGTTTTAAAAAGTCGACAGTGTATTTTTCAGAGGCTGCAATGTTATCCTGTGGGAGAATAAACAAATATGGCATACAGGGAGGGTACAGCGACTTACGAGACCAATCTCCTGGACTTAAGGTAAGTATGGGGCAAGGTCTAAGGCAGCACCAGCAGGTCACCTCCAGCGGCACTAGGGTGGCAGGGTGCAGTGAGGCAATACAGCGTCGGGTGCCCAATGTTAGTCTATGGGAATCGGTCTTCGTGAAAAGTTGCTGCAGGTTTGGACTGGGAGACCAGTCGGGCTGAACCCACAGAGGGGCTCAGGCCTTGCGATGCTCAGGGACGTGGGGACACCTTTGGCCCTCTTCTTGACGGGCGACGGATGTAGAGGAGTCTTTAGGCGTCTGGTTTTTGTTACCGGGAGCGGTAGAGAGGGCCTGGAAACAGAGGCTGCAGGTGGCAGCAAGAAGTCCACAGCGGGGAAACCCAAGGTGGGCTTCGAGTCTGGTGGGTCTGGGGACCACGTTGGTACAGTTGGCCCACTTCAGCTCAGGCTAGGCGGCTCGGGTGAGGTGGTGCTTTCTGGCGTCGGGTTTTCACTGTCTTGGAGTCTCTCAGCTCAGTCTTTGGTAGCTGTAGGGAAGCAGCTCTGGTGTTCCACAGGAGTTTCTGGTTCTTGGTCGAAGTGCTGGCAGTTCTCCCAGGATTTGGAGAGAGAGCAGCTGCAGGACAAGTCGTCTTTTGGCGCAATTGTCAAAGTCAGCAGGCAGGCAGGGTTGGCGCCAAGTCAGATGCTGGGGCTTCTGTTCTTGCGACTCTTCAGGTCTGTCGTCTTCTTTCAGGTCGGCAGGATCTGATTTCTTAGTGCTAGGGGCTCCCCTAAATACCAGATTAAGGTGTGTTAGGGGAGTGTAGGGTAGTAGCCAATGGGCTAGCTACCCCTGGGGTCACTCCGCCCCCTATATGACCACTTCCTGTGGGAAGTGGGCATAACCCTGTCCCAGAGTTCCTAAGTTTGCCATCATAAAGATGGCAGAACCTGAAAAGTTATGTTCACTTCAGTCAGCCCACCTTAGGGGTGGTCTAGCCTGGGGGTGGGCATGCCTACCCGACTAGCTAATTTCCCCACCTTTCCAGGTGCCAAAGGACTTTGGACAAAGGGAGTCAGCTTCCTCTCCTGTGAGGGGAGCCAGCTTTGCATTTCAAAGGCAGTGGCTTCTTTGATGTTCCCCTGCCTTGGAATGCTAATCAGCAGGGCATCCTGTGGGAAGGGGTGTGAACACCCTCTTCCCAAGCAGGCTTTGTTTATGACTTCCTGAGAGCAAAGGCCCTCACCCTTTGGAGTCAGAAGCTAGTCTCTGGCAGCAGGCTGGCTGACAGAAACCAGTCAGTCGACACCCCGGAGGCTGGTAGGTTTTCAGGGGACAACTCTAAAGTGCCCTCTGGGTGCATGCATTAATAAATCCAACACTGGAAACAGTGTGGGCTTATCAATACGAGATGTTTGATACCAAACATCTTTGGGTTCAGCGAAGCCATCATGTAGCTGGGGAACTTGTTTTCACCAGTGTCCAGCACAAGTTTTAAAATGGCTTCCCTGATCACTTGTACTGGCAGTAATGGGACGGACCAGCACAGGGGCATATCTGCTCATGCAGATAGGTCCTCACATGTAATATAATGCACCCTGCCTTAAGGCTGTAAGGTCTGCTGCAGGGGTGACTTACAAATATTAAATGCAGTGGTAGGGGACATGGCACAACGGATGTGTGACATGTCGCGTTTTCACTTTTGTCTGCAGCAAGACATGCAGCCTGCAATGGCAGTCTGCCTGTGCTTGGTGAGGGGTCTCTTAGGGTGGCACAATAGGTGCTGCAGAACTTAGGGACCCTCTTTAGTACCTCGGGTCCTAGGTACCAGGTGTACCACTTACTAGGGGCTTACAGGGAGTGCTAAAGGTATTGCCCATTGGGGTAGAATGGCACCGTTTTAGGAAAGAGATCTGGCACAGGGGACCTAGTTAGAAGGGACGCAGTGCACTTCCAATCAAAATCACATCGAATACCAGGCAAAAAGTGGGGGGCGACCAAGTTAAAAAGGGCACTTTCCAACAGGAAATTAGGGAGAGTGGATGTGAAGGGGAGGGCATAACCAAGTTGAACGATCTGCAGCACCCACTGGTCCAAACAGACAAGTTACTTACCTTCAGTAACGCTCTTTCTGGTAGAGACTTTATCTAGCCGCAGATTCCTCACCCACCCTACCATCCTCCCCGTTTTATGACTGCACTAAATCCATTAATAAGAGCCTAAGTCTAGGAATCTGCACACTGGTAGCCAATTTGCTCTTAAGGTGCCACACCTGGGGTTGCAGACAGCCTCAAAAGCAACTGACGTCAGTGCACAGTGGTGGCTCCAATATAGGCTCTGCACGTTAATTCTGGAGCAGAACGGCATCAGTGTGGAGCTGCATGGCGCCACCTCACTGTGCACTGAAGTACTGCTGAAAAGTTTACTAATCCAGCCTGCTGCCTGGGGAATATTCAAAAAGTGAGGAATCTGCAGCTCAAAGTCTCTATCACAATTACAGCAGACTAGCTAGGCAGGTGAAAAACTCTGTCCTGTACCGGTTGTGTTTGACCATGGTAGGGTGAATCAAAGCAGTTTGTCCACAGCTGCAGCAGGGGAGGAGATAGAGGAAACTGCTACCCCTAGTGTTTTCAGTCTCTGCCATCATCACATCCTCTAGAGCCTGTAAGTTTTCTATTTGCTGTTGCAAGGGAGGTAGACGAGGACTCAAGAGTATCTTCTGATTTTTTTTATTTTTTATTGTTGACAAAATTGGCAGGCCTAACAAGTGTGCCTTAGTACAGCTATCATTAAAACGCTCCAGCATAGAATCTAATTTGCCAAAAAGTCTGCAACCCTCAAATGACATATCCTTAAGGGATGCCTACACATCACCAGAAAATTCTGTGGCACACATCCAGGCTTGACGCCTGATCATGACACTGGTGCCCATGGCATAATCCACACAGTCTGTCATATCCAGGCCATCACTCAAGACATTTTACTGGGTCCCATAAGCCTTGGATTGTCTGAGTGAAGGCGTTCATAAATTTATCAGAGCTAGCTCGCAAAACCTCGCCGGCCATAACCCAAGCTGCATTAATTTTAACACTCCAATAGGCAGATGGGGAACAGGCATCTCAGGACCATGACAGTGGAACCGAAGACATAAATCAATGCTTCAATTCTCTACTATAGAACGTAACGCAATGCGCTAGGGCTTACCTTACTAGATGAAACTTGAACCGTCAAGGGCTCAGGAGTCAGGTGTTGAGTCAAAAAGGCTGGATCTACAGGCGCAGCCCATGACGTCTAACTACGTGCAACTTACTGGGAGAGTTGAACATGGCTTTGACCAAGCGGCCATCAAGTTTTCCGTTAGGATCAGCTACGGTTCTTAAGTCAGTAAACTTACTTTAGTATCTAAGGTAGGTAGCTGTAGGTCCAATACTTCTGCTTCTCTGGGGACTACTGTGCAAAAAAGACACTTTGGGGACTTCAACTCTGTCTCTGAATAAGTTTCTAGGCCACTGGCATTCTGTAGATCTCAATTTAGGTCATCATCAGTATAATGAGGGGAGCAGCAATTTGTCTGCCTCCTTATGGTTATCCTCATCTTGCCGAACATTTTGGAGCCTTTGAATGGCGTTAGAATCTGATTCTAACAAGGCTTTTAGCCTACGATACTGGTGTTCAGGGAGATGCAGGGATTCATCCAAAGTTGGTGGCTGTGCCATGGTAATCTCATACAGATATAGCTTGGCGCTGGACAAGGACAGCTCCAAATTGCACATGGACATCAGATTTGGTATGGGTATAAATGGAGTCAGGGCTAGCGTAATGGTGGACAGAACCGAAATGGCCACTAGCACATGAGTGGAGGCATGGGGGAGTAGATGCATGGGCAGGCACCAACAGAGAGACGGAAGTTGGCGCCAATGTTGGACCCTTGGGTGGAAGTCAGACTGATTGTTCTTGGGGCCCTAAAGCACTCTAGATGGAGATGCCATTGCAGCATAGCCTCATTAAAGGCCCCTATCTGCTGAGGGGCCGAAAATGGCCCAGGGAACTCAGAGAGCGCCATGACAACCCTGGGATCAGGCTCGGAGTCGGACAATGGCAGCAGAATTGGGTCTTCGGGATGCCAACTGCCATACTTCTCCCCAGTGCAGGAGTGGCAAAACGGGGATGAGTCCTGTAGTTTGAAGATACATTTTTACAGGCATTTGTGATCAACTTGCCTTCACACATTAGGAACACTAAGCATATATTAAACATTCTCAATGACATCATTTGGGATCCCACGATGATATTTGTTACCTTGGATGTAGTGTCGCTTTATACAAACATTTCCCACCAACATGGCTTATCTGCACTGTGACATTTTCTTTACAAAAGACCGATAGAACTTATGGAAAATTCAGAAATTCTGATCTCCATGTCACAATTGATTTTAGAGCATAATGTCTTTTTGTTCAATGGAGAATGGTATTAGCAGATCTGCCGAACTGTGATGGGTTCCAGATTTGCGCCGGTTGTTTGCCTGCCTTTTTATGGGTTGGTTTGAGACAGCACATATCTGGGGCCCCTCGGGAGTTAAGTGGCAAGACTTTATTTTCTACTTTGGAAGGTATATTGATGATTGTTTAATGATTTGGACTGGCAGTAAGGAAGATTTACAAGAATTCTTTACATACATGAATGACAACATATTTAATATGGCTTTCACCATGACACATAGTCGGGACAAAATGGTATTTCTGGACATTGAACTATATATTGACCAAGGGAAAATCAATAGTAAGATGTACAGAAAAAGTACGTCCTGCAATTCTGTATTACATGTTAGAAGCTCACATCCAAGAATTCAGATTGACTCAATCCCCTATGGGGAATTGTTCAGAGTACGTAGATATTGTAGTGACAATACTGAATTCGAACGCACTGTTGCGGATATTGAACAAAGATTTTTGGCCAGGGGCTACAGAAAGGATGTTATCATTAAAGCTAAGAATAGATCACTGAAGCTAAAATGGAGTGACACCTTTAAGGACAAAAAAAGAAGAGAGAGAGAGTACATCTTTTATTAGACTTGTGACGGGTTACCACCCATGGTCACATAAGATATACAATATACTCAAACGATATTGGTATTTGCTTACATCAGATCGAACATTACAACCATATATTCTGAGATGTCCTAGCATTACTTATCGCAAGGGTAGAACTATACGTAACATACTGAGTCCCAGTTACCCTAGGGCACATGATGTAGATAATAGGTGGTTACACAAATTAAATGAGGGTTCATTTAGGTGTGGAAACTGCAGCATGTGTAAATTATCTGTAAATGGAATTAAGGAATTTGACTACAATGGTTCAAGAAAGTACTCCATATGTACACATATTGACTGTATGACAAAATTTGTTGTTTATGTCAATATTTGCAAATGTGATAACATTGACGTAGGCAGTACTATTAGATCTCTGAAAGACCGGATTGCAGAGCACTTCAGAGCTTTAAAGAATTTGGACGACAGATATCCTATTGTTATTCATGCCACAGATTGTGAAGCGCAATGTAAACAATTTAGTTTTAAATGTCATGGTATTGAATCTGTACTGTCTGATGTAAGGGGTGGCAACAGGTAACTTAGACTCAGACAAAGTGAGGCACAGTGGATTATGAAGTTACGCGCTGTGGATAAGGGCCTCAACATTGATAATGAGTTACAATCCTTCTTGGGTACATGATGTGCATGTGGACTCACTTTTTCTTACTGTCCCTCACTCAACTACAATCTTACCATTACATTTCACCTCTTTCCTCTGATAGCTGAAAAAATTGGATTAGACTTTAGTAAAATACTTTATGATTTGTTTTGAGTATGGTCATATCTATGCTGTCCTCCATTAGACTGAATGATATATAATTGGATTATTCTTCATATGTTGCTTTTGATTAATTTAGTTTTAACTCGTTGCCATTATTCATATTTTGACATACAAGTGATATCATACTCTTAGTGTGTTATGAAAAATACACTATTGTTATGAGAGTAATTTTAGTATATCATGGCGCTGAGGTAACTGGTTTGACTACATACCAGGGAGAAATTTACTTCCAAATTCTTGATTTGCGCGTCATATGATCAGTTACTGACGTATAACAAGTTTACTGTTGCATTATAGCCTTGTCTGTATAACAGTTGTGTCATTTTATTATCGATTACTATTTTATATGTTAATTTGGAAAGATATGGAGACGTTATTGTGGCGGATATTAGAATATTTGTAAACTATATATAGTTTTTACAAACTTGCGTATTTACTATAGATAGAATTTTCAAGATGGCGCGCATCGGAACGCAGTTACCATAGGCCATTATCGAGTGCAAGTTACCATGCGATATTGTCATTACTGGCGTGTCTTCTGAACAAGAATACGAATATAATGAATATTACACTGATGTGACATTAGGCATGAATGAATTTGCTATTCCTCTTATTTGTGCTAATTTACTTACCAGCTTTGGATGAATTTTAGAGTTTAGAGGACGTACTTCGGTATTGCTATTGTCCGCCCTCGATGTTGATTATTTGGAAGACTTGGGTATAAAAAGACAGTCCAAGATGGAGCGGTTGCGAGACGCCATTGAACCACGAGGAGTACTCTCCTGAATTATTGGTACGTTTCAAAGCATTGAGTTTTCATCTTTGACCGGGTTTACTCTCACATTTTAGCTTAGTACTTGTATTATTATTTTCGCACATTTGACAAGGTTAGCTGGAAAGTTTTACTCGATCTCGTTATTTATGGTGGATAGAAGAGCCTTTATGCCATTCCTCATTACGTTTAGGTTATTGAATAAGGTGTTCTAATACTCTGTTGCCTATTGAGTATATTTTATATAAATTATGGTTTGGCCCGGAATGTACTACATGGTGACCATAGCGTTTACTTATTTTTCAGGAAGCGCATTTACCTACTTCTACTGAATTAAATTAAATGACTAAGAGGATATGGATATAACTTATGCTTGTCCTTAAACTATGATGTTTTTGGCGAGTCATCATTAGACTCTCTTTCTTATGGGATCATTATAGCATGATAGTTGTGTCTCTCTTTTCTTCCTTTTCACGCTCGGGTTCGCTTCTTTTAATTTGCTCTTCATAGTGTTGTGCAAAGGTGACTTTATATGGTGCAATCTGGGTAATAGTCCCTGGTTAAGGTATGTGTGTCTATTCCCGCCCACTCCCCTCTTTTTATAACCAGTATTTTTCACATTTGGGTCACTTACCTGTTCTTGCTTTCCTTGTTTCTGCGACGTTTTGAGTGACACCACACTAATATAAGTTTGAGGTTATACCTAGGATAATTTGGGTTTACCTGTTTATTTGTAGCCCATAGGAAGTCAGTGGACAATTCCACAAGACAAAACACGTGCTGGCTGAAGTTGTTTTCTGATGGCTGAAGTTACTCTCTGATGGAAATTGCTGTAACTAAAGCTGAATTTGAAATAAACAATATTGAAAACTGGAGAAGATCTCTACGGAAATACTTTTGTGGACTTATATTGTAATTGGACAATTGCTCAGGATACTCACCTCTATTTGTTCCATATATGTAGACGCGTGTCTATAAATCTAGTAACGTCAGGTGGCCGTTCCTTATTATCCTTTGAGCAGTTTGAGAAGTTTTTGCTGTGTGACCCTTTACGACCTAGCGCAAAATTTACCCAGCCACCAATCTTTTCACTGTATGAGTCCTATTTTGACTTCTTACAATGGAGGGAACAACATGGCCCTCAGTATCACCTTCAACTTACCAGAAGATGGCGACCTAAAGTGGGACCGGAATCTGTAGTGAGAGTTGACTTGTCACTTGGAACTGGAGTGGTCTGATGTTTGGAGCACGAAGTACCTCGCTTTTTATTCAGCAAAGGATAGCGTCTCCACTAGGCATGGGCAGAATTTTGATTAAGCCGGAGTAAGTTCTATAATTCCGCGTTACTTTTTGCTGCAGAATTACCGATAATTATGCGATTACTCCTCCGTGCATAATTAAAAATAAATTCAGTGGAAAATCCTACCCCAAGAGCACATTTAGTGAGTGAGAGCGGCTGCTCGTGCTCGCTATTCATGTTCTGTTGCACTTAGCATTATTTGTTAGCAAAAAAAAAATGCATCCTTGCGTCAATTTTGGACGCTAGGTGCCATTTGTGGGCTAAGAAATATTGCTAAACACAGAATTACTCTTCTTGCGTAATTCAAGCATAATCTCATGGAATTCTTAGCTAAGTTTGCCTGACTACACATGAGCTACACCTACCCCATTCCACGTACCCTCCCTGATCCACTTAGAGTGCATCATGGAGAACATGTCACATGACTGAGTTATGCCCAGACCCTAGACATCACCGGCAGATATTGTGTGGATCCATGATCAGCATCTGCTTCCTGCAGCCGTGCTACGGTTTGAAGCCTGTGGTTTTGTGAAGGACATTCCCCAAGCACACTGCCTTTTTTGCAGAAAAACATAATTTTTGCGTCAGTGAAAACTGACAAAGTTGGAAGCAGAGCTCTGGATCCACGGCAGAGGGCTCAGAAAAGAAAGAACTGATGATACTGTGAAGTGGAGGTGCCTATATACGGCTCTTTGCCATCACTTGCAGACGTAGAGCAAGGTCGCCATGGAGTCTAATATTGCCAAATGCTGGTGAGCAGGAGTAATTATTATGAAATGCAGAGACAGAATATTGTGTAAAAAAATATTGAGTCGCACAAATATCGAGTCATTAATATCGTGGTTCAGAAATATCGACAGCAAGAATATCGTGGTCAAGAATATCGACTTAAGGTAGGTAATATCGATTTTAAAAATATCGAAGTGTTTAATATCGTTTGTAAAAATAGTTAAAAATATCGTTTTTTTATTAATGTTATGTATTTTAGTATATATTTTATATGTACGTGATGTATGTTTTTTGAATAAGAATTGTTTGTATTTTTAATATATGTGTTACATTTTTAGTAGTTATTAATTTTTTTAATTTTAATTTTGCATTTTTAATTCCGTTGTGGGTTTATTGGGGAATAGGGTGGGAAGTAATTTAATTATATTAAATTTATTGATTATTTTTTATTTATTAATATTTGTTTGATTGAGATGTTATAGTCTTAAATGTGTAAAGTAATTTATTATTAATTATAAATTGGTTAATTAATTTTAATTAATTGGTAATTAATTATAGTAATTGTGTAATTAATTTTAGGTGTGTTGTGGTGTTTATAGGTGTAAAGGGTGGGAAGTAATTTATTTTTAATTTATTAATTAATAATTGGTTGTTAATTTTAATTGGTAATTGATTATGGTAATTGTGTAATTAATTTTAGGTGTTTGTTGTGGTGTTTATAGGTGTAAAGGGTGGGAAGTAATTTATGTTTAATTGATCAATTAATAACTGGATGTTAATTAATTAATTGGTAATTAATTATGGTAATTGTGTAATTAATTGTAGGTGTGTGTTGTGGTATTAATAGGAGTAAACAGTGGTTAGTAATTTGTAATTAATTAATATATAGTTGGCAATTAATGTTAATTATCTGATATTTATTATGGGTAATTGCTTATTTGTTTGTGTTGTTTTTACTTTTAAAGGGGTAAAGGGTGGGTATTAAATACATTTTAATTACTTTATTATTAGTTGTTAATAGGTTTTAATGTAATAATAAATAATATTGTTTTATTATTATTTCATAGTTTAATTTAGGTGTGTGTTGTGGATATTAAAGTGTTAAAGAATGTGTAGTCAATGTTTATTAGTTTTTTTACTAATGATATTTTTTTATTGATTATTAATTATGTTAATTATGGAAGTAAATTTAATTAAAAATGTTGAAGTGTTTTGTTATTGGTGTGGTGTTATAGGGTAGGAAATAAAATGAATACATTTATGTATTAATTAATTTTTTTGTTTGTAAATATTTTCTAGTTTAAAAGATTTTTTTTTATAAATGTATTTATTTTATATATTTGTAGGTTTTTGTTATATATAATTAATATTATGTTTTCTTTTTATATATTTAATATATTTGATTTTTTCATTTTTTAAATATTGTTTATATTTTTGTTTTAACTGTTTGAGTGTGAATATTAATTTTTGTCTCTCCGCTATCCAACACTTTCCCTGCTGTTGCACTCACTGGAGTTGGAATAGTAATTTTTACCCCTCCGCTATCCAACACTTTCCCTACTGTTGCACTCACCGGAGTGGGAATAACATTTTTTACCCCTCCGCTATCCAACACTTATCCTACCGTTGCATTCAGTGGAGTGGGAATAGTAATTTTTGCCCCTCGCTATTCAACACTTTCCCTACTGTTGCTCTCCTTGGAGTGGGAATAGTACATTTTACCCCTTTGCTATCCAACACTTATCCTACTGTTGCACTCACTGGAGTGGGTATCGTAATTTTTACCCCTCCGCTATCCAACACTTACCCTACTTTTGCATTCACTGGAGTGGGAATAGTTATTTTTACCCCTTTGCTATCCAACACTTTCCCTACTGTTGCACTGATTGTATTGTGAAATGTAAGTTTAAATATTTTTTATTAGTTTAATGTTTTAATTTATTATAGGTTTTTGTTTTTTTATATTTTAAATCATTAATATATATTGTTATTTTTTATATTATTTTAAACTTTCAACAAATTCAAAGGAAAATGCTACTTACCCAGTATGCATCTGTTCTTGGCATATAGAGCTGTAGAGTCGTATGCTATGCATAGATCGCCATCTAGTGTTGGGTCCGGATGTTTGCACTTTGTTTTTCTTCGAAGAATTCTTTGCAGTCACGAGGTAGGGGACTCCTCCTTTCGGTGATAGTGCGTATGGGCATCGACTCCATTGTTAGATTGTCTTCCCGCAGAGGGTGATAATGGAGATAGTAGGAGTAGTAAAAGGAGATGTCCATGATTGCATGTATCTAAATAAGATGTTACTGCAACAGGTATAGGTACCCGGAGAGGTGGGTGGGCGCATATGACGCTACATCCAAGAACAGATGCATACTGGGTAAGTAGCATTTTCCGTTCAAGGCATATGAGCTGTAGATCATATGCTATGCATAGACTATATAGCAGTTATCTCCCAAGCGGTGGCAAACCTGTATCTGTTGCAGTGGTCTGAAATAGTGTACGTAAAACTGCCTGGCCCACTCTAGCTTGTTGTCTTGCTAACACATCTACACAATAGTGTTTTGTGAATGTGTGAGGTGTAGACCATGTTGCAGCATTGCATTTGTCATCTATGGGTATATTTCCTAAGAATGCCATAGAAGCCCCCAGTTTGCGTGTAGAGTGTGCTCCAGGGGGAATTGTTAATGTTCATTTTGCTTAGCATATTTGAATGCACTTCACTATCCACCTTGCAATTCCTGATTTTGATATGGGATTGCCTTTGTGTGGTGGAGCAAAAGCGACAAAGAGTTGATTTGTGTTACGGAAAGGTTTTGTCCTTTCTATGTAATACAGCAATGCTCTCTTTACATCTAATGTGTGTAGGGCACGTTCTGCTACTGAATCTGGTTGAGGGAAGAACACGGGTAACTCAACAGATTAATGTGAAAAGCAGAAATGACTTTAGGAACCAATTTAGGATTAGTCCGAAGAACCACCCTATTTTGGTGCATTTGTAAAAAAGGTTCTTCTATAGTTAATGCCTGAAGCTCACCCACTCTTCTGAGTGATGTGATAGCCACAAGGAAAGCAGTTTTCCATGTGAGAAATTGCAGTTCACATTTGTGCAATGGCTCAAAGGGTGGACCCATTAGTCTAGTAAGGACAATGTTGAGATTCCATACTGGAGCAGGTGGACGTCTTGGGGGAATGACTCTTTTGAGTCCCTTCGTAAAGGCTTTGATAACAGGCACTCTAAAAAGAGATAGATGTTGCCTATTCTGTAGGTATGCAGCTATTGCAGCCAGGTGTAAGCGTATGGAAGTGTACGATAAATTGGACCGCTGTAGATGTAACAAAAAACATATAATGTTTTGTACAGAAGCATCGAGCGGGTTGATGTGGTTGTTATTACAGTATATTACAAACTGCTTCCATTTTGCTGCATAGCAGGCTCTTGTAGTAGGACGTCTAGCCTCTTTGATAATATTCATACAGTCTGGCGGTAGATTAAGATAGCCAAACTCTAAGACTTCAGGAGCCAGATCGCCAGATTGAGTTGACTGGGGTCCGGATGTCTTATGTCTCCATGGCTCTGTGTGAGAAGATTGGGTGTAAGACGTAATTTTTGGTGAGGAACTAGTGAGAGTTCCAATAGGGTTGTGAACCACGGTTGCCGTGCCCATGTGGGAGCAACTAGGATTAGTGTCAGGGACGCTTGTTTGAGTTTCTGAACCACTCATGGAATGAGTGGGAGAGGCGGAAAAGCGTAAGCAAATATCCCTGACCAATTCATCCATAGAGCATTGCCTTTGGACAATGGGTGTGGATACCTGGACGCGAAGTTTGGGCATTTTGCGTTTTGGTATGTGGCGAACAGGTCTACGTGAGGGACTCCCTAACGTTGAAAGTATGGAAGGAGGACATGAGAGTGAAATTCCCTTTCGTGTATTTGCTGTCTCTGCCTGCTGAGATCTGCCATCTGGTTGTCGACTCCTGGGAGATGTTCCGCTAGGAGATACATTTTGGGGAGAATGGCCCACCTCCAGATGTCTTGGGCCAAGCTGGACAGTTGGAGAGAATGTGTCCCCCCCTGTTTCTGTATGTAATACATGGCTGTCATGTTGTCTGTACGAATTAGGACAGCTTTTCCCTTTAAGTGAGTTTGAAACGCCTTGAGTGCTAGGAATATTGCAAGCAGCTCTAGGCGATTGATGTGAAACAACCTCTGGTGTTGTCTCCACCAGCCTTGCACTGTGTGCTGTTGTAGATGAGCTCTCCAGCCAGTGAGGGACGCATCCGCTGTCAGTACTATCTGGGGAACCGGGTCTAGGAACGGCCGTCCTTTTGATACATTTTGTGTGTTCCACCACTACAGAGAGCGATGAGCACGGCCGCTTACCAACACTAGATCGGTTAATAGACCGTTTGACTGGTTCCACTGATTGGCTAAGCATTCCTAAAGTGGACGCATGTGCAACCTGGCATGGGGAACGATCATGATGCAAGATGCCATCATCCCCAGCAGTTGCATATAAACCCGAGCTGGAAGTGATTGATTGGGCTGAAACTGGAGAACTAAAGCCAGAATGTTGCGAATTCTGGCTGCGTTGGGAAACGCCAGAGCTTTTGAGTATCTAAAGTGGCTCCTAGATAGTTCTGAGTCTTGGATGGTCGAAGATGTGATTTTAGCACGTTGACTGTGAACCCTAGTTGATGTAGTAACTGGATGGTTATGGAAGTATGCTTGAGACATTGTTGGTACGTGCTGGCCTTGATGAGCCAGTCGTCCAAGTATGGGAAGACATGGATGCTTTGTCTTCTCAGGTGAGCAGCTACTATCTACAACAAGAAGAGGTATGCTGTTCCTAAAGAGATCCTACAGAACATTGGATACGTGAAAAACAATAAGGTGGGTGTTCATAAAGATCGAAGAAAATCTTTTCTCCTTTCAGAAAAAGACCCTCACACACCCAGCCAGCTAAGTGTCATGCTTCATCACTGGGTCTGCTCCTTATCGGGTCGGCGCTGCAATACCCGATCGGCACCCGTGATGGGGCCTTCTTTGCGGAGATCTTTTTTCTTAGCCGTTGGGTGAAGTGCGAGTGAGGGCCCTAATGAGTGTAGATGTGAAAAGTGTGTAGTATGTGCTGTCTAAAACAGGAATTAGTGATCCATCCAAAACTATTTTAATGACAATGGTCACTAACCTGATTAAAAACCAGTAAGAGACGCACGCGTCTGCTCAAAGATTGCAGAGTTGTGTGCTCAAACTCAGGTCAACATGTTTCTTGCCTTTTGTTAAGTTAACGGCAATTCTTCAGGACCGAATCTTAAATAATCTACACTTTATGGTCGGTGGTCTGTTCAGTACACAATATAATGACCACCCATACAGCACCCTATAAAGTGGTACCTGTTGATCCAATTCAATGCCTGCAGGATAGAAAAATTGTAAAGTTTTAAAAACATTTAAAAACATCATTCAACAAGGTCATAGTCTGTAATTCAAACTCCGTACCAGGTTTTTGAGTATAACCAAGTTGTCGCAACACTGGAAAAACATTTGTGAATGATGAGCATGCTTCACACATAGTGATGTATGTGATCATGCCAGTGGCGAATATAAACAAAATCTAAAGAAGAAATATTTTTAAAGTAGCAAGGAATATGCATAAGATCGTTATAAAACAGCACACTCACCCAAATAGGGTCATGTCAAAGCCTCAAGGTGTCACAGCAGGCGTAAACACTGTCGGGTTCAGTGTCCTAATAAGGTATGAAGAAGGACATCAATATAGGCTAGGTAGAAGATTGCCAAAGCGGAGCCCGAAAGGGGAGCATCCCTATGAGAAAACAATGGCTCTCACCTGGAATACACAGTTTTATCCCACTTAATGAATGCAGGCGAGCCTCAGGGAATGAAGTGTGCCGAGCCCTCCAGTCATAAATCCCACCAAAGGTCAAGGGAAATGCACTGGCGGGCGACAACCACAACCCCCTGGTCTCTCCAGCAAACAAGGAGGGCAAAGGAGACAGTAAAGTGTGCTCAGAGAGGAGCGCGCGATGCATAGGAAACACGACCATAAAGTATCGCCATACGCTCCTTAGGCTATCCGAGAGGTAATACTCTCTCGGCTCACCTCTCTAATTCCCAAACTCACAGAGAGTAAGACCTCAAGGAGAGTGAAAACGGAGGATACGGGACACAGAAGAAGCCGGTCCCGCTTCACGGACACTCCTGGCAAAGCGGAGCACTTCCGTGTAATAAAATCAAAGTGGCAGCCAAACGAACCCACATTACCATGCTCAGTGATCACTACTCACGTGTATCGCTCCGTCCGCTCGCGGTAGACCTACCCCACACTCTGCCGGAACCGGGTGAATGTACAAACTCACTCATGTGCGAGTGATATTACCCGGCCGGTCAGCAGAGGAGGCGGGACTTCCGGTTGTGCGAGTAGAACAAAGACTAGAGCGTCAACACATACTTCCGGGTACCAATTTTGGAATCCCCATTGGATGTAAATTGATAAGGATGTCCCCAAAGTCTCTGTAATCAAAAAGCTGTATAATGGTTGGTAACTGGTCACTCAAATTACATATAGATGTATTTAATGAACCTAAAAAGTAGAGAAAGTAAGGGAATGACAAGAACTCGTGTACTAGGCAACCAATATAGTGAGGAGTCTGATAACCAACAGCTCGATGTCTAGGAGTAAATAAGACCCCATGTGGATTGAGTGTAAAAGGTAAAAATCAATAAGTCGTCAAGTACAGGACAAGTATCCAGTTATCAATGGGTAACAGTTCTACCACTAAGTAACCGTTCCACCTCTATTAGAAAGGCACGTGGTGGAAACAGAGTTATGATGTCACACACACCCGGGGAAGAGGTTATGATAAAGAGGTGTCCCTGGCAAATGGGAGAGGTATCGTCTAACGTGTGATCTAAATAAATGTCAGTATAGCTCATATCGATAAAAATACACTCAAGAATATGGCAGAACATCATCTAATTTGTTACAACAGCAATATCCAAAGTATATATGCACAACTCATGCTGTGTTATGTCAACAGACTCCAAGGTATGTCATCATTGAGTCCCTCCTTGTCAGAGGACAACCTCAGGACCCACCTCTGTTCTAGTCGGAACAGCATGTTATTGGGCATACTGGGGTGGGCTTCCAAAACCACCCACCGAAAGGAGTCAGGGGGGTGCTTGTGATCTGCAAAATGCATAGTCATTTTTGTGTTAGTTCTATGACATCTGAAATTACTCCTGTGTTCAGTCATGCGGATTTTAACCGGTCTTGTCGTCATCCCTATATATAGGAGTTCGCACGGACAGGTCAGAGCATAGATGCAGTTATTGGTGTTGCAGTTGGTGTGTTTCTTCATGACCCATTTTACCCCATTAGTAAATGTCATTTCTTTAGTAGTCTTGGTAAGAGGACAAACCGAGCAAGACCCACAGGAATAATGTCCAACTACGGGAGGGAGATCCCATAAACCTCTCTGAGCATTAGTTGTAAGGGTTTTGGGACGTGTGTGTATGAGCATATCCTTCAAATTGCTTGTGCGTTTAAACGCAAATCTGGGCTCGGGGAGATCTAAAATGCCTGTGTTCAGAATGCCCCAGTGTTTCTTAATAATGCTCCTCACTCGATTTGAGTCAGGAGTGAAAGTGGTTACACATGTAATCGTGGTGTCAGGTTCCCTGTGTCTATTCTCTAGCAGACTTTCACGATTGTTATTTCTCGCTCTTTACGAGCGAGTGACACAGTATGTTGTGGATAATCCCTCTGTCGCAAGGCTTGAGCCAAGGTATCAGATTCGATGTAGTAGTCAGCCAATGAGCTACAATTCCTTCTTATCCGAAGGAATTGACCGAATGGGAGGTTCAGTTTGAGTGCTCTGGGGTGATGACTACTAAATAGAAGCAAGCTGTTTTTATCAGTTGGTTTACGATAAAGTGTTGTAGTAATGCAGTCATGACCCAACCTGACCAGTAGGTCAAGAAAGGGTACACTGGTCTCAGAAATGGTACTCGTAAATTTCAGGAAGGGATTAAGAGTATTAATCCAACCGCAGAATTCATCACATGTTGTGCAGCTACTATCGCCAGACACTTTGTGAAGACACTGGGGGCAGTGTTGACTCCAAATGAAAGTACCTTGAACTGGTAATGTTGGCCCGCTAACACAAACCTGAGAAATTTGCGATGAGCAGGGTGGATTGGAATATGAAAGTAGGCATCCCTTAAGTCTAGAGTAGACAGAAAGTCGTCCTTTTGGAAAAGAGGCAGTACCTGTTGAAGTGTTACCATGTGGAAATGGACTGACTGTATGTAAAAATTTAGCTCCCTGAGATCTAATATTGGTCTGAGTGAGCCGTCTCTTTTGGGTATTAGGAAGTAAAAGGAGTACACTCCGGACCCTTGGTGATGTAGTGGTATGGGTTCTATAGCTCCTTTTAGAAGTAACAACTGTACCTCTTGTTTGAGGAGGTGTAGGTGATCCTGTGAAAGTTTGTATGATTTTGGAGGAATGTTTGGAGGAGTGTTGATGAACTCCAGGCAGTAACCAGAACGGATAATCTCTAAAATCCATTTGTCTGTTGTTATTGACTGCCAAGTTGGTAGGAAATCTGACAGTCTTCCCCCGACCGGTGTTAAGTGGTCAGGGGGAAGTACAGGTAAGTCACTATTTTGTATTGGAGGGGAGGTGCGTGTGTTTGAACCTCTACCTCTGCCATTGTTTCCTCTGTAACCCCCTCTGAAGTAATTTTTAGAGCCAGAGGGCTGGTTATTACCCTTGTAGGTGGATGTAGTGTCTGAGGAAGCAGTTTTGGACCCTGCTCGATAGAATGAGCGCCGAAAGGAACAACCGCCTTGTGCTGACTGAAGGGCTCCCATGGATTTGCCCACTTCGGTGTCCTTTTTCATTTTCTCTAATGAAGAATCTACCAGTGGGCCAAAGAGGTGCTCCTTATCAAGAGGTGTATTTAGTATGGAGGTTTGGACCTCTTGCTTGAACCCAGATATACGTAGCCAGGCGCACCTTCTTAAAAGGACACTGGTGTTTACGGCTCTAGCAGCTGTGTCTGCAGCATCCAGGGAGCATCTAATTTGATTATTAGAAATCAGTTGACCCTCCCTCACTAGGTCTTGAGCTTTAGCTCTATGCTCTTGTGGTAGAAACTGGAGTAATTGTTCCATTTCGTCCCAGTGTGCACGGTCGTATCTGGCTAACAATGCTTGTGTGTTAGATATGCGGCAGAAGTTTGCTGCCTGAGAGGCCACCCTTTTCCCTGAAGCATCAAGGAGCTTAGATTCTTTATCTGGGGTGGAGCATCTCCTTGGGAGTTGGCTCTTTTATGTGCGTTGGATACCACGAATGAATCCAATGGTAACTTTCCCCTTACGTACACTGGGTCAGATGGTGCAGACTTATATTTTTTATCTACCCTAGGGGTAAGGATACGTGCCCTGACCGGATCATTAAATATATCGTCTACATGCCTAATCATTCCTTTGAGCATGGGTAATGTGTGTGATGATTTTTGTGTACTGCTAAGGGTTTCAAAGAGGAAATCCTCTTCGAGGGACTCTTTATGGAGCTGCACCCCATGATAAGTAGCAGCTCTACCCAGCAATTCAATGTATCCTACACTGTCATCTGGTAGAGAGGGCTTGGTAGGATATAAGTCAGGATCATTGCCTGTTGGTGAGTCAGTGTTGTAGTCCCCCCATGGGTCTGTAGGCACTGGCTGAATATCATCATCATCCCCATTACCATTGTCATCCCCATCATCCCGATTGTCAGGTGTATGTGGTGGTGAATGCTCAGGTGAAGTTGGCACAGGTAGAGACTGAGGAGAAGGGGGTGATGGAATATGAAGAGGAGGAGGGGAAGGGTTAGTTCCAACCGTTCTCTTCTTTAAAGGAATGTGATATTCCTCTTCTGCATCAGTTCTCCTTTTTAAAGTCACTTTGGTGGTAATATGTCCAGTAGTGGGATGAATGTACAACACTTTCTGTTCCGGGTCCGGTTTATCGAGCGGGTCGAAGATTTCGGTGCCGACGGCTTCGGGGTTTCTGTTTTCGGATCCGAAGTGTGTTTCGGTGCCGAGTGTTGTGGGTCGGAGCCGGACTTAGACTTCGATCCCGCGGTTTTCGGCTCGGTGCCCGATTTGGCGTGAGGCTTTTCATAGCCGGAAGGCTTTTTTGTAGGCTTCGGTGCCGAGCCAGAAGGCGGGGCGTCTGAAGCGTGGTCTCGGTGCCGACCGGAGCCCGAGGGCGCGGGTTGGTCCGGAGCCTTCTTTTTCGGTTGAGGTGGATTTCGGGGCGAGGGAGGATCTGTACTTACAGTACACTGTCCATGTGGGATGTCTTCATCCTGGTCGGAGCCGTACTCGGAAATGGAGATCGGTTCCTGTTCTTCCTCGGCCCCGATAGCATCGCCGGCTTCTTCCTCCGATTCAGGTCCGAAGAGGTCCAGAATAGAGCCTGTGTGCTGGCTATGCATGTCGCGACGTCGAGCCCGACGGTCGCGAAGTGTTTTCTTGGAGTGGAAAGCCCTGCACACCTCGCAGTCCTGTTCACTGTGCTCAGGTGACAAGCACAGGTTACACACTTCGTGTGAGTCGGTGCGCGGGTACTTCGCGTGGCACCGGGGACAGAATTTAAATAGAGTTCGTTCCATCGACTGCGAGTCGAACCGACGCAGGTAGGCCCGACGGCCTACCACGAGCTCTCCGATCGAAAGAGGGTTTTTTTATCAGTAAACACGACACGCGAAGAATGAAATACGCAATCGGAAACAATACCGTCGAGGTACAGTGTCTTGCGCACCGAGGGAAACCGAAGGAACAGTGTCGAACCGGAGCGCAGCGACTAACATCCGAACCCGATGGCGGAAAAAAAAACAATCTAACAATGGAGTCGATGCCCATGCGCACTATCACCGAAAGGAGGAGTCACCTACCTCGTGACTGGAAAGACTTCTTCGAAGAAAAACAAAGTGTAAACATCCGGACCCAACACTAGATGGCGATCTATGCATAGCATATGATCTACAGCTCATATGCCTCGAACATAATAGTTTATTAATTGTTTTAAAGTAAATATATATGTATAAATTATTATGTTTGTGTGTTTATTTTTTTATTAAGTTTATTTGTTATATTTTATTTAAATGTATATTAAATTTATTTTATTTTGTTAAAATTATACTTAATATATACTTAATATATATTTTATATTTATATAAAAGTCGATATTTTATACGTCTATATTTTTTACATCGATATTTTTTAGTCGATATTTTTGTACTTACCTGTTGTATGTATAGGAGTTGATATTTTTGTTGTCTATATTTTTACTCTATATTTTTTTACATCGATATTTTTTACATCGATGTTGTGTCAGTGAACCAGACCACAAACAAGTAATCCTAACCCCTACGCCACACTAAAAGCATGCCTTTTAAAACTAGTGCTGTATTTGTAAACTTAAACCATGTAACAGGTGTTCTGCCTCACCTTTATCGGGTCAACTTTCATTGGCAATTTTACCCAGCACTGGAACAAGTGCTGTGAAATGAGAAATACGCTTGCTTTATTCGAGGCTTCCTTGCAGAGCTCACCTTCTTGGACTCTCTAGTCCAAGAGGCTGTTGCCTATGACACACTTTCAGTGAGTACTTAGTTTGTAGCCAACAAACAATGTTAGAGACAAAACCACAATCTCCAGAGAGCCTTACCAATGTCCATTTGTGGATAAATTGCAACCATCTGAGGCTCAATGGCTTTGTGCTCAATCAAGTCTTCGGAATTTTGGGGACTTCCTTTTTGGCTGAACATTATAGGCCCAACTCTGTTATTGAAGTGAAAAACCTTGGAGTAAAAACTGACTTAGCACTTACATTAGCTGACTTAATCAATGTTGAAACTAAGTCTTGCTGTTCCAATTGCACATTGTGATTAAATGGTGTGTATTATAAAGTGCGCAGCAACATGTGTTGCTGTGTTTTTAGTAAGTTTGATCCGGTTGAGCTAGAGACAATTTTTAGTTGTTGTTGAAATCTGCAGATTATGCAGCAGATGATGGGTTGTGTTGCAAATACGGCAAATTCAAAATGATGTGAAAAATGCCATGGCCAAACAATCTTATAATACCAGTGGCCCTGCCGATAACCAGTTACCACCATCAAAGCACTGGTGATAAATGCACAGGTAGAAGTGCACAAGCGTGCAGTGACAACCCCTGCGATTGCAAGAATGTTTCTTTATAAACAGGTGTGTGTGTGTGCATAAATAGCTTCATGAAATAATCTGTATACCCTTACAAAATAAACATGACACAGGGATGTCTTTAAGTACACGTTATTGCAGTTATAAATATGGCCATTGTGACAGTGGGAAGAACACCTCCTAGACAGTGCACACTCAGGAATACAGTGCACCAGTAAACCCTTCAACATCATAACTGCAGAGGAGCAAAACATGTACAGGACTTGTCTTCATGCAGCACCATTGAGCTTGCATCACTAGTCTTGCTTGCTTCCTTGATGAGCAGCTTTATCAGAAATGCATAATAAGCATATTTTCACAAAGATATACTCAACCACATAGTAAGCACATGTGCAAAATACCACGTAAAACTAATGGAAAATTGTCGCCTCTGCTGTGCTGCTTATTAAAAGAATAAAATGTTGAAAAACAGAGTTTGGCAAACTGCGCCTTTCTTTGGAGTGGGGCGAGGCGGGGCTTGCAGAAAGCCCAAAAGGTGTTTGGTGAGCGGCGCCGAGTTAAAGAAAGGCGCAGCTCGTTAAACTATCTTTTCAACATTTTATGCCTTTAGTAAGCAGCCCAGCATGCTGCCTGTGCCGCGCTGCTCATTAAAAGCATAAAATCTTATAAAAATAGAGTTTGGCGAGCCGCGCCTTTCGTTGGAATGGGGCGATGCTTACCAAGATGAAGGCAAAAGGCACGCTTTTGCTGATAAGAAAAAAAACCCATTACATTGCGGGAGAGGTATCCTGCCTGCAACTACAGGCAGGCAAAAGGCATGTAAGAAAATAGTGCAGACAGACTGTAAATAAAGCAACCATGTAACAATGCATGTAAAAGGACCAGTCCTTCTGGGAGGTAACAGAAGACAGGGCGGTACTAAGGAGGGACTAATAACCCTTTTAACAAATCAAAAGACAGTGACAGGTGCGAAGTGACGTCGGAAACCGCCGTAGACCACAATGGAGGACTTCAGGAAAGATGCAGCTGGCGAGGAAGGTGACGGAGTCCTGTGGAATCCAACGGTGGATTCTTGAAGAGAAGAACCTGCAAGCAAAGGGGACAGAGTCTATGCCACTCGGAAGTGACCCGGAGGCACGGAAGAGCAATGACCACTGATGACGGAAGATGCAGGAGTGAGGACGGTGAACTTGTCGCTGCAGCCGTGAGGAAAAGGCTATGCTGTGGAAGACCAGGAGCCATTCACGAGCTGTCCCACGTCGGAAGTCGGGAATCAAGGGGCCGGTGTCTGGCGGGTGCACCAGCAAGCCTTGGCAGCAGCAACAGACGTAGTAAACGAAAAAGGAGCAATGTTGGGACCAGCAAGGTCCAAGGGACTCACCAATTGCAGGAGAGTCAGAGCAGGCCCTGAGCAAGCAGAGGAGCCCAGTGAAGCCAAAGAAGACCCTCAAGAGGACCCACAGGCCGAAGGCACAGGAGTTGCAATAGTACCTCGAGCAGCTCACCAAAGATGCAGGCCCACAGTACAGAGGATGCGGTGAGGACGAAGATCTTGGCAGGAAGAAATGCTGGAGGCTGGAGCTTCTTGTAGCCCAAAGATCTCTGGAGTACAGAGCCATCAAGCCTTGGCAACAGCAAGTCAACGCAGTGCACAGGGGTTCTGTTCCAGCGGTTCTGAAGAGGGATACTGGCTTCAAATTTGCTGAGAGGACAGGTCAGGCCTCGAGGGAGTTGCAGAACCACCACCTGTGTTGCTGAGCCTTTCGGAATCCGTGGGACGTCAGGAGCGGCAGACCGGTCAGCTTCGTTGCGGTGCCTGCAGATGCAGGGGAGTGACTCCTTCACTCCAAGGGAGATTCCTTCGGGTGTCTTTGATGCACACAGGCCTGGAGAGGAACCTGGATGAGGCACAGACGACGAAGAAGACTTGCAGGACAGCGAGACTAGGAGCAGCAGGATTCTTTCTTGGTGCAGTCTCGGTTCCAGGCGAAGTCCAAGGTGCCCAGACGGTTGAAGTGGTTTCAGGTTTGAATCTTGTCCCACAACGAATCTGACGAGCCACCCACAGGTAAGCCCTTAAGTACCCTAAAGAAAGGGTTGGAACGATTCAAGGGTCCCACTCAGAGGAGGGGCTTGACAGAGGGGAGGATACTCCCATGTCTTTAGTCCAGTTTCGCGCCAGAGAGGGAGCCAGGGGCTCCCTGAACTGGCTCAAACTGAAGTATGCAAGGAGGGCACCAAATGTGCCCTTCACACCAGCCCAATACATTAAGTCCTGTCTGGGAGGTGGTCACACCTCCCTGTGACAGGAAACCTATTGTTCTACCTGTCCCTGCTCGAGCTCAGCTCAGCAGCAGGAGGGCAGAATCGTACCTGGGGTCGGCAGCAGCACTAGCTTGCTGGCAGACCCAGGAAGGCTGTTACCGGGAGTGCTGGGGGCTTCCCGGAGGAGCCCCCAGTGAACAGAATCATACCTTCAACACCGGTAACGGTGTTGGGGTATGATTCCAACATGTTTGATACCAAACATGCACAGGTTCGGCACAGCCAATATATAGTTAACCATCGCATAATGATGCATGGCCACTATATGTATGAAAATGGCTGCCCACACTTATAAAGCCTGGAGACTCTACTCCGGGGTTTGTAGGGGGTGTCCTGCTCATGCAAGGCACCCTCACACTTATAACCTAGCACGCTGCCTTCAGGATTGAAAGCCCTGCCTTGGGGGTGACTTATAGATTTTGAGTGCAGTGACCTCAGATATATGGAAACTTATATCTGTCGTAAGTGGTGCTAGCAGCAACTCACACAGGCTGCAATGGCAGGCCTGTAGTCGCAGTTTGAGTGGTCTCTTGTGGGTGGCATAATACATGCTGCAGCCCATGGGAGATCCCTGGTGTACCTATGCCCTGGGTACCTTAGTACCATATACTAGGGACTTACATGGGTACACCAGTAGCCAATTGGGAAGGTACCAAAGTACTTACCACTGTCAAATTTAGGGAGAAAGCACAGTGACTGGGGTCCTGATTAGCAGGATCCCAGCCAGACTAGTCATAAAACAGAAAAACACCAGCAAAAAGTGGGGGTAACCATGAAAGCAGATCCTACTTTCCTACAATATTCCACAGAACAAAGGGTTAAAAACACTTGAGTATTTACAGATTCCCTAGAAATCCGTTCGCAGAGCGGGAACGATGGGTAGGTCAGTAAGGAATCTGCGGCTAGATATAGGCTCTACCAAATAAGGCGTTAATCAAAGGTAAGTAACTTGTTCATCTGATAGAGACTTCTAGCCGCAGATTCCTTGCCTAAGGATGTCTAAGCAATACCATCCCAGGCGGTGGGTCTGAGGATCAATTTCAAACAAGGAAGTCCTGCAGGACTGAACGGGCAAAGTGCCAAGCCCTATGGACCTGACTGTCCAGACAGTTATGTTTGGTGAACGAGCACATGGAAGCCCATGTTGCTGACTGGCAAATGTCCAGGACCGCAACTCCACGAGCTAATGCAGTGGTTGTGGCTTTAGCTCTGGTGGAATGCGCTCACAAACCTTCTGGAGGTTGCTTCTTGCCCAATGCATAGAAGATTTTAATGCAGAGCACGACCCATCTGGAGATTGTGCGATTCTGCACAGCCCAGCCTTTCTTCACACCAATATAGGACACAAAGAGTTGATCATCCACCCAGAACTCTTGTGTGCGGTCAAGGTAGAATGGCAATGCTCTTTTTGGGTACCGATGGTGAAGTTGCTCCTCTTCTTTAGAGGGATGTGGAGGAGTGTAAAAGTAGGCAGTGTAATGTATTGGCCTATGTGAAATGGGGTAACCACTTTCGGTAGAAAGGAGGCCTTCCTGCAAAACACCAGTTTTTCAGGATACACTGATAAGTAAGGCAGCGCGGATGACAAGGCCTGCAGCTCACTTACACTATGGGCAGATGCAATAGCAACAAGGAAGGCTGTTTTACTTGCCAGAAGTACAATTATGGAGAGGCTCAAAAGGAGCACACATCAAGAAAGTTAACACCAGATTAAGGTCCCACTGAGGCATGATAAATGGTGAAGGAGGGAAGGGATGAACAAAACCTTTTAGAAACCTATGTACAATAGGGGATTTGAACAGAGAGGGTTGGTCAGGCAGCTGCAGAGAGAGCAGACAGATAGCCCTTAAGAGTGCCCAGAGCAGAGCCTTGCTGGGCAAGTGAAAGAATGAAAAGTAAAACTTCAGAAAGGCGGGCAGAAAGGGGATCAATGTCTTTTTCTCCACACCATGCCACAAAGTTTTTCCAATGGCAGGCGTATACTGTCTTGGTGGAGGGATGCCGGCTGCCTAGATGATATTACAGACTTCGGGAGGAAGGGCAAAGGCTGTCAACTGGCACCGCTCAAACTACACGCAAGAAGGTGGAGACTGGACAGGTTCAGGCGGAGGACCCTCCCCTGCTGCTGCGACAGAAGATCCTTCAGAAGGGGCAGCCTGATCGGAGGATCGAAGACCAAGCTCAGTAGCTCGGGATACCAGACTCTCCGTGCCCAATCCAGAGCCACAAGGATGACTTGGTTCCAGTCTTCTTGAGAACTCTGGGCAGGAGTGGCATGGGTGGAAAGGCATATCGGAGGCCTGTACTCCACTTGAGACATAAAGCATCTCCGAGCGAGAGCCGCCTTGGAAACTCCAACGTGCAAAACTGCTGACATTGCGCTTTCTCAGCAGAGGCTAACAGATCTAACCATGGTTCTCCCGACTGTTGAAAGAGACCTTGTACCACCTTCAGTTGGAGAGGGCATTCGTGATCCGCTAGGCATCAATGACTGAATCTGTTCGCTCTGGTGTTCAGAGAGTCCACCAGGTGTTGACCCACCAGGGATATGACCTGCTGTTCCAACCAAGTCCAGAGACGCAGGGCCTCCTGACAAAGGGTCCACGACCTGATCCTGCCCTGCTTGTTGCAGTACCACATGGCGGTGTCGTTGTCTGTGAACACCTACACTAGCCTTCCCTTGATGGAGGGTAGAAAGGCTTTCAATGCCAGACAGATTCCACGGAGCACCAGCAGGTTGATGTGGAGTCTGGATTCCGCCGGAGACCAGTCCTCTGATCTCCACCAGATTGCCACCCGATCCCAGGAGTGATGCATCTGTCACTACAGTGAGATCTGGTTTGGGAAGGGAGAGGGGTCTGCCTTTGACCCAATTGCGGTTTGTTATCTACTACTGCAGATCTTTCGCAGTTCCCTAAAAGATATGGACCATGTCGGAAAGGTTCCCCTGCTCCTGTGCCCATTAAAACTTCAGGTCCCACTGCAGAGCCGGCATATGCCATCGGGCACGAGTTCAGGAGTCCCAAAAGCCTCAGGGTCTGCCTCACCGAAATCCAGGATAGAGGCTGAAAAATCGGTATCATAGCCCGAATATCCTGGACTCGCTATTCGGGAGGAGAAGCCCGAAACTGCACTGTGTCCAGAACAGCTCCAATGAAAGGGACCATCTGAGAGGGAGTCAGGTGTGACTTTGGCATGTTGATAGTGAACGCCAGCAAATGCAGAAGGTTCACCGTAGTCTGGAGGGGAGAGAGGACAGCCTGGGGTGAGCACGCCTTTAACTTAACAGCCAGTCGTCGAGATAGCTGAAGACTGGCACTCCTGATCCCGGCAGATGAGCTGCAACCACCGCCATCACCTTGGAGAAGACCCGAGGGGTGCTGGTAAGGCCTAAAGGGAGCACGGTGATTTGAAAGTGCTTGTGGCCCACCATGAGCCGCAGGTAACGCCGGTGGGCAGGCAGGATGGGAATGTGGAAATAGGCATCCAGCAAGTCCAACGCTACCATCCAGACTCCTGGGTCCAAGGCGCAGATGGGACCTGAGCTAACGTGAGCATTTTGAATTTCTCCTTCTTGAGGAAGTAGTTGAGGGCCCGCAGGTCTAGAATAGTATGAAGGCCTTTATCCTTTTTGGGGACCAGAAAGTAGCGGGAATAGCAACCACAGCCAACTTCTGGAACCAGCACCATCTCTATGGCTCCCTTGGCCAAGAGAGCCGTGACTTCCTTGCAGAGAAGTGATAGATGATCCTCCGTCAGCCGGTCGGGATATGGTGGCATGGAGGGAGGAGTTGTCATGAAGGGGAGGAAGTAGCCACTTCGGACGATTTGCAAAACCCACCTGTCTGATGTTATGGACTGGCACTGGGGCAGGTGATGGCGAATCCTGCCTCCAACTGGATGCCCATGCTGCTAATGGGGCAAATTAGGAGGGCTTGGAGGCTGCAGCTGCTGGGGGTGGTGGATTGACCAAACCGCTGGCTGCCTGACCCACGGGGGTTGTGGGTACTGCGCCCTCGGCCACGCAGAGGAGTTGGCGCGCCTGGAAGCCTCTTCCGTAGCCACGAAAGGACCAAAAGGTGATTGAGGGTGACAAGGGGCCATAGAAAGGCCCAAGAACCTGGCCTTAGCCCTTGCACTCAAGCGCCGAGTCCGCCTCGTCTCCGAAGAGACGGGTGCCATCAAAGGGCATGTCCATTAGATAGGATTGGACATCCCATAAAAAGCCAGTCGCTCTCAACCGGGCGTGTTGCTTCAAGGCCACAGTCGATGAAACCGCTCTGCCCAGTGAGTCGGTCGTGACAAGTCCACAACGGATAGTGAACTTCGCTGCATCTCTCCCATAGGCAACAGCCTGAGAAAGTATGGCCCGGACCACCTCCGGGACCGTTGGCAACACCTGAGCAACCATGTCCTACAGAGTGTGGGAATAACGGCCCAAAAGGCATGCGGTGTTCATGGACTGTAATACCAGGCTGAGGAAGAAAATATCTTCTTCCCCAAAGAGTCCAGCCTGTTGGACTTCCTATCCAGAGGAGCGGTAGGGAATGTGCCAGTATATACATGGGAGGTCGAGGCTTGGACCACCAAGCCCTCCGGGGTAGGGTGTTGGGTAAGGAAGTTTCAGTCCCCTGGGGCGGTTGCAGTGGGCGATTGTCCTATTCACAAGAGCTCCTGGGTTGGGTTTGGCCCAAGTCCCCAGAAGGACGTCAGTGAGGGCGTCATTGAACGGGAGTAGTGGATCTGAGGGGAGGATTACCAGTTGCAGCACCTCGGTCAAGACGTTAGTCTTGACTTCCACTGAAGGCAACTGAAGGTTGAGGACCTCAGCCACCCTACGCACCACCACTGCATAAGAAGCTCCCTCTTCCATAGCCACAGTAGGGGGAAAAAGCATACCAGTATCTGGAGAAGTATCCAGTCTGCTGGCTTCACCCAATTCCTCACACCAGTCCATGTTAGGGTTTTCTTCATATGGCTGGTATTCCTCAAGGTCCAGCGACCTCTTCAATTCCTCCCTGAGTCTTAACCCAAGGGAATAGGGTTCAGGTTCAGATCTGGGAGGCAAGGCTCCAGTTGGCGCCGGATACAGCTTCGGGTGACACCCCTTCGGCTCTATATCTGAGTCGGGAATCAGAATGGGGATGGTGCCGCCATCAAGACCACCGCCGGTCGGGATACAGGAACGGATCCTTGGAGTCCGCCTGGAGCTGAAGCCAAATGGGGCCCCTTCAAATCCCCGCGGGACCCGAAGACACGCCAGAAGGCCCCGCCCAAATATGAGTCACATGGCCTCATAAAACTCCTTCAGTTAGGAGAGAGTCACTCTGGGTCCCAGAAACTCGGGAAGGCGCGGAGTACACCCAGGCGCAGGCTCTGCCCCGGAGCCAGGCTTTGAATGCCGATGCTCCCTCGTCTTGTCGGGCGATGGACAAGGAGAAGTCGAAGACCTCTTAGACGACTTCTTGTGTCGAGACTTACCCAAATGTCCTGAGGAAATGGAGTGGGGCAAGGATCTCGAACTCCGCTATCGCTCCCGGGACATTCCCCTCGACCAGGAATTTGAGTGTTGTGGCATCGCACGCTGAGCCGCAATGAGCTTGAGGGACTGCTTCCGCAAGGCCTTAGGAATCAAGGCGCGGCAGCCGGAGCAAGACTTCGGGTCGTGGTCACGCTGGAGACACCACAGGCATACACGATGTGGGTCCGACACTGACATTGGTCGATGGTCACAGGGCTCAAAGCTGTCTTTCCTGGAGGACATCTCTGCCACACCAGGAGGAAAAAACCTCAAAAGAGTCGACAAAGTCGGAAAAATCCAGTCAAACAGTGACTGAAGGGGTAGCTCTTCTCCGGATCAGCTCTGGCTGGTGCTGAAAGACAAGAACTGACGTCAGTGTGCCTAGGTGGCGCCTGCATAGGTGCCGCGGATGTCACTTCTGGCGCAGACGATGCTAACGGTGCATATGGAGCTGAACAACGCCACCTACCGGCAGGCAGGGGTACTGCTCACCAAAAATCTTCCGAATCCAGTCTGAAGCCTGGGAAATTCTAAGGTAAGGAATCTGCAGCTACAAGTCCATCAGATTCTATCTAATTGCAGATTCCTCAACTTGTGAATATATTTCCAGGCGTCAGACTGCATCAGTAAATTTTCGTAGCCACTCCCTTGCGCTTCGGTAAGTTGTGTTGCGAGTATTAGCATTGAATCCACCCGCCACGGTTATGTCGCTGTGGCCACAATATATGTATCACCTTCTCATGCTGACGTCAGTTTCTTTCGGAACTCTGTCTGCACCAATGGACATGGAGCACATAGAAATCAACATGTGACAGTATGCAGATGTGTTCAATAGATGGAACCTTATTGACAGTATGAGTCTGTTTCACAGAACGGGGAGACTGGGTTGATGAGGAATTTGCGGTTAGAGTCAGTACCAGAAAAAGTGTTACCAAAGGAAAGTAACCTGTTCTTCTGATAGAGACTTCTAACTTTAGATTCATCAACCTGTGAATAGATACCAAAGCAATACACCTCCCCAGGTGGTGGTCTGTAGAATGGCACAGACCAGAAATCCTACTAGACAGATCAGGCAAAATTGCCCATTCTCCCCAGACCTGGCTACCCAAGCAATAGTGCATAGTGAACTTATGGGGTAGACCGACATAGCAGCCTGGCAGATGTCCCAGACTAGCACACTGTGTACTAGTACAGTTGTAGCAGCCTTTGCGCTGGTGGAATGAGCCCGCAAAGCTTCAGGAGGTTGCTTTTTGGCCAGCCCATAGCAGATCTTGATGCATAGTACAATCCATTAGGAGATGGTTCTCTTCCGCACTGCTTTTCCTTTCTTAGTTTCTGAGAAACCAACAAAAAATTGGTCATCTTGTTGGTATTCCCGTGAATGATCAACATAGAAGCTAACTGCTTTTTTTGGGGTCAAGATGATGGAGGTATTCTTTCTCCTTGAAGGGATGAGACAGAGCATCAAAAGCTGACAAGGTCATGGACTGGCCTATACGAAAGAGTGACTACTTTGGGAAGGAATGCTGCTTTTGTCCTGAGGGCCGGTTTGTCTGGGAAGAACAAAGTGTACGGTGGCATCACAGACAATGCCCGCAATTCACTCACTTGCCTGACCTATGTTATGACAATGAGAAAAACTGTCTTGATGGTTAACATGGCTCAAAAGGCGAGCACATGATAGATGAGAATCAAATTTTGCTCCCGCTATGGCATCAGAAATGATTTTGGCAGGAAAATGTGGATCAATCCCTACAAAAAGAGCATCACAACAGGTGATTTAAAGAGTCAAGGCTGATCCGGTAAACGCAGAAAAGTAAAGAGCTCATAAATAACCTTCAACTGTGGTCACAACAAGGCATTGCTGGGCCAGTGACAGACAAAAGATTAGAATGCCAGATAAACTTGCTTGTAAGGGTTGAAAATGACCTGAGGAACACCAATCAACAAACTTCTGCCAGTGTCCTGAATATACTGTTTTGGTAGAGGGACGCCTGACTGCCAGAATGACACCAACCACTTCAGGAGGAAGATCGAAAGCCATCAACTGTCGCTGCTCAATCTCCACGCATGGAGGTGTAGGGGGTGCAAGTTCAGGTGCAGGACTCAGCCCTGCTGCTGCGACAGCAAGTTCTCCTGAAGGGGCAGCCAGATCAGAGGACAAATGCTCATGGACAGAAGTTCCGAGTACCACACTCTACTCACCCAGAACAGGGCCACTAGGATGACACAGGTCTGTTCTCTCCTGAACTTTTTTTAGTACTCTGGGCAGGAGAGGGATGGGTGAAAAGGTGTACACGAGTCCCAAGCCCCAGTGCAGGCAAGAGGTGTCTCCTATAGATGACTGCCTTAGGAACTACAATGTGCAAAAACGGTGACACAGTGCGTTCTCTGAGGTGGCACATAGATTAAGCCAGGCTTCTGCCCATTGCTGGAAGATGTTCTTTGCCACCTCTGAGTGTAACTGTCATTTATGATCCGCTAGGCGACGGCGGCTAAGTTTGTCTGTCTTGGCGGTCAAAGATCCTAGTAGGTGTATTGTGATCAGGGAAATGTACTGAGGGTTCAGCCACTTTCAGAGCTGTATATCCGCCTGGCACAGAGCCTTAGACCCCCACACCACTATCTGTTGCAGTACCATGTTCGTGAGCACCTGTACCCGTTCCCCTTGGATACGCAGGAGGGAGGGGGGAGCAAGTCGATGTGGAGGCGAGACCCAATTCCTCTGATATCCATCTCCCAGGTGACCTCCCAAACCCAGATACGATGCATCCCTCACAACTGTTAGTGCTGGGAGGGGAAGGGAGAGGCGTCTGCCGCTGGCCAATTGCAATCAAGCAGCTACCGCTGTAGGACTTTCGCAGTCTCCTTACGACACCTGAATTTAATCTGAGAGATTGCCTTGGGGCAGAGCCCACTGAGAATTCAAATCCTACTGCAAAGCCTGAATGTCCCATTTGGTGTGTTCCACAAGCAGAGTGCAGGAGGCCAAGATGCCTCGGAGCCGATCTCATTCAGACCCAAGCTGCAGGTTTAAACATCGGGATCATAGCCCAAATGTCCTGGACTCGTTGAGGCGGAGGAATGGTTTGGAAAAGCACACTATACAGGATGGCTACGATAAAGGGGAGTCGCTGTGAAGGAGTCTGGTGTGACTCTGGCACATTGCTGGAAAAACGCAACGATGTCAACAGGTAAGATGTCATCTGGATGTGGTTTACAACAGTTTGAGGAGAGCTCGATTTCAGCAACCAGTCGTCGATGTAGGAAAGTTACCTTTTTGACATGGTCACCCCAACTTTTTGCTCTAGTACTGATGCTTTTTGACTGAATGTGCACTAGGTCCGTGCTAACAATGCCCCCAGTGCCAGTGATTGTTCCCTAAAATGAGGTAAAATGTCTAATTTTAACCCATTTGGCAAGGACTTTAGCACTCCTGTAAGTCCCTAGTAAATAGCACCCCGGTGCCCAAGGCTGGGTACTAAAGAGGGTCTCTATGGACTGCACGAGCAGATAGGCCCCTGTGATGTTGAGTTCCATTAAACGCCAGCCCTGGGTCCCATTTGCACCAGAGCAGGCGAGAAATTAGTTGGTCAGAAAGCGTGTCACACTTTCAGGCTAGGCACAATCCTAAGGTGGGACACCTAAGATGGACAGCCAAAGAAGGGTTTCACTATTTTGATTTTGGTGAAACTAGGAACTCTGGGTCAGGAATATGCCCACTCCCCCCCAGGAAGTGGTCACATAGGGGGGTATGGTCACCCCAGAAGTAAGTAACCCATTTGCTACTACCCTACACTCCCCTAAACGCCACTATATTCAGTATTTAGGGATCCCCCTGACACCAGGACCTCAGATTCGTCTACTGGGAACTGAAGGAAGGACAAAGAAGAGCCGAAGTCTTGAGAACAGAGGTTCTGCAGCAAGATTGGAGCCAAACCCTGACTGGCTGTTTGCACCGCGACATTGACAAAGACCAACTCGTCAAGAAGCTACCCTTGGAGGACTGTGTTCTTACCTTCAACGACCAAGCAGCATCTCTCTTGGTGTGGAGAGACATCCCCCCCTGCATCTGCAGGCACCGACTGCATTGACACAATACTCCATGGGGCCCACCGAGGGAGCAACTCACCAGGAAGAGGTTGTTGTGAGGTAAGGAGGCCAGCCCCGTTGCTCTCACCAAGTCTCCAGCCGCTGACACCTCCCGGAGCCTCTCAGCACGAATACCCTGGGTAATGGAGCCCTTGCAACTACCAAGGCTTGTTGCATGTCCAGACACAGACACCAGCCTGCTGTCAAGGGACTTCAGGATGCTGTCCTGTTTTCTCTCCATCTGCAGGTCGCCAAGGCCAAGTGAGAGCCTCTATGGATAAGTTACTTACCTGTAATCCTAGTTCTCTTCCAGGGGTATACTCATCAAAGTCATAAGCACTGAATAGTCCCGCCCACGTGCGGGGACCCCGGAGCAATAGCCAATAATATGCATATATCTACATATATATATACATGAATACCCATATATATAGATAATATGCATATATATATATATATATATATATATATATATATATATATATACATATGTAGCCTGAAAACATGTTACTAGGCTCAAAAAACTGCAGCCATTGCATTGTAAATCTTTTACATTTGAAAAAATAAAGACATATAAGTCATAATATACTTATGATACATATAAAGAAAACTGCTTTGAGTTTGCTTTGAAACACACAACCTTTATTTTCAAAGGTAAAAAGGTAAGATCATAGAGGCAGATTAGCCTAGAAAGGCTGCATAGAAAACAATTGGAAAATTGGCGCCGTGCCTTTAAGACCCCCAGGCTCCCATCATGCACCACAGGTGACAGTTAGGTCAGTTCTTTTGGACGGCGTATAACAGTGTAATCACAGTATGGGTAACAGGTACATATATATGACCATGGTATTCGTCCGGGGAGGAGGGAGGGTTGCTTATGACTTTGATGAGTATACCCCTGGAAGAGAACTAGGATTACAGGTAAGTAACTTATCCTTCTCTTCCAGGGGATACTCATCAATAGTCATAAGCACTGAATAGAGTAGCAAGCCCATCCCCGTACCCTGCGGACGAATACCAGCATATCAAAACCATTTTACCAAAACATATATTACCCAAACAAATTTCTCAAGGATGCTTGACCAAACTGAGCATCCGCTTGAGTGTCAGAATCAAGGCAGTAATGGCGTGCGAAAGTATGGACAGAACGCCATGTGGCTGCTTTACAAATTTCTTGAATAGGTACATTCCCAAGCATCGCTATCGTAGCAGCTTTGCCTCTTGTAGAATGCGCTCTCGGCTTGCCCGGGAGCTGCTTATGTGCCAGTTGATAAGATAACGTGATATATGACACTATCCATCTAGAAATGGACCTTTTAGAGGCAGGGAAACCAGTGTTCAACGGACCATAATTCACAAACAGTTGGTGAGACTTTCGTACACTTTTTGATTTGTCAAGATAGAATTTTAACGCACAAGTTACTAACTTGTGTAACGATATATCTGTAAGAGACAGTAGTTAGTGACAGATTCCTTACCTTAGAATATCCCCAGGCGTCAGGCTGGATCCGGAAAGTTTTTGCGTAGCAGTACCCTTGCGCGTCGGTAGGCGGCGTCGTGCGGCTCCGCGTCCGTCGTCGGCGTTGTGATCGCCGGGATGACGTCGCGGGCAGTACTTAGACGCCGCCCCTGCGCGCTGACGTCAGTTCTGTACACGACTTTCCGCGCCAGGAACGCAGAGCCATGCAAGAAGCTGACATAGGTGTCTGAAAAATACTAGGGCCCTGAAAGGGATGTCCTTAACCCTAGAAATCAGTTCGCAGAACGGGGAGGATGGGTGGGGCGGTAGGAATCTGTCACTAACTACTGTCTCTTACAGATATATCGTTACACAAGTTAGTAACTTGTGCATCTGAAAGAGACACGTTAGTGACAGATTCCTTACCTTAGAATAGATACCCCAGCAATACCAACCCCGGTGGTGGGTCTGCGAACAAAGATCAGACAAGGAAGTCCTGGAGGACAGAACGGCCAAAGAAGCCGTCCCTCCGGACCTGACTGTCAAGTCAGTAATGCTTTGTAAACGTGTGCAGCGAGGCCCACGTAGCTGCCTGACAGATAACCGGCAGCGGAACACCGCGGCCCAAGGCCGTGGTAGCAGCCGTTGCCCTGGTGGAATGGGCACGCAGCCCAACAGGAGGCTCCTTCTTAGCCAAAGAATAGCAGGTCTTGATGCACAAGGTAACCCAGCGGGAGATGGTTCTCTTGTGCACCGCCCGACCTTTTGGCGCCCACGTAGCCAACAAAGAGCTGGTCATCCACCCGGAAGTGTTTTGTGCGGTCGATATAGAAGGAGAGCGCACGTTTTGGGTCCAGACGGTGGAGCCTCTCTTCCTCTCTGGAAGGATGCGGAGGCGGAAAGAAGGTAGGCAAAGTGATGGTCTGCCCAATGTGGAAGGTAGTAACCACCTTTGGCAAGAAGGACGGACGCGTCCGAAGAACAACCTTGTCTGGGTGAACAGACAGAAAGGGAGGTTTGCAAGATAGAGCCTGGAGCTCACTCACCCGCCGAGCGGAGGTGATGGCCACCAGAAAGGCTGTCTTCAGAGTCAGTAGACGAAGGGGACAGTTATGTAGAGGCTCAAAGGGAGCGCACATTAAAAAGGTAAGAACCAAGTTCAAGTCCCACTGAGGCATCACAAACGGAACAGGAGGGAAGAGGTGTGTAATGCCTTTTAAGAACCTGTTAACAACAGGGGACTTGAAAAGGGAGGGCTGATCAGGGAGCCTGAGGAAGGCCGAGATAGCACAAAGATAACCCTTGATGGTACCCAGGGCAGAACCCTGTTGGACAAGAGAAAGAAGGAACAGAAGGACCTCAGAAAGAGGGGCAGAAAGGGGATTCACAGCCTTTGCTGTGCACCATGCCACAAATTTGTTCCACCTGCAGGCGTATACCACCTTAGTGGAGGGACGCCTGGCTGCCAGAATCACATCACAAACTTCGGGAGGCAAGTCGAAAGGAATCAACTGCCGCCGCTTAATCTCCACGCAAGCAGGTGTAGACTGGACAGGTTCGGGTGGAGGACCGTCCCCTGCTGCTGCGACAGAAGATCCTCCCGAAGAGGCAGACGGATCGGGGGATCTACGCTCATACTGAGTAGCTCGGGATACCAAACTCTTTGAGCCCAGTCTGGAGCCACAAGAATGACTTGGGCCCGGTCGTGCCGAATCTTCTTCAACACTCTGGGTAGAAGTGGTATAGGCGGAAAGGCGTACAATAGACCGCAACTCCACTCGTGACGAAAAGCGTCGCCGAGCGAGTGCCGCCTTGGAAATTCCAACGCGCAGAACTGATGACATTGCGTGTTTTCTTCGGTGGCGAATAGATCTAACCAAGGCTCTCCCCACTGTAGAAAGAGTCCTTGCGCCACTTCCGAGTGAAGACACCATTCGTGATCCATCATGCACCTGCGGCTGAGTTCGTCCGCCCTGGCGTTCAGGGAACCTGCCAGGTGTTGAACCATCAGGAACATGCCCTGATGTTCCAGCCATGTCCAGAGGCGCAGAGCCTCCTGACAAAGGGTCCAAGACCCCACCCCGCCTTGTTTGTTGCAGTACCACATGGCGGTGGTGTTGTCTGTGAACACCTGCACTACCTTCCCTTTGACAGAGGGAAGGAATGCCTTGAGTGCAAGTCGGATCGCCCGGAGCTCCAGAAGGTTGATATGGAGCCGGGACTCCGCCGGAGACCAGAGGCCTCTGATCTCCGCCTCTCCCATGTGACCGCCCCATCCCAGAAGGGACGCGTCCGTCACAACTGTGTGCTCTGGCTGGGGAAGGGAGAGGGATCTGCCCATGACCCATTGCCGGTTCGAGAGCCACCACTGCAACTGTTTTGCAGTCCCCTCCGAGATCTGGACGTGATCGGACAGGTTGCCCTGGTGCTGCGCCCACTGGAACTTCAGGTCCCACTGCAGAGCCCGCATATGCCATCTGGCATGATTGACCAGCAGGATGCAGGAGGCCATGAGGCCCAGCAGCCTCAGGGTCATCCATACCGAAACCCAGGATAAAGGCTGAAAGATCGGAATCATAGCCTGAATATCCCGGACTCGCCGTTCGGGAGGATAGGCCCGAAACTGCGTCGTGTCCAGAACTGCTCCGATGAAAAGGAGCTGTGGAGAAGGAATCAGATGCGACTTCGGCACATTGATGGAGAACTCCAGCGAGTGCAGGAGTTCGGCCGTAGTCTGGAGGTGGGAGACGACTGCCTGGGACGAGCCCGCCTTCAGCAGCCAGTCGTCGAGGTAGGGGAAGACTGAAACCCCTGCCCGGCGCAGATGAGCTGCGACCACCGCCATCACTTTCGTGAACACCCGAGGGGCACTGGTAAGGCCAAAGGGGAGCACAGTGAGCTGAAAATGCTCGAGGCCTACCGTGAACCGTAGGTAACGCCGGTGGGCCGGCAGGACGGGGATGTGGAAATAAGCGTCCTGCAAGTCCAACGCTACCAACCAGTCTCCAGGGTCGAGGGCAGTCAAGACCTGAGCTAGGGTGAGCATCTTGAACTTCTCCTTCCGGAGGAAGCGATTGACGTTCCGGAGGTCCAAGATAGGACGCATGTCCTCCTTGTCCTTTTTGGGCACCAGGAAGTAGTGGGAGTAGCAACCACGTCCTACTTCTGGGGTCGGAACATGCTCGATGGCCCTCTTGGCCAAGAGGGCCGTGACTTCCTTCTGCAGAAGTACCAAGTGATCCCCTGACATGCGGTGGAATTGAGGTGGCATGGCTGGGGGGTGGTCTCGAAGGGGAGGGAGTAGCCCCTTCGGACAATGTCCAAGACCCACCTGTCCGAGGTGATGGGACGCCAGTGGTGAAGGTGATGGCGGACCCTGCCCCCTACTGGCGTGCTGTGCACCTGAAAGGAGGGACTAGGAGGGCTTGGAGGCCCCGGACGGGTTGGAGGTGGTGGCCTGACCCGCACGCTGGTTGCCCGAACCGCCACGGCGGTATCCACGTCCTCGGCCACGCGAAGACGCCTGCTGCGCGGGCCGGTGGCTGGGCTGTTGACGTGACTGGGCGCCCCTTCCGTGGCCACGATAGGGGCGAAAAGCAGAAGTTAGCGGAGGGCGTGTAGCAGAAAGGCCCAGGGACTTGGCAGTAGCCCGTGAGTCCTTAAAGCGCTCCAACGCATGGTCTGCTTTGGACCCAAAAAGACCGACTCCATCAAAGGGCATGTCCATGAGAGTATTCTGGACATCCCCTGAAAAACCAGTGGTTCTCAGCCAGGCGTGGCGACGCAGCGCCACCGTCGTTGCAATAGACCTGCCCAGCGAGTCGGCGGTATCAAGGCCACATCGTATTGTGTATTTGGCCGCATCCCTTCCTTCCGCAATGGCGCGGGAAAGCAGTGTCTGGACCTCCTCAGAACACTGGGGCAAAACAGTCGCCACCGAATCCCACAAGGAGTGGGTATATCGGCCCAAAAGACAAGCGGTGTTGATGGACCGCAAGCCAGCACTGGTGGAAGAAAAACCCTTCTTCCCAAATTGATCCAGGCGTTTGGATTCCCTATCCGGAGGGGCGGTAGGGAAGGCGGTTTGGGAAGCGGAGGCTTGGACAACCAAGCTCTCAGGAGTGGGGTGGACAGAGAGAAATAGGGGGTCGCCCGGAGCTGGGCGATGGCGTCGGGACACGTTCCTATCCACAGGAGCCCCTGTGTTGGGCTTGAACCAGGCGCCCAAAAGAACGTCAGTGAGGGCATCGTTAAACGGCAGCACAGTCTCCGTAGAGGAGGCTGCCGGCTGAAGCACCTCTGTCAAGAGATTAGTCTTGACCGCCACAGTAGCGAGTTGGAGATGTAAGGCTCCAGCCGCCCTACGCAACACCGTTGCAAAGTTGGCTCCCTCCTCCGTAGCCACGGGAGGAGACAGCATGCCAGTGTCAGGGGAAGTATCTAGACCACTGGCATCCCCTAGACCCTCTGTCCAGTCCTCATCATACTGACACTGTTGTGCCAGAGGGTCATCAGACCCCTCCCAGTCCTCCTGGTCCTCCTCTGGTTCAAAATAAGGAGGAGGAGGGACATTTGGGACCCAAGGTCTCATCGGCGCCGGAACCGGCGTCGAGCGGCGTCGGTCCGGGTCCATGTCCGGAGCCGGAAGGAACTGGGGGACGACGCCGCCCGGAGCCCCAGGCGGCGTCGAGAACGGCACCGGAGACATCGGCGTCGGCGGAGGCGTGGTCAGGTCGACCGGCGTCGATGGGGGTTGCGGAGCCGGGATCGAGGCCGGGGCCGGAGCCGGGATCGAGGCTGGAGGCACGGGCAACGCCGGGGCCGGAGCCGTCGGCGACGCCGGGGCAACCCCATCAGGGCCCGCGGGGCCCGAAGGCGCACCGGAGGGACCTTGAGGCCCGAAGAGGCGGGCCATGGCCGACAGGAATTCCTGTATTTGGGCCGGATCCGCCCCCGAACCCGGGAAGGACGGGTATTGCGGGGGCGACTCCACAGGCATATCCGGGGCCGCAGGGGCGGGGACGGTGCCGGGAGGGGCCTCAGCCGAGTCGCGAGACCGGCGAGGCGAAGTCCTAGAGCGACGATGCTTTTTGGACTTTTTGTGCTTAGACTTACCGGACGACGAAGACTTTGATCCCGACGACCGGTGAGGACTCCGCGACCGACCCCTAAACCTCTCACGCGACCGGGGCTTGGTGTGGCGCGGAGCCGAATGCCGGGCCTCGAGGAGCTTTCGAGACCGCTCTCGCAAAGCTTTCGGGTTGAGGGCCCGGCAGTCGGAACACGACTCCGTGTCGTGGCCTCGGCCGAGGCAGAAGAGACACTCCCGATGCGGGTCTGTGATGGACATCATCCGAGCACAGGCGCCGCAACGTTTAAAGCCGGGCATCCCCACGACACCTTGGAGTCGATTCGAAGAAACAGTGAAAAAATTCACCCAAAAAGTTAGTCAAAAAATGACTAGGGCACTGCTCTTCCCGGATCTGCGCTTGCTGGCGCGGAAAAAGAAGAACTGACGTCAGCGCGCAGGGGCGGCGTCTAAGTACTGCCCGCGACGTCATCCCGACGATCACGACGCCGACGATGGACGCGGAGCCGCACGACGCCGCCTACCGACGCGCAAGGGTACTGCTACGCAAAAACTTTCCGGATCCAGCCTGACGCCTGGGGATATTCTAAGGTAAGGAATCTGTCACTAACGTGTCTCTTTCAGATACTCTTTTTAGATCTAGAGAGTGTAGAGCTCTCTCAGCCGGAGTGACAGGGTTTGCAAAGAAAGTAGGAAGAGTAACTGACTGGTTGATGTAAAAATCCGAGATCACCTTAGGAAGGAACCTCGGGTGAGTACGTACCACCACTCTATTCGCGTGAAAAACGAGATAAGGCTCTGTAGAGCATAAGGCTTGTATCTCGCTTACCCTGCGGGCAGATGTGATTGCCACGAGAAAAGCAGTCTTCCACGAAAGATGCTGAAGGGAAGCTTTGTGAATGGGTTCAAATGGGGGACCCATTAGTTTAGAGAGGACCACATTAAGCTCCCAGGGAGGAGATGGAGACCTAACGGGTGGATAGACCTTTTTTAGACCCTCCAGGAAATCCTTAACAACTGGCATTTGAAAGAAAGAAATCTGAGTGGGAGACTTTCTATATGCGGTTATCGCTGCCAGGTGAACCTTTATGGAGGAGTATTGCAAACCTGCTTTGGCCAAATACAATAAGTATGGTAACAGTACCTGTTCCTGACCTCGAATAGGGTCAAGACCCTCAGCAGTACACCACAGGTAAAAACGCTTCCACTTAAAAGCGTAAGACTTCCTCGTAGAAGGTCTCCTAGCCTCCTTCAAGATCTGCATGCAGTCTTGAGAGAGACCTAAATGTCCATATTGGATGAACTCAGGAGCCATGCTGCTAACATCAGGGACGGCAGGTTGGGATGGAACACCTTGCCGCCCGCCCTGGTCAGCAGATCCGGATGACATGGCAACCTCCTGTGTGGTACTTTGGACAGATGAAGAAGGTCCGGGTAGCACCACTGGCGAGGCCACTCTGGAGCAACCAGGATCATCTCTGTCTTGAAATTGTACAGTTTCCTGATCACCATGGGAATGAGGGGAATTGGTGGAAAGGCGTAGAGTAATGTCTCTGACCAGTCTATCAACAGAGCATTCCCCTTGGATCCTGGAGGCGAAGACGCTGCATTTTGCGTTTTCTGCGTCCGCGAAGAGATCGATGTCTGGTGTTCCCCAGTGGTGGAAGATGTCTTGCGCCACTTCTTGTTTTAGCACCCAGTCGTGTGCTTCTGCGAAATGCCTGCTTAGGCTGTCTGCTTGGACGTTGAGGACGCCTGGTAAGTGAATTGCGGAGATTTTCATGTCTCGTGCCAGAAGCCACTTCCAAATCACCTGTGCTTCCGGCGACAGGGGTCTGGACCTGGTGCCCCCCTGCTTGTTCAGGTAGTACATCGTTGTTGTATTGTCCGTCTGAACAAGCAGAGCAGTCGATTTGATGGAAGGAGAAAACGCCTTGAGAGCCAGATGCACCGCTCTGAGTTCCAGCATGTTTATGTGGTATAACTGCTCTTTCTCTGACCACATTCCTTGGATCTGTAGTGGCCCCATATGAGCGCCCCATCCCTGAAGGGACGCATCCGTCACCAGTGTCTGCTTGGGCAGTTCCTGTTGAAAGGGGACTCCTACGATGAGATGAGTCCGTCGCATCCACCATCTGATGGAGAGCCGGACAGACAGAGGTAGAGTTAAAGTTTCCTCCCATCGATTGGAGATTTGGGACCACTGATCCTCTAGAGATGCTGTAGAGGTCTCATGTGAAGTCTGGCGTTTGGAACTAGAAAAATGCACGAGGCCATCGAACCCAGCAGAGATGATATCTGCCTGGCCGTGGGCTGAGGTATCTTCAGGAGAGTTTGACACTTGTGGAGAATGGATGATAGTCTCTCCTCCGAAGGATACGCTCTTGCGTTTACTGTGTCCAAAGTTGCGCTCAGGTAATGTATCCTCTGTGTTGGATTGAGGATGGATTTTTTGAAATTTACGTGTAGACCGAGCTGATGTAGTTGTTGAATGCAGTACGCGAGGTGCTGCTGTAGAAGAGTTGGAGACGCACTCTTGAGAAGCCAGTCGTCTAGGTAAGGTAAGACGAAAATCTGCTTCTTCCTCAAGAAAGCAGCTACTACTGCCATGCACTTTGAGAATGTGCGAGGAGCCGACTTCAGACCGAAGGGCAGGACAGTGAACTGGAAGTGGTCTGACTGGATGCGAAACCTTAGAAACTTTCGATGCTTTGGAGAGATTGGGATGTGGAAATGGGCATCTTGAAGATCTATGGAACACATCCAGTCCCCTTGATGTAGATGCGGGATTATTTGATGTAATGCCAGCATTCTGAACCTCTCTCTCAGAATGAACTTGTTGAGAAGCCTGAGATCTAGTATAGGCCTGAACTCCTTGTTTGGACCTTTCTTTGGGACCAAAAAATATCGGGAGTAGATTCCCTGTCGATGTTGATGCCATGGGACCTCCTCGATGGCCACCTTTAGGAGTAGAGCGGACACCTCGTCTCTCAGAAGATTTATGCGATGGATGACAGTCTTTTGAGGAGGAATAGAAGGTGGAGGGGACTTGAACCTGATGGAATACCCATTCCTTACAATATTTAGCACCCACTTGTCTAGTGTGATTTTGGTCCACTCTTCCAGGTAGAAACGGACACTTCCCCCCCCACCGGAGTGGGTAACGGAGTTAGGGGAAGCAAGCACTCACTGCTTCTGTTGTTGCTTGGTAGCAGGTGTGGACTGTCTGGAGTTCCCTCCTCGTCCTCTACCAGGACGACGCTGGTAGGATTGTGATCTTCCTTGATTTTGCTGGGAGGACCACTGACGGGTTTGAACCCTCTGCTAGTATTGGTGCCGATCATAAGGGCGGTAGCGTCGCCTGAAGTCCTTCTTCTTCTCGAGCCCAACCGCCTTCACCGTATCCAGTTCGGTCTTCATCCTGGACATTTCGTCATCAGCATGAGAGCCGAAGAGCGATGTGCCATTGAAGGGGAGATTGAGAATACGATGTTGCGCCTCTGGCTTCAAACCCGTCAATCTCAGCCAGGCAGAGCGACGGGCACAAATCCCATGTGCATAACCATGGGCAGCGAGATCAGAGGCATCAGCCGCTGCACTGATGACTTGATTTACCACCAAACCACCTTCATGCAGGATTTCCAGGAAATCTTGTCTTCTTTTGGGAGTTTCTCAGTGAAGCGTGAAAGAGAGTCACACAAAGAGCGGTCATACCGACCCAGTAAGGCAGAGGCGCTGGCTACCTTCATGTAAGAGGCTGAGGTAGTGCACATTCTCTTGCCGACAGAATCCATGGCCTTACTGTCTCTATCTGGGGGTACCGCAGACGATGCTGCCCCCGTCTGATTCTTCCGTGCTGCTGAAACAATAACTGAGTCCGGTGGAGGGTCAGCCCTCAGAAAGAAGGGGTCCTTCTCAGGAGCCTTATACTTTTTAGTGATCCGAGATGGGGCCGCCCCCACCGATGCTGGAGTAAGGAATTTTTGCAGAGCAGGCTCTAGCAGGCCAGGCACTAGGGGAAGCAATGGTCTAGAGGAAGACCTTTGGTGTAGTGTTTCAAAGATGACTGATGTCTTGGTGGTGGAAACAGGCATTTCAATCTGAAGCTTTGCAGCCCCTCGACAGAGAACCTCATTGAAGGTCAGGATATCATCAATGGGCGATATTCTACTCGGAGGAGAGGAAGAAAGAGTAATCAGCCTTGGAGTCTGAAGACCACGAAGAAGATCTATGGCTTCGTCTTCTAGGAGAACGGTGTCGAGATCTGGATGCCCGACTCCTAGGAGAACGTGATGAGCGCCTTCTGAAAGATGGGGACCTTTGTGGAGTGGCACGTCGCTCATGTCTTTCAGATGAGTGTACTGACTGAATTATAGGCGATCTGGATCTTGTAGAGGAACGTGGCAATCCTGTAACCCTGCGGATCTTCCACTCCCTTATTTCCCCTAGCCATCTCGGGGAGATATTAGTTGGAGGGGTTGGAGACGGTACTGGTGAGTGTTCAGGAGTGACTTGCACTATCTGAAGTCCTGGGGAGGAAGAGGAACTCCTTGACGTCACCACCTGGGCGTCCCGCGTCGAGCGGTCTCCCGACGTCGCCCTAGGTCTCTTTGCAGGAGGAGATCCGTGATTGGAATGTGATCTCCTCGACGTCGACCTAGATCCAGAGGGTGTTTTTCGAGATCTCGACGTTGACCTCCTTGGCGACGGATGCGTCGACGTCATGCGTCTCGACGGCGACTGCCTGTGTCTCACCGGCGTCGAAGCCCTCGGTGTTCGGCTCGACGTCGATGCAATTCGACCTCTCGACGTCGGTGGTGATCTCGACGTCGCCATTGACCCTCTCGGTGGCGGGCTTCAACGTTGATGTGTCGACGTCGAGCCCCGGCCTCTTGACGTCGTAGGCGAGCCAGACTTGGACCGCCTACGCGTTGGTGTCGACTTCGTCTTATGGGTCTTCTCACCTGAAGTCAGATGTTTCGACGGCGAAGGACGTCTCGACGTCGATTTCGACGCCGACTCGGAGCACAAAGGTATTTTGGATATCGATCTGTCCCTCGACGGCGTATGAGACTGATGTCTCCTTTTCTCACCTTTCTCTTTGCGCTCCAACCTTGGTTGAGAGGAGGGCTTCCTTGAGGGATGTTCTTCTCGCCCACTTGTTCTTCTCTCCTGCATGGAGTGCAGCTTAATCTTCTCCCTTTCCCTAAGGGTTCTTTTTGAAAACTTGCTGCAGTGGTAACACTGGTCTGGCTTGTGAGTTGAAGGTAGACAAGCAATACAGACCGAGTGAGGGTCGGACTTAGCCATCTTTTTTCCACAGCCCAGGCACTTATTAAATAAGGCCGGCATTATGACAGGAAAAAATAGCCAAAAGTCAGAAAAAATAGTAGTATTAGTAAGTTAAGTACTAGAGACGTCAAGTGAAACTAAAAAAGTTCACTTGCAACCAGAAAAAAGTGATAAAAAAATCACTAACTGGCGAGCTCAATGCTCCAGGATCCTCACAGAAGGAGCCGAAAAAAGAACTGACCTAACTGTCACCTGTGGTGCATGATGGGAGCCTGGGGGTTCCTGGGGGTCTTAAAGGCACGGCGCCAATTTTCCAATTGTTTTCTATGCAGCCTTTCTAGGCTAATCTGCCTCTATGATCTTACCTTTGAAAATAAAGGTTGTGTGTTTCAAAGCAGTTTTCTTTATATGTATCATAAGTATATTATGACTTATATGTCTTTATTTTTTCAAATGTAAAAGATTTACAATGCAATGGCGGCAGTTTTTTTTAGCCTAGTAACATGTTTTCAGGCTGCATATGTATATATATATATATATATATGCATATTATCTATATATATATGGGTATTTATGTATATATATATGTAGATATATGCATATTATTGGCTATTGCTCCGGGGTCCCCGCACGTGGGCGGGACTATTCAGTGCTTATGACTATTGATGAGTATCCCCTGGAAGAGAACTACAGTGACACGCCGGACAAAACACCTGCACCCGAGCCCTCCAGCCCGGGTTCACGTAAACCAGCTGTATCCCTGTCCTCCAGAGGCCCTAAAGAGCCGAGTCCCACTTTGGGCTATGGTGGACTTGTCCCAAAGTCCCCACTTCCAGCCTTTCTTTTACAAGTACTTTTGCCATTGACTTTACCATGTAGCGCTCAAGGCTACCAACACGACCAGCACCTCTGCACCAGGACAGGTAAAAACAAATTGCTGGTGGTTTTTTGGACCTTGGCCCCTAAGCACCTTAATCTCAAAAGGCACCCTCCAGAACCATTTGCAAGTATATGTATGCAGTGTATGTTTCTCCAATCGGATAACATTACCGCATTCGAGGCTCATACCTTAAAACTGTTATTCAACTGTATTTTTCTATTCTATAAAAATCTATACCTCCGAAAGTACTTACCTGATTCCGATGATCTTGGTGTCCAAAATTATATAAAAATCCGAGTGATTTTCTAACTTGGTCTCGAATTTCTTCTTTAGTGGGTCTCATTTATTGACTCTGTGTACAACAAAGGCTTAACACTACCCTCTATTAATCCTAAACTGCTAAATCACACTACCACAAATAGACCACTTGGGATTAATAATTTAAGCCCTGCAAACCAATAAGGGTTGTTTGTACTTTTTGCATTGTGTGCTATTAGATTGGCATGTCGACATAAAAAGCCAGCTTCCTACATTGGTGGATCAGTGGTGGGGTACAAGACTTTGCATTTGCTTACACCACTTGGTCAGTATGTAATTCCACTAAGAAATCCACAATTGACTAAATGTTCTAATCTGAACTGTTAGGGGCATGTGTTAAGACCCCCAGTCCATTGTATTAGAGATTTAAAAAGTATACTAGTCAGTTAGGCCTTAAAAACTCTTAATTTTTTGTTGATTTTTTAAAAAGGTCCCAACTTTGCTAAAAATGTCTGGAACAGGGGAGATAGTCCAGGAGCTCAACCTGACCCCTTATCTGCAGCTTTGTATGAAGCAGCTAAGGAACCTGTGTACAGCCTCTGTGCTTCCAACAAAATCAAAACTGGCTCAAATCCTACAAAAGCAAAGCTCCAATGAGTTACTTGAAGAGTTTGATGCCACCCATTTAACTGAGGATCCTGACACCCCTCTAAGGGAGGAGGTGGACAGTGACCATGACAGTACTCCAGGAGACTGTCCCCCTAAACTCACTAGAGAAGGTGATGAGGTAATCCCTCATATCTACCCTAAGACTGTAACCTGAGTGCCTTCCCTTACTGAGGGTAGATCAGGCAACTCCAGGTTCCGAGAAAAGCAAGATGAAGAAGCAATTCTTTGAGAGACTAGCCAGAAGAGTAGCCCTTGAAGTCAAAATCCTGGCTATAGAGAAAGAAAGGGCTGAGATGGGTCTAGAACCTATGAGTGGCAGCATCACCAAACTAAATAGGGAGAGAGAGGAAAACATTTTGATCCCAAAATCCCCAAAGGGATTGTCCCCAAATATGTTGAGGGTGATGACATCACAAAGTGGTTTACAGACTTTGAGAGGGCTTGTAAAATGAGAAAGTTACACCAGAGACAACAGGGCTCTCTACTGTGGGAGTTATTCTCAAGAAAGTGCAGGGATAGACTCCTGACACTGGATCAGGAAGATGCAGAGTCCTATGACCTCATGAAGGATACCCTGATTGAGGGCTTTGGACTCACCACTGAGGAGTACAGGATTAAATTCAGCGAGACTCACAAAACTTCGAGTCAGTCCTGGGTAGATTTTGTTGACTTTTCAGTCAAAACACTAGGTGGCTGGCTGAAAGGCAGTAAGGTGCAAGACTATGAAGGGCTCTATAATTTGATAATGAAAGAGCATCTGTTGAGTAACTGTACTTTAGAAAAACTGCATCAGTACTTAGTGGACTTAGGGTTGGTCTCTCCCCAGGAGCTGGGGAAGAAGGCTGACCACTGGGTCAAAACAAAGGTGGCCATAAAGACCCAAGGTGGGGTGACCAAAGAAAAGGGTCAATGCTCCCCCCTAAGGGAAAGAGGTGGGACACAAAGGGGAAATACCCAAAGAGTCTTATAAAGGCCCCCAAAAACCTGTTCAGGAGGGTGAGCACAGAGACACTTCCCAATCAAAGGGTGGGAACCAGGGTAAAAACTAGAATCCAAAAAAGGCTATCTGTGTAAGCAGAATGGTCACTAAACTGGGGACTGTTCCAGCCTCAAAAAGGCTTCAACTAGTCAAACACCCTCAGGGGTTGCTAGTCTCCAGATGGGATGCTTAGTGCGCTCTGACCAGGTTAATGAGCACTCTGAAGCTACCGTAATCTGAGAGGGTGGGGTGGATAGAACTACCCTAGCTGTCTGGCCACAGACACCTTGGAACACCTCTGGGTGGAGACGCCATTCGTGATCCGCTAGACATCTTTGGCTGAGTTCGTCCACCCTCACGTTCAGAGAGCCCGCTAGGTGTTGAACCACCAGGGAAATGTCCTGATGTTCCAGTCATTTCTAGAGGTGCAGAGCCTGCTGACACAGGGTCCACGACCCCAACCTGCCCTGTTTGTTGCAGTACCACATGGCGGGGGTGTTGTTCGTGAGCACCTGCACCACCCTTCCTTTGATCAAAGAGGATTGGCAGGCCCGAAACTGCACAGTGTCCAGAACAGCGCAGATGAAAGGGAGCATATGAGAGGGAGTCAGGTGTGACGTACTCTGAAGGTGGGAAATGACTGCCCGGGGCGAGCCAGTCTTCAAAAACAAGTCATTGAGGTAGGGGAAGACTGAAATCCCTGAGCCCTGCAGATGAGCTGCAACCAACACCATCACCTTCGTGAACATCTGAGGAGCGCTGGCCAGGCCGAAGGGGAGGACAGCAAACTGAAAGTGATTGTGACCCATCATGAACTGCAGATAGTGTCTGTGCATCGGCAGGATGGTGATATGGAAATAAGCATCCTGCAAGTTCAACACTACCATCCAGTCTCCCGGATCCAGGGCAGGCAAAACTTGGGCGAGTGTGAACATTTTGAATTTAGCAAACACAAGGAGATGACGGACGGAGCGCTGAAACTTTTCAGACATTCACCCCCAGTCACAGATCTGGGTTGAATCCATCATCGTTCTTTAGCTCACTTCGCCACCCCAGTTCAGACACAGCTATATGCAAATCAGTCTTGACCCTGTGCCTCATTGGAACAGTCCAGCCCGAACTGCCAAGCCATGTCTTCCCTGGACCGGAAACAAGCATCCTGGGACCGTTTCGGGCTAACAGCCCTCATCAGCCAGGCTAGCTTGAATTCAGTGGCAAAGTGAGCAAGGGACTCACGTCTGGGCATACCCTCCCAACTTGGGGCGAACAAAGCAAACACAAGGAGATGATGGATGGAGCGCTGAAACTTTTCAGACACTCACCCCCAGTCACAGATCTGGGTTGAATCCATCATCGTTCTTTAGCTCACTTCGCCACCCCAGTTCAGACACAGCTATATGTAAATCAGTCTTGACCCTGTGCCTCATGGGAACAGGGTCAAGACTCCATCCATCATCTCCTTGTGTTTGCTTTGTTTGCCATAAGTTGGCAGGGTATGCCCAGACGTGGGTCCCTTGCTCACTTTCCCACTGGATTCAAGCTAGCCTGGCTGATGAGGGCTGTTAGCCCAAAACCGGTCCCAGGATGCTTGTTTCCGGTCCAGGGATGACATGGCTTGGCAGTTTGGGCTGGACTGTTCCCATGCGGCACAGGGTCAAGACTGATTTGATATAGCTGTGTCTGAACTGGGGTGGCGAAGTGAGCTAAAGAACGATGATGGATTCAACCCAGATCTGTGACTGGGGGTGAGTGTCTGAAAAGTTTCAGCGCTCCGTCCATCATCTCCTTGTGTTTGCGCAGCATTTTGAATTTCTCCATCTTCATGAAGAGGTTGAGAAGGCGCAGATCTAGGAAACGACAAAGTCCTCCGCCCTTCTTTGGCACAAGAAAGTAGTCCGAATGGCAACCACTACGTACTTCTGAAGCCGGCACCCTCTATGGCTCCCTTGGCCAAGAGAGCCTGCACTTTTGGGCGAAGCAAGGAGAGATGGTCCTCCATCAGTCGATCTTAAATGGGTGGAGGGCGTGCCACAAAGGGAAGAGAGTAGCCCCTTTGGACTATCTGCAGTACCCAACGGTCTGATGTTACTGACCACCATAGAGGGAGGTGACCGCTGCAGCCGAGGGGGCAGAGTGTGGACTGACCTGACCAATGGTCACCTGTTCCACGTGGTCCCTGGTACCTGCACTCTTGGCCAAGAAAAGGCTGGGAAGCCAGTCGGTCGTGGTGGCAGGGAGGGTATGGGCTGGGCTGGAGACCCTTCCATAGCAACGGAAAGGGCAGAAGGCGGATTGAGGTGGACGAGGGCCCATAGACAAGCCCAAGGACCTGGCAGTAGCCCTGCTGTCCTTGAAGCACCCTAGCACTGAATCCGCCTTGTCTCCAAATAGGTGAGAGCCATCAAAAGGTATATCCATGAGGAAAGCCTGGACATTCCCTGAAAAAACAGATGTTCTCAGCCAGGAGTGGCGTCGCAAGGGCACAGATGATGAAATCAATCTGCCTAGCGGGTGGGTCGTGTCAAGTCCACATCTGATGGAGAACTTTGCCGCATATCTCCTGTCGGCAACCGCCTGAGAGAGTATGGCCCGGGAATCCTTGCGTTGCGCAATCGAATTCCATAGAGTATGGGAATAATAGCCAAATAGGCATTAGTTGTTCACCGACTGCAGTGACAGGCTGGTGGAAGAGAACATTCTCTTACCAAAGGTGTTCAGCCTCTTGGATTTCCTTTCCGGTGGAATGGTAGGAAACATGCCAGAGTGAACGCGGAAGATGAGGATTGGACCAGTAAGCTCTCTGGGGTGGGGTGCTCAGCAAGAAAACTAGGAAACTCTCAGGAGCAGGACGATGGTGGGCAATCGTCCTATTCACAGGAGCCCCTGTGCAGAGCTAGGCCCAGACACTAAGTAGGACATCCGTAAGGGATTCATTGAATGGGAGGAAGCGTTTTGAGGGGAAAACTCCCAGCTGAAGAACTTCTGTCAAAACATTAGTTTAGACTGCCACTGAGGGAAGGTTCAGGTCCAGGACCTCAGACTCCCTGCGCACCACCATAACAAAAGAGGCTCCCTCCTTCGAAGCCACAGTAGGAGGGGAAAGCAGGCAAGTGTCAGGTGAGGTGTCTAACCCACTGGCCTCATCCAGTTGTGCATATCAGCTGTTCTCCTCAACCGGCTCCTCTCCATAAGGGTCCATAGACCCCCTCCCAAACATCTCCCGCTCCAGGCTTATCAGTTAAATAAGGCTCCGCTCAGGGGAGGATGTCCTCAGTCAGCGCTGAATGCGGCGTAGGACGCTGCCCAACCGGCTCCGTGTCGGAGTCGGGTATGACAATGGGGGCAGCGCTGCCTAGGGGGGTGGGCGGCGTGGGCACTACAGCACAGAGAAAGGTCTCGTTCTCACCGACAGCCCTACTCTGGATCCACAGATGGATCCTTGAGGCTCAACTGGCGCTGAGAGCGAACCCACTGGCGTGGTTGCAGTCGGGGCCCCTCCCGTGCCCATGGGGGCCAGAAAGCGCTCCAGAGGGACTGGGCTGGGCCGCCATAAATGAGGTGCCTGGCCTCATAAAATTCCTTTAACTGGGCAGGCGTTGCTCTGAGAAAATCAGGGAAGCGTGGAGTGGACCCAGGTTCAGACTCCACTTGCGGGGTCTAGAGTGCCGAAGCTCCCTTGTGTCATTGGATGACTTCGACGGATATTGGGAAGTCAAGAATGCTTGGACTTCTTTGACTACTTGTGCTTGTGGAACTTACCCGATGCAGCCAATGACTTCTAATGTGAGGAGGAACGTTGGGATGGGCTCCGCGAATGGTCCCAAAACCTCCCACACGAACGGGATTCGAGCATTGGGGAGTTGACTGACGTCATGTGACAAGGAGCTTGAGGGATCGCTCCCTCAGGGCCTCCGGGTGCATGGTGCGGCAGTCCATACATGCCTTGGAGTCATGTCCTGGATCCAGGCACCACAAACACACCAAGTGGGGGTCTGTCACCATCATTTGCCTGTGACAGGCCCCACATGGTTTGAAGACAGCCGGTTTCTTAGGTGACATCCTCACACCAGAAGAAACATATCTGGAAGAGTCGACAAAAAGTTGAAAAGGTCAGTGAAAAAATGACTGAGGGGTAGCCCAATCTGGATCAGTGATGTTTGGCGTGGAAAGGAAAAAACTGACATCAGCGCACCAATGTGGTGCCAATTTAAGTACCGCACATGTCCCTTCCGGCAAGGACGATGCCGACTAGGAACTGAACAAGACCACCTACCGGCGCACAGGGGTACTGCTAGAAAATCTTCTGGGTCCAGTCTGATGCTTGGGGATATTCAAAGGTAAGGAATCTGTGGCTAAAAGTCTCTATCAGATAAGAGGATCAACCTAAGGAGGCTTATATTTTGGAAGACTCTTTGGTCAATGCTGGAGCCAGAAGCTTTTCTTCTGCCCATTTAAGGTAGTCCAGTACTCCAGGCAGCTTGGGTATTGGCTCTGACCTGGGCTGAATAGTTTCCAAAGGGATAGAAACCGATACCGTATCTGTCTCCAAATTAACTTTTTGCTTTAAAGCATCACCACTGTGAAATCAATTAGTAAGAAAACAAGGAGATGTAGGAGAGTATGAGGTTAATATATCATAATCAGTGTCTTTGTCCATTTCCCTTCCCGGCATAAAAAGGTTGGGTGTTCTTTTCCTCCTCTTTTTGTTTCAAGTGAATAAGTCTGGCCTGGACCACTAGGATCAGAATCTATGCAGCTGAAGTGCAGAAGCTAGAAGAATGAATGGTGTTGACTGTAACCCGAGAAGCAGGATACTTTCTCAGTGTATGAGATGGAGACTTATTCAAAGGAAAAACTCATAAAAAGATCCAGGGGCAGCAGTGCTGTCTGTATCGACTCATCAGTAAGAATAATGACACTGGATTTTTAGGAGATGCAGAAAAAGACATTTTTAAGCATTGTTGTTTAGATTCTATGTGCTGAATTGGAGTGGTGAAATGTGTAATGATAACACTCCAAGTGTCTGAATGTCGAGCAGTGATGAGGCCTCCAATCGCGGAGAAATGAACACCAGCATGTATCTTGATGCTTAAGTATCTCGTGCTGTATCCTCTTTGATGCAGGCAAAGTCATGATGCGAAATGAAAGTTGCTGGGTTCTTTACAGGAACAGTGTCTATTTCCACTCATTATTATGTATCCTACTTATGTGGCTGTTTTTCTTATAATTTTTTCATGAGTTGCTCTGCTATTTACATAGGCACCAAAGTGGCGACTTTTGGTGCAATGTAATTTTAACTGGAAAGAAACACTGGAGAATTTACAACAGGGTACTCTGTAAAATATTCCCCATTTACAAATGACAGATTTACACCATTAGAATTGGATATATATTGTAAAAATGTTCTGACACCCTCAAATGAGGGCGGAAATATTCCCTTATGGCTATCAATGAAAATCATATGATAAAGAATATGTATAGTCATACTGCAGACTGACTAAATAAGATTGCTCTCATTACACCTAACTGAAGTTCTAGGCAGACTATCTTCTATCACTTGCGAAAAAGACCATCACCACCCCACCCCACTAAATATAGGGATATATCCCACTCCAGGCATCATTCTACCCTGCATCTCTCCAAATCAATATCACAGAGACATTATCATTCACCACAACAGAATATACTGAGATTGGGGAGTTTACAATCATTGGTCACTGGAATCCACCCACAAGAGGATCCCTCCTCTGAATTGTCTACTCTCCCTTAAGGACCAAGAGGGACAAGTTAAAAGGTATTTCTTTACCCAAATGTATTTTATAGAGTTTGAGTTCAGCTGCAAAAGCAAGTAAAAAGAGCAGTGGCAAAGCCAATAGGTCGCGGCAATCTGAGAGCTATGAGCATTGTCAATGTTAATCTCTATAGCCATTGTCAATGGCAAAGGCCATAAGCGCAGCCATGCGCACTTGGTGCCAGGTGAGGCCTGCCCTCCTTGCAGTGTCACCAGCGGAGTGTGTAATGTGCCATTCGCCCCTGCGGGGGCCAGAGCACTGAAAGCAGCGCAGCAGACACGCATCGATACAGAGAAGCAACATCTCCACAGCAGTACTTACAACTGGCACCATGTAATAACAATGTTATTTACATTAGTTGGCATAATGTAAGCACTTGTTTTATGTTATTGTGGTCTCCCTGCATGAATGGAACAATGTATATGTTCCTACTGAGTAGGTTTGTTTCCACTACATATTTCTTGCTCCATTATGTGAAAGAGATTACTAAAAGGTATATAAAGGAAATGTATGTAAGAAAATATAACAGTAACTGTTGTTTTAATGCGATGCTCAGCCTTTAATTTGATGGATGTGACAATTGAAAATCAAGCGCACAGGCACATTATAAAATAATACGTCAAGGGGAGATGTAAATATAAACTCGCACTTCTGTGTATTTCATAGACGCTTTAAGTGAGTGAATGTCTGAAACCTGAAACCGATGTAAAGCCTTTTTTTAATAATGTATTTTGAAAGTAAATCAGAATTTAAAGTAATGTTGCACTGGCAAATCATCACGTTTATTTGTACCCTGATTTGCTGGTGAGACAATTTTAATTGTGATTGTGCCAAAAACACACACTTAAATTGCGCTTCTATCACTGCAATGGAAAGAGTCTATTTAGGTATGTATTTACAAAGAAAATCATGTGATTAAAAGCCTTCGTTTAAGCGTATGTTTTGCAATTAAATCCGAGTAATGTTGCACCGGCAAATCAAAAAAATAAATAAACGCAGTATGTTGAAAGTATTTAAAGGCTTTGCATCGCTTGATTTTGTTTGTAAACACGCACCCAAATAAAGACTTTAAATTTAAGTGATAGAAGTGTGATTTAGCCACGTGTTTTGAAAGTCAATCACGGGCATGCACAATTATAAGTATATCATATCGATGCCGGACCTGAGTGTTCACGTACACCAATCATGTGTAAAATAGTGGAACAGGTGCCCTCGGAAAACAGCGTCTGGCATTTGACCTGTGTCTTTGAATGTACAGCAAATGTGATGAGATAAAAACAAGATTTACAGGCTGGTTTACAGAGGAGCTTAAAGCAGCAAGTAAAAAAACGAGTGCTCGTGTTAAGTGCTCTTTAACAAAGAAAAAAGTAGTTCCTGAAACAGATCTTAAAATGAAAGCAGTGGAGGGATAGTTAAATTGGTCCATGCTCTCGGGGAGGGGTAAACACAGGAAGAGGCATGACAAATGCATGGCAAGCACAAATGGGGAGAAAGAATATGAGAGCGACAATGGAGACAGCAAATGGGAAGCCTATGAGCGGGCTGAAGTCCACAAAGTATATACAACATGTTTCTTTGAGACAGGGCATGCTTTTTCTAGCCGAGACCTAAAAAGCACAAAATGTGCCCCAAATTATGTTAGGATTATAAGAACGTTTCTCAAAAACTGAAAATGCATCTACTACAAACGTGTTCTAAAATTCTTGGTGGAGATATCTTTTTTTATGAATATAAAAAATAGAAGCTACTCATTTTGAGGGCTTGCAAGCAGGCAATATGACGTGTTATTTTCAGTATAATGGCAGACTGCCTTTAATTTTTAGATGCATTACGGTAACTGAATTTACTTGCCTACATTCTGAGGTGCCTCCGTACGACTGCGTGCATATCTGCTGGATCGTTTAGCAAGTATCGTCATCACTGGCACTGCCTAGAAAACTACTTGGTTCATTCCTTCATGGCTGTGAACTAGCAATCCGACTGGAAAAATTTGTTTCTCACACTTTTTCCCTTCCGTGTGAAGTCCTGCAGGGATTCTCGCTGAGGCCGACGTTGTTTAACATCTACGTCACCCCTCTGGCTGAAATCATCAAGTCGTTTGACTTTGCTCTTACTTCCTACGCCGACAACACACAAATTGTTGTCTCTCTTGCCAATGACACATCAAGTACAGGATCCAATTTCTGCAACTGTGTGCAGGCAGTCAACCAATGGATGGCACAGAGCTGTCTCAAGCTGAATTCTGGAAAGACGGAGGTCCTGCTCTTTGGAGAGCAGCCCTCGTTTTGGATACCCGCCTGGTGGCCCCAGGAAATGGGTGCCCTCCCGTCTGCTGTCAACAAAACCCGCAACCTGGGTGTTCTGATCAATAACTAACTCTCTTACAGACCAAATCAATGCAGTCACTTCCAAGGTCTTCTACATTCTCAGGCTCATAAAGAACATACTCCTTAATTTCCCTCCTCAGCTTCAGAAGACTGTACATATTTCCCTTCCTCTGTCCAGACTAGATTATTGCAATAGTCTGTATTTAACTGCACGCCAATATGTGCTAAATAGGTTATAGACTTTGCAAAATTGCGCCGTTCGGTTCCTCCTTAAAATCCTCCAATATCAATCAGTGGCTAAACCTATGAGGCAGCTACACTGGCTGCCCATCAGGCAGAGAGTTGCTTTCAAGGCTTTATGTGTTGTCCATAAAGCCCTACACGATCTTGGGCCTGTGTTCCTTAAAAACAGCTTCAACTGGTACTTGCCCAACAGGCCACTAAGATCTTCTTTTGCTAAAACAGTCACTTTACCCAGATTCAAACGTGCGACCTGGGGCGGCCGCAGCTTTGTGCGGGTGCCTCTCAAGCATGGAATTACCTTCCTCTTTATATCAAAGCTTTCCCTAATCTCGTGATGTTTAGAAAGTCCCTTAAGACTTGGCTTTTTAATTCTCCATAATGGGGTTCACCTAAATTCCTGATTTACCTGCCATATTGTTTCTAGCGCGAAGACACCCTTGACTAATCAAGCGCTTAATAAAATAATTTAACATAACATAACACATGTAAGAAAGTAGGATCTGCTTTCATAGTTACCCCCACTTTTTGCTGGTGTCAGTATATTTTTTTTGACTAGCCTGACTGGGATCCTGCTAATCAGGACCCCAGTCACTGTGCTTTCTCCCTAAATTTGACAGTGGTAAGTACTTTGGTACCTTCCCAATTGGCTACTGGTGTACCCATGGTGTCCCTAGTATACGGTACTAAGGTACCCAGGGCATAGGTACTCCAGGGGTCTCCTATGGGCTGCAGCATGTATTGTGCCACCAATGAGATACCATTCAAACTGTGACTACAGTCCTGCCATTGCAGCCATGTGAGTTGGTGCTTGATAAGTTTCTTTATATCTGGGGTCTCTACACTTAAAACCTATAAGTCACCCCTATGGCAGGCCTTTGAGTCGTGAAGGCACGGTGCTTGGTTATAAGTGTGAGGGTGCCCATGCATGAGCAGGACACCCCTACAAACCTCTGAGTCAATTCTCCAGTGCCACCAGTAATTTTGATACATATAGTGACCATCCATCATTATGCCATAGTGGCTGTGCCGAACCTGGGCATGTTTGGTATCAAACATGTTGGAATCAAACCTCAACATGTTAACAGTGTTGGAGGTACATTTCTATGCACTGGGGGGCTCCTCTGGGAAGCCCCCAGAACTCCCGGTAAGGATAAGTTACTTACCTGTAATCCTAGTTCTCTTCCAGGGGTATCCTCATCAAAGTCATAAGCACTTGAATATTCCCGCCCATGCGCGGGGACCCCGGAAAATATATAAAAATTATACATGAAAACATATATATAGCTCTATATATATATATACATATAAATTTTTTGCAAAAATAATCAATGCAGCCTTCCATATCCAACATGCTAAGTAATGCTGTAAAATTTTTCTTTGCACTTTATATAAATAAAGCAGGAAAACCAAAGGACACTTGAACTGCTTTTAATGAACAGCAGAAAACACAACCCTGCAAAGAGAAAAGCAGGCATTGTTAGCCCATAGGCTGCATTGTAACTTCAATAGCATAGAAAGCTGAAAGTCAATACAGAAAAAACAAAAAACTGGCACCGTGCCTTTAAGGCAGCCATGACCCCTAGCTTCCCATCATGCCTCAGGGGTGACAGTTAGGTCAGTTGTTCTTTGCAGAGACCCGGAGGTCAGGGCACAAAGAGATGACACTTTTGGTACATTTGCCCGGGGAGGTGGGTGGGTTGCTTATGACTTTGATGAGGATACCCCTGGAAGAGAACTAGGATTACAGGTAAGTAACTTATCCTTCTCTTCCAGGGGATCCTCATCAATAGTCTTAAGCACTTGAATCGAGTAGCAAGCCCAACCCCTCTTCCTGCGGGCAAATGAGTACCCTAAAAGGTAGATACATTAAAGAATACAATTCAAACGACTTTACCATTGAAATAAATTCCTCAAGGAGGCTTGGCCTATTTGGGTATCTGCTCTGGAATCAGAGTCGAGACAATAGTGTCTCGTGAAAGTATGCACCGATTTCCAAGTTGCTGCTTTGCAGAACTCGGCCACTGGTACATTGTGCAAAAAAGCCACTGTAGCTGCTTTTCCCCTGGTGGAATGTGCTTTGGGAGAAAACAGAAGTGTTTTATTAGCCAATTGATAAGCCAGCTTAATGCAAGACACTATCCATCTGGAAATGGAACGCTTGGAGGCTGGGAAACCTGTCCTGATGGCACCATAGTTTAGAAACAATTTATCAGACTTTCTGATGGTCTTTGTTTTATCTAAATAGAATTTTAGAACCGTCTTAAGGTCTAGGGAATGAAGAGACCTTTCTGCTGGCGTAGATGGATTGGGAAAGAAAGAGGGTAGAGAGATCGTTTGGTTGACATGGAAATCAGACACCACCTTCGGAAGGAAGGAGGGGTGAGTTCTCAACACTACTCTGGTGTGATGGAAAACCGTGTAGGGTTCTTTGGAACAGAGCGCCTGAATCTCGCTTACTCTACGAGTTGAAGTAATCGCCACCAAAAAAGCGGCTTTCCAAGTGAGGTGCTGAAGGGTCGCCTTATGAATAGGTTCAAAAGGGGGACCCATCAGTTTGGACAGAACCAGGTTCAACTCCCAAGGAGGAGAAGGAGGTCGGACAGGGGGGAAGACTTTCTTCAAGCCCTGAAGGAAATCCTTAACCACCTGGAGCTGGAAGAAGGAAGGTTGATTAGGGGACTTCCTGTAGGCCGTAATGGCAGCCAAGTGAACTTTAATGGAGGTATACTTTAGACCTGACTTGGCCAAATGCAGCAGATAAGGTAAGATTACCTCCTCTTGCCCCCTGGTAGGTTGAAAACCATTACGTATACACCACAAATACAATCTCTTCCATTTAAAAGAATAGGAATTTCTCGTGGAAGGTCTTTTGGACTCCCTCAAAATGTTCATACAGTCCTGAAGAAGATTTAGGTGTCCGTATTGTAGGAACTCAGGAGTCATGTTGTTAAGTTCAGTGAGGGAAGGTTGGGATGCTGTATCCTCCCGCTCATTTTGGCCAGAAGGTCCGGTCTGCACGGAAGCCTCCTGCGTGGGCACATTGAAAGATGCAGCAGGTCCGGATACCACCATTATCGTGGCCAGTCTGGTGCTATTAGAATCATTTTCATCCTGGAGCGTGTGAGTTTGGCTATCACCTTCGGGATGAGAGGTAGAGGAGGAAAAGCGTATGCAAAGTCGATCAAAAGGGCATTCCCTATCGATCCTGGTCGGTAGAACCTTGACGCGAAGGCGTGGCATTTTTTCTTTAGCTCGTCTGCAAAGAGGTCGATGGTTGGATGACCCCATTGATGAAAAATGTCCGTTACCACTTCGTCGTTTAAGACCCAGTCTTGCTGATCTTCGAAGTGCTGACTTAAGGCGTCCGCCTGTGAGTTCTGCTCCCCTGGCAGATGGACTGCTATGATCGAGAGCTGTCTGGCCAGGAGCCAATGCTAGATCGCCTGAGACTCCAGAGACAGAGGGCGAGAGCGAGTTCCACCCTGCTTGCTCAGGTAGTACATGGTGGTCGTGTTGTCTGTTTGTACCAAAATTGACCTGGATTGTATCGATGGGTAGAACGCCTTGAGGGCTAGATGTACTGCACGTAGTTCCAGCATGTCTATATGATACGATTGTTCTTTCATCGACCACCTGCCCTGGGTCTGTAGAAGACCCATGTGCGCTCCCCAACCCTGAAGTGAGGCGTCTGTGATCAGGGATTGTGTTGGCGGAGGTTGGTGAAAAGGGACTCCCACCAAGAGATTCTTCGGCTGAGTCCACCAAGGGATGGATGTTTTCGCAGACTGGGAGAGAAGAATCCTGTCTTCCCATCGCGCCGAAGTCTGATCCCATTTGTCTTCCAGGTCCTGTTGTAGAGGCCTCATTCTCAGTCTGGAGTTGGGGACCAGAAAAATGCAAGATGCCATCGACCCCAGAAGCGATGCAACTTGTCGAACTGAGGGCTGATGAACTTGAAGGAGGAGGTTGCACTTCTGCTGGATTGATAATAGTCTCTCCTCCGAAGGAAACACTTTTCCTACGCTGGAGTCCAGAGTAACCCCTAGGTAGTGTATCCTTTGAGTGGGTTGATGGATTGATTTGTCCATATTTACATGAAGGCCGAGGCGCTGCAGTAAGTTCAGGCATATTCGATAGTGGTGATGCTGTTGAACACGCTGCAGGATCGGTTCTTATCTGGAACAAGGACTGAAATGGGGTTACACTAAATTACCCATAAATACGTTTGTGATGTCAATTGGAAAATACCCTATGGATATTGCCAAATAAGAGATGTTCTCCTTTGATGATATACTGAAAAGTGATATAAGGTCCTATTGCCACTACAAAAATGAGTAAGGGACCTAACTGTAATTGGGAACATTACCAGTATTAAATAAGATAGACATTTGTCATTATTATTGCCCTGAAGAAGACCCGTCAGGTCTACGCTTGTTCTTAAAGAAGATTTTTTCAATAAAGAAACAAGAAACTATGAATCTGCTGAAGTGATGGGCTTTTCTTTGCTGCGTCCATATTTATAGGACATACTAAACTTTTGTACATATCGGAGTGCTGAATCAGTATTTATTGTTGTACATGTGTGGGATCTATATCCTTGGAGGCTTAAGGGGTATTGAGCCTCCGATTCTTTGCACCCGCAAAACTTTGTAAATTGTTTTTTGTAAATTGCCTTTTAGATCATAAGATAGGTGCATTAGAAATGACCCCATACCCCCTGTTTCGTGTGTTCTTTCTACCATTTGAGGAGAGGAGTCCTTCAGAAGCCAGTCGTCGAGATATGGGTAGACGAACAGACCTTGGCAACGTAAAGCCGTGGCTACCACTGCCATGCATTTTGTGAATACTCGAGGTGCAGATTTCAGGCCGAACGGTAGGACTCTGTACTCATAATGCTTTGTGCCTATCATGAAGCGTAGAAACTTTCTGTGCCGTGGGGTAATTGGGACATGGAAGTACGCGTCCTGGAGGTCTATCGAGCACATCCAATCCCCTTTCTGAAGATGTGGGTATATTTGATGGAGCGCCAGCATACGAAACCTCTCTTTTTTGATTTTTTTGTTTAGGAGACGTAGATTCAGAATGGGTCTGAACTTCTCTTCTAGACCCTTCTTCTGTACCAGAAAATACCTTGAGTATACCCCTTCTCCTTGTTGTGATGGAGTAACTTTTTCTATGGCCAATTTTTGTAGTAGAGTAGAAACCTCTCGACGCAAAAGTGGTAGCTGGTGAATTGTTGGCTTCGCTGGCGGGATGTACTTTGGGGGGCACGAAAACCTAGCGCATAACCATTCATTAGTATATTTAGCAACCACTGATAGTTTGTTATTTCGCGCCACTTTTTCACATGTCCGGAGATACTTCCTCCCACTGGAGTGGGTGTCGGCGACGGAGGAAGTGAACCCTCATTGCTTGCCGGTGTTCTTGACAGTTGAGGAGGACTGTCGGGACGTTCCTCTACCTCTAGAAGGGCGACGTCCCTGATAGTGAGGTTTGTTCTGATGGTACTGCCTTTGGGACCATTGAGGGGCTTGAACCCTCTGATGGAAAGCTCTACGATCGTAAGGCCTGTACCGACGTCTGAACTCTTTCTTTTTCTCCAAACCGACCGCTTTGAGAGTGTCTAGTTCAGACTTCATCCGGGCCATCTCCTCGTCAGTGTGAGAACCGAACAAAGAATTTCCGGTAAAAGGAAGTTTCAGAATGCGTTGTTGAGCTTTTAATGCTGTAAGCCGCAGCCAGGAGGATCTTCCCGCGCATACCCCATGCGAATATGAATGAGCCGCTAAGGATGCCCCATCCGCAGTCGCACTAATCATTTGGTTGGCCACGAGGGCCCCTTCCTGGAGAATCTCCCCAAAGTCTTGCCGGTCTTCTTTGGGTAGCTTTTCTTTAAAGCGTTCCAGAGAGTCCCACAACGCTCTATTATAACGGCCCAACAGAGCCGAAGCACTGGAAACTTTTAAAGATGCTGCTGCAGAGCCGCAAACTTTTCTCCCCCAAGAGTCCTGGGCTCTGCTCTCTTTGTCCGGAGGGACTGTGGAAGATGAAGCCACTGCATGGGACTTCTTAGCAGTCGCAATTATCACCGAATCTGGTGGAGGATCTGACCTGAGAAACAGGGGATCTTGTTCTGCTGGGTTATATTTCTCGAAGATCCTAGCTGGGGCCGTTTTGACTGTCGCAGAAGTAAGGAAAACATCCATAACAGGTTGCAGAAGACCAAGAACTAATGGCAGCAAAGGTCTTGATGAGGATCTCTGATGCAGAGTCTCAAAAATAATAGACTGAGAGGTCTGAGGTGTAGACATCTCTATATTCAACTTTTGTGCCCCTCTAGAAAGGACATCAAGAAAAGTGTTGATGTCGTCAACAGGTCAGACTCTAGAGGGTGGACTGTCCGTAAGAGTTGGAGAATAATCCCTCTTGGAGGAATGAGTTGAGGAAGAAGACCAGGAGGGTGATCTTCGTCTCCTATGACGCCCATGAGAAGAGGACTTCCGTGGAGGAAATGTATCTCTCTGGCGGTTCCTGGATGGTGTGGTGGGTGATCGGTCAACTGCCTGCACCAGCCGAGCCAGAGGGGATCTATGTAGAGGGCTTGAATAGTCCAAGGGCTGCTGAACCTGCGAAGGTTCTTTCTGCCATACCGGGAGGAGACACCTAGGCGAGAGATGTACTGAGGGAGATCTGTGTTCTTCCTCTCGTTGCGTAGGTGAAGCTGTGATCTGCGGGGTAGATTTCTGTACCCTCCGCTGTGGGGACGGAGAAGATGAGCTTCTCGACGTCGAGATGACTTCTGGAGATCCTGCAGCCGAAACTGAGGGTTCCGAACGGTCTTTTGAAGAGGAATGGCGTCTCCTTGAAGTCGAATGGTGTGACGACGTCGACAATGAATGTCTCGACGTCGATCGACTATGCGCCACTAAGACCAATGAAGGCGATTTCTGCCTTGGCGTCCGTTGTGTGTGTTTCAACGTCGACCGACGTTCCGTCGTCAGAGGCTTGTGCTTTGACGTTAGAAGAGGAGTACCCAACGAAGTACGTCTCGACGTCGAACGTGGGGAAGGTGCTGGAGAAAACCTTCTCAACGTCGACCCTCTTGACGCCATCGATCTGGGCCTCGACGTTGAGCGCCGTCTCGTGGACTGCGACGGAGGAGTCCTCCTCGACGCGGAGTCTTTTCTCGTCGTTGATGATCTGGACCTCGACGTCGAGCATCTTGATGGCTGCGACGGAGGGATCCGTTTCGACGTCGAATCTTTCGACGTCGCTGATGATCTAGGCCTCGCCGTTGACCGCCGCCTGGTTCACGGCAACGGAGGACTGTGCCTCGACGTCGAACGCCGTACAGACGGCGACGACGGAGATCGGTGTCTCGACGTTGGGCGGTCCCGCACCAACGGAGAACGACTCCTCGACACCGTCCGGTTCACGGTGGCAGAGGATTCGTCGCTGATGACGTACCTCTATGTCTGGAAGATTTCGACGACGACCGATGTTCTCTTGACGGCGAGCCCGCCGTCGATAGGATTGTCGTCGACGTTTTCTTCGCCGGTGGAGGCATTCTCGGCGCCGAGCCCGACGCCGATGAAGAGCAGGCTGTTACCTTGCTTCTGGAAGATGAGCTAGGTCTCTTCTTTTGCCTCACAGGAGACTGGCCTCTAGAGGTGAAAGCTTTACCCTTTTCAGAGAGTCCATAAAGGCAAATCCTTTCCCTTTCTTTGAGAGTCCGTCTTGATAAAGACTGACAGTGTTGACAAGTCTCCGAAGAATGAGAATCCGGAAGGCAAAGGATACAGACAGAGTGGGAGTCTGATTTGGCCTTCTTCTTGCCACAGGAAGGGCAGGGATCAAAAAGGGAAGGCATTTCAGGTGAAAAACACCAAACTCTTGAAGAAAAAAGGGTAAAGAAATACTCCAACAGGTGTAAAATGTCGAAGTATAAAGTTTGAGATGAAAAAGGAATACAATTTCTGACTGAAAAGTCAAAAATCTGAGGAGCTGAATATCCAGGGTCCTGACTGAAGGAGCCGGAAAGAACAACTGACCTGTCACCCCTGAGGCATGATGGGAAGGTAGGGGTCATGGCTGCCTAAAAGGCACGGTGCCAGTTTTTTGTTTTCTCTGTATTGGCTTTCAGCTTTCTATGCTACTGAAGTTACAATGCAGCCTATGGGCTAACAATGCCTGCTTTTCTCTTTGCAGGGTTGTGTTTTCTGCTGTTCATTAAAAGCAGTTCAAGTGTCCTTTTGTTTTCCGGCTTTATTTATATAAAGTGCAAAGAAAAATTTTACAGCATTACTTAGTCTGTTGGATATGGAAGGCTGCATTGATTATTTTTGAAAAAAATTATATGTATATATATATTGAGCTATATATAAGTTTTCATATATAATTTTTATATATTTTCTGGGGTCCCCCGCGCATGGGCCGGAATATTCAAGTGCTTACGACTATTGATGAGGATCCCCTGGAAGAGAACAGGCTTTTAGGGTCTGATAGCATGCTTGTGCTGCTGCCGACCACCAGACACGATTCTGCTCTCCTGCTGCTGAGCTGTGCTTGAGCAGCGGAATAATAGGTTTCCTGTCACAGGGAGGGGTGACCACCTCCCAGACAGAACTTGGTGTTTTGGGCTGGGGTGGGGGCACTTGCCAGCGCCACCAGACTGACACGTTTGGTGCCCTCCTTGCATACTCCAGTTTGAATCAGTTCAGGGACCCGCTCTGGTGTGAAACTGGACAGAGGACATGGGAGTATCCTCCCCTCTGTCTAGCCCCTCCTCTGGGAGGGACCCCTTAGTCATTCCAACCCTTTCCCTAGGTTACTTAAGAGCTTACCTGTTGGTGGCTCTTCAGATTCGTCATGGGACAAGACTCAAGCCTGAAACCACGACATGCTTCGACAGTCTGGACACATCGATTTCGCCTGGAACCGAGACTGCATCAAGGAAGATTCCTGCTGCTCCTGGTCTCGCTGTTCTGTAGGTATTCTTTGTCTGTGTTTCTTCCAGGACCTTCAACAGACATGTGGGCATCAAGGACACCCAAAGTAATCTCCCTTGGAGTGAAGGAGTCACTCTCTGCATCTGCAGGCACCGCAACAAAGATGACCGTCTGCTGCTCCTGACATCCCAAGGAGTTCGAAAGGCTCAGCCACACAGATGGTGGTTCTGCAACTCCCTCGAGGCCTGACCTGTCCTCTCTGCAATTTTGAAGCCAGTTTCCCTCGTCGGAACCGCTGGGACCGAACCCCTGTGCACCACGTCGACTTGCTGTTGCCAAGGTTTGTTGACTCTGCACTCCAGAGATCTTCGGGCTACAAGAAGTGCCAGCCTCCAGCATCTCTTCCTGTCAAGTACAGCATCCTCTGCACTGTAGGCCTTCCTTTTTGGTGAGCTGCTCCAAGTCCTCTTGTGGCCTGTGGGTCCTCTTGAGGATCTTCTTCTGCTCCAGTGGGTTCTCCTGCTTGCTTGGGCCTGCTCTGACTCTCCTGCTTGTGGAGAGTCCCTTGGACCTTGTTGGTACCAAACGTTGCTCCTTCTTCGCTTTCCACGCCTGTTGCAGCTGCCAAGGCTTGTTGGTGATCGCTCCGGACACCGACCCCCTGGTTCTCGACTTCCGACGTGGAACAGCTTGTGCACAGCTCCTGGTCTTCCTCAGCGTCGCCTGGTCCTCACAGCTGCAGTACCAAGGTCATCGTCAACTCATCGGTGGGCATTGCTCTTCCGTGCCTCCTGGTCACCTTTGAGTGGCATAGACACTGTCCCCTCTGCTTAAAGGTTCTCCTCTTCAAGAATCCACCCTTGGATTCCACTGGACTCTTGCACAGTCTTCTCCAGCGGCATCTTTCCTGAAGTCCTCCATTGTGGTCTACGGCGTTTCCAATGTCAGTTCGCACCTATGCACCCAGCTTCCCTGGTGTAGGTATCCTGGTTCCTGGGGTATCCACATCCACAGGTGGGGTGGCTATCCTTCTGTCTTCCACAGGGTTTCTTCAGGGTCCACTGGGAAGGGCCCTCCTTCAAAACTGCAACAGCGACTTCCCCTTTGACTTCTACTGGACACCCTGCTGTGTTGCCACTCTGCAAACAGCCTCCATGGGGTTCCTGGTACTTACCTGGGAGAGGTGTGGTGCAGCGGCCAGGGGAGCTGACTCCGGAGCACAGGGCTCACTGTTCGATCCCCGGCGCCAGTTCAGATTAGCACCATGTGACTCTGGGCAATGGTCCCCAGCGCCTTGAGACCCTTAGGGGTGAGTAGTTCGCACTTTACAAATGCCGGATTTGCCTTGGTGGTTCCTTGTGTCCCCAGCTCCTCTGAGTCTCCTGGTCCAAGTCCTGACTACGGTCACAGTTCGCATTTCACTTTCTTAATATATGGTTTGGTCTCCCTCTGGAGATCACTGTATTTTGTGCTACTTACCTTATTGCAACTGAAGTATTATTGTGTATTTGTGTTGATATCTCCGGGTAGGAGATATACCAATGTGTTAGTGAGTGTTGTGCAATAAATAGACATTTTTATATATACACTGTGTGGTTCTTTTTCATTTAACCTACACTACATGAATAATCTGGTAAAACAAGCTGCTTCCTTCAAGAAAAGCCTGAAGGCTGCTCTCCACAGTTACCACTTTGAGAGCTTTCTATGGTTATCAAAGACCACTAAAATCATCTTAAGGGTTGCCTGGATTAGTGCAAGGTGCATCACTTAAATAAGTGTGCACCTATACTAAGCCAACCTCCTACAACATATCTGGCACCTGTTCATGCTACCACTAAATGCAACAAGAGTAGAAAAAAAAAGACAAGACAACACCACTATTCTTTCTAAATATAAGGTTTAACAACTTGCAAATGGCAGCGCATGGAAGGTGGCAGGTGCTTAGTGCTAAAACTCAAAAAAAGAGGACTGGATTAAGAAATGTGCAGACACTATTGAGGCATTGGCAGGTCTTAAAGACCTTCCAGAATTTGAGACTGACTTTAATTTCTCTGTGAATGAAAGAGAACAGATTTCCACAGTGTGAGGAAACGGGGTGCATTATATGGTGTGGTTGTGCTACCTCACCGTGTATTACACATTTACCAAACCCTTTAGGATCCTTAGGTTTTGTTTGTCAAACGTTCAGTTCAACCCTAGGTAGCTATGGCTCTGAGCAGCAAGGCTAACACAAAGAAAGGGTAAAGCATTTAAAGAGCATCAAACATCTGAACACAAAATTGACTAGACACTAAGGGATCCAACGCTAATTTTTTATTTTTTTATTTAAAAAGACTGTATTTTTATGTATTTTAGACACTACAACAAAAAAGATCCACTGTATGTTTCCGGAGATATAGAATTTACAAGGCATAGTAAATCAAGGCATTTCACTCACCCGCAAACAAGCTTTGCCAAATTCAATGAATATGACACGTAGTAACTTTTTCAGCAAAACGTTTGGGCTACCAATAATGCAGTCACTTAGAGTCACTGTGTGTGAAAGTGCCCTCTTTCTGCATGGTTGCCCCCACTTTTTTGCTGAATTGCTGATGTGCTTTGACTGAATGTGCCCTGGGCTCCTGCTAATCAGGTACCCAGGGGCCTATGTTCTTTCCCTAAAACTGCATTGAAGCCTAAACCCAATTGGCATCTCTGGCCACATGTCAGCCCCTGGTAAATGGTACCACAGGTACCCAGGGCACTGTGACCAGAGAAAGCCTCTAAGGGCTGCAGCACTTATTGTGCCACCCTTAGAGGTCCTGTACCCTTACACACACACACACACACTGCCTTTGCAGGCTGCGTGTTTTGGTGCAGAGCAAAGTGAAGAGTCGACATGGTACATGTGTGCCATGCCTACAACCCACTGCCCTGGCATAGATTAGTCACCCCTCTAGCTGGGTGCACTATACCAGTGGTGAGGGTACAGGTGCATGAGCCCTGTACCCCTACAGTGTCTAAGTCCATTCTTAGACATTGTAAGTGCAGTGCTGCCATTAAGAGTATATGGTGCTGGGAGTTTGTCATTACGAACTCCACAGCACCATAATGGCTACACTGAAAACTGAGAAGTTTGGTATCAAACTTCTCAGCACATTAAACCCACACTGATGCCAGTGTGGGATTTAATGAAAAATGCACACAGAGGGCATCTTAGAGATGCCCCCTGAAAACTAACCCACCTCTAGTGTCCAGGCTGAGTGGCTGCTTTCAGCTGCCACCACCAGACATGTTTCTGGACCCCTGTGTCGAGAGCCTGCTGCTCTCTGGGGCCTGAAACACTGCCCATCCTGGGATGAGGTGCCAAGCCTCCTCTCCCAGGATGGGCAGGGTTCACGAAGGGGAAGCTTCAAAGGCTTGCCGCCTTTGTGAGCTTCCCCAGGCCACTTACTGCTCTCAGCAACTGGTCCCCACTGGTTCTGACCCCCACTTTGGGTTAGGAGAACCGGCAGGAAAAACAAGTGAGGAAGAGAGGTGTGCCCACCTCTGCCAACTCCACCCCTCAGGTGGGGGAGGCGAGGTGAAGCACAACTCTCAGTCCACGCCATCTTGAAGATGGGGGGACTCAGCCAACCAGGGACAGGCTCATGACCCCCTTCCACTGGAGGGTGGCATAATAGGGGGTGTACCCACCCCAGTGAAGGGACCCATTGGTCCCTGCCTTTTACCTACCTGTAACACCCCTAAATCTATTATTTAGGGGCACCCCTGAACCTTGCTCCCTCAGACAAGAACCTGCAAGAAGAAGGACCGAACAGCCGTGCAGCAGCTAACAAGAGGAAGACGCCCACTGACTTGGCCCCAGCCCTACCGGCCTGTCTCCACCTCGAACCTGCTCCTGCGAAATCCCGGTGTGTCCTGCAGCCAGCAACCTCGAAAATCCCTGGAGGACCTGCCTGCCTTCAAGCACAAAGAGTTTGTCTCCCGTGAACACCGGATTTGTTCACCTGCAACCTCTGGCTCCGGCCGGACACCGCGAATCCGCCCCACTCTGCACCCGCCGTCCACAGCCCGAGCTCGAGTGGGCAAACACCACGAGGAGCTCACCCCGGCGATCCTGACCCGAGATCCGGCGACCCCTGACCTGCCTCAAGCCTCCAGCCAACACCTGCAGCCTAAATCCAGAAGGCCCCCCCCTAACCGCGACCAGGAGCTGGTAAGAAGATCCGACCCCAAAAGGCACCCCTGCACCCGACACCCCACGGCCTTGTGTACCCAAACCGACGGTGCCTAACCAACCCCTAACTTCCCAACTTACCTCTCGAAGTGGTGGTCGCACCCAGAAGACCTTCGTCCCCAAGCCTGCAGTGTCTTTCCAAACCGGAGGTTCTCCCTTGAAAACAACAGGGCGACCGACGTCGAAACAGCACTCTGCACCCGGCCGCCCTAGTGCCGCTGAGGGTGCACCTTTGGTGCTACTTTGTTTCCCCATTTGCCCTGAGCTAAAGTCCAGGAGCTTTGCTCCCACAACCTAGTGGCCTGCTTGCCAGCAGCCACCAACCGGAGGCCCCCTACCACCCGTGTGCCGCTGAGGGTGTAACAAGAGTGCATCCTTGACCCTGGGGGACCCCTGAGTCTACCCCCAGAACCTCAACTCCCACTACCGAATACTTACTTCAAAACCGATAACACTATTTTCCTCCATAGGATAACATTGACTGTTTTTCTGTGAAAAGTTTCTAAGTGTGGAGTTTGAGAAACTAAAGAAATTGTTTAAAATTGCATAATCTAACAAAAAAGATTTTACTTACCTGTTTTCAGGAAATGTCCCAGAGTAGTATCTAGGTATACTACTCTGTGTAAGCCTAGTAATCTCAGAAGTTACTTACCTAGTATTTTACTAAAAAGCCTATTCAAGTCTATGTACTGCATTTACTAAGTATTGCATTTCTCTGCATCCATACTGTAAATCAAATCAAAGTGCATATACAATTATCATTCAAACTGTATTTCAATTATATTACTATTGTAAAGTACTTATCGCTTACCTGTGCCAGGCTTGCTTGGTTCTAGAAAATAAAATAACTAAAAGAATATTGTTATACAAAAACAATTGGTCTGAAGTTTAGTCTTTGAGCGTGTGAATTCATTTGCTGACTGAGTGTGTACAACAAATGCTTAACACTGTCCTCTGATACTGCCTTACTGCTCGACCACACTACCACAAATAGAGAGTGAGGTGCTATCTAACTTTACCTCTGCCTACCTTTGGGGATCCACTGGACTCTGTGCACACTATACCTCACTTTGCTATAGTATATACAGAGCCAGCTTCCTACACACTGTAGGTGACCAACTGCAGTGAGCAGCCAGTCAGGGGGACCAGCATGGTCCTCAGAAACAGGTACCTCAAAAGGTGAAGCAGTCTGCAGGCAGTTCCATGTTCTTTTATTTATTCCAGGGCTTTCCTATAGAAGTGGTCCTGATGCAAGGAATGAAGGATGCTGAAGATGCTCGAAGGATGCGATAGACTGAAATCTTGCTGCAATTACTCCTCGGTCCACCGAGGGGGTAATGGGGTCCTGGCCACAGGGTTGACGTGCCACGAAGCCCTCTCGGTGCTGGCTAAAGTCCAATCGCCACTGGACTACCAGTCGCTCAGTATCGGTGTCACAGGTCAATCCTTCATGGGTTGACAGCTCATCCTCTGGAGGGCCCAGCTGCACTCCGACAACACTCCCGGGCTCAACAACCTCATTGGGTCCTGGTCATTGGTGCTGCACGCCGGCAGTTGGCAGCAGTGTGCTTTGGGCTACCAACTTGACCCAGCAGGCTTCTTCAGCTGTTGTGTCCCTGTGCTGTGAACAAAAGGACAGTCAGCTGGCCCTTGGAGTATCTTCACTTTGGCTGGGCTCTGAATACGACATGGCAGGCACAGTTTCTCTCCTTTGCTAGCTACAGGTGCAGTCCACAATGGTGAGCCTCTCTTTGCCTGTTCCACGGACATCAGGGCTGTCATTCCTCGGTCCTTCTTTCAGTCCTGTCGAGATCCGAGTTCAGGGTGCCAGGGATGCCCTACTCATGCTCAGAAAATGCCCTCAGGGCACGATGCAGTTGGTAGTCAATGGGCTACCAGGTTTCCTACCACCTGATGACCACTTCCTGCGAAGTGTGGCATCTGGGCATCCCAGGATGCACCATTGTGCCCACTTGCAATATGGGAGGACCCCGTCTCCCGGCGTGTGGAGCTCCTCAGCCCAACCTAGTGATGTGGCTAACAAGGGGGCTATATCTCCCTGGAAAACAGGTTTGGCAACTAGTTTCCTCTCTCCTGTCCCTAGTGCCAGCCTGTCTGCCTGAACAATGGAGCAGCCCCTCTCCCAAGTGTTACCCATTTGCCCTTCAAAGTCAGCCCTGTGTCTCGGTGACACCTCCTTTCAGAGCAGGCCCCTATTGTATCCATTCCTAGGAGTCGTTAGCACATCTCCCCAGGAGGGCAAAAAGCTGTCTGGGCGACAGGACACCATGTGCAAAAGGTACGGGCACAGGTGACTAAAGGCAACAAAGTGGCAACTTTGCTAAGGTCGAATACTGCAACTTGATACATAAATTTCGACCTAAGGATCAACCGGGCTAAATGTAACTAGTTGTCTAATACCTTGGATGACCCACTTTGGTCGGACCGTTCCAGAATTAGCACAGTCAAGGGGTCAGCATGTAACTCTATATTTGCCAATTGGGCAACCAAGCCTTTCCACAGTAAGAGCGACAATTTCGCGTTTTTATTGTCAGAACATGTAATATTTCATAATCTGCTTGTGAGATATGTTGCACCCTGCCTAGGACTCGATAGGCCTGGCATACAAGTGACTTATACACATACCTGGGGGAGGTCTGGCCTTGCCATTACTTTAAATGGCAAAATCGAGCCAGCAGTTCAAACTGCTCATTTAGACTGCAAATAGCAGGCTGGGAGTCTCACTTTGCTCGTGTCACACCCAGGTTGGCACAACCAGTGCTGCAATCCCAGGAGGGGACCCTCTAACTTACATGCCCTGGGCACCATCTACTAGTGACTTACAGGTGAGTTAGCTTAGCCAATTGGTGAAGAGCCAATTCGACATAACAGTTTAAGGGTAAGGGCACAGGCACAGAGATCTGGTTAGCTAACCTCAGTGCACTCTGAGTCGAATGGCCAGCCACATCAGCCCAAATATTTGACGGTGACTATACAAAAAGAGGCATTTCCTTATACACAATTGTGCAGTCTGCATGATAAATGCGTTGTCCCTCCTCAAATATGTTCTTCTAAAGCTTGGGATAAATAATCAGACAAAAAAGCTGATCTGTTGGCACAGTGTTTGAATTTGATATACAGAAGTGGTAAGTAAATGGTAAAATATCCAATGGTTATGCAGAGACCTAAATGTACAATATTAGCAAAAAGCAGCAAGAGGGCTTTCAATGATAGGGGCATATGTTTTCTCCTTTTACCACATGCAGCAGGATTCCATGCACTCTGGATTCTTGAAAACTAGCAGGCAGACAGCCCTAGATGCAATTCATTGTTGCAATCCAACTGCAAGATTAGTGCATTAACCACTAAAACACAGAAGTGTTAAATTTTCCTGAGAAAACCATGATTCAACAAAACAGGTATTAAAGCACAAGTTACTAACTTGTGTAACGATATATCTGTAAGAGACCGTAGTTAGTGACAGATTCCTCACCTTAGAATATCTCCAGGCGTCAGGCTGGATCCGGAAAGTTTTTTGCGTAGCAGTACCCTTGCGCGTCGGTAGGCGGCGTCGTGCGGCTCCGCGTCCGTCGTCGGCGTCGTGATCGCCGGGATGACGTCGCGGGCAGTACTTAGGCGCCGCCCCTGCGCGCTGACGTCAGTTCTGTACACGACTTTCCGCGCCAGGAACGCAGAGCCATGCAAGAAGCTGACATAGGTGTCTGAAAAATACTAGGGCCCTGAAAGGGATGTCCTTAACCCTAGAAATCAGTTCGCAGAACGGGGAGGATGGAGTGGGGGCGGTAAGGAATCTGTCACTAACTACTGTCTCTTACAGATGCACAAGTTACTAACTTGTGTAACGATATATCTGTAAGAGACAGTAGTTAGTGATAGATTCCTTACCTTAGAATATCCCCAGGCGTCAGGCTGGATCCGGAAAGTTTTGCGTAGCAGTACCCTTGCGCGTCGGTAGGCGGCGTCGTGCGGCTCCGCGTCCGTCGTCGGCGTCGTGATCGCCGGGATGACGTCGCGGGCAGCACTTAGGCGCCGCCCCTGCGCGCTGACGTCAGTTCTGTACACGACTTTCCGCGCCAGGAACGCAGAGCCATGCAAGAAGCTGACACAGGTGTCTGAAAAATACTAGGGCCCTGAAAGGGATGTCCTTAACCCTAGAAATCAGTTCGCAGAACGGGGAGGATGGGTGGGGCGGTAGGAATCTATCACTAACTACTGTCTCTTACAGATATATCGTTACACAAGTTAGTAACTTGTGCATCTGAAAGAGACACGTTAGTGATAGATTCCTTACCTTAGAATAGATACCCCAGCAATACCAACCCCGGTGGTGGGTCTGCGAACAAAGATCAGACAAGGAAGTCCTGGAGGACAGAACGGCCAAAGAAGCCGTCCCTCCGGACCTGACTGTCAAGGCAGTAATGCTTAGTAAACGTGTGCAGCGAGGCCCACGTAGCTGCCTGACAGATAACCGGCAGCGGAACACCGCGGCCCAAGGCCGTGGTAGCAGCCGTTGCCCTGGTGGAATGGGCACGCAGCCCAACAGGAGGCTCCTTCTTAGCCAAAGAATAGCAGGTCTTGATGCACAAGGTAACCCAGCGGGAGATGGTCCTCTTGTGCACCGCCCGACCTTTTTGGCGCCCACGTAGCCAACAAAGAGCTGGTCATCCACCCGGAAGTGTTTTGTGCGGTCGATATAGAAGGAGAGCGCACGTTTTGGGTCCAGACGGTGGAGCCTCTCTTCCTCTCTGGAAGGATGCGGAGGCGGAAAGAAGGTGGGCAAAGTGATGGTCTGCCCAATGTGGAAAGCAGTAACCACCTTTGGCAAGAAGGACGGACGCGTCCGAAGAACAACCTTGTCTGGATGAACAGACAGAAAGGGAGGTTTGCAAGAAAGAGCCTGGAGCTCACTCACCCGCCGAGCGGAGGTGATGGCCACCAGAAAGGCTGCCTTTAGAGTCAGAAGACGAAGAGGACAGTTATGCAGAGGCTCAAAGGGAGCGCACATTAAAAGGTAAGAACCAAGTTCAAGTCCCACTGAGGCATTACAAACGGAACAGGAGGGAAGAGGTGAGTAATGCCTTTTAAGAACCTGTTAACAACAGGGGACTTGAAAAGGGAGGGCTGATCAGGGAGCCTGAGGAAGGCCGAGATAGCACAAAGATAACCCTTGATGGTACCCAGGGCAGAACCCTGTTGGGCCAGAGAGAGAAGGAACAGAAGGACCTCAGAAAGAGGGGCAGAAAGGGGATCCACAGCCTTTGCTGTGCACCATGCCACAAATTTGTTCCACCTGCAGGCGTATACCACCTTAGTGGAGGGACGCCTGGCTGCCAGAATCACATCACAAACTTCGGGAGGCAAGTCGAAAGGAATCAACTGCCGCCGCTCAATCTCCACGCAAGCAGGTGTAGACTGGACAGGTTCGGGTGGAGGACCGTCCCCTGCTGCTGCGACAGAAGATCCTCCCGAAGAGGCAGACGGATCGGGGGATCTATGCTCATATTGAGTAGCTCGGGATACCAAACTCTTCGAGCCCAGTCCGGAGCCACAAGAATGACTTGGGCCCGGTCGTGCCGAATCTTCTTCAACACTCTGGGTAGAAGTGGTATAGGCGGAAAGGCGTACAACAGACCGCAACTCCACTCGCGACGAAAAGCGTCGCCGAGCGAGTGCCGCTTTGGAAATTCCAACGCGCAGAACTGATGACATTGCGCGTTCTCTTCGGTGGCGAATAGATCTAACCAAGGCTCTCCCCACTGTAGAAAGAGTCCTTGCGCCACTTCCGAGTGAAGACGCCATTCGTGATCCATCATGCACCTGCGGCTGAGTTCGTCCGCCCTGGCGTTCAGAGAACCTGCCAGGTGTTGAACCATCAGGAACATGCCCTGATGTTCCAGCCATGTCCAGAGGCGCAGAGCCTCCTGACAAAGGGTCCAAGACCCCACCCCGCCCTGTTTGTTGCAGTACCACATGGCGGTGGTGTTGTCTGTGAACACCTGCACTACCTTCCCTTTGACAGAGGGAAGGAATGCCTTGAGTGCAAGCCGGATCGCCCGGAGCTCCAGAAGGTTGATATGGAGCCGGGACTCCGCCGGAGACCAGAGGCCTCTGATCTCCGCCTCTCCCATGTGACCGCCCCATCCCAGAAGGGACGCGTCCGTCACAACTGTATGCTCTGGCTGGGGAAGGGAGAGGGATCTGCCCATGACCCATTGCCGGTTCGAGAGCCACCACTGCAACTGTTTTGCAGTCCCCTCCGAGATCTGGACGTGATCGGACAGGTCGCCCTGGTGCTGCGCCCACTGGAACTTCAGGTCCCACTGCAGAGCCCGCATATGCCATCTGGCATGATTGACCAGCAGGATGCAGGAGGCCATGAGGCCCAGCAGCCTCAGGGTCATCCTTACCGAAACCCAGGATAAAGGCCGAAAGATCGGAATCATAGCCTGAATATCCCGGACTCGCCGTTCGGGAGGATAGGCCCGAAACTGCGTCGTGTCCAGAACTGCTCCGATGAAAAGGAGCTGTGGAGAAGGAATCAGATGCGACTTCGGCACATTGATGGAGAACCCCAGCGAGTGCAGGAGTTCGGCCGTAGTCTGGAGGTGGGAGACGACTGCCTGGGACGAGCCCGCCTTCAGCAGCCAGTCGTCGAGGTAGGGGAAGACTGAAACCCCTGCCCGGCGCAGATGAGCTGCGACCACCGCCATCACTTTCGTGAACACCCGAGGGGCACTTGTAAGGCCAAAGGGGAGCACGGTGAACTGAAAATGCTCGGGGCCTACCGTGAACCGAAGGTAACGCCGGTGGGCCGGCAGGACGAGGATGTGGAAATACGCGTCCTGCAAGTCCAACGCTACCAACCAGTCTCCTGGGTCGAGGGCAGTCAAGACCTGAGCTAGGGTGAGCATCTTGAACTTCTCCTTCCGGAGGAAGCGATTGACGTTCCGGAGGTCCAAGATAGGACGCATGTCCTCCTTGTCCTTTTGGGCACCAGAAAGTAGTGGGAGTAGCAACCACGCCCTACTTCTGGGGTCGGAACATGCTCGATGGCCCTCTTGGCCAAGAGGGCCGTGACTTCCTTCTGTAGAAGCGCCAAGTGATCCCCTGACATGCGGTGGAATTGAGGTGGCATGGCTGGGGGTGGTCTCGAAGGGGAGGGAGTAGCCCCTTCGGACAATGTCCAAGACCCACCTGTCCGAGGTGATGGTGCGCCAGTGGGGAAGGTGATGGCGGACCCTGCCCCGACTGGCGTACTGTGCACCTGAAAGGAGGGACTAGGAGGGCTTGGAGGCCGCGGACGGGTTGGAGGTGGTGGCCTGACCCGCACGCTGGTTGCCCGAACCGCCACGGCGGTATCCACGTCCTCGGCCACGCGAAGGCGCTTGCTGCGCGGGCCGTTGGCCGGGCTGCGGACGTGACTGGGCGCCCCTTCCGTGGCCACGAAAGGGCGAAAAGCAGACGTGAGCGGAGGGCGCACAACAGCAAGGCCCAGGGACTTAGCAGTAGCCCGAGAGTCCTTGAAACGCTCCAGCGCATGGTCTGCCTTCGAACCAAAAAGACCGACACCATCAAAGGGCATGTCCATGAGTGTATTCTGGACATCTCCCGAAAAACCAGTGGTTCTCAGCCAGGCGTGGCGACGCAGCGCCACCGTCGTTGCAAGCGATCTGCCCAGCGAGTCGGCGGTATCAAGGCCACAGCGGATGGTATATTTAGCCGCATCACGCCCTTCCGCAATGGCGCGGGTAAGCAGTGTCTGGACCTCCTCAGAACACTGCGGCAAAACAGTTGCCACCGAATCCCACAGGGAGTGGGTGTATCGGCCCAAGAGGCAAGCGGTATTAACAGACCGCAAGCCAGCACTGGAGGAAGAGAAAGCCTTCTTCCCAAAGTGATCCAGGCGCTTGGATTCCCTATCCGGAGGGGCGGTAGGGAAGGCGGTTTGGGAGGCAGAGGCTTGGACAACCAAGCTCTCAGGGGTGGGGTGTTGGGAGAGAAACAGGGGGTCGCCCGGAGCAGGGCGATGGCGTCGGGCCACGTTCCTATCCACAGGAGCCCCTGTGGTGGGTTTGGACCAGGCACCCAAAAGAACGTCAGTCAGTGCCTCGTTGAACGGCAGCACAGTCTCCGAAGAGGAGGCCGCCGGCTGAAGCACTTCAGTCAGGATGTTAGACCTGACGACCACTGTAGGCAACTGGAGATTCAAGGCTCCAGCAGCTCTACGCAACACCGTTGCAAAATTAGCCCCCTCCTCCGTTGCCACGGGAGGAGACAGCATGCCAGAGTCAGGGGAGGTATCCAGACCACTGGCATCCCCAAGTTCCTCAACCCAGTCCGGGTCAAACTCGCACTGTTGTGTGAGAGGGTCGTCAGACCCCTCCCAGCTCTCCTGGTCCTCCTCAGGTTGAAAATATGGAGGAGGGACATCAGGGACCCAAGGTCTCATCGGCGCCGGATACGGCGTCGGGCGACGCCGTTCCGGCACCATGTCCAGACCCGGAGAGAACCGGGGAACGACGCCGCCCGGAGCCCCGGACGGCGTCGGAAACGGCACCGGGGACACCGGCGTCGGCGTGGTTAGGTCAACCGGCGTCGATGGGAGTTGCGGCCCCACCGGAGCCGGGGTCGAGGCCGGGACCGGAGCCGAGGCCGGGACGAAGGCTGGTGGGACAGGCGACGCCGGGACCGGAGTCGACGGCGACGCCGGAGCAACCCAATCAGGGCCCGCGGGGCCCGGAGGCGCACCGGAGGGACCTTGAGGCCCGAAGAGGCGGGCCATGGCCGACAGGAATTCCTGTATATCGGCCGGAGTCGCCCCGAGCCCGGGTAGGGCGGGTACTGCGGGGGTAACTCGACAGGCACGTCCGGGGCCGCGGGGACGGTGCCGACAGGGACCTCAGCCGAGTCGCGAGACCGGCGGGCGAAGTCTTAGAGCGATGACGCCGCTTAGACTTCTTGTGCTTCGACTTACCGGAGGAGCGCGAAGACTTTGAATCCGACGAACGGCGGGGACTCCGCGTCCGGCCCCTCGACCTCTCCCGGGACCGGGGCTTGGTGCGGCGCGGAGCCGAATGCCGGACTTCAAGGAGCTTTCGAGACCGCTCTCGCAAAGCCTTAGGATGAAGTTTCCGGCAGTCAGGACACGACTTCGTGTCGTGGTCTCGGCCGAGACAAAAGAGACACTCGAGGTGCGGGTCCGTGATCGACATCATGCGACCACATTCCTCGCAGGGCTTAAAGCCGGGCATCCCTACGACACCTTAGGAGTCGTGAAGACTCGTTGAAGAAACAGTGAAAAAATTCACCAAAAAGATAGTCAAAAGTGACTAGGGCACTGCTCTTCCCGGATCTGCGCTTACTGGCGCGGAAAAAGAAGAACTGACGTCAGCGCGCAGGGCGGCGCCTAAGTACTGCCCGCGACGTCATCCCGGCGATCACGACGCCGACGACGGACGCGGAGCCGCACGACGCCGCCTACCGACGCGCAAGGGTACTGCTACGCAAAAAACTTTCCGGATCCAGCCTGACGCCTGGAGATATTCTAAGGTGAGGAATCTGTCACTAACGTGTCTCTTTCAGATATGTGAAAGCACAAGTTACTACTTGTGTAACGATATATCTGTAAGAGACATTAGTTAGTGATAGATTCCTTACCTTAGAATATCCCCAGGCGTCAGACTGGATCCGGAAAGATTTCGTCAGCAGTACCCCTGCGCGTTGGTAGGTGGCGTCGTGCGGCTCCGCGTTCGTCGCTGGCATCGAAAGCGCCGAGATGACGTCACGGAGACTACTTAGGCGTGCGCGCTGACGTCAGTTCTGTACACGACTTTCAGCGCCAGGAACGCAGAGCCATGCAAGAAACTGACCACTGGTGTCATGAAACTAGGGCCCTGAAAGGGATGACCTTAACCCTAGAATCAGTACGCAGAACGGGGAGGATGGGTGGGGTGGTAAGGAATCTATCACTAACTAATGTCTCTTACAGATATATCGTTACACAAGTAGTAAATTGTGCATCTGAAAGAGACACGTTAGTGATAGATTCCTTACCTTAGAATAGATACCCCAGCAATACCAACCCCGGTGGTGGGTCTGCGAATAGATTACACCAGAAAGTCACGGAGAACAGAACGGCCAAAGAAGCCGTCTCTCCGGACTTGACTGTCAAGGCAGTAATGCTTGGTAAATGTGTGCAGCGAGGCCCACGTGGCTGCCTGACAAATATCCTGCAAGGGAACGCCGCGTCCCAAGGCAGTAGTGGCTGCTGTCGCCCTGGTAGAATGGGCACGCAGCCCTACGGGAGGCTCCTTTTTAGCCAACGAGTAACACGCTTTGATGCACAAAACGACCCACTGAGAGATGGTGCGTTTGTGCACGGCCCGACCTTTTTTGGCACCCACGTAGCCAACAAAGAGCTGGTCATCGACCCGGAACTGTTGTGTGCGCTTCAGATAGAACGAGAGCGCACGTTTTGGGTCCAGACGATGGAGCCTCTCTTCCTCTTTTGAAGGATGCGGAGGCGGAAAGAAGGTGGGCAAAGTGATGGTCTGCCCGATGTGGAAGGGCGTGACAACCTTTGGCAAGAAAGAAGGACGGGTCCTTAAAACCACCTTGTCCGGATGAACAGAAAGGAAAGGAGGTTTAGAAGAAAGAGACTGGAGCTCACTCACTCTTCTGGCAGAGGTGATATCTACCAGGAAAGCAGTCTTTAGAGTAAGAAGACGTAAAGGACAGTTATGAAGGGGCTCAAAAGGAGCGCACCTCAGATAGGTCAAGACAAGAATTAAGTCCCATTGAGGCATTATGAAAGGCACGGGAGGAAACGTGTGTGTAATGCCTTTCAGGAAACGGTTAACAACCGGGGACTTAAAGAGAGAAGGCTGATCTGGAAGCCGGAGAAAGGCGGAGATGGGCGAAAGATAACCTTTGATAGTGCCCAGAGCAGAGCCCTGCTGGGCCAAGGATAGTAGGAACAGAAGGACCTCAGAAAGAGGGGCAGAAAGGAGATCCACAGACTTTGCTGTGCACCATGCCACAAACTTGTTCCACCTGCAGGCGTATATCGTCTTAGTGGAGGGACGCCTGGCTGCCAGAATGACATCACAGACTTCGGGAGGAAGATCGAAAGCTGTCAACTGTCGCCGCTCAATCTCCACGCATGGAGGTGGAGGCTGGACAGGTTCGGGTGGAGGACCGTCCCCTGCTGCTGTGACAGAAGATCCTCCCGAAGAGGCAGTCGGATCGGGGGATCGATCGCCATGTTGAGTAACTTGGTATACCAGTATCTTCGTGCCCAATCCGGAGCCACAAGGATGACTTGGGCCCGGTCGCGCCGAATCTTCTTCAGCACTCTGGGAAGAAGTGGTATAGGCGGAAAGGCGTACAACAGACCACAGCTCCACTCGCGACGAAAAGCGTCGCCGAGCGAGTGCCGCCTTGGAAATTCCAACGCGCAGAACTGATGACATTGCGCGTTCTCTTCGGTGGCGAATAGATCTAACCAAGGCTCTCCCCACTGCAGAAAGAGACCTTGCGCCACGTCCGAGTTCAGACGCCATTCGTGATCCATCAAGCACCGGTGGCTGAGTTCGTCCGCCCTGGCGTTCCAGAGGCGCAGAGCCTCCTGACATAGGGTCCACGACCCCACCCCGCCCTGTTTGTTGCAATACCACATGGTGGTGGTGTTGTCCGTGAACACCTGCACTACACTGCCCCGGACAGAGGGAAGGAATGCCTTCAGTGCAAGTCGGATCGCCCGAAACGCCAAAAGATTGATATGGAGCCGGGACTCCGCCGGAGACCAGAGGCCTCTGATCTCCGCCTCTCCCAAGTGGCCACCCCAGCCCTGGAGGGGCGCATCAGTCACCACTGTGTGCTCCGGTTGGGGGAGGGAGAGGGATCTGCCATTGACCCAATCGCGATTCATGAGCCACCACCGCAATTGTCGTGCAGTGCCCTCCGAGATCTGGACATGATCGGACAGGTTGCCCTGATGCTGCGCCCACTGGAACTTCAGGTCCCACTGCAGAGCCCGCATATGCCACCTGGCATGTTACACTAGCAGAATGCAGGAGGCCATCAGGCCCAGGAGCCGGAGGGTCATCCTGACCGAAACCCAGGATAGAGGCTGAAAGATTGGAATCATAGCCTGAATATCCCGGACTCGCTGCTCGGGAGGATAAACCCGAAACCGCGTCGAATAAAGAACCGCTCCGATGAAGGGGAACTTCTGAGAGGGACTCAGGTGCGACTTCGGCACATTGATGGAGAACCCCAGCAATTGCAGGAGGTCGGCCGTAGTCTGAAGGTGGGTGACGACGGCTTGGGGCGAGCCCGCCTTCAACAACCAATCGTCGAGGTAGGGGAAGACTGACACCCCTGACCTGCGCAGATGAGCTGCGACCACCGCCATCACTTTTGTGAACACCCGAGGGGCGCTTGTAAGGCCGAAAGGGAGCACGGTAAACTGAAAATGCTCCTGGCCCACCGTGAACCGCAGGTAACGCCGGTGGGCCGACAGGACGGGAATGTGAAAATATGCGTCCTGCAAGTCCAACACTACCATCCAGTCTCCAGGGTCTAGGGCAGCCAAGACCTGAGACAGAGTCAACATCTTGAACTTCTCCTTCCGTAGGAAGCGATTGACGTTCCGGAGGTCCAAGATGGGGCGCAAGTCCCCTTTGTCCTTCTTGGGGACCAGAAAGTAGTGGGAATAACAACCATGTCCTTCTTCTGGCCCAGGAACGCGCTCGATGGCCCCCTTGGCCAAGAGGGCCTTGACTTCCTGTTGGAGAAGCGCTAAGTGATCCCCCGAAATGCGGTGGAACTGAGGTGGCATGGACGGGGGGGCAGACTCGAAGGGGAGGGAGTAGCCCCTTCGGACGATTTGCAGCACCCAGCTGTCCGAAGTGACAGAGCGCCAGTGGGGGAGGTGATGTTGAATCCTGCCGCCCACCGGCATGGGGTGCACCCCAAAGCGCGGACTAGGAAGGCTTTGAGGCGGATGCTGCGGGAGCGGAGGTGGGCTGACCTGCACGCTGGCCCCCTGTGCCGCCACGGCGGCCACCACGCCCTCGGCCGCGCTGAGGCTGGTTTTGCGCAGGCCTTGGGTTGAACGGACGTGTAGGGGCGCCCCTTCCGCGGCCACGAAAGGAACGAAAGGTAGACGTGGCCGGGCGGGTGGTGGAGAGACCCAAGGACTTGGCTGTAGCCCGAGAGTCCTTAAAACGCTCCAGCGCACTGTCTGCCTTATCGCCAAATAGGCGAGTACCATCAAAAGGCATGTCCATGAGGGAACTCTGGACATCCCCTGAAAACCCGGTGGACCGCAGCCAGGCATGTCGCCGCAAGGCCACCGTTGTGGAGATGACCCTTCCCAAAGAGTCCGCGGTGTCCAACCCACACCGAATGGCGAACTTCGCGGCATCCTTCCCCTCTGCAACAGCTTGGGAAAGCACAGCCCGAACCTCTTCCGGGCACTGGGGCAGAGTTTGCGCCACCGTGTCCCACACAGCGTGAGAATAGCGGCCCAAGAGGCATGCGGCCTAGACCAGGTACCCATCAAAACATCCGTTAAGGCCTCATTAAACGGAAGCAGAGGTTCTATAGAACTTGCCGCCGGCTGAAGCACTTCAGTAAGGAGGTTAGTCTGGAGGGTAACAGTAGGCAATTCAAGGCCAAGAGCCTCAGCTGCTCTACGGAGCACCACAGTGTATGTTGCGCCTTCCTCCATGACAGTGGGAGGAGACACAAACCCAGGCTCAGAGGAGAGGTCAAGGCCACTTGCATCCTCTGAGTCTTCTGCCCACTCCTGTTCGGACTCACACTGCCGTGCAAGAGGGTCCTCTGACCCCTCCCAGTCCTCCCCTTCCACAACAGTCCGAGGCACAGGCTGCAGCGGCGAGGGAGGCACAGGGGAAAACAAATGGTCCACCGGCGCCGGGAACGGCGCCGGTCGACGCCGCTCCGGCTCCAAGGCCCAATCGGGGTCCCAATATGGAAACGCGGGCAAGGGTGGAGGTGGGTCAAACGGCACCCAGGGCGGCGCCGGGAAGGGGGCCGCAGGGGGCGCCGGAGCTGCCGGCGGAGGACATTGCGGCGCCGGCGGCAACCAAGGGCCCCCAAGAGGGACCGCGGGCCCGAAGGCGCACCGGCGGGAGCCCTAGGCCTGAAAAAGCGGTCCATGGCAGCAAGGAACTCTTGCACCTGGGCTGGAGTCGCCGACGGACCCGGGTATGGTGGGTAGGCTGCGGGACTGACCGGCTCCAACGGAGCCGCGGGGGAAAGACCCCGGGCCCCCTCGTCCGCAGACCGACGGGGGGAGGTCGGAGAGCGTACGCGCTTCTTCGACTTCTTTTGTGACGTCGCTTACCCGAATCCGAGGGTGAAGACTTGGACCCCGAGGAGCGATGATGACGACTCCGCGGCCGGTCCCTGGACCTGGAACGGCGGGGAGACAACTGTCGGGCCTCCAGCAGCTTTCGGGACCGCTCCCGCAAAGCCTTCGGAGCCATGGCCAGACAGTCGGAACATGACCGGGAGTCATGGTCGCGCTCCAGACAGTAGAGACAGACGCCATGGGGGTCGGCCACCGACATCGTACGGCGGCAGGCCCCGCAGGATTTAAACCCAGGCATCCCTACGTGGCACCAGGAGTCAAGATTTAGAAAAGTAGAGACAAAAGCCCCAAAAACAACTAGTCAAAAAGTGACTAAGGTACGTGCTCTAACCGGATCTGCGCTTGCTGGCGCGGAAAAAGAAAGAACTGACGTCAGCGCGCATGGGTGGCGCCTAAGTAGTCTCCGTGACGTCATCTCGGCGCTTACGACGCCAGCGACGAACGCGGAGCCGCACGACGCCACCTACCGACGCGCAGGGGTACTGCTGACGAAAAACTTTCCGGATCCAGTCGGACGCCTGGGGATATTCTAAGGTAAGGAATCTATCACTAACGTGTCTCTTTCAGATAAGGCAGCTTCACTTAAATGATGACACATGATCCAGGAACAGGACAGGCACCCCAGGGCAAGACATAAAAGCTCATGTGATTAGAAATGCTTGGCACTCAAAGGTATTCCAATGCCTCCAGGGATTTGTTAATCATATAAAATGGAAACACTTAATTCCTAGGGGCATAAAGTTCTTTTATAGCATTGCATCACAGGCCGATGTTGAAAACCACATTTTTCTCCAATCTAATGCCCATAGTGTATAATGGCATCCTATATTTGACAGAAGGTCCTTCACGGGTTTGAATACCTGCCACTCTTAAGTAAGCTCAATGATTCTTACCTTTCCATTTCAGTGCACCACAGAATGTCCTCCTTCTCATTCATGAACACCGGGAAATGCTGGTCTTTACCTTGCTTGATGGAGTTGGATCTAGTGGTGATGGTTCTTACTTTGCTGAACTGTGAAAAAAGAAAGCATGCGATATGATAGGGACTGCCACTTGAATACAAGTACTCCCGAAAGATGGGTGTGTAACTGCTCCTTAAATCCATCCTCTTTTTCTACTGCCAACAGCTGTGTGTCATTTTGGGCATGGAAGACTGAGGGATTAATTTATTCCATCTTTGTTTGGCACTGCTAAATGCGACCAACTGATGTACCTTGAAACATATATCCCTTAAGTAACTGCTCATCATTTCCCTGTATTCACAGAAAAGCATGCTCTGCCAAATGGATTTGTTGAGAGCCACAATGGTGTAGCGTAACAAGAATAATGACGGGGTACGATTTGAGTGTTGGGTGTCCAAAGTCTGGTTTTAGAGGTAGGAGAGTGTGATGTGTCCTTGAATTCCACTTTTAGAATCGGAAAGGTGTGCTGTACGTGTGTGTGTGTGAGTGGATTTCTTGTTTACTGCAGTAGAAACATTGATTTTTAAAATCATATGCTGTCTTTCATTTCCCAAATTGTGATTTAATACGTTTCTAAGTTAGTTATTCACAAACAGCTGTGTTTTAAAATACATAAATAGCAGAAAACAAATCAGACACCCATATTGTATGGCTATAAATATATGTCAGGGTTGTCGGCTGTACATCTACAAACACACTCAATGCCATAAATCTGATGTTGGCTTAAACCACACATCGTGTAGATCCCTACTGTTGTTTATACTGTCATGTTTTGATTAACTAACTATTTAGAAACCACTGTTTGCTTTAATAGGTCTATTTATCATGATTTTGAGGAATGCAAGGTAGTCTCTTATTTCACACACGGAGGTCTCAAGTACGAGTGTCCTGTAAAAGCCAATATGATGGATAACTCCAGTTATGGCACAAATCTGAATCACGCACCTCTGCAATCTTCCCCAAGTGAATTTCGGCAGGTCAAATCAGCTGATATTTATCAGGGGATAATGCCTGGTAAATAGTGAGACCTGCAGATAAGGGTGCAGATATCAGGAAAGCTTGCATCTTATACCCCATTTCATGGGTAAAACTTGGAATAGGTGAGAGATGTCGGTTATTATCAGGTGCATTAATTACCACACAGGACACCGTAAGCGAGCCTTAAGCCTATTATCTACACTGATTTTCTCAACAGGAAGTAAGAGTATAGAGTCTCAATTCATCCTTCAGAAGCAGAAACATGCTCATGGAACATATACTGTAGTTTACTATGCTATATTCTGATCCATTTGCTACAACTACCACTTTGAAAACTGACAGGCTTGGCGTCTAAGCTGTAACAGGTAAAAAGGAGTATGTGCTGTGCGCTTCAGTTCCTCGTCCACATGTTTAGTAGGACCTCCGTTCTTGGATCCAAGTGCAATTGGTAGCACTGTGGGATTTGGTCACCCTTTTAGAGGGAGACGCACTATGCCTGTGCAGTTTCCACCATATTTTGACGCTCTTTACCTTTGCTATCCGGCCATGTTCCAAACAGTCCTGCAGATCCAGCTTATCGTTGGCTGTGGAAGCCAGAGGCCTAGAAGACAGAAAAGCAGACTCAATGAAAAGGTATGTAGTTTAGCTGAAACTGCTGTCTTTATGAACTCTGACAATCAGATGTTACAATTATTATTCCAACAACTTTTTTGAAAACTTAAAAACTTGTGTTTTTATTCAGGGATACAAATACAGCTAGTAAGATTTAAGGCAATTGCTTGCTTTTGAGATCTCTGCAGTGCTTAATTTGCAATAGAATGAGTGCTGGTGCCCAAAGTTCTACTCAGAAACCCGTGGCTGGTGCTTTTAAATGTCAGTGCACCAAACAGCAAAGTAGCAAAGTCTTGAATTAACCTCATGCCTCTTCCAGTCACTATCAGATACCCCATACCACTTTATTTCACTCCAGCAGGTTCCTGCTTTCTCACTTTGCAACGAGTTTTTCTGTCTTTCTCTTCCTACTTATTTCCTCTGTGTGATTTTTTCCTCTCCTGCTTGCGGTCAATGTCTGATTAGGAAAAATAAGTGCCGATTGGTCCCACTGGCTCAAATTAAGCACTGGATCTCTGTGAGCTACAGGTGCCATGTGGACACTTGGCAGGAAAAACACAGCCTTTAATTCTTTAGAGGTTGATAAAATCAGTCCCACTTTAAAGTGGGTAATGTAGTGAATAACAGTAATCCTTGTGTAACTGAGTTCATTATATACAGAAAGATTTGGCAAGGACATTCTGTAAGGAAAACTATGCTCATGCTGTAAGCATCTGTTCGTAGTATGTATCTCTCTAAATTCACATGCTCTGCATACTTCTGCTATCTAGTGTTGGGAACAGACTTTTGCAGGTTGCTATTTTTATTAGAGGAAGCCTTTAGAGTCATGGTATGTACTGTGACTCCTCCCCTAGTTGACAAATGTGCATGGGCAAACACAAGGAGATGATGGACGGAGCGCTGAAACTTTTCAGACACTCACCCACAGTCACAGATCCGGGTTTAATCCATCATCGTTCTTTAGCTCACTTCGCCACCTCAGTTCAGACCCAGCTATATGCGAATCAGTCTTGACCCTGTGCCTCATGGGAACAGCCCAGCCCGAACTGCCAAGCCAGGTCTTCCCTGAACCGAAAACAAGCATTCTGGGACCGGTTTCGTGTAACACCCCTCATCAGCTGGTCCCAGGATGCTCGTTTCCGATGATGGATTCAACCCAGATCTGAGACTGGGGGTGAGTGTCTGAAAAGTTTCAGCACTCCGTCCATCATCTCCTTGTGCTTGCTTTGTTCGCCCTAAGTTGGCAGGTTATGCCCAGACGTGGGTCCCTTGCTCATTTTGCCACTGGATTCAAGCTAGCCTGCCTGATGAGGGGTGTTACCCCGAAACCGGTCCCAGGATGCTTGTTTCCGGTTCAGGGAGGACCAGGCCTGGCAGTTCGGGCTGGACTGTTCCCATGAGGCATGAAAATCTTGGCGAAATCACCTCCGCTGAAGCCAACAGAGATTCTGCCTAGCAAGGGATCCCCACTCCCCTTTTCGGATTCAGACAGCTCCTTTGAACATGTTGATCCATGTGACCATCCCCTTGAGAAAAAACCCACAGATAATCCCTGGGATGACAATAACATGGCCACCCTGGCTGAATTAGGTCTACACCACTATCTTGGCAGGGAATACTATGAGGTCCCCCCAGGGCCACGGCCTTTAATAAGGTGGACATGCACATTCTTCACAAGGAAGACTTTCTTATAGAGAAGTTATCCAAATCAGAGAGGACAGTGCAGTTCCTACCTGTGCTAAATGTCAAGCTTAAATCTGCTCATAGACCTTTAAAGAGCCCGTAAAGGCGAGGGTAGTAACACCCTGGGGGGAGAAAAATACAAACCCTCATCCAGCAGGCCGGTCTATAGCAAGGGCCAAGTTCCCTTGACCCAGCTGCTAAGGGGCTACTTTCACAAATAACCGAGAGCCGTCCTCAAGCCACTTCCTCAGAACAGCCGCATTCTTATCAGAGACAGTAGCAGTCCTTTTCCCCGCAGGCATGAAGGGGTAACAGCATAGGTGCCTACAGCATTAACAACAAGAGAGGGGTAGAGGACGCTATGGTAAAGGGCCCTCTGCCTCCAAATACTGACTTGCCCTGTCTTTCCTCCGATCACGTCACCTGCCATGGGGAGATTACCAGATTTCCTCTCACATTGAGAGGAAATCACGTCAGATTAGAGGGTTGTAGCCGTGGTTTACCACATCTACTGCCTAGACCTTCTCATAACATTTCCAAATTCCCACCCTGCACACACATCCTCAGCAGCGAACATCTCTGCAGTCAGGAAGAAGAGGTATAAGCACTCTTTCACAAAGGGGCAAGAGAGAAAGTATCTCCTCAACACCAGGGCAAGGGTTGTCTACTCTCGAATTCCTTTTTATACTTTCATATACCCATACATCCCGTCCACTGACAGTACCTTCACTTTGAGGTAAGTGGTCGACACTATCAATTCAAAGTACTTCCCTTCAGGGTTACCACAACTCCATGGGTATTCACTAAGTGATTTGTGGTGGTAGCCGCAAATTTAAAGGGGTTGGGGGGGTGACACTCATTTCGTCCCCTACCTTGACAACCGGCTGATCAAGAGTGCAGGCAGGAAGCAATGCTTAGTCCACACTCAAGCTGCAATCTCTCTGCTCCACAGACTGTTGTTCATCATAAATGTCATCAGATCCCACCTTCAACAAATCTTTCTAGGTCAGTCCTAAACACATCCACAAGCAAAGCCTACCCCAACCAACAGAGATCATTTCAACAATTGCTGTCTCTTTTTCAGCCTAATCCTCAATTTACAGTCAGGGACATAATGCGACTCAGAGGAGGGCCTCCTGTATCACCATAGTACCCGACACTTGGCTCCAAATGCAACTGTTGCAAGAATGCCTCTTGGCGCAATGGTCACAATTCGAGGATCACTGGAATGATCTAGCACTGGTAAAGACTACTGCCCATTGCTCTCTGTAGTGGTGGGACAGCAACAATATGTTGCAGGGCAGGGCTTTTCCATACCCTGTCCCACAGGTGACCATTACCACGGACGCCTCTCTTGGAGGCTAGGGGGCGCATTTTGAAAATAAGACTATATTGGGATTGTGGCCCCCTAATACCAGGGGCGCCACATCAACTACCTTGAGTTGCTGGCCATAAGCCTAGTTCTCAAAGCCTTCTTTCAGGTCATTTTGAGCAGGGTAGTTTTCACCAAAATTGAGAACATGACCACCATGCATTACCGCCAGAAACAAGGAGGCACAAACACTCTCCGTCAGAACTAACGCAGGAGATTTGACACTAGGCCACCCACCACTGCATATACCTCCTGGCGGAGTACCTTCTGGGGGTGGACAACGACTCTGTGGACCTGCTCAGCAGGATGCATCAACAAGTCCAGAGTGGGAACTCTACTAGCCGGTCAGTTACTTCCGGCGCTGGGGCACCCCAAAGACAGCCCTGTTCCCTAACCTGAAAAAGCAAAATGCTCAAACGTCGGCTTCAGGTACCCACACTCACAGTCCATCGGCAATGCACCATGGAAGAACTGGCCAGGGATCTTTGCCTACACTGCTCCTCTTCTCCCTCTCCTCCCATACAGGGTAAGGAAAATAGAGCAAACATCCCTCACACTCATACAGATGGCCCCGACTTTGGCCAGACAGCCGTGGTACCTTTGCTTTAAGTGTGACAGGCACATTTGTTTTATATTAATCATATTCACTAGAGTTAGGAAATAACTCAGAAGCTTTATTTAGTGCAAGGTATAAACATGTGAACCCTTGAAGCAATTTAATTCAACACTAAAATCATTTATGCAAGACGAAAAGGGTGACAATTTGAGGGCAAGATTGACTGGGAATCTTTCAAGCAAGATCCATAATAAAATTGAACCTGGCTTGAACACTCTAATATCTGTGTCTTTGTCGACGTTAACCAAATTGTAGAATTAATTGAAACTTTTTATGTTTTTGTTCTCCATAGCGCTTTCAATGTACTTGAATTGCTCTAAAAATGTATTTGTTTACTTTAGACTGCTGATAGATAGCCTTTTACTTTCTCAACAGCAACTGGGAATTTGTGTTTGTTTTCATTATAGCTGTAGAATTTAATTGATCCTTATGTCTATATGAATTATGTTTCTTATTCTAATAAACATTTGAATTCTCAAACAATTACTCAATGAAGCATATTTTCTTAAAGGCTCAACACCAAGGTGTCCCTGGAACATTCCCAGAAAGTTTGCAGATTTAAAGAGAGAACGATTGACCTACTCCCAAAGAAAACTGTAATGTAGTTCTCTACTCCTTCAACCTCAAGAACACGACGTGATTTTTTTTATACAGTTAAGAGGGAACTGTAGCATATTCTTGCGAAAACCATTCTCTCTGCGAGAAACCCTCACCCTAGCTGCATGTGAGCAGGAGTCACTCATTTTCAAAGAATTGATGGTTGTGTTACCATGGGACTAACTCTAAACCAATCGGAGTGATAATGAGCGGCATAACAAAGCCATTCAGACAGCCATTGTTGGTAATTATCACAAGACACAAAATGGTGCTCCCCTTGTTAGAAAGAAGAAAAAGCGCTTCACAAAAGTGACATTTTCCAGCAGTAGCAGAATCTACCCGAAACAGCCCCTGAGGCCCGTTAGCGTATTCTTTCCCTGCAGATGATTTATTCTCCAGAGAGAGGAATATCAGCCCTGGACCCAACTTTCTCCAATTGAAGAGTTTTAGATAACTGGGGCATTTAAATACAGAAGACTGTATTAGAAAGGTACTCTGTTATTCATTTGTGTGTCAAAAACTCTTCAAGCATTCAAAACTGCATTTTTCATAACAGCTAGACGTGCATAATAAGAATAAATGAAAACAGCAGTTTAATAGAAAGCAAAAATATAATAAGGCTGTAAAGTATCAGATCATATCAGTAATCAACCTGGTAAGGACTGGATTTATCTGGCTTCAGTGCCAATATTAGGATGCCTGTATGGCCAGTTGTCATCTGCCAAAAGCAAACTTAGCGAAATGGTTAATTAAGGCAAGGGACAGAGAAGGAGCTAGTCCCGTTGCACTTGGAAAGTTGGAAATGAATGTATTCTTGATTTGATAGACCATCTATGAAAAAGGACATCATTTGCTTCTAGAAGATCTGGTTGACAGGAATGATTTCTTTACTAAGGTACCAAACCTTACATGTTCCAACACGCAAGATCTCAAAAAGAGGTGAGGCAGAGTGCATGGTTGCATAGATGGAGAATAAGACCACTGAGGCTACTCCTTGGCCACGATCATAGAGAGAATCCACCAGAAGGTAAATGCTACTTACCAGTATGCATCTGTTCTTGGCATGTAGAGCTGCAGAGTCGTACACTGTGCATGAGATCGCCATCTGGTGTTGGGCTCGGATGCTTGCACTTTGTTGTTGTCTTGGAAGAGTCTTTTGTAGTCACGAGATAGGTGACTCCTCCTTTGGACGATAGTGCGCATGGGCATCGACTCCATGGTTAGATTGTTTTTCGCCATGATGGGAAAAGATGGAGTCAGTAAGAAGAAAAAGATGTCCATGTGAATATATCTAATTAAGATTATACTGGAACAGATACAGGTTCCGGGGAGGTGGGTGGGCGTGTACGACTCTGCAGCTCTACATGCCAAGAACAGATGCATACTGGTAAGTAGCATTTACCGTTCGAGGCATATGAGCTGCAGATCGTACACTGTGCATAGACTGTATAGCAGTGTCTCCCCTAGCGGTGGTCACCTGTATCAGTTGCAGTAGTCTGAAAAAGTGTTTTAAGAACAGCTTGGCCCACAGCAGCTTGCTGCTTTGCGTGTACATCAACACAGTAGTGTTTGGTAAAGGTATGTGGCGTAGACCATGTTGCTGCCTTACATATGTCATTTAGGGGATGTTCCCTAAAAATGCCATAGAAGCCCCTAGTTTACGTGTGGAATGTGCCCTAGGGGAATTATTAAGGTGCGTTTAGCCTTTTGGTAGCAAATTTGAATGCATTTGACTATCCATCTAGCAATGCCAGCCTTTGAGATGGGATTACCTTTATGTGGTGGGGAGAAAGCTACAAATAATTGTTTTGTCTTTCTGAAAGGTTTGGTCCTGTCAATGTAGTAAAGTAGGGCTCTTCTGACATCTAGTGTGTGTAGAGCTCTTTCTGCTACAGAGTCTGGGTCTTGGAAAAAGACGGGTAACTCTATTGATTGGTTAAGGTGAAAAGCAGAAATTACTTTAGGTAGGAATTTGGGGTTTGGTCTGAGAACTACTTTATTACGATGGATTTGTAAAAAGGTTCTTGTATGGTTAAAGCCTGAATCTCACTCACTCTTCTGAGAGAGGTTATTGCAATTAGGAAGGCTACTTTCCATGTAAGAAATTGTAACTCACATTTGTGCAGAGGTTCAAATGGGGGACCCATGAGCCTGGTGAGGACAATATTTAGATTCCATGCTGGAGAGGGTGGCAATCTAGGGGGAATGATTCTTTTAAGGCCTTCCATAAAGGCTTTAATTGCAGGTACTCGAAACAGTGACAAATGCTGTCTGTTTTGTAAGTATGCGGCTAGAGCGGCAAGATGTAATCTTATGGATGAGTATGCTAGGTTACATGTTTGCAGATGCAGCAAGTAACAGATAATGTTTTGTATGGAGGCATCTAGTGGGTTGATATTGTTGTTATTGCAATAAATAGCAAACCTTTTCCATTTTGCTGCATAACAAGCCCTGGTAGTGGGACGTCTGGCTTCTTTAATGACCTGCATACACTCAGGTGGAAGGTTAAGGTAACCGAACTCTAGGACTTCAGGAGCCATATTGCCAGATTCAGTTGACCTGGATCGGGGTGTCTGATCTCTCCATGGTTCTGAGTTAAGAGGTGTGGAGAGAGGTGCAGTTTGTGGTGTGGAACCACTGAGAGTTCGAGAAGTGTTGTGAACCATGGTTGTCTTGCCCATGTGGGAGCAACTAGGATCATTGTTAGAGACTGTTGTCTGAGTTTGCGTACTACTAGGGGAATGAGTGGGAGAGGCGGAAAAGCGTATGCAAATCTGCCTGACCAGTTCATCCATATTGCATTGCCCTTGGACGACGGGTGTGGGAACCTGGCGGCGAAGGTTGGGCATTTGTGTTTTCTTGTGTGGCGAACAGGTCTATTTGTGGATGGCCCCACATTTGGAAAAAGGTTGTAGAACTTGCGGATGCAGTTCCCATTCGTGAATCTGTTGTGTCTGTCGACTTAACAGATCTGCAATGTGATTGTGAACTCCTGGAAGGTGTTCTGCAAGGAGGTAAATGTTTTGAGGAATGGCCCATCTCCATATGGCTTGCGCCAGGCGAGACAGCTGCAGAGAGTGTGTCCCCCCTGTTTTTGTACATAGTACATTGCTGTCATGTTGTCTGTTTTGACTAAGACAGTCTTGTGAGTAAGATGCGGTTGGAATGACTTTAGCGCTAGAAATATTGCTAATAATTCTAGGTGGTTGATGTGGAGCAGTTTTTGTGACTTGGTCCAGCTGCCCTGCGTTGTGTGGGTAAGGAGGTGAGCTCCCCACCCGGTGAGAGATGCGTCTGTTGTGAGCACTATTTGTGGAACTGGCTCTAGGAACGGCCGCCCTTTGGAAATGTTTTGTATGTTCCACCATTGCAGAGAGCGATGAGTGCGGCTGTCTACCAACACCAGATCTGTAAGCTGGCCCTGAGCTTGGTTCCACTGACGTGCTAAGCATTCTTGCAGGGGCCGCATTTGAAGTCGTGCGTGAGGGACAATAAAGATGCACGAGGCCATCATTCCTACGAGTTGCATAAACACTCGAGCTGGAAGGTAGTGTTGAGGTAGGAATTTGTTGATGAGGGCTTGCATACTTGTTATCCTGGAAGGATTGGGGTATGCAAGGGCCCTGGAGGTATCGATTGTGGCTCCTAGGTACTGATGTATGTAGGAGGGATGGAGATGCGATTTGGTATGGTTTATTGTGAACCCCAAATTGTGTAGTAGCCGAACTGTTTGGAGTGTGTGCTGTACACATTGGTTGTGTGACTTGGCTTTTATTAGCCAGTCGTCTAGATACGGAAACACGTGAATGTGTTGTCTTCGTAAGTGCGCAGCTACTACTGCTAGGCACTTGGTGAAAACCCTTGGTGCTGTTGCCACCCCGAATGGGAGGACTTTGAACTGATAATGTTGTCCGTCCACTATGAACCTTAGGTATTTCCTGTGCGCAGGGTGAATGGGAATATGGAAATAGGCGTCCTTGAGATCTAGTGTGGCAAGGAAGTCGCCTTGTTGGAGTAGTGGAAGTATTTGTTGAAGAGTGATCATGTGAAAATGATCTGAGTGAATGTAATAGTTGAGGGGTCTGAGGTCCAGTATGGGCCTGAGGGAACCGTCCTTTTTGGGGATTAGAAAGTATAGTGAGTAAACCCCTGTGCCCTGATGTTGTAGAGGGACTGGTTCTATTGCGTGCTTTTGGAGCATAGAGAGAACCTCTTGTTTGAGGAGCGTTAGATGTTCCGTGGACATGGGACGCTGTCTGGGTGGTATGTTGGGGGAGTAGAAGTGAGTTCGAGGCAGTAACCATACTGGATAATTTGTATTACCCACCTGTCGGTGGTGATGGAATTCCACGCAGGTAGGAACTTTGACAGTCTTCCCCCGACGGGAGTGGAATGATCGGGGGAAACGGAGGGAAGTCACTGTTTGGTGGTAGGGGAGGTGCGTGTGTTAAACCCGCGTCCTCTACCCCTGTTGTTATTACCTCTGTAATTACCTCTGGAGTAACCTCTATTAGAGGAGGTTTGAGTGGTGTTTTTGTAGTTAGCAGAGGTGGTGTCTGTGGCTGTAGTTTTGGAGCCGCCTCTATATAAGGAGCGACGAAAGGAACCTCTGCTAGGTGTGGCTTGTAGAGCTCCCATAGCTTTGGCTGTGTCTGTGTCCTTCTTCATTTTTTCTAGAGAAGTGTCCACATTAGGCCCAAACAGGTGTTCCTGGTCTAAGGGTTGATTGAGGATGGTAGATTGTACCTCCTGCTTGAAGCCAGATATTCGTAGCCATGCGTGTCTGCGCAGCAAAACGCTTGAGTTTATTGTGCGTGCTGCTGTATCTGCTGCGTCAAGGGCGCACTTTATTGAGGTGTTTGTGACAAGCTTGCCTTCTTGTATTAGATCATTGGCCTTGGTCTTATACTGATCTGGAAGGTGCTCAATGAGCTTTTCAAGCTCGTCGTAATGGGCTCTGTCATATCTCGCCAGTAAGGCTTGGGAATTGGCGATGCGCCACAAGTTTGCTGCTTGAGACGCAACTCTTTTTCCCGATGCGTCGAGTAATTTGGACTCCTTGTCTGGTGGTGGTGTCTCACCAGTAGTCTGGGAGTTTGCCCTTTTCCGTGCATTAGCAACTACTAATGAGTCTAGAGGGAGTTGGCCTTTAATATAAGCTGGGTCAGAAGGGGCAGGTTTATATTTTTCTCGATCCTTGGGTTAAGAACCCTAGCCCTAACTGGGTCTTTGAAGACCTCAGGGGCATGTTTAATAATGCCTTTAAGCATAGGTAGAGTATGGGTAGACTTTTGAGGCTGGCTAAAAGTTTCTAGTAAAAGTCTTCTTCCAGGGGGTCTGAGTGTAATTTGACACCATGGTATTGTGCTGCCCTGTTTATCACCTGTGAAAACCCTATAGCATCATCTGGAGGTGAGGCTCTTGATGGGTATGGTTCAGGGACAGGTATATCTGGGAGGTCATAATTGTCCCAGGGGTCTTGTGGTGGGATACTGTGAAGGTCGTCATCAGTGTCGGTGTTGTGAGGTGACTGCATGTCATCATCATGATCCTCCCTGTCTGTATCCCCTTGTGGTGAAAAACAAGGTGGAGGAGAGTGAGGCGGGGAGTGTAGAGGGCTGAGGTGTTGTGGGGGTGGAGAGAAAGACCTTATAGGTGATGTGGAAGAGTCTTTCTTCTTATGAGGTGGCTCAGGTGTGGTTGGTTCCTGTATCTTCCTCTTGTGAGGTATTACTGATTGTACCTGTCCGGTAATAGGGTCAATGTGCAGAGTTTTCTGCTTTGGGTCGATGGGAACCAAGAGTTCTTCTGAGCTGGCGTGTTTGGTCGGCATCGAAGATTTCGGCTCCGAGTGTTGTTTGGGCTTGCGAGGTTGTTTGGTGTCCTTTGGTGAAGTTTTCGACACCGAGGGTTTTTTGTCGACTCCGAAGGTTTGGTATGCTTCGGTGTCGAGGTGTCTGGGACCTTGGACTTTGGCGCCGAAGGGTCTGTTGGTGCCGAGACCTTAGTCTTGTGTTTCGGTGCCGATGAGTGTTTTTCGGCTCCGGGACGTGGCTGGCTCGGTCCCGAGCTGCCAGAAGGCTTTAGGTGCTTGGGAGTCGAGCCGGAAGGCGGGGCTCCTGAAGCTTTGTGATGGTGCAGACCTAGGCCCGAAGGCGAAGGTGTGACCGAAGCCTTTTGTTTCTTGGGGGCAGGGGCATCGACGTCAGTACTCACAGTACGTTGGTGTGGTGTGATGAGTTGGTCGTCGGACCCTGAGTCTTCGGCTCCGGAGGTGTCGATTTGTAAATCTCCGGTGTCCGGGTTGTCGGAGCCTGTGTCAAAGATGTCGTCCGGTGCGGGAGCGGCTGACCTGGACATTTCGTGTCGTCGGGCCCGGCGATCACGGATGGTCTTTTTGGACCGAAAGGAGTCACAGGCTTGGCAGTGTTGGCTCTCGTGTTCTGGAGAGAGGCAAAGATTACAGATCTCGTGGAGATCTGTGTGTGGGAATTTAGCCCCACACCTGCATTTTTTAAATGGAGTCCTTTCCATAACAGTGTTGGAGTGGAGACGCGATGAGGGGATCGCGATTGAAAACAATACCGTCGAACGGTAGGAGGTTTTTCTGCGCGTCGAGAGGGGAACCGATCGATGTGGATCCGGAGCGCAGCAAGGTACATCCGAACCCGATGGCGGAAAAAAACAATCTAACCATGGAGTCGATGCCCATGCGCACTATCGTCCAAAGGAGGAGTCACCTATCTCGTGACTACAAAAGACTCTTCCAAGACAACAACAAAGTGCAAGCATCCGAGCCCAACACCAGATGGCGATCTCATGCACAGTGTACGATCTGCAGCTCATATGCCTCGAACACAGTGTTACTGAACACAAGTAACTTTTTATTCTGATGGATACTTTTAACTGCGGATTCCTCACCTTGTGAATGTCTACCCAAGCAGTACCTCTTCAGGTGGTCGGTCTGTGTAATGGCTCAGACCATGGGACCCTATAGGACAGACTGAGCAAAATGCCTTTCCCAGCAGACTATCCAGGAAGTAGTGGCTATCCAGGCAGCAGTGTTTCGTGAACATGTGAACTGACATCCACGCAGCTGCTAAGCACATGTCAAAGACTGGCACACCGTGCACTAGCACTGTTGGAGCAGCCTTTGTTCTGGTGGAATGAGTGCAAAGACTTTCTGAAGGCTATTTCTTGGACAGCCCATTACAGATCTTAATGGGTGAGACAATCCATCTGGAGATGGTTCTCTTCTGCGCAGCTTTGCCCTTTTTCACCCCAGAGAAACCCACGAAGAGCTGATAGCCCACCTGATGTTCCTTGCACGATCGATGAAGAGACTGATGGCTCTCTTGCGATCAAGACAATGGAGTCCTTCTTCCTCTTTAAGTGAATGAGGTGGGGCAAAGAGAGCTGGCAGGGGGATAGACTGCCCTATGTAAAAGAGCATGACGACCTTTAGTAGGAATGCTGCTTTGGTCCTGAGTACCATCTTACTGGGAAGAAAGTGGTCTATGGCAGCTGGACAGACATCACTTGTAGCTCACTCATGTGACCAGCTGACATGAATTCTATGAGGAAGACGGTCTTCGGCATGAGGAAGCGGAGAGGACAGCTGTGCACTGGTTGAAACAGGGCACACATGAGATAAGTGAGAACCAAAAAAGAAAGTCCCATTGAAACATCACAAAAGGTGTTGGTGAGAATATTTAAATCAGTCCGATAAAGAAATATGTCACAACAGGTGATTTGCGCAATGATAGCTGATACAGTTCGTGTAAAAAGGCTGAGAGGGATGATAAGTAGCCTCTGTCATCATAGCAAGCCCTGCTGGACCAACGAAAGAGAAAACATTATGTCAGCTAACCATGCCTGTAAAGGCTGGATATTGTGGGAACAACACCAAAAAACAATCTTCTCCCACCATCCCACGTAATTTTGGTAGAGAAACGCCTGCCTGCCACTATAACACCAACTACTTGAGGAGGAACATCAAAGGCTTTCAACAGTTGCCGCTCAATTTCCACGCAAGGAGGTGAATGTTCTGCAGGTTTAAGTGAAGGACTCTGCCCTGCTTCTACGACAAAAGATCCTACTGAAGGGGCAGCCAGAGAAGAGACAGATGCTCATGGCCAGTATTAGTTCTGGGTATCACACTCTCCTTGCCCAGTCCGCAGTCACTAGGATGTCTTGAAACCGGTTCTTCCTGATCTTCTTGGGAACTCTGGGCAGGAGCAGTAGAGACGGGAAGGTGTACAGGTGTCCCGAGCTCCAATTGAAGCAAAAGGTGGGGAGCACCCACTGGTTGGACGTGATGCTCCTCCACCTAGGGCGATAGAAGGTGATATAACCTCCCACCGGACAAAGGTGCGCCACCGAGGTCAACTGAAAGTAGTTTTGCTTCAGTTGCGGAGGAAGAAGCAGCGAGTGGATAGTACGCTGTCTCCGGGGCCTGGATGCTGACAGCTGGATCCCTAGCGGCTGCCTTGAAACGCTTGTTGTTGTTGAGGCAAGTTGTGGTGTTGCCTCTGATGGTATTTTCTTCCGAAGCCTTGCAAGGGATAAAACTGCTGGGGAAACTGCCAAACAGGCAGGGCCAATCCAAAAGAGTGCACTGTCGCTTTGGTCTATTTAAAGCACTCCAGGGCTGAGTTCGCCCTGTCTCCAAAGAGACGTGTGCCATCAAATGGCATGTCCATAAAAGACTGTTGGACCTCATTCAAAAAAACGATGGAGCTAATCCAAGCATGGCGATGAAGGACCGCACTAGTCCCCACTGCCCTACCCAAGCAGTCCGTGGTCTCCAGAACCAAGCGGATGAAGTACTTCACTGCATCCTGAATGAGGTGTTACAGTTAGGCCAGATATCGTCAACAATGGCTGGCTAAATGCCCACCACCATATCCCATAACACATGGGAGTATTTCCCAGGAGGCAGCTGGTGTTCATCGACCTGAGTACATGGCTGGCTGAGAAGAACTTTCTTCTAGCGAACACCTCCATACGTTTAAATTCTGACTGGTGGGGTGGCAGGAAAAGCATTTGGGTTGAGACGACTTGTAGAGGCCTGTACCATTAGACTCTCAAGGGTGGGGTGCTGAAGGAGGAAGGCAGGGCCCCCCAGAGCAGGTCTATACTAACTTACAATCTGCCTGTTTACTGGAGGGCAAAATCCTGGCTTTGTCCATGTGCCCCGCAGTTTGTCTCTGAGGACCACCTTAAAAGAAAGAAAAGGCTCCTGTGCAGTCTGTCCTGGAAGAGGCATTTTGGTGAGGACATTTATTTTGACTTCAGAGGTAGGTAATGTGAGGTCTACATCTCCGCATGACAATGGCAGATTCTTCAGTAGCCACAGCCAGTAAAGAGGAGTGGAGGCCTGTGTCAGGAAAAGTGTCCAGGCCACTAGCATCCTGTAAGTCAAAAGATAGGTTCTCCTTTCCATACAAGTTACTGTTGTCATCATCAAGATCATAATGATGATATCGCGCCCTGTGATCCAAGTGGGAAAGATGCAGTAGTAGTTGCGATTTCGATGGAGGTCACACAGGGTGGGCTTCGGAGACTGAGAGGACTATCAGCTCCCCCTCTGGCATTGGTGTTGACATATGGCGCCGTGGTGTGGACTGCGAAGTCGAAAGAGGTGTAGGGTTTGGCGTCGTGCCCGAGGTCAGGGCCGACCTCGGTGTGAGGTCAAGTAGAACAGTCGGCGTCTGGGATGAATTCCCTGGTGGCAAATCAACTATAAGCCACCTTGAATCCTTAGGGTACAAAGGAGCTTCAGAGGGATTGAGACAGACACCAAAAATGTTGTTCCTGGCCTCACTCGCAGTCGTGTAAACCCGCCAAGTTCATCTTTACACATTGGTCACACAATGCCATATTGTGATTAGAGCCTAGACACCGGAGACTGACCTAGTGGGGGTCCATTACCAATATCTGCTTGTGGCAATCTTTACACAGTTTGAACCCTGTCGTTTTTTAACAGGACATGTCTCTTGCACACTGGTAAAAGTTGCAGAAAAAATGGTCTGTCAACGGTGATGTCGGGGTCACTATATGTGTGCCACCATTGCATCCTTACGTTAGTTTCCTTTTGATCTCCGTTCGCCCCGATGGGCGCTGAACCACTGAAATAAGTTTATGGCAGTGTGCATGCTTTAGGTTGGAATCTTACTAAAGGACTACTTATGTCCATTGCAAAGAACGGGGAGGAGGGTGGGTCGGTAAGGAATCTGCAGTTAGAAAGTGTCTCTATCTAGAGTAGCCGAACGTAACTTGTTCTTCTGATAATGACTTTTAACTACATATTCCTCCCCTTGTGAATAGATACCAAAGCAGTACCTCCCAGGTGGTAGGTCTGTGGAGTGGCTCAGACCGGGAAATCCTGCAGGATATATTGGTTGAAGTGCCCATTACTGCAGACCAGGCTATCCAGGCAGTAATGCTTTATGAATGATTGGAGGTTTTCCACATACAATCTGGCAAATATACATAATTTGTGCACCACAAGCCAGCGTAGTGATAGCAGCCTTCGCTCTGGTGGAATGAGCGAGTAAGCCTTCTGGGGGTTGCTTCTTGGCTAGCCCATACCAGATCTTAATGCAGAATCCATATTGAGATAGTCCTCTTTTGCACTGCTTTGCCTTCCTTAGTCCCAGAAAAGCCAACACAAAGTTGGTTGTCCTGTTGGTAATCTCTGGTTCGGTCCCCTTGGAAGCTAAGTGACTGTTTAGGGTCCAGGCGATCAAGCTGTACTTTGTCCTTGGAGGGGTGAAGCGATGAAGAGAAAGCCAGCAAGGTGACGGATCACCCATTGTGGAAGGGCTTGAATACCTTGGGCAGGAATGCCGTTTTGTCTGGAGGACTAATTTGCCCAGGAAGAAAGATCAATATTTGGGAACCATGGACAATGCCACGAGTTCCCTCACTCGTCTGACCGATGTTATGTCGATTAGAAATGCTATCTTGATGGCAAACAGATGAAGAGAGCAACTGCGCATGGGTTAGAAGGAAGTGCACATCAAGCATGCGAGTACCATATTTAAGTCCCGCTACGGCATGACAAATGGCGTTGGTAGGAACATATGGAACAGCCCTTTAAAAACACATCCCAACAGGTGACTTGAAGAGGGATGGCTGAACAGGTAAACACAAGTATGCCAAAAGGGCTGGGAGATAAACTTTAACTGTTGCCAAAGCAAGACCTTTCTGGGTCAATGACAAACAGAATAAGAGAACATCCAATTGTATTGGGGTTAAGGCGACTCATGGATCCCTGTACTACTAAGCTCTCTGGAGTAGTGTGTTAAGCAGAAAATCTGAATCCCCGTGAGCAGAACTATGCCACTCTGCCACTTGCCTATTTACCAGTGGGCGTGGATTCTGGCTTGGCCCAGGTGCCCACCAGCATATAAGTAAGAGACTCGTTTAAAGGAAGAAGAGGTTCTTGGCTTGTTAGGCCTGGGTTGAGCACCTCTGTCAAAATGTTTGTTTTTCCTTCTTTTGTGGGCAGTACGAGTTGCAAAACTTCTGCCGCCCTCCTAATCACTGTAGCGAAGGAGGGGGACTTTTCTGTTGCATATGGGGAGGAAAAACCAATGTCTGGAGAAGCCTCCAGCCAACTGGCATCCCGCAGATGTACAAATAGTTTTTCTCATCATAAGGTGTCTTGGGAGGCACCAGAGTATGAATACAGGTGTGTCGTTTGCGGCCTCGTGTGGTGGAAGCTGAGTTTAGAAGTCTGATAAAACTATCAGCTCTTATTACGGCATCAGTGATGGCATGGATACCCAGGCTTGCATCGCTGGTTGCGGTGCCAGAGATGGTGTTGAGCGTTGCGCTTGGGTCAGAATCAGTGGAGCTGGGCTCGGAGATATGGCCAGCCTAGCAGTGAGGCTGAGTGGCACAGTCAGAGACGGATCTATTGCGGGTAACCTGAATGGAGGGCACCTTAGATCCTTGAGGCCTAAAGGCATTCCAGAGAGATCAAGTGGGGTATCAGAAATTTTGTCCAAGATCTGTCTAAACTGAAGTAGTTGTTGAGGCATCACCAATAGCGCAGGGAAGTTGGGGTGCATGGGGACCAAGGGTGGAATCTATTTCGAACGATGGGAGAGGCAGGACGAAGGAGACCTGTGTTTTGTCTTCTTATGTTTCTTTGATTTCCTTGACTTACCTCAAACTCCTGGACTTCAAAGTTGAACGGTCGCAAGATCGGCCCTGGGAACGATAAAGTGTCTGCTCCTTCAACCTTGACCAGAACTTCTTCAAATTCCTCCGAAGAACTGCAACAGCAAGTTTGGGTTTGTGGATGGCCTTCTTGTTCATCTTCTCGCAGCATTCCCACAACACTGAGTCATGCCTAAAGCCGAGGCACTGGAGACAGTAATCATAGTTGTCCGTTACCAACATCTGATGGTTGCAGTTCTTACAAGGTTTAAAACCTGTGGTTTTTGGAGGGGACATATCCCTGGCACACTGGAAACATTTTGAGGGAAGAAATTCTGTCAGACTGACAGGATTCTATCGAGCTCTTAATCTGCGTCATAAGGCACAGAAAGAAAGGAACTGACAAACAAGTTACTTACCTTTGGTAACACCTTATCTGGTAGAGACTCTAGCAGCAGATTCCTAACCTTTGAATTATCTCCAGGCGTCAGACTGGATCTGGAAATTTTTCTTGAGCAGTACCCCTGCACGCTGGCATCGATCGGCTCCGCGTGGAGTCATCAGCGTCATCCCCGCCGGAAGTGGGGTACGCAGTGCCCATAAAGGCTCCACGCCAGCATGCTGACGTCAGTTTCTTTTCGCAACTTTCCACGCAAGGAGTACGGAAACAAGAAGAACACTGGTTTGGAAAACTAAGGCCCTGGTAGGGTAACAGTACTGACTCTAGAATCTACTCACAGAGTGGGGAGGATGGGGGGTCGGTAAGGAATCTGAGGCTAGATAGAGTCTCTACCAGATAAAGCCATTAACGAAGGTAAGTAACTTTTTCAATTGATGGGACTTCTAGCCGCAGATTCCTTACCTCTGAATACATACCCGAGCAATACCTTCCCAGAGGTGCATCTGTGAGACAGATTTAGATTAAAAAGTCCTGGAGGACCGAACGGGCAAAGGACTCATCCCGGCGGACCTGATCGTCCAGGCTGTAGTGTTTGGTGGACATGTGCAACGAGGCACACGTTGCTGCCTGGCAGATGCAGAGGACTGGAACTTCGTGTGCTAATACAGTGGTCACAGCTATTGCTCTTGTGTAATGAGAACACAAACCCTCGGGCGGTGCTTTCTTGCCAGTGCATAGCAGATGTTTATGCAGAGCACGATCCAACGGGAGATGGTCCGTTTCAGCACAGCCTTTCCCTTCTTTGCTCCGACATGTCCTACGATGAGTTGGTCATCCAACCGGAACTCTTTCATGCGGTCAAGGTAGAACGACAACTCTCTTTTTGGATCCAGATGGTGAAGTCGCTCATCTTCCTTGGAGGGATGTGGCGGAACAAAAAATGCAGGCAAGGTGATGGATTGGCATACATGAAACGTGGTGAAAACATTCAGAAGAAAAGGGGCCTTAGTATGCAGAACCAGCTTGTCTGGATAGATGCTCAAATATGGAGGCTTTGATGATAAGGCATGAAGCTCACTGACCCTCCGGACTGATGTTATTGCCACGAGGAAGGCTGTCTTGATGGTAAGATGCCTGAGGGGACAATTATGTAAAGGCTGAAAGGGAGCGCACATGAGGAAAGTGAGCACAAGATTAAGGTCCCACTGAGGCATGATGATGGCTGAAAGGGGAAACGTGTTGTAACCCTTTCAATAATCTGTTAACAGGGGATTTGAAGTCGGATGCCTGATCAGGCAGCCGCAGAAAGGCTGAAATAGCAGAAAGATAGCCCTTAAGAGTGCATAGAGCAGAGCCCTGCTGAGAGAGAGAATAAAGAGAAGGACCTGAGAGAGGGGAGCGGTTCAATCAGTTTCTCTGCACACCATGCCACAAACTTCCTCCAATAGCAGGTGCATACAGATTTGGTAGAGGGACACCTGGCTGCCAAGATAACATTGCAGACTTTGTGCGGAAGGTCAAAAGCTGTCAACTGTCGCTGCTCAATCACCACGCATGAAGGCATAGTGCTGACAGGTTCGGGTGGAGAACGCTCCCCTACTGCTACGACAGAAGATTTCCTCGAAGGGACAGCCTGATTGGTAGTCCAATGGTCAAGCTCAACAGCTTGTGATACCAAACTCTCCGAGCACAGTCCAGAGCCACAAAAATGGCTTCGGCCCAATCGTTCCTGATCTTCTTGAGAACTCTGGGCAGGAGTGGTATGGGCGGAAAGGCGTACAGGAGGCCTAAGCTCCACTTGAGATGAAAAGCGTCTCTGAGCGAGAGCCGCCTTGGAAAATCCAGCAAGCAGAACTGCTGACATTTTGTGTTCTCGGCGGTGGCAAACCGATCTAACCAAGGCTCTTTCCATTGCTGAAAGAGTTCTTGCACTATCTCCGGAAGGAGATGCCATTCGTGACCCGCTAGGCATCTTCATCTGAGTTTGTCTGCTCTGGTGTTTGGAGAGCCCGCTAGATGTTGAACCACCAGGAATATGCCCTGGCGTTCCAGCAATGTCCAGAGACGCAGCCATGTTTACAGACAAGGGTTCCACGACCACACCACGCCCTGTTTGTTGCAGTACCAAATGGTGGTGAAGTCCGTGAACACCTGTACTAGCCTTCCCTTGATGGAGGGTAGAAATGATTTCAGTGCCAGCCGGATTGCTCGGGGGTCCAATAGGCTGATGTGGAGTCCGGATTCCGCTGGAGACCACAGGCCTCTGATCTCCTCCTATTCAAGATCGCCACCCGAACCCAGATCGCCACCCGAACCCAGGAGTGACACATCTGTCACCACTATCAATCTGGTTCGGGAAGGGAGAGGAGTCTGCCGCTGACCCCATCGTGGTTTAACCACCACAGCAGATCTTTTGCAGTTCCCTCCGAGAGCTGAACCATGTGGGAGAGATTTCCCTGATGCTGTGCCCACTGGAACTTCACGCCCCACTGCAGAGCCTGCATATGTCAAAAGCAGGATGCAGGAGGCTATGAAGCCCAGGAGCCTCAGAGTCAGTCTCACCGAAATCTAGGATAGAGGCTGTAACATCGGTATTATAGCCTGAATATCATGGACTCACCGTTTGTGAGGACAAGCCCGAAACTGCACTTTGTCCAGAACAGCTCCGATGAAAGGGAGAGTTTGTGAGGGAGTCAGGTGCGACTTCTGCACATTTATGATGAACCCCAGCAAGTGCAGGAGGTCCACCTTAGCCTGGAGGGGGGAGACGATAGCCTGGGGCGAGCCCGCCTTCGACAGTCAGTTGTCGAGATAGGGGAAGACTGGCACCCCTGATCTCCGCAAATGAGCTGCAACCATTGCTATCACCTGGGTGAACACCCGATGGGAGCTGGTAAGGCCAAAGGGAAGCATGGTGAACTGAAAGTGCTCGTGGCCTACTGTGAACCGCAGGTAATGTCTGTGGGTAGGCAGGGGTGCGCAGGCAGTCCCCCCCACGGAGACGACTCATGAGACTGAGGTTCTGGCTCTTCTGGCAGTCTACCAATGTCTTCAATGCTTGTGCCACCTCCATCGAGTGCAGTCTCCTCTTTGCCTCGCTGAGTAGCACTCCCCCCTCATAACCAGCCCACCTCTCGAGCATCTTTAGTCGCCCCACCCAGGCCTTCCAATTCCTCGTGATTTCTTTCTTTGCCAAGACAAATGCTAGGTCCCAGAATCTGCTTGTGACCTTAGTTTTGGAGGTATGTGGGAACCAGCTCAGTATGTAGTGGGCAGGTGAACAGGGGACCTCTCTGGAGATAGTGTCTTTCACTATCGTGGTGACCTCCTCCTAGTAAGTCTCCAATCGAGGGTAGTCCCATATAATGTATAACAGTAAACCTGTTAATCATTTTTTTTGTAAGAACCAGTTTGAATAATGCACAAAAAGGAACATACTAACTAGAAATGAAAAATGATTCAGTTGCTCACTTAAGTCCCACAAGAGAATACTGGCTGAAAAGTACAACAGAATATGATTATATATATATATATATATATATATATATAGAGAGAATTTAGTAAATAGTAAGGTCTAAAGATCCAAGGAAATTCTGGGCTACTGTTAGTAGGTTAGATAACAGGCATGCCACTCGGCATAGCACGCCTCACAAGCAGTAGGAGGAAAGCACATCCTCATTATAAGCAAGGAAAAAGGACATGGATTTCAGAATTAGCAGCAGCTTATGAATTGGGGCAATACAGATAGAAATTAAACAAACATTGGCATAGCCAATAGGTCTCGCCTTTGGGATCTTGTAAGTTTTTGGCCAGAGCGATTGGCTTTGGCAATGTTTTTAAGCTATGTTGAAGAGCTCTGCAGCAGCACTCTGCAGCAGCACCACTCTACAGCACCACTCCACTCTACAGCACCACTCTACAGCACAAGTCATGGTAACTTTTTAGTAACTGTTAACCTGTTTGCGCTAGATAAATTTTTTGGTGCACATCTAAAACAGTGCAGCATATGGTAAATTATGTGATAAATGCAGTAAATCCATAATAAAACTGAACGTGTGTCCACTGAATCATATAATTTTAGTGGCCCCAAATATCTAAAAACAGAGTGACAAAGAAAAAATTGAGACAGCCACTTTTCCTACACTGACTTGCCTGCATAGGCATGCCAGGGGTTTGTTCTCTTTCTGTGGGCAAGTGTCTATGGCACGCTCCACCACTAGGGCACAGTACCTATTTGCGGTAACAAGAGGAGGTGGCAAAACAAATAGAGCTAAGACTGCACAGCCTTTTTTTTTTTGTTGAGGGTAGCTACACACTGCGGGAAAAGGCAAATAGTATTACACGTTTGTGGAGGGGGACGGGAGGGGATTGGTTTTACGCTCACAAAGTAGCATCACCTGCTTGTGTTTGCCCACTGATGCTAGCTATGCAGCTTAACTTTTCACCTTTTCGGGTTGGTATATTCTGCTTAAGGGCAAGCGATTTCAGGTGTGTATGGGCATAGGCTGGGTGCACGCTTACATGCTAGTAAAGAGCACCATCCTTAAAACCTATGGCTTAAAACAAACGTGTGTTTTATGTTGGCGATTGTGCCTGTATTTTGGACCAGCACAACTGTAACGGCACAGTGCGTGGTGCATGAGACAAGCCAGTAAAGGGTAGGGCTGGGGCAGAGTCACTAACTTCAGCGCTCCCCGACGTGAACAGAAACATCCCATGTGCCCAGCAGAACTCTAATACAAAGGTGCGTGAAAAAAGCAAGTAGAGGGTAGGGCTGGGGCAGAGTCGCTGACTTAAGCGCTCCCTGCCGTGAACAATACGTGACAGAAGCCAGTAGAGGGTAGGGCTGGGGTAGAGACACTGACTTCAGCGCTCCCTGGCGTGAACACTACGTGACAGAAGCCAGTAGAGGGTAGGGCTGGGGCAGAGTCACTGACTTCAGCGCTCCCTGGCGTGAACAATATGTGACAGAAGCCAGTAGAGGGTAGGGCTGGGGCAGACACACTGACTTAAGCGCACACTGGCGTGAACAACGCATGACAGTAGCCAGTAGAGGGTAGGGCTGGGGCAGAGACACTGACTTAAGCACTCCCTGGCGTGAACAATGCGTGACAGAAGCCAGTAGAGGGTAGGGCTGGGGCAGAGTCACTGACTTAAGCGCTCCCTGGCGTGAACAATGCATGACAGAAGCCAGTAGAGGGTAGGGCTAGGGCAGAGTCACTGACTTTATCGCTCTTTGAGAATAAAAAAAACAATAAGATTCAGATGGAGAAAATGCCATACTGTAACCCTCTGCACAAAAAACAAGGAGACTGACGAGGAGATAGGTGGCTAACGTCCGGGGATTCATTTTTAGACTGAACTTCTGATTTGTATCCGCGGCTCCTCACAAAAGTGAAGGGAACTCGCTATTAGCAGCCTCTGTGGAAAAATCTCATTCATCGGAGGACCCGGCTCAGGGAAACCTGCGGGTAAGTGTATGCTCCAGTGTTTAAGAGGGGCCACTGTTCTCGCTCGCCGAAGGCTGCCTCTCTCCCGGGGCTGGTCTGATGCACGCTAATTACCAACAGATGGCCCCTGCGCGCTGCTGCTCACGGGAGCCTCTATGCATTTTATATATCCCAAAAGTACAAGATCCTTTACAAACACTGGAGTATTCTATACACATCACTCCCAAAAGGAGATTTGAAGCAAGTATATCTGTAATGAAACATGACGAAGAGTAATCTGGGTTCTGGCAACAAGCAGATCAGTATTCACGAAAAGAGGAGAAGGGTTTATCGGAAGGTTATGTAGCTGATCGCACAAATAGAGAAGAAGGGCCAGTGACAGCTTTATCACCTGACAGCCAAAACATCTCCGTTGTTGCATTAGCATCTGGTAGGTTGCAGATTTAAGATTCTGAGGAAGGGAACAATCTCCTCATAGCGCTGCTGCTCACGGGAGCCTGTAAAATCTTGGAAGCATTTAGGCCGGCAAGGCAAATGTAAACAAGCAGCCGCAAAAGTGAACGCGACCGCCATCTGTTTACAATTAACGCGCGGCGCGATAATTGGAAACAGATGGTGCCGCTGCTCGCTCCCGCAAGGTGTATGCCATACATGCACGAGCGCTCATTGGAAACAGTGCAGTACATGCACGAGTTTTCCAAAAAGTACAGACCGATTCCAAGAGGTCACTCCTAAGCAGCGCTTACGCGCTGATTAAGCTCGACCTAAAAAGGGATGAGCACTATGTTTAAATGGATTATTATTTAGGCATGATGCAGGGCTGTGGAAATTCCATCTTCCAACAGGATATATTGTTTGGGCTCACAGGCAACAGGTTTTAATGTTTATTTTATCCACTGGCTAAGTAAGCTCAACCCTCTGCAGCACAAACCTGTGACTGCTAGTGTACAGTACCACAATATGGATCTGTGAAAGAGGGTTGTCTGCCATTAAAGCAAGGTTTTTATCTATATGTCACGTTGCTCAAACTTGTATATATGATTCAATAATGCAAAATCTTTACTATTCTGGTGAACGCACTCAAGAAATGCTCTGAGCTCAGCTTGCATTACTGACAATGGTTGTAGTACAACAACGTGCACACATTTGACAATTTGAGGGGATTTATATTGCTACCAGAATAGTTCCTAATTATATGCAAATACATGCAGAAGCATGAAAACAACACTGGGGACTGTTTTCAAATTAAAAAGTATTAAAAAAAATCTCAAACTTAAAAAACGTTCTTCTAAAACTATTGTGCAACTTTAAATACTATTTCTCTTGAGTCATTAATTAGTAAAATAAGTTTGCATGCTAATAATAAATAAAATGCTAATGGAGAATCCGTTTAAAACCATTTTGTGCAACATTAAAATTAGGGCATGAGAAAGTGAACCCCAGCATATATATTGTTGCAGATTTACAACTTTCAGGAATTCACAAGACTTTACAAAAGTAGACCTGGAAACTGTACTCCTAGCAAACGTTTGTTGATTCCATTTGCGTATGAGCAAATATACATATATTTACTCATATGAAAATGGAATTAACAAAAGTTAATCTAACGCACAAGTTACTAACTTGTGTAACGATATATCTGTAAGAGACAGTAGTTAGTGACAGATTCCTTACCTTAGAATATCCCCAGGCGTCAGGCTGGATCCGGAAAGTTTTTGCGTAGCAGTACCCTTGCGCGTCGGTAGGCGGCGTCGTGCGGCTCCGCGTCCGTCGTCGGCGTCGTGATCGCCGGGATGACGTCGCGGGCAGTACTTAGGCGCCGCCCTGCGCGCTGACGTCAGTTCTGTACACGACTTTCCGCGCCAGGAACGCAGAGCCATGCAAGAAGCTGACATAGGTGTCTGAAAAATACTAGGGCCCTGAAAGGGATGTCCTTAACCCTAGAAATCAGTTCGCAGAACGGGGAGGATGGGTGGGGCGGTAAGGAATCTGTCACTAACTACTGTCTCTTACAGATATATCGTTACACAAGTTAGTAACTTGTGCATCTGAAAGAGACACGTTAGTGACAGATTCCTACCTTAGAATAGATACCCCAGCAATACCAACCCCGGTGGTGGGTCTGCGAACAAAGATCAGACAAGGAAGTCCTGGAGGACAGAACGGCCAAAGAAGCCGTCCCTCCGGACCTGACTGTCAAGGCAGTAATGCTTTGTAAACGTGTGCAGCGAGGCCCACGTAGCTGCCTGACAGATAACCGGCAGCGGAACACCGCGGCCCAAGGCCGTGGTAGCAGCCGTTGCCCTGGTGGAATGGGCACGCAGCCCAACAGGAGGCTCCTTCTTAGCCAAAGAATAGCAGGTCTTGATGCACAAGGTAACCCAGCGGGAGATGGTCCTCTTGTGCACCGCTCGACCTTTTTTGGCGCCCACGTAGCCAACAAAGAGCTGGTCATCCACCCGGAAGTGTTTTGTGTGGTCGATATAGAAGGAGAGCGCACGTTTTGGGTCCAGACGGTGTAGCCTCTCTTCCTCTCTGGAAGGATGCGGAGGCGGAAAGAAGGTGGGCAAAGTGATGGTCTGCCCAATGTGGAAAGCAGTAACAACCTTTGGCAAGAAGGACGGACGCGTCCGAAGAACAACCTTGTCTGGATGAACAGACAGAAAGGGAGGTTTGCAAGATAGAGCCTAGAGCTCACTCACCCGCCGAGCGGAGGTGATGGCCACCAGAAAGGCTGTCTTCAGAGTCAGAAGACGAAGAGGACAGTTATGTAGGAGGCTCAAAGGGAGCGCACATTAAAAAGGTAAGAACCAAGTTCAAGTCCCACTGAGGCATCACAAACGGAACAGGAGGGAAGAGGTGAGTAATGCCTTTTAAGAACCTGTTAACAACAGGGGACTTGAAAAGGGAGGGCTGATCAGGGAGCCTGAGGAAGGCCGAGATAGCACAAAGATAACCCTTGATGGTACCCAGGGCAGAACCCTGTTGGGCCAGAGAGAGAAGGAACAGAAGGACCTCAGAAAGAGGGGCAGAAAGGGGATTCACAGCCTTTGCTGTGCACCATGCCACAAATTTGTTCCACCTGCAGGCGTATACCACCTTAGTGGAGGGACGCCTGGCTGCCAGAATCACATCACAAACTTCGGGAGGCAAGTCGAAAGGAATCAACTGCCGCCGCTCAATCTCCACGCAAGCAGGTGTAGACTGGACAGGTTCGGGTGGAGGACCGTCCCCTGCTGCTGCGACAGAAGATCCTCCCGAAGAGGCAGACGGATCGGGGGATCTACGCTCATATTGAGTAGCTCGGGATACCAAACTCTTCGAGCCCAGTCCGGAGCCACAAGAATGACTTGGGCCCGGTCGTGCCGAATCTTCTTCAACACTCTGGGTAGAAGTGGTATAGGCGGAAAGGCGTACAACAGACCGCAACTCCACTCGCGACGAAAAGCGTCGCCGAGCGAGTGCCGCCTTGGAAATTCCAACGCGCAGAACTGATGACATTGCGCGTTCTCTTCGGTGGCGAATAGATCTAACCAAGGCTCTCCCAACTGTAGAAAGAATCCTTGCGCCACTTCCGAGTGAAGACGCCATTCGTGATCCATCATGCACCTGCGGCTGAGTTCGTCCGCCCTGGCGTTCAGGGAACCTGCCAGGTGTTGAACCATCAGGAACATGCCCTGATGTTCCAGCCATGTCCAGAGGCGCAGAGCCTCCTGACAAAGGGTCCAAGACCCCACCCCGCCCTGTTTGTTGCAGTACCACATGGCGGTGGTGTTGTCTGTGAACACCTGCACTACCTTCCCTTTGACAGAGGGAAGGAATGCCTTGAGTGCAAGTCGGTTCGCCCGGAGCTCCAGAAAGTTGATATGGAGCCGGGACTCCGCCGGAGACCAGAGGCCTCTGATCTCCGCCTCTCCCATGTGACCGCCCCATCCCAGAAGGGACGCGTCCGTCACAACTGTATGCTCTGGCTGGGGAAGGGAGAGGGATCTGCCCATGACCCATTGCCGGTTCGAGAGCCACCACTGCAACTGTTTTGCAGTCCCCTCCGAGATCTGGACGTGATCGGACAGGTTGCCCTGGTGCTGCGCCCACTGGAACTTCAGGTCCCACTGCAGAGCCCGCATATGCCATCTGGCATGATTGACCAGCAGGATGCAGGAGGCCATGAGGCCCAACAGCCTCAGGGTCATCCGTACCGAAACCCAGGATAAAGGCCGAAAGATCGGAATCATAGCCTGAATATCCCGGACTCGCCGTTCGGGAGGATAGGCCCGAAACTGCGTCGTGTCCAGAACTGCTCCAATGAAAAGGAGCTGTGGAGAAGGAATCAGATGCGACTTCGGCACATTGATGGAGAACCCCAGCGAGTGCAGGAGTTCGGCTGTAGTCTGGAGGTGGGAGACGACTGCCTGGGACGAGCCCGCCTTCAGCAGCCAGTCGTCGAGGTAGGGGAAGACTGAAACCCCTGCCCGGCGCAGATGAGCTGCGACCACCGCCATCACTTTCGTGAACACCCGAGGGGCACTTGTAAGGCCAAAGGGGAGCACGGTGAACTGAAAATGCTCGGGGCCTACCGTGAACCGAAGGTAACGCCGGTGGGCCGGCAGGACGGGGATGTGGAAATACGCGTCCTGCAAGTCCAACGCTACCAACCAGTCTCCAGGGTCGAGGGCAGTCAAGACCTGAGCTAGGGTGAGCATCTTGAACTTCTCCTTCCGGAGGAAGCGATTGACGTTCCGGAGGTCCAAGATAGGACGCATGTCCTCCTTGTCCTTTTGGGCACCAGAAAGTAGTGGGAGTAGCAACCACGCCCTACTTCTGGGGTCGGAACATGCTCGATGGCCCTCTTGGTCAAGAGGGCCGTGACTTCCTTCTGTAGAAGCACCAAGTGATCCCCTGACATGCGGTGGAATTGAGGTGGCATGGCTGGGGGGTGGTCTCGAAGGGGAGGGAGTAGCCCCTTCGGACAATGTCCAAGACCCACCTGTCCGAGGTGATGGTGCGCCAGTGGGGAAGGTGATGGCGGACCCTGCCCCCTACTGGCGTGCTGTGCACCTGAAAGGAGGGACTAGGAGGGCTTGGAGGCCGCGGACGGGTTGGAGGTGGTGGCCTGACCCGCACGCTGGTTGCCCGATCCGCCACGGCGGAATCCACGTCCTTGGCCACGCGAAGACTCCTGCTGCGCGGGCCGGTGGCTGGGCTGCTGACGTGAAGGGGCGCCCCTACCGTGGCCACGATAGGGGCGAAAAGCAGAAGTCAGCGGAGGGCGTGTAGCAGAAAGGCCCAGGGACTTGGCAGTAGCCCGTGAGTCCTTAAAGCGCTCCAACGCATGGTCTGCTTTGGACCCAAAAAGACCGACTCCATCAAAGGGCATGTCCATGAGAGTATTCTGGACATCCCCTGAAAAACCAGTGGTTCTCAGCCAGGCGTGGCGTCGGAGCGCCACCGTCGTTGCACTAGACCTGCCCAGCGAGTCGGCGGTGTCAAGGCCACAACGTATAGTGTATTTAGCCGCATCCCTTCCTTCCGCAATGGCGCGGGAAAGCAGTGTCTGGACCTCCTCAGGACACTGGGGCAAAACATCCGCCACCGAATCCCACAGGGAGTGGGTATATCGGCCCAAAAGACAAGCGGTGTTAACGAACCGCAAGCCAGCACTGGAGGAAGAAAACCTTTCTTTCCAAACTGATCCAGGCGTTTGGATTCCCTATCCGGAGGAGCGGTAGGGAAGGCGGTTTGGGAAGCGGAGGCTTGGACAACCAAGCTCTCAGGAGTGGGGTGGACAGAGAGAAACAGGGGGTCGCCCGGAGCTGGGCGATGGCGTCGTGACACGTTCCGATCCACAGGAGCCCCTGTGTTGGGCTTGGACCAGGCGCCCAAAAGAACGTCAGTGAGGGCGTCGTTAAACGGCAGCACAGTCTCCGCAGAGGAGGCTGCCGGCTGAAGCACCTCTGTCAAGATGTTAGGCTTGACCGTCAAAGTAGGGAGTTGGAGACGTAAGGCCCCAGCTGCCCTACGCAACACCGTACCAAAATTGGCTCCCTCCTCCGTAGCCACGGGAGGAGACAGCATGCCAGTGTCAGGGGAAGTATCCAGACCACTGGCCTCCCCTAGACTCTCTGTCCAGTCCTCATCGTACTGACAGTGTCGTGTCAGAGGGTCATCAGACCCCTCCCAGTCCAACTGGTCCTCCTCTGGTTCAAAATAAGGAGGAGGAGGGACAGTTGGGACCCAAGGTCCCATCGGCGCCGGAGCCGGCGTCGAGCGACGTCGGTCCGGATCCATGTCCGGAGCCGGAAGGAACTGGGGGACGACGCCGCCCGGAGCCCAGGGCGGCGTCGAGAACGGCACCGGAGACATCGGCGCCGGCGGAGGTGTCGTGAGGTCGACCGGCGTCGATGGGGGTTGTGGAGCCGGGATCGAGGCCGGGGCCGGAGCCGGGACCGAGGCTGGAGGCACGGGCGACGCCGGGGCCGGAGCCGTCGGCGACGCCGGAGCAACCCCATCAGGGCCCGCGGGGCCCGAAGGCGCACCGGAGGGGCCTGGAGGCCCGAAGAGGCGGGCCATGGCCGTCAGGAATTCCTGCACTTTGGCCGGATCCGCCCCCGAACCCGGGAAGGGCGGGTATGGCGGGCGACTCCACAGGCATGTCCGGGGCCGCGGGGGCGGGGACGGTGCCGGGAGGGGCCTCAGCCGAGTCGCGAGACCGGCGAGGCGAAGTCCTAGAGCGATGATGCTTTTTGGACTTTTTGTGTGTGGACTTACCGGACGAAGAAGACTTCGACGCCGACGACCGGTGTGGACTCCGCGATCGACCCCTGGACCTCTCACGCGACCGGGGCCTCCGTGGAGCCGAATGCCGGGCCTCGAGGAGCTTTCGAGACCGCTCTCGCAAAGCTTTCGGGTTGAGGGCCTGGCATTCGGGACAAGACTCCGTGTCGTGGCCTCGGCCGAGGCGACACTCCCAATGCGGGTCGGTGACGGACATCATCCGCGCACAGGCGCCGCATCGCTTGAAGCCGGGCATCCCTACGACACCTTGAAAGATGAAAAAAACAGTGAAAAAATTCACCAAAAAGTATGGTCAAAAAATGACCAGGGCACTGCTCTTCCCGGATCTGCGCTTGCTGGCGCGGAAAAAGAAGAACTGACGTCAGCGCGCAGGGGCGGCGCCTAAGTACTGCCCGCGACGTCATCCCGGCGATCACGACGCCGACGACGGACGCGGAGCCGCACAACGCCGCCTACCGACGCGCAAGGGTACTGCTACGCAAAAACTTTCCGGATCCAGCCTGACGCCTGGGGATATTCTAAGGTAAGGAATCTGTCACTAACGTGTCTCTTTCAGATAGGTTAGATAACAGGTATATCATTGGACACAGAGTGCCCAACGAGCAGTAGGAAATTATTATCATCATATCCGCATTATTTAGCCATGATGCAGGGCTGTGGAATTTCTATCGTGGAACACCCACGATATATTGTTCAACAACATACTTTTTCCACTGGCCATCTGCAGCACAAACCCTGTGCCTGTCAGTTTACTGTACCACAGCATGGATCTATGAGCGAGGGTTGTTGTTCTCAAGTTTTTGATTTCTGTGGACCCCCACTTAATCATTACTGCAACCCAGGTACCCCCACCAAATCATAATTGCCATCCAAGGACGCCCACAGAGTCATAACTGGAAGCCAGAGACTCCAGCCTAAGCAATTTCGATTATATGAACCACAAAACAATACACCCCAAAAATTCATAAGTATTCATCGAACAAATACACAAATGATGAAGAACAAGTTACTTACCTTCGGTAACGATATATCTGTAAGAAACATTAGTTAGTTATAGATTCCTTACCTTAGAATTACCCCCAGGCGTCAGACTGGATCCGGAAAGTTTTTTCGTCAGCAGTACCTCTGCGCGTCGGAAGGTGGCGTCGGTCGGCTCCGCGTCCGTCGTCAGCGTCGCCGGGATGACGTCGCAGCAGCTACTTGGACGCCGCCCTCGCGCACTGACGTCAGTTCTGTACACGACTTTCCGCGCCAGAAACGCAGAGCCATGCAAGACACTGACCACTGGTGCACAAAACTAGGGCCCTGAAAGGATGTCCTTAACCCTAGAAATCAGTTCGCAGAACGGGGAGGATGGGTGGGGCGGTAAGGAATCTATAACTAACTAATGTTTCTTACAGATATATTGTTACCGAAGGCAAGTAACTTGTTCATCTGAAAGAAACACGTTAGTTATAGATTCCTTACCTTAGATTAGATACCCCAGCAATACCAACCCCGGCGGTGGGTCTGCGAACCAAGATCACACCAGAAAATCCTGGAGAACAGAACGGCCAAAGAAGCCGTCTCTCCGGACTTGGCTGTCCAGGCAGTACTGTTTGGTGAACGTGTGCAACGATGCCCACATAGCCGCCTGACAGATGTCGTTCAGAGGAACTCCTCTCCCCAAGGCAGTAGTGGCTGCCGTCGCCCTGGTGGAATGGGCGCGAAGCCCCACTGGAGGCCCTTTTTTAGCCAGAGATTAGCATACTTTTATACACAAAACGACCCATCGAGAAATGGTCCGCTTGTGTACGGCCCGACCTTTTTTGGCACCCACGTAGCCAACAAAGAGTTGGTCGTCCACCCGGAACTGTTTCGTGCGATCCAGATAGAAGGAAAGCGCACGTTTTGGGTCCAGACGGTGGAGCCTCTCTTCCTCTTTCGAAGGATGCGGAGGCGGAAAGAAGGTGGGCAAAGTGATAGTCTGCCCGATGTGGAAGGCAGTGACAACCTTGGGCAAGAAGGATGGGCGAGTTCTAAGGACAACTTTGTCCGGATGTACAGAGAGAAAAGGAGGCTTAGAAGAAAGCACCTGGAGCTCACTCAGTCGCCTGGCAGATGTGATGGCCACCAGGAACGCAGTCTTGAGAGTTAAGAGCCGTAAGGGACAGTTATGAAGCGGCTCAAAGGGAGCACACATTAAATAAGTTAACACCAGGTTCAAGTCCCACTGAGGCATAACGAAGGGAATAGGAGGAAAAAGATGAGTTATGCCTTTCAAGAAGCGGCTTACAACTGGGGACTTGAAAAGGGAAGGCTGATCTGGAAGCCGAAGGAAGACAGAGATGGCCGAAAGATAGCCCTTGATAGTGCCCAGAGCAGAGCCCTGCTGGGCTAGAGAAAGAAGAAACAAGAGGACTTCAGAAAGAGGGGCAGAAAGGGGATCCACAGCCTTTGCTGTGCACTATGCCACAAACTTGTTCCACCAGCAGGCGTATACCGTCTTAGTGGAGGGACACCTGGCTGCCAAGATTACATCACAGACTTCAGGAGGCAGGTCGAAAGACGTCAACTGCCGCCGCTCAATCTCCACGCAAGGAGGTGGAGGCTGGACAGGTTCGGGTGGAGGACCGTCCCCTGCTGCTGCGACAGAAGATCCTCCCGAAGAGGCAGCCTGATCGGAGGATCGATGGCCATGTTGAGCAGCTCGGGATACCAGACTCTTCGTGCCCAATCCGGAGCCACAAGAATAACTTGGGCCCGGTCGCGCCTGATCTTCAGCACTCTGGGCAGAAGTGGTATAGGCGGAAAGGCGTACAACAGACCGCAACTCCACTGGCGGCGAAAAGCGTCGCCTAGCGAGTGCCACCTTGGAAATTCCAACACGCAGAATTGCTGACATTGCGCGTTCTCTTCGGTGGCGAATAGATCTAACCAAGGCTCTCCCCATTGTTGAAAGAGACCTTGCACCACCTCCGAGTGAAGACGCCATTCGTGATCCATCATGCACCTGCGGCTGAGTTCGTCCGCCCTGACGTTCAGGGAACCTGCCAGGTGTTGAATCACCAGGGATATGCCCTAATGTTCCAACCATGTCCAGAGGCGGAGGGCCTCTTGACATAGGGTCCACGACCCCACCCCGCCCTGTTTGTTGCAGTACCACATGGCGGTGGTGTTGTCCGTGAACACCTGCACTACTCTTCCCCGGACAGAGGGAAGGAATGCCTTCAGTGCAAGACGAATCGCCCGGAGCTCCAGAAGGTTGATGTGGAGCCTGGACTCCACCGGAGACCAGAGGCCTCTGATCTCCGCCTCTCCCATGTGGCCGCCCCATCCCAGAAGGGACGCGTCCGTCACCACAGTGTGGTCTGATTGGGGAAGGGAGAGGGATCTGCCATTGACCCAATCCTGGTTCGTGAGCCACCACTGCAGTTGACGTGCAGTGCCCTCCGAGATCTGGACGCACTCGGACAGATTCCCCTGATGCTGCGCCCACTGGAACTTCAGGTCCCACTGCAGAGCCCGCATATGCCACCTGGTATGATCGACCAGCAGGATGCAGGAGGCCATGAGGCCCAGCAGCCTCAGAGTCAGTATGACCGAAACCCGGGATAGAGGCTGAAAGATCGGAATCATAGCCTGAATATCCCAGACTCGCTGTTCGGGAGGAAAGACCCGAAACCGCATCGTGTCCAGAACCGCTCAGATGAAGAGGAGCTTCTAAGAGGGAATCAGGTGTGACTTCGGCACATTGATGGAGAACCCCAGCGAATGCAGGAGGTCGGCCGTAGTCTGGAGGTGGGAGACAACTGCCTGGGGCAAGCCCGCCTTCAACAGCCAGTCGTCGAGATAGGGGAAGACTGAAACCCCCGATCTGCGCAGATGAGCAGCGACCACCGCCATCACTTTCGTGAACACCCGAGGGGCGCTGGTAAGGCCAAAGGGGAGCACGGTAAATTGAAAATGCTCGTGGCCTACCGTGAACCGTAGGTAATGCCGGCAGGACGGGGATGTGAAAATAAGCGTCCTGCAAGTCCAACGCTACCATCCAGTCTTGCGGGTCGAGGGCAGACAAGACCTGAGCGAGCGTCAACATATTGAACTTCTCCTTCCGGAGGAAGCGGTTGACGTTCCTGAGATCCAAGATAGGACGCAGGCCCTTGTCCTTCTTGGGGACCAGAAAGTAGTGGGAGTAGCAACCACGACCTACTTCTGGGACAGGAACGCGCTCGATGGCTCCCTTGGCCAAGAGTGCCAAAACTTCCTGTTGAAGAAGGCCCAGGTGATCCTCCGACATGCGGTGGTATTGAGGTGGCATGGCTGGAGGGGTAGTCTCGAAGGGGAGGGAGTAGCCCCTTCGGACTATTTGCAAAACCCACCTGTCCGACATGATGGTGCGCCAGTGGGGGGAGGTGATGGCGAATCCTGCCGCCCACCTGCATTTGATGGGCCTGAAAGGTCGGACTAGGAGGGTTTGGAGGCTGCTGCGGAGGGGGGGTTGGTGGACTGGCCCGCCCGCTGGCCCCCGGAACCACGAGTGTTGTTTCCACATCCCCGGCCGCGCGAAGGTTGGGTAACTTGCTGCGGCCTGTGGCTCTGGGCGGGACGTAGCGGGGCACCCCTTCCGTAGCCACGAAAGGGGCGAAAAGCAGACTGCGCAGGGCGGGTGGAGAGGCCCAAGGACTTGGCTGTAGCCCGGGAGTCCTTGAAACGCTCTAGAGCGTTATCTGCTTTGTCGCCAAAAAGGCGACGGCCATCAAGGTGTTCTGGACATCCCCTGAAAAGCCAGTCGACCTCATCCAGGCCTAGCGACGAAGTGCTACCGACGTTGAAATGGTCCTGCCTAGAGAGTCGGTGGTATCCAGCCCACAACGTATGGCAAACTTCGCTACATCCCTCCCGGCGGCAACAGCCTGGGAGAGCACTGCCCGGGCCTCCTCCGGACACTGAGGCAGCACCTGTGCCACCGTATCCCACACCGAGTGGGAATAACGGCCCAAGAGACATGCGGTGTTTACCGACCGCAGTCCTAAGCTGGCGGAAGAGAAGATTTTCTTCCCAAGGTGGTCCAGCTTCTTGGATTCCCTTTCCGGGGGAGCGGTAGGGAATGCGCTTTTGGAAGGGGAGGCTTGGACTACCAAGCTCTCCGGGGTGGGGTGTTGGGAGAGGAAAGTGGGGTCGCCCGGGGCCGGGCAATCATCCTGTCCACGGGAGCCCCCGTGTTGGGCCTGGACCACGTGCCCAAAAGGACGTTGGGGAGGGCCTCATTGAATGGCAGCAAGGGCTCCGAAGAGCTCGCATCCGGCTGAAGCACCTCTGTCAGGTTAGTCCTGACCGCAACCGTAGGAAGCTCGAGGTTGAGAGCCTCGGCCGCCCTACGCAACACCACCACTGCGTATGACGCTCCCTCCTCCGTAGCTACGGTAGGAGGAGACAACATGCCAAGGTCAGGGGAGGTGTCCAAACCACTGGCATCCCCCAGTTCCTCTCTCCAGTCCTGTTCACTGTCCAACTGGTCAGTCAAAGGGTCACCTGACCCCTCCCAGTCCTCCTCCTCATCCTCATCCTCTGGGTGCCATTCTGGTTGAAAGGGGACCCCAGGGGTGAACAAGGGCACAAAAACCCCTCTCTGCGCCGGATCCAGCGTCGGACGGCGCCGGTCCGGGTCCACGTCTGGGTGGAGGCCGGGGTCGATGCCGGCCGGCCGGGGGGCCGACCGGCGTCGAACGCTGTAGTGGTGCCGGTGGAAGCGGTCTAGGCATAATGAGGTTAACCGGCGCCGATCCGGATCCATACCTGGACCCAAGGGGGGCCTGCGGCGCCGGAGCCGACGGCAGAGAAGCCCCCCCAACCAAGTTTGCGGGGCCCGAAGGCGCGCCGGCGGGTTTGGTCCGCCCAAAGATGGCATGCATCGCCTCGTAGAACGTACTAAGCTGGGCGGGAGTCGCTCCGGGTCCCGGAAAGGGAGGGAAATGCGGAGTCTACTCGTCGGGCTCTGCGCGGATAGCCGCGGGAGGGGCACCACCAGCGTCCCTCGGAGCGGCCGCCGACGAGGGGAAGTCGAAGGGCGACGGTGCTTCTTCGACTTCTTCTTATGCTTCGACTTACCCGACCCAGAGTGCGAAGACTTCGAAGACTTGGACGAATGGTGATGGCTCCGCGACCGGTCCCTCAACCTCCCTCGCGACCGGGACCTCGAACGGCGTGGAGCCGACTGTCGGTGCTCAAGCAGCTTTCGGGACCGCTCCCGCAAAGCCTTCGGCGCCATCGACCGGCAGACGGAGCACGACTTGGGGTCGTAGTCGCACTCCAGGCAAAAGAGACACACGGGGTGCGGATCCGTCACCGACATCATCCGATGACAGGAACCGCATGGGTTGAAGCCGGGCATCCCTCGTGCACCGACTCGAAAAAGAAGTCGACAAAAGTAGAGAAAAAGTCAGTCATGACTGGAGGTACAGCTCTTCCCGGATCTGCGCTGGCTGGCGCGGAAATAGAAAGAACTGACGTCAGCGCGCGAGGGCGGCGTCTAAGTAGTGCCGCGACGTCATCCCGGCGACCAGGACGGACGCGGAGCCGACCGACGCCACCTTCCGACACGCAGAGGTACTGCTGACGAAAAAACTTTCCGGATCCAGTCTGACGCCTGGGGGTAATTCTAAGGTAAGGAATCTATAACCAACGTGTTTCTTTCAGATATATTTTATTTAATTGACAAATACAAAAATTAAAAAAATAATTTTAATGAGAAGGTTGGAGCTTTTCTAAATTCAATTGAGCTATCCATTGTCCATACTATATTCTGTTTGAAACACCCCGCTCTCACAAATCAATCTGATGATAAAAACTTTATTTTTAGCCTCCAATTTCAGATTCTTTCACATTTACAGAAATCTTTAAAAGTTTACATTTTTCGTCTTGCTTCTTAATTTATATACAATTTTAATAACCTGTTAAAACATTGCAATTTTCTCAGCAATCCCAGATCCTCTGAATAAGCATTGCGGACCACCATTGGTCCCAAGAACAGAAGTTAAAAAAAAAAAAAACTAGTAATGAAGAATACGTGTAAAACCATTATGGTGCAGTTTTACGACACACAGGAATTTACAAGAGTTTGCAGAAATAGACATGGAAGCGGTACCCCAAGAACAAATTTTATTGTGTCAACAGCCAATTACAATTCAGACCGACCAAGCTTGTGGGGTGACGCAATACAGTATACCATGCATCATTGATATTGACATCTAATTTATGTTCCCAACATAGGGAAAATACATAATAAAATTCATCATAAACGTTTCGAAACAAAACCCAGTGTGCTGCACCTGTGTTACTGTCATTCGCATTTGTATCCCATAGCTTCAGTATCTTAAGCATTAAGAAATCTCTCATCTCCACCATTGTCCATCTTCCTAAGATCCTAATGATTATATGTTGATTCTTATCTGGGTTATGGGCTCTATATATGGACCCCGGTAATCTGCCCATCTCTTCCAGATTTTGGGGTGTTTCTGCGGACATCCCCTGGCCTTAAACACCGGTAGCTCCATACCCATGCAGTGGTCTAACCCCTTCCTCCAGGCAGTCAGTGATGGTGGGGAGGCGGCCTTCCACAGCTTTGCGTTATCCCTTTTAGCCAAAGTAAGGCCTAAGAACAATAAATGGCGCTTATAGATGTTACATCCGATCCCCTCTGTGATATGCAAGATTGCCAAGCGTGGTGATATAGGGATGTCCCACCCCAGTACATCGGAGAGGCACGTTGTGACTCCCCTCCAAACTTTTGTGAGTGTTGTGCAGTACCATATTGTATGTATAAGGGTGCCTTCTGCGTGTCCACACCGCGGACACGCTGGGATGCCACTAGTCCCGCCCTCCACATCCGCTGCCTAGTGTAGTATACCCGGTGTAGGTACTTAAACTGGATAAGGCGAAGCCGAGATGCAACTGCCGCGAAGCGATGGGACGCCAGGGCCTCCGTCCAGTCGTCTCCATCTATTTGACCTAGATCTAATGTCCATGTTTCTCTCAGTGCGTCTAGGGTGGTGTAGCTGTTAGTTACGAGGGACAGGTAAATTTTAGCTATTTTGTGATCCCTTAAGTCCCCCATAAACACCTTGGGTTCGATTGGGTTAAATTCAGGCAAGGCTTCAATATTTGAGATATATGGGGAGATGGCATGTCGAAATTGAAGATATTTGTAGAACTGTGTGCGGGGCATATTATACTCTCTTTGGAGATCTTAAAACGATTTCAATGTCTGTCCCTGCATGACTACCCCTAGTGTGGAAATACCAATGTTGTCCCAGTCTCGAAAGCCAGCCAGTGTAGCCAATTGAGGTATACAGTCATTGTTCCACAATGGGGTCTCTCCCGTCAATCTACCCCACCATCCCATTTTATGTAGGGATTGTTTCCATATTTCAAACACCACTTTCATCACCGACGGCAGGGACCGAAGCAGTGGTCCCAAGTATAGGAAGGTGTGAAGGGTTGTGTCTCCCATTAGCCAGCGCTCCACGACATAAGCCGGGTCTCGACTGTCCCTGTACCACAGTTCATTTCGCACCAGTAAGTGTGAGGCCACGTGATAGGATTGGATATCTGCTGGGGCCATTCCCCCGCAGTACATAAACTAAAAGCAGGTTCGCAGGGCCACCCGGGCGGAGCCCTCTCCCCACAGAAACTGCCCCAAGGCCGCATTCATATGGTGAAACCACACATTCGAAATAGGGTATGGGTGGTTCTGCAGCTGATAAAGCAGGCGAGTAAGGGAGACCCTTTTAAAGATGGTCGATCTTCCAAATATAGAGAGGGGCAAGTGTGACCAAGATCGCATCTCCTCCTTAACCTGTGTCCATATTGGGGCAAGATTCTTTTCCCAGGACGTACGCTGGGTGGCCGATAGAAAAACACCCAGGTATTTCACGCCATCCGTGGTGATCGTTACAGATTTTGCCCATGGGCCCAGTTCACTAGCCCCCTTTAGTGGCCAGAAGATAGACTTATGGGGATTCAAATATAGGCCAGATGACTCACCAAAGACCTGCATGATGCAGAGCAATCGCGGACCTGTCCTATTGGGGTCCGTGAGAAAAAATAAAACATCATCCGCATATTGCGCAATACGATCAGAGACCCCACGCGACCATGCAAAACCCCACACCTGGGCATCAATTCTGACCCACGTCGCCAGCGGCTCCATAGCTAGAGTGAATAAGTATGGGGATAGGGGGCAGCCCAGTCGGTGCCTCTTCCAATGGGGAACGTATGTGAAATTGTTCCTGCCATCCGCACCAAGGCCGTGAGACCAGTATAAAGTGGCCTGATGTATGATATAAAGCGAGGGCCCATGTTGAGACGCCGCAAAAGTGCGAACAGATAGGACCAGCTAAGGGAATCGAAAGCTTTGTCGATATCCGCTAGTAGCAATGCAGCTAGCCCCTCATAGCCGTCAATTGCCGCTATGGCGTTGTGGGCTCGGCGAATGTTGTGATGCGTGGCCCTATGAGGCATGAATCCTGCCTCGTCTGGATGTACCAACTCAGTTACATGCAGCAGTAGGCGATTGGCAAGCGCTTTAGCCAGTATTTGGGCTTCAACATTTAATAAGGAGATGGGGCGATATGAAGCATGTTGTTCCGGGGGTCGACCAGGTTTGAGAAACACTACTACCTCAGCGTGTCTCTAGTCATGCGGGAGATGTCCTAGTTCCACTGCGGCGTTTACGACCCCAAGATAATGGGGGCCAAGCCAGGAAAAGCAGGCCTTGAAAAACTCGCACAGGAAACCATTTGAGCCCGGTGCTTTGCCCGTAAGCAAATCTCCCAACGCGGCACCCAATTCCTCGGCCGTGAGGGGGGCGTCGAGTTCCGCTCTTGCTACATCGGTGAGAGCAATCGGTGGCAGGTCATCTATGAAAGTTGTATCGTTTCTTCCGGTTGAGTCTCCTTAAGGGCGTATAACTCTGCAAAGTAATCTGCAAAGCTTGTGGCGATCAATGCAGGCTCAATGAGCACCCCGCCCTCCGGGCCAAGAATGCCTAGGATATTCTAGGGTTGGTGCGCCCGATGACAAACGGTGTAACAATTTACTAGATCACCCCACTGATAAATCCTACTACGAGAAGCAAGCCATGCCTGTCTCGCCTCGTCAAGTAATTCACTCGCATGAATCTGTTGCATGAGGAGTAGCTGACGGCTATAAATTGGGCCTCTGATCGCAGTAGCGATTCCAGACGACGCTTGTGCAACGCCGCACAAAAGAAAATATCTACGCTGTGAAGCGCCGGCTTCATAGCTTCCCACAAGGTCTCGACCAATGCCACTGATTCCACATTGCCATCTAAGTATTGCTCAATCACCAGGTGCATATGTGTCTGATATTGTTCGTCCTGTAACTGCCATGGTGAGAGGCGCCAACAGAAGGCCGGTCTCTCAGGGCCTATCTGAAGCCCAAGTGTTACCGGGGAGTGATCTGACAAGGTTGTAGGTAGAATCTCTGTGGTCCTCACTCTATGGGCATAGCTGGAGGGTACAAATATATAATGTAGGCGGAAGCAGGAATCGTATACCCCAGAGTAATATGTAAACCCCTGATCCGTCAGGTGAAGTCTCCTCCAGGTGTCTGTCCAACCCAACCCCTCCACCCTGGAGCCCAGTCGTGTAACCCGCGGTGTATATGAGCCATTCGTCTCTCGCCACCTATCCTTGGTCGGATGGAACACATCGTTCCAGTCCCCTCCCACAACCGCCAGTCCATCAGGCAGCTCGATCCAGAGTGTCGTTAGGCGCTCCACGAGGGTCCATGCAAGAGGTGGGGGGGGGGGGCCATAAATACTGCCCAGGACGATCCGTTCCCCATACAGTGTGCCTGTTATGAGTATATACCTACCCTGTGTGTCTGTCTATCCAAGACCTATTATGTCCAAACGGGACCCTGAGGTGTATCAAGATAGCCGCTTCCCGGAAAACCCCGGGTATATCCAAATCTCGAGGCGCATGGTGTTTTGGTGCCCAGTAGGTGGGTCTCCTGGAGCAGCAGGACGTCGGCCTGGTAACGCTTGGCCTGTCGGAGAATTGCACCCTTTTGTATTTTATCCAGGACACCCCTTACATTCCATCTGACTATGTGAAGCCCACTCCCGGGACGGTTGTTTTATCTATGTGCATATCGTTGGGCGGCGTATATGTAGTATAGGAAGTCGGTAAATGACCTCAGCTAGAGGGGTACCTGTAGCATGGTGGATCGGTGCATCACAAAATTCAACCATAACACTCCCAACTCCCCCCTACCCTCCCCCATACCTCAAAACAGTTGAAGTACATGTCGCAGCTTGAATGTGGCGCCGACCCCAACTGGGGCCCGTGCCCCACCCTCACCAATGGATCCCCAAAAAAACAGCCCATATATTCAGTTCAGGGCGTTCCCTAGAGTCTGTGTATGATCTCCAGAGAATAGTAGCCCTCGCCACGTTTCCTCATGGCATTTACTTGCAATTCAAGTGACCCTCATGTGTCATGTATCTAAGAAACTGCCGTTTCACGCTGGGACGCCCGAGCTCCTCTATTCAAGTCGCTGCAAGACTTGGAATGTCTTCGTGATCTTGATCGTCTGTTCCATTTCCCTTTAGGTTTTGGCTGTCTGCGGGCCAAATCACTGGAGGATGAGTCCGATTCAATTCGGGGCGGTGTGTGGGGCCGAAGCTTCACCGTTTTGCCTGCCCAGGCAAAGACTTCCTCAGGAGACTCGAAGAAGAGTGTATGTGATTGGAATATAACTTTTAGCCTTGCTGGGAACAGCAGAGTATACAGAAGTTTTAGATCGCGCAGGCGGGCCTTGGCTTCTGTGAAGGATTGTCGTCTCGGTTGGGCCAATTTGGTGTAGTCTGGGAAAATTAGGATACGGTGGGAGGCATACGTAAGAGACTCCCTCAATCTGGCCTGTTTCAATATTACATCTCTATCGTGGTAATTAAAAATCTGGACAATGAGGTCTCGGCCTGGCTCCCAGAGGCAGCTTTTGCAATAGTGCTCTGTGGGCCCTCTCAATTACGAAACATTGCGATAGCGAGTCAGTGTGGAGTCAGTCTGTAAGCCACTTGGTTAGGAAGTTTTCCATATCGTTGCCTTCGCATCCCTCCGGGAAACCCACGAAGCGTAGATTATTCCTTCTGGCTCTACCCTCTGCATCCTCCACGCCAGTCCTTTAGTGAGGGTCTCCAGAGTATTCACCTTCTTTCGTAGGTTGGTATCTGTGTCTTTAACTCCAGACAACCTCGTTTCGGTCTCAGTGATCCTATCTACCGCGTTGCGCAGGTCCTGCTGAATAAGCATGACATCTGAGCCTACCACCCCTATTTTGGCGTCCAACGTGTCTCTGGCTTTTGTGATGGCGGCCATTAATGCTGCATTATCTGGCATGACGCCAGCCGAGTCACCAGGGTCTGGCGCCTGGGCCCCGTGCCCGTATAGCGTCCATTGTGCTTTGTGAGGAGGCCCCTGGAACCTTGTCCTTCGTCATCATGAAGCCCCAAGTTAGCACACTGATCCAGGCACCAGCAGCGTCGATGCGCGTCTGGCACACTCCGTGAATAAGCACCCTGTTTTGCGCTGCGCTGGTATATCAGGCACGGGAGGAGGGACACCTATCACACCACCCCCATGTCCCAGTCGGGTATCTTCTAGGATGGCCGAGGCAGGGGCACCGCGACCTAGCCCAGCCGCCTCCGCAGGCAGACGCACCCCCACCCCCCACTAACGGGCGCCCGTACACCCACTAGACGCAAGTCTGTTGTTCCTGTTCGCCCAGATCGGGCCCGGGGACAAAGCCCAAGCCCCCCCCCGCTCCTCACTTAATCAGGATGGCCTCCGCCTCCAGGATCGATCTTGGCAGTATGTAGTCTTACCGGGCCCACATGTTGTAGGTAGTTCGGGCGTCCAGGGCCTTTTATTTCAGTAGGATTCCTCCAGCCTCATGGCCCCACTAGTTTGCACGGCGGGCGGGCATCTCGGAGCATCCAGGGATAACTAATCCTGGTATTCAGCAGCCCCCATGCAAATCTCCCGGGGGAGCAGGCCTTTAACCGAGCCAGGAGGCTGCCAGGCCCAATCCCAGGGCCGCCTCTAGCTTTCCCCTCAGCTACCGGACCGGGCAGATCTCCTCACCTTTACCCGAGTCCGGGCCCCCGAGTCGGATCGCCTGCACGTGCAGCCCATTCTAGCCGCCAATGGCAGGGAACACACCCTCAGACGCTTCCCCGGCTCGTCCTCCTCCGGGCCGCCTCCGGGCACCTCGGCGCCCTCCTCCTCAGGATGTGTCAGTCGATGCTCGGCCGCAGCTCCCAGCGAGCCTCTCAGGGAGCATGCTCGGAGACGGTCTTCTCCCGCGACGCCACACGTTCCAATCTCACCGCAGCTGCCCCTCGGCGAGAGAGGACCACCTGGATTCCACTGCAGCCCTCGGATCTCTTACTACGGCTAGGCCACTCCTCGCCAGCGGCCTCCGCCTCAGCCCGGCATTGCCTCGATGCCGCATCTCGGTGTGCCGCAGCTCCCACGCACAGCGGCGATCAAAGCAGGTTGTCCCAGCGGGGGTCCTCAGTGTCTCTAAGAGGCCGACAGGGAAGGATAAAAGACGGATTTTAATATGGGCTATGGGAGCTCGCCTAAAGCGCGTCTACCATGTTGGACTGCTAGGCCACGCCTCCCGGTAAAACTCAATTTTTACACAAGCAAATGTACATGTGTATATTTGCTCATTTGAAAATCTCCTGAGCATTTATAAATCCACTTTCTCTGCATCCCCTTTTTTTCACACTCTGGAAAAGATTTTACTTCTGCCATTGTCAAAATTAAATTTCCAACCATTTGAAGTGCGAGAAGAGATTGGAAAGGAGTTAGAGAATGTCCTTAAACATCTTAGTTTGTCGCTGTGCATAGAACTCACAGCACATTATAACCCTAGAATTACATATTCTGCCTACTTCCAGCACTTGTATGTTGATTTGGCCAAAGGTGGCAAATATACAATCCTTCAAGGACACAAACTTGATCTAATATGAGCCCTCACATAATCGGAGAGGATCTGCATTAAGCTCTGAAATAATGAAAATATTGCCATACATTTTTTTAAAATTAATTGCATTGAAGTAAAAAGTAACATCACAATCAACAGTAGTCTAACAAACTACACCATGCAACAGACCTACATACACATACACCAAAACAATCAAATTCTAACCCGAGAATATTGCCATACTTTGTCACCTCGCTGCATGGAACCAAGAGGGACAACTGATTTTTTTTTTAATAGGATGTACAAGTTACAGACCTTGGACAACACTCTTTCTGGTGGATCCTCTATCTAACGGTGTATTCCTGCCCATTAGAATAATTTAAGGTATCTGACTGGATATTCTTCAATAAAGCAACAGTAGCCACTTTACCTCTAGTGAAGCTCGCTTTTGGTTTAGCTGAAAGTGTCTTGTTAGCTTTTTGATAGCACATTAAGATACAGGGAACTATCTATTAGACAATAGATTACTTGGAAGTGTCTAATCCCGTAGGGACCAGACCATAGTTGATAAACAATTGGTTCAATCTGCTGATATCACTTGTTTTATCAAGATAAAACTTCAAGACCCTTCTCACATTTAGAGAACGAAGAGATCTTTCAGTTGGAGTAGAGGGATTCTGAAAGAATGTTGATTATACAGTCTGATTAACATGGAAATCTGAAATAAACTTCGGGAGGAATTTCAGGTGAGTTCTCACAACCACTTTGCTAGAGTGAAAAATAGTGTATGCTTCATGAGAGCATAGCGCTTGGATCTCGCTAACCCTGCGGGCTGATGTGATCGCCACAAGAAAAGTGGTTTCCCATGATAGTTGTTGTAGAGATACCTTGTGTATGGGCTCAGAAAGGTTCTGCATGACCTGTGAAAGGAGTACATTAAGTTCCCAGGGCGGTGAAGGACGCCTATTGGGAAAGAAAACCTTCTTCAACCCTTCTAGAAAATCCATGATTATGGGGATTATGAAAAAAAGAGGTTTGTGAAGGACATTTTCTGTAGGCTGTAAGAGCTGCCAGGTGAACCTTTATAGAAGAGAATTGCAAGCCAGATTTTGCCAACTGGAGTACATATGAAAGAATTACATCTTCCTAGCAAGTTGTAGGGTCCACGTTCTTGGAGGATCACCAAATGCAGAATCTCTTCTACTTGAAGGCATATGAGGAACAGGCTGAAGACCACTTACCCTCTTGAGGATGTCCATGCAGTCTTGCGGCAGATTCAAGTGTACGAAATGCACTAGCTCAGGAGCCATGCCGCCAAATTCAAACAGGAGAGTGTGGGGTGTATCATCCGGCCTCCGAAATTTGTTAGCAAGTCCGGTCTGCATGGCAGCTTGAGATGTGGACGGACGGATCAGTGAAGGAGGCCCGTAAACCATCATTGACGAGGTCACTCCGGAGCTATTAGGATCATCTTAGCTCTCGAGTGGGACAGCTTGATGAGAACTGATGGAATCAGGGGAATCGGCGGTAAAGCGTAGAGAAATCTGCCAGACCAGTTGGTCCTTAGGGCATTCCCCAGTGTCACTGGCTGGAAGTACCTCAAGGGGAAACTACGGCATTTTTTGTCTTCTGCGGTGGCAAATAAGTCGATGGCTAGGGTGCCCCACTGTTGAAAGATGTTCTGTACAACGTTGTTGAGTAAGACTCATCCCTGGTTTTCTTGTAGAAGACTGCTGAGAGAGTTTGCCCGAACATTTTGGACACCTGGAAGGTGAGTTGCTGTGATCGTTAGGACCCTGGCTATGAGCCATTTCCAGATTGTTTGGGCCTCATATGACAAGGGCCTGGACCTCATCCCTCCCTGCTTGTTGAGGTAGTACACAGTGGTTGTACTGTCCGTCTGAACAAGCAGGGAGTGGGATCTGAACGACGGCTGAAACGCTTTCAGCACTAGATGAACTGCATGTAGCTCGAGGAGATTGATATGATAGGTCGTCTCTATCTGTGACCACTTGCCCTGAATTTGGAGGTGATCCATATGGGCTCCCCATCCCAGTAGTGAGGCATTCGTCACTATTGTTTGAGGAAGAACCTCCTGATGAAATGGCATCCATTGAAACAGGTTTGTTGGAGAGCACCACCATTACAGGGACAGCTTCGCACAAAGGGATAATTCTATCCTGTCCTCCCAATTGCCTGTCAGTTGGTCCCACTGGTGCTCGAGACATTTCTGCAGAGGTCGCATGTGGAGATGGGCATTCAGTGTGAGGAAGATGCAGGAGGCCATTGAGCCAAGGAGAGAGGATACTGTTCTCACTGTTGGTTTGGAGGCTTTCATGAGAGAGTGACACTTCTGAAGGATCGATAAGCATCCCTCCTCCCAAGGACACACTTGCCTGCATTGTGTCGATGGAGGCTCCCAGATAATGTAAGGTTTAAACTGGGACAGACTTTGACTTGTTGAGGTTGACATGAAGGGCTTATCTTTGAAGAAGATTCCCAGTCTAGCTGTAGTGAAGCTGAGCTTCCTGAGACATTGACTCCTTGATTAGCCAATTGTTTAGGTATGGGTAGACTAATATTTTGTGCTTCCTGAAAGAGGGGCCGTGGCTGCACTCTGGAGGACGAGCTTGCACCGATGGGAAAGCTCTGAAGAGTCCTTTCATGAATTGTTTTATTAGCCTTTGTAAACAGAGAGCTAGGTCATGTGCCAAGCACCTAGAAATTGCAGCAAGGTGAACTTTGACTGATGAGTAAACTAGGCCCGATTTAGCCAGAGAAAGAAGATAAGGTAAGATCTATTCTGGAGAAGCATGGAATGGGTACAAGTTATTTTGCTGACACCAGTGACAGAATCTTTTCCACTTTAGTCTGTAGGTTTTGGTCGTACCTTCCGTTCCAGACTTAGAGAGGATACCCCTGCATTTCTGAGTGATATCTAAGTTCCGAAACTCATAGAATTCAGGAGCCATGCATGCAATTGGAGAGAGGCTGGCTCCGGAGACATATCTGACCCTGATTCAGTGTCAGGAAAAATGGGGCTGGAGGAAGACTAATGGGCTTCGTTTCCGAGAGGAGGAGAAGCTCCGCAAACCTGTGTTGCCTGGGCCACTTGGGAGCGATCAATAGGAGACGGCAGCGTTTCATCTTCATCTTGGTGAGGACTTTGGGAATCAGTGGGAAGGGGGGAAAAGTGTACGCATAGATCCCGAAGCAGCGCATTGAAAGGGCATTCCACCACGACCCTGGGAGAGGGAGTCGACTGGCGAAGAATTGGCATTGCTGTCCGTTGCGAAGCGATCTAGCGCTGGTTTCCCCCACAATGAGAATATCTTGTTCAACTGCCGTTGGTCCAGTTTCCACTCGTGGCAACTGTCCTTGGTCCTGCTGAGAGAGTCCGCTAGCATGTTGTGGACTCCAGAAACGTGTTAGGCTTTTAAGGAGATTCCGTGGGCTGTGAGCCAGCCCCACAGGTCTTGAGCTTCTTGAGATAGCGTCCCTGCTTGTTGATATAATACATGCTGTTCGTATTGTCAGTACGGACCAGCACAGAGGAGTTTTCAATCCTTGGGAGGAAAGTCTGCAGGGTGAGAAAAATGGCCTTGTTCTCCAAGCTGTTGATGTGGAGAGACCTTTGATTCGTGGACCACTGTCCTTGGATCTGAAGGTCCTGTAAATTGCCGTCCCAGCCCTACATAGAAGCATCTGTGGTGATGATGAAATCCGCACCAGTGGAGGAACGCAAGGCCTTGAGAGAGATGTGGTTCGTGAGACACCACGCCAGCATGGGTATCATCCGTGGAGTAATGGAGATCAAGTCCTCAAAGGACCCTTCCGACTGTATACATTGGAATTGAAGTTCCTCTTGTAACTGCCTCATGTTGAGGTGCGCTAATGGGACCAAGCTTTTTGCAGAGAAGATCATGCCTAGGAGCGACTTAAACAATCTCATAGAAACATACTGTTTTCTTGCAAATTTATGAGCCAAGCGTGCTAGCCTCCCTTGTCCTTCCTGGGAGAGGAAGGCTTTGTTCCGAACGGTGTCCAGATCGGCTCCAAGAAATGTCATAGTCTGACTGGGACTGGTGGACTTTCACCAATTTACAGTGAGGCCCAGTTTGAGAAAAAGCGTGAGACAGGCTTTTGTTGCCCTGGCAGCTTGTCCTGGGGTTGAAGCTTTTAGCAGCCAGTCCTCTAGGTAAGGGAATACCTGATGACCTTGCTTCCTGAGTGCTGCTGCTACTGGGACCATGCACTTGGTGAATATACGAGTTGCAGACTTGAGGCCGAAGGGAAGGACCTTGAATTGGTAATGGGTACCAGCTACTATGAAACTAAGATATTTGCAGTGCTTGGGATGGATGGGGATATGGAAGTTAAGCGTCTTCCAGGTCAAGGCATGTCATGAAATCTCCGCTGTTGAGATGATGAAGAATGTCGGAGAGAGTTATCATTCAGAAAGATTGCTTGCGGAGGTCTTGTTGAGCTTTCTGAGATCTAGGATAAGTCTCCACTCACCTGATCGTTTGTGAATAAGGAAAAAAACAACAGTAGAATCCTTTCCCTTTGTGGGCACTCAGGACTTTCTCTATCCCTCCTTTGGCAAGCATTAAGAAAGTTTCCTTCTGTAGTAAGTGAAGATGAGGGGGGTGCGATCCCCTTGATGGATTGGTTGGTGGTTTCTCCGTAAACTCCAGGGTAGGGCCAGAGTTGACAAGGTCCAATACCCATCTGTCTGAAGTGATGGTTTGCCATTGATGGAGGTAATTGGATATCTTCACACCTACAGGATGAGAAGGTGGTGTAGCAGTTCCCTGGAAAAGGTCACTGTTTGCGGCCTGTGTTGCGGCTATGAGAAGGTGGTCTTCAGTGAGACCCTTGTTTAAAGAACCCCACCGTAGAGGATTGACGGTAGAACTGTTGCTGATACCCCTGCCTGTACTAGGGTCGGTAGGACTGATACTGTTTGAAGTGCTGGAATCTACCCCTGTATGAAAAGAAGCTGCGCTCCTCGAAAAGGCACCATTAGATATTGGAGGGTGCCTAGGGATTTGGTGGTATCGGTGTCCGTCTTAATGGCAAGCAAGGCATAGTCAATGTGTTTGCCAAATAATGTGTCCTCGTAATATGCCATGTCCAAAATTTTCGACTGGACCTCGGGCCTGAAAGAGGTCGCCCAGAGCCAACCATGGCGCCTTAACACCGCTGTGTTGGCAAGTTTGCGGAAGCCTGTGGATGCAATGTCCATGGCTTATCTCAGATGACGTGCGTTCACCCTCTAATGAAAACTTCCTGGCTTCAGACTGTCTATCCTCCGGGATGAGGTCGATGATCGATCCGACATCCAACCACATTTGGCAGTCATAACGGCCGAGAATCGCCAAGGCGTTGGATACGCACACTGTAATAGCAGACATGGTGGAAAATATCTTGCCGATGTTGTCTAGACACCCTCCGTCTTTTTCAGGTGCTGCCGAAATAACAGCAGATGGCTTCTTAGACCTCTGTTGTGCCGCTTGAGATATGACTGAGTCAGGTTGGGGATGTCCTGACAAACATGCTGGGGAATCCTCAGGGGCCCTGTACTTTTTGTCAATTGACTCCTTCCTGCCAGATGTAGTGTACAATTGGTATAGAGCGCACCAATTTTAATGCTTGCTCGTTAATATCGAAGGAAGCGATCAGACTGCTTCACCGACATAGAAAGATTAAATCTAGTTGCTGTTCAGTCCATCAGATTGTGGAAACCTCTCATATATTCCTCTGGTGGCGAATCAGAAGGGTGGTGCGTGAGGTGGGAACGGTGCTGGTATGACAGTCATCCTATTCATCCAAAGGCGGCTGAGTGTCAGGGATCTCACCCGTTTGACTTTAATCATCAGATGATGATGGATAATCCCTCAGTGGTGCTGCAACATGGGAGGCAGGCGTCATTTTAGGCTAGCCGGCAGAGGGAGAGGTGCTGGAGGAAGAGGGGTGGCAGGTTGAGGTGGTGCGCCAGGCTGTTGATCAGGAGGATGTGGGAAACATCTCCGATAATGTGTTAGCATTGCTTGGAAGTCCTGAATGAAGGAAAGTGTGTAGTATCCTGCTGAGGTAAAGGGTCTGAATAATATCCTTTTGGGTCATAGTGCCTTGGAGGGGGAAGGTAGTAATGTTGGTAAGAATGGCTTTCCTCCTCATAATCCTCATCTTCCTACCGACATTTATTGTTTAGCTCGGACGGACTGTGAGTTGGACCAAACAGGCCGCCCTCATCAAACTCCTCAATGCCCAATAGATGACTAGGAGGTAGAGGAGAGACTTTGCTGGGTAAGGTGACTTCAGGAGGCAGAAAGGTTTTGGAAACCTTAGAAATCTTTAACGTCATCAATTGTGACAGTGGCGTCGTCAGTGTTGTCGCCAGAGTGCTGTTTCTCTTTGGTGACGTCGACTGGACCACCATCGACAGGACCGCTGTTGACGGAGCATGCGTTGACTGAAGCGTTAATGGGACTATCGCTGATGGTAGTGTCATCAACGGAGGTGTCGGCAGGGATTTAGTTGACGCTTGGATCTTCGTCCACGATATGGGCGCACCGATGGCGGCTGTAGTCGTTTTCACCGTCAACGGTCTTGACCACGAGGCGGTGGTACTTGAGGTAGTCGACGATCTTGGTGTCGACGGTGAAGGCATCATCGAGAAGGATTCCGAAGAGGTTTTCCGCTTTGTTGACGGCTCAGCAGATGAGGCCGATCTCTATACCTTGGGGTTGAAGAGCCAGGTAAGGAGGATTCTGAGGAGAAATGTTTTTGGTTCTCCTTTTTTCTTAGAGCTTTGAGGCTGGTGAGAAGTCTTTACAGATTTTCTGGACTTCCCTGGCGCTCTATCATGGGACCTAGTCCTTCTGTGAGACCTAGAAGAGGTGTCACGATCTTCCTCAGAAGATGACTTTTGAGCTTTTGTCTTCTGAAGCCACAGTAGAAGCCTACCTTTTCTCAGTCCCTCAGAGTTTTTGAGGAGAAAGTGCAACACTTTTACCTCATGTTTGGGATAGAGGCAGGAAATATAGTCATTATGTGGGTCATCCACATGCACTCTTCTTCCCACAGGTCTTACAGGGGCAGAAGAGGCCTTTTCTGCCAGACATAGTAGAGAAGTAGTTGAAAATAGCGTTGAATGAGGAAACACTGAGCAGAGTTCAGGGAGATCCCTTCGACACGAGACGTGCGGTAATAATCTGAGGAAATCAGCCTCTCTTGGGAGTGTTTTAGAGGGTGCTACGACCTGATTGGGAATAGTTAAAGTTTGGTCCTATATATATATATTTTTTTAAAAGACAAAGATAGGCTATAAAATTGCACGGCCTAATGCCATTTTAGCCTATGCTAAGTTGATACATACTGCTTCACTATGGTACAGTGGGACTCCCACTTCAACGATGGGGAATGATTCAAGCATGTGAATCTATGAAAGATCCAATACTGGATAAGCATGTGTTCACTCTGTGCTCGCATATAACATGAATTTTGGTCTTTTTTTTTTTTTTAAACTTATTTTTATTGGTAGCATTGAGTCATAGCATATACATTTTGTCATATACATATCGTACGGCATCCAGTATTCTCAAACAGTGGTTCTTCCCATGTAAATCAGAGATCATTTATACTGGTCCAATGAATGTCTTATATCGCAATGCACCGTATATTTTTTACACAACAATAATATTTAACCAAAAATTAAACCCGCCCCCCACCCCTTCCCCTCTCCCCGGCGGCGACCAGCAGCAGTAGCATACATTTTCCAAGCTAGTAGACATAATGACTTAACTAGTTCAGTATGGGTGCGGGTTGGCTATTTGTATTCTCTGCACCAGGGACCAGCGCGCTATGCGTAGATGACTGTGTAGGTGTGACCCCGTCATTGCTCTATGCAGTTGCCATTGACAGCTCCGTTAGCATGTGTCCCCATTCTGTCAGGTCGATCTCAGCATTCTCATCCGTTCTCACAGCCTTAAATTTTGGTCTTTAATAAAATTGTGATCTTCTCTAGAAAACGTTAGTAAACTCTCCACTTTCTCCGCACAATTTGTATAAAATCTCCACAAAGTCGCCTCTTATATATTCACATGGAGCATGCATTGATGAAAACAGAGAAAACATCATTGCCACTATAAAAACAAAAGTGCACCACACTGACCTAGGTACTGCTACTGACACTACACAAAGACAGAATTACAGCTCAGCGCGCAAAGCAATTTCACAGCAATAAAATCTGTGCAACAAGGAGTGCCAAATTTCATGAGTTTACTGCGGAGTGTAATGGCTATGGAAGTTACTGGGCATTCGCTCTAAGATTTATTCCTAACGGTGATTGATCATTCACTTAAACGTACACTGCAATCATAAGTCTTGCTGTCAGGGTAAAACATTATGCATGACAAATCTTCTGGCACAGGAGACATGTAGTGAGCTACAATGCACTTTTGCCAGTGTTGTGCCTGACTCTGTTTTCGCTCCCCATGCTTTCACCAACCTGTTCATACCGGGAAGGTTACCCCAGAAATAGCGGGCCCTGTGCGCTGCCGACACCTCTTTGGCATCAATCATCACCGGATTGGACTGAAAAATAAAAGATGTTATAAAGTCAACATTTTTGACCATGGAATATAACATCTACCCCACCCTCCCCTGCTTACCAAATACAAATTTTATACCATGAATAGGAGACATAAGACATTTAATACAGGTGTTATTTCCAAAACTTAACAGTATTACAAATGTGTTATTACAAATATGCGACAAAATGCTACATTATTAAACTTTATTGGCAAACAACATTACAAGTATGACTGAAACAATCACTGTTTATACAAATAGAGAAAACGGACTGACGCTTCACTTACACGCTTTGCTCGCATTGCGTCACCTGGCATGGTCCACTAGCAAGGTGCAGGAGACCAAGAGGCCTAGAAACCTTAGTCACTCTCACTGAAACCCAGGCAAGAGGGTGTAAAGCACAAGTTACTAACTTGTGTAACGATATATCTGTAAGAGACAGTAGTTAGTGACAGATTCCTTACCTTAGAATATCCCCAGGCGTCAGGCCGGATCCGGAAAGTTTTTGCGTAGCAGTACCCTTGCGCGTCGGTAGGCGGCGTCGTGCGGCTCCGCGTCCGTCGTCGGCATCGCCGGGATGACGTCGCGGGCAGTACTTAGACGCCGCCCCTGTGCGCTGACGTCAGTTCTGAACACGACTTTCCGCGCCAGGAACGCAGAGCCATGCAAGAAGCTGACATAGGTGTCTGAAAAATACTAGGGCCCTGAAAGGGATGTCCTTAACCCTAGAAATCAGTTCGCAGAACGGGGAGGATGGGTGGGCGGTAGGAATCTGTCACTAACTACTATCTCTTACAGATATATCGTTACACAAGTTAGTAACTTGTGCATCTGAAAGAGACACGTTAGTGACAGATTCCTTACCTTAGAATAGATACCCCAGCAATACCAACCCCGGTGGTGGGTCTGCGAACAAAGATCAGACAAGGAAGTCCCGGAGGACAGAACGGCCAAAGAAGCCGTCCCTCCGGACCTGACTGTCAAGGCAGTAATGCTTTGTAAATGTGTGCAGCGAGGCCCACGTAGCTGCCTGACAGATATCCTGCAGCGGAACACCGCGGCCTAAAGCCGTGGTAGCAGCCGTTGCCCTGGTGGAATGGGCACGCAGCCCAACAGGAGGCTCATTCTTAGCCAAAGAATAGCAGGCTTTGATACACAAGGTTACCCAGCGGGAGATGGTTCTCTTGTGCACCGCCCGACCTTTTTGGCGCCCACGTAGCCAACAAAGAGCTGGTCATCCACCCGGAAGTGTTGTGTGCGGTTGATATAAAAGGAAAGCGCACGTTTTGGGTCCAGACGGTGGAGCCTCTCTTCCTCTCTGGAAGGATGCGGAGGCGGAAAGAAGGTGGGCAAAGTGATGGTCTGCCCAATGTGGAAGGCAGTAACCACCTTTGGCAAGAAGGACGGACGCGTCCTAAGAACAACCTTGTCTGGATGGACAGACAGAAAGGGAGGTTTGCATGATAGAGCCTGGAGCTCACTCACCCGCCGAGCGGAGGTGATGGCCACCAGAAAGGCTGTCTTCAGAGTCAGAAGACGAAGAGGACAGTTATGTAGAGGCTCAAAGGGAGCGCACATAAGAAAGGTAAGAACCAAGTTCAAGTCCCACTGAGGCATCACAAACGGAACAGGAGGGAAGAGGTGTGTAATGCCTTTTAGAAACCTGTTAACAACAGGGGACTTGAAAAGGAGGGCTGATTAGGAAGCCTGAGGAAGGCCGAGATGGCACAAAGATAGCCCTTGATGGTACCCAGGGCAGAACCCTGTTGGGCCAGGGAAAGAAGGAACAGAAGAACCTCAGAAAGAGGGGCAGAAAGGGCATTCACAGCCTTTGCTGTGCACCATGCCACAAACTTGTTCCACCTGCAGGCGTATACCACCTTAGTGGAGGGACGCCTGGCTGCCAGAATCACATCACAAACTTCGGGAGGCAAGTCGAAAGGAATCAACTGCCGCCGCTCAATCTGCACGCAAGCAGGTGGAGGCTGGACAGGTTCGGGTGGAGGACCGTCCCCTGCTGCTGCGACAGAAGATCCTCCCGAAGAGGCAGACGGATCGGGGATCGACGCTCATACGGAGTAGCTCGGGATACCAAACTCTTCGAGCCCAGTCCGGAGCCACAAGGATGACTTGGGCCCGGTCGCGCCGAATCTTCTTCAACACTCTGGGTAGAAGTGGTATAGGCGGAAAAGCGTACAACAGACCGAAACTCCACTCGCGACGAAAAGCGTCGCCGAGCGAGTGCTGCCTTGGAAATTCCAATGCGCAGAACTGATGACATTGCGCGTTCTCTTCGGTCTCGAATAGATCTAACCAAGGCTCTCCCCACTGTAGAAAGAGTCCTTGCGCCACTTCCGAGTGAAGACGCCATTCGTGATCCATCATGCACCTGCGGCTGAGTTCGTCCGCCCTGACGTTCAGGGAACCTGCCAGGTGTTGAACCATCAGGAAAATGCCCTGATGTTCCAGCCATGTCCAGAGGCGCAGAGCCTCCTGACATAGGGTCCACGACCCCACCCCGCCTTGCTTGTTGCAGTACCACATGGCGGTGGTGTTGTCTGTGAACACCTGCACTACCTTCCCTTTGACAGAAGGAAGGAATGCCTTGAGTGCAAGTCGGATCGCCCGGAGCTCCAGAAGGTTGATATGGAGCCGGGACTCCGCCGGAGACCAGAGGCCTCTGATCTCCGCCTCTCCCATGTGACCACCCCATCCCAGAAGGGACGCGGCCGTCACAACTGTGTGCTCTGGCTGGGGAAGGGAGAGTGATCTGCCCATGACCCATTGCCGGTTCGAGAGCCACCACTGCAACTGTCTTGCAGTCCCCTCCGAGATCTGAACGTGATCGGACAGGTTGCCCTGGTGCTGCGCCCACTGGAACTTCAGGTCCCACTGCAGAGCCCGCATATGCCATCTGGCATGATCGACCAGCAGGATGCAGGAGGCCATGAGGCCCAGCAGCCTCAGGGTCATCCGTACCGAAACCCAGGATAAAGGCTGAAAGATCGGAATCATAGCCTGAATATCCCGGACTCGCCGTTTGGGAGGATAGGCCCGAAACTGCGTCGTGTCCAGAACTGCTCCGATGAAAAGGAGCTGTGGAGAAGGAATCAGATGCGACTTCGGCACATTGATGGAGAACCCCAGCGAGTGCAGGAGTTCGGCCGTAGTCTGGAGGTGGGAGACGACTGCCTGGGACGAGCCCGCCTTCAGCAGCCAGTCGTCGAGGTAGGGGAAGACTGGAACCTCTGCCCGGCGCAGATGAGCTGCGACCACCGCCATCACTTTCGTGAACACCCGAGGGGCACTTGTAAGGCCAAAGGGAGCACGGTGAACTGAAAATGCTCGAGGCCTACCGTGAACCGAAGGTAACGCCGGTGGGCCGGCAGGACGAGGATGTGAAAATAAGCGTCCTGCAAGTCCAACGCTACCAACCAGTCTCCAGGGTCGAGGGCAGTCAAGACCTGAGCTAGGGTGAGCATCTTGAACTTCTCCTTCCGGAGGAAGCGATTGACGTTCCGGAGGTCCAAGATAGGACGCATGTCCTCCTTGTCCTTTTTGGGCACCAGGAAGTAGTGGGAGTAGCAACCACGTCCTACTTCTGGGGTCGGAACATGCTCGATGGCCCTCTTGGCCAAGAGGGCCGTGACTTCCTTCTGCAGAAGCAGCAAGTGATCCCCTGACATGCGGTGGAATTGAGGTGGCATGGCTGGGGGGGTGGTCTCGAAGGGGAGGGAGTAGCCCCTTCGGACAATGTCCAAGACCCACCTGTCCGAGGTGATGGCACGCCAGTGGTGAAGGTGATGGCGGACCCTGCCCCCTACTGGCGTGCTGTGCACCTGAAAGGAGGGACTAGGAGGGCTTGGAGGCCGCGGACGGGGCGGAGGCCTGACCCGCACGCTGGTTGCCCGAACCACCATGGCGGTAGCCACGTCCCCGGCCACGCGAAGACGCTTGCTGCGCGGGCCGGTGGCCGGGCTGCGGACGTGACTGGGAGCCCCTCGAAAAGCAGAGGTTAGCGGAGGGTGCACAACAGAAAGGCCCAGGGACTTGGAAGTAGCCCGTGAGACCTTAAAACGCTCCAGCGCATGGTCTGCTTTGGAACCAAAAAGACCGACTCCATCAAAGGGCATGTCCATGAGTGTATTCTGGACATCACCCGAGAAACCAGTTGTTCTCAGCCAGGCGTGGCGACGCAGCGCCACTGTCGTTGCAAGCGATCTGCCCAGCGAGTCGGCGGTATCAAGGCCACATCGTATGGTGTACTTTGCCGCATCCCTACCTTCCGCAATGGTGCGGGTAAGCAGTGTCTGGACCTCCTCAGAACACTGGGGCAAAACAGCCGCCACCGAATCCCACAGGGAGTGGGTATATCGGCCCAAAAGGCAAGCGGTGTTGACGGACCGCAAGCCAGAACTGGAGGAAGAAAAAGCCTTCTTCCCAAATTGGTCTAGGCGTTTGGATTCCCTATCCGGAGGGGCGGTAGGGAAGGCGGTTTGGGAGGCAGAGGCTTGGACAACCAAGCTCTCGGGGGTGGGATGTTGAGAAAGAAACAAGGGGTCGCCCGGAGCAGGGCGATGGCGTCGGGCCACGTTCCTATCCACAGGAGCCCCTGTGGTGGGCTTGGATCAGATGCCCAAAAGAACGTCAGATAGTGCATCATTAAACGGCAGCACAGTCTCCGAAGAGGAAGCTGCCGGCTGAAGCACTTCGGTCAGGAGATTAGTCCTGACAGCCACAGTAGGCAATTGGAGGTGTAAGGCTCCAGCTGCTCTACGCAACACCGTTGCGAAATTTGCTCCCTCCTCCGTAGCCACTGGAGGAGATAGCATGCCAGTGTCAGGGGAAGTGTCTAGACCACTGGCATCCCCAGGTTCCTCTGCCCAGTCCTGATCATACTCACACTGCTGTGTGAGAGGGTCTTCCGACCCCTCCCAGCTCTCCTGGTCCTCCTCCGGTTAAAAATATGGAGGAGGAGGGACATCTGGGACCCAAGGTCTCATCGGCGCCGGAGTCGAGCGACGTCGGTCCGGCTCCATGTCCGGAACCGGGGAGAACCGGGGAACGACGCCGCCCGGAGCCCCGGGCGGCGTCAGGAATGGCACCGGGGACATCGGGCGCCGGCGTGGTTAGGTCAACCGGCGTCGATCGGGGTTGCGGTACCACCGGAGCCGGGATCGAGGCCGGGGCCGGAGCCGAGGCCGGGATCAGGGCTGGCGGGACAGGCGACGCCGGAGCAACCCCATCAGGGCCCGCGGGGCCCGAAGGCGCACCGGAGGGACCTTGAGGCCCGAAGAGGACGGGCCATGGCCGACAGGAATTCATGTATTTCGGCCGGAGTCGCCCCCGAACCCGGAAAAGACGGGTAATGCGGGGGTGGCTCCACAGGCACGTCCGGGGGGGCGGGGACGGTGCCGACAGGGGCCTCAGCCGAGTCGCGAGACCGGCGAGGCGAAGTCTTAGAGCGATGATGCTTCTTAGACTTTTTGTGCTTCGACTTACCCGAGGAGCGCGAAGACTTGGACTCCGACGACGGCGGGGGCTCCGCGACCAGCCCCTCGACCTCTCACGGGACCCGGGCTTGGTGTGGCGCGGAGCCGACTGCCGGACCTCGAGGAGCTTTCGAGACCGCTCTCGCAAAGCCTTCGGGTGGAGTTTCTGGCAGTCAGGGCACGACTTTGTGTCGTGGTCTCGGCCGAGACAGTAGAGACACTCTAAGTGCGGGTCTGTGATCGACATCATTCGACCACAGACGTCGCATGGCTTGAAGCCGGGCATCCCTACTGACACCTAGAGTCGATGAAGACTCGAAAAGAAACAGTGAAAAATTCACCAAAAATGTAGTCAAAAATTGACTAGGGCACTGCTCTTCCCGGATCTGCGCTTACTGGCGCGGAAAAAGAAGAACTGACGTCAGCGCGCAGGGGCGGCGTCTAAGTACTGCCCGCGACGTCATCCCGGTGATCACGACGACGGACGCGGAGCCGCACGACGCCGCCTACCGACGCGCAAGGGTACTGCTACGCAAAAACTTTCCGGATCCAGCCTGACGCCTGGGGATATTCTAAGGTAAGGAATCTGTCACTAACGTGTCTCTTTCAGATATATGGATCATCAACAAAATGTCCTGGACTTGAGGTGGAGGAAAGGCTCGGAAGAGCCCAGTATACGGAATGGCTCTGATGAAGGGGAGCCATTGCGAAGGAGTCAGGTGCGACTTTGGCATGCAAATAGAAAAGTCCAGTGTTGCCAACAGATTGTTCAAATGGTGCAGATCGAATATGGGCCAAAGACCTCCAACCGTTTTCGGCAACTGAAAGTAATGAGAGGAACGCCAGTTTCAATCTCTGCGGCCGGTACCCTCTCTAAATCTCCCTTGGCCAAGAGAACTTGAACTTTTCTTCAGGGTATGGGCAAGTGGTGCTCAAGTAAGTGTTGTCGATTCACATGCTTTGCCTACTCCTGCCATCTAGTGTTGGGTTCGGACGTTTGCAAGTTTTTTTTTTTTTTAAAAGAAGTCTTTACAGAAGTCTCTCGAGTCAGAAGATGTGGTGTGACTTCTCATCTCGATGTACATTGTAAATGGTCACTGACTCCATGTTAGATTGTTTTTCGCACACTAGGTGACAGGCTGTATGGCAGGTCAACGAAAGAATTTGGTGCATTAACGCAGTGTAGATTGAAGAAAATAAAAGAGGAATATGCAGAATTGCAAAGGTATCCGGGCAGGAGGGTGGGCGCTTATGATTCAACAGCCCTACATGCTATGCACAGATGCTTATAGGATTAAATAGCTGTGAGGAAACAGGTTTTGCAGCTGTACCCCCACTTTTGCCCTATTTTGACTACTAGGTACTAGTGTAATGGCTCTGAAATGCCCTGAGTCCTGCTAATCAGGACTCAGTGCATGTGCTCCGACCCTTAAAAAGGTACATGGTTAATTGGCTTAATCCCAAGTGGTATAACTTAATTTACTTGTACGTCCGTAGTATATGGTACCAGGGGTACTTAGTGCCTATAAGAGTCTTTTGTGGACAACAGCACTAGTGTGCCAGAAAGAGACAAGACAAACGCATTACTCCTAGCCTCCCATTGCTGGCTGGCAGAGCAATTTAAAACTGCTAATTCGACTTTGCCATTTAAAGCAATGGAAAAGCCCAAACCTCCCTTTTTAAAAATATTTTATTTATTTTTTATAATAATTACAGGATAGTACATACGCCAACATATCACTTTGCACAATGGTACAGTTCATATTACCCAAGGCCCTTGTAACCACTTGCCAAGAGAATACAATGAATAACAGATATATAACGATATAGGGGTAATGTGGAACCATGAGCTTATAGACGTCTTGGTAGGCATGGTCTTTGACGGTAGCAGGTTATGTACCGTGGGAGTCCGGCAGCACAATGGGGGTGAACGCGCTGGTGTGCACAGGAGTGGGTGGTCGGGATGTGGTCATGTCTTGTGCAAGAGTGCATAGGTAATCGCGCAGGGGTTGCCAGAAGTCGATGGGGCGGGAAGTCGGTGGTGGAAGAGTGGCGTAGTCTGCGCTAATGGTGTCGCAATAGGACATGTGTTTTAGCCAAGAAGTGGGTGTTGGAGGTGCCGTCCTTCCCCAATGCACTCCAATCTCACGCTTAGCCAATGGGAAGGACATGGAGTCAAGTCTGCGCACCGATCTGGGGAGCTGGGCAGTATATCCTAGGAGTGCCACCGCTGGGTCCGGCTGTATATCAACTCTGAGCATAGTATTGACATGTGAATACACTGTAGTCCAATATAGGGATATGGTGGGGCAGGTCCATGTGAGGTGCACGAAGTCTGCTGCAGGGGCGCTGCATTTGGGGCAATGATCTGACCTGGTTGCGTCATACTTAGCAATGTCTGTCGGGGCGAGGTATGCCTGGAGAAGGAACTTAAAATAGAGTAGTTTATGTTTATGGCTGAGAGAAACTTTCTGGATTTGTGCACAGCAATAGGCCCACATTGTGTCTGGGATCGGCGTGCCAAGGTCCTGTGCCCATGTCTGGGGTACCCCGGTAGTGGTGTCGGGCTTTAGCGCTAAGCTAGCGCGATACAGCTTGGATGTCAGATGAGCGCCATCTGGGCAGGAGATCACCAGCGTTAGCGGGGGAATTCCACCGGGGAAATAGGGTAGCAGGGAGTGCAGCGTAGCATAAAGACGCTGAAATAGGAAGCGGTGCATATGAGTCATATTGAGAAATCGGGGATCCTCAGCAATCTGCAACACATGGTCATCTGGGAAGAGGTCTCCGACGGTGCGAATGTTATAATGTCGCAGCATGCGTTTTTTAAGGGGCTCGCTGGTTAATGGTAGCCACGGGTTGTCCTCCAAGGGAAGCATTGGAGAATAAAGTCTGCCACCCCCAAGTTTGCACCGCAATATACGCCACGTCCAACATGCGGCAAAAAATCTATGTGCATATTGGCACTGAGCTGCCAAGTAATATAACTGCAGGTCTGGAACGCCTATACCTCCTCTATCATACGGTAAGATCAGGGTATCCCACCTCACTCGGGCCTGTGACCCGCCCAGATGAGACGCAGTAGGTAACTGCGTAATGTTTGAAAAAAGGAGTTTGGGAGCGGGATTTGGATAATAAGGAAGAGGTATAAGAACCGAGGGAGTACGATCATTTTAATAATGGCCATTCGGACTGCCATTGAGAGTGGCCAGGTTCGCTATCGCCGGGCCATAGTTCAATTGTAGCACTTGGTGCTTGTCCTTGTGTAGTTGTACGCCCAGATATCTAGTAGGGCCATCTGTCCATGGGACTGGATATCCCGTCGGTACTGGATGGGTGGCATCTGTGAGAGGAAATAACTCAGATTTGGTCCAGTTAATCTGCAACCCCGACAGTTCACCAAAACACGTTATTTCTTCCATTAAAGGGGAGAGATTGTCTGCAGGGTGCCTAATAAAAAGAAGTACATCATCTGCATATAGGGAGAGAAGTAGTGGTCCCTGCTTAAGTTGGAGTCCGCGATGGAGATGTCTTGCCTGATAAACAATAAGGGGAATAGAGGGCACCCCTGCCTAATTCCCCTAGCAATAGGTAAACATCGGATAACGTTCCGTTAATCCTTATACAGGCCACTGGCTCAGCGTATAGCATCTGAATCACGGATATAAAGGGGGGAGGGATCCAAAGTTTTCGCAATACCGCTGTCAGGAAGGGCCATTCGAGAGAATCAAATGCCTTCTCGGCATCCAGGAGGTCCACCGCCGCGGGCACAGCCGGAGACAACCTATTAAACACAGCGAATATTGTTTGGAGATTGAATGAGGTTGACCTATGGGGGACAAAGCCAGACTGAACTGGTGAGATAATTAGCTCCATAAGGAGGGCCTGCCTGGTGGCCAAAGCCTTCGCTAGTATTTTATTATCTAAGTTGAGCAACGAGAGGGGTCTGTATGAAGTGCATAAGGTAGGGTCTTTACCCGGTTTTAATAATAATTTAAGCACTGCTTCTCGTAGAGTAGGTGGCAACCGGCCAGTGGTTAAGGCCTCGTTGTGCAATGCAAGAAGTTGCGGGGCAAGTTGTTCTTTAAATGCCTTGTAGAAGGCGCCGGTGAGGCCGTCTAGTCCAGGGGCCTTAGAGCCATCGAGTGAGTCAATGGCTTCCTTAATTTCATCTAATGTGAGGGGTTCTCGGAGAAATTGTTGATGGCTGTCCTCCAGTCACACCATTGCAATCTCCTCAAGATAGGCGGAAAGCTCTGGAGGGGCCTCCGGTATGCGGGAAGTGTATAGGTTTTTATAGTACTCCAAGAAAGCAGCCCTCACCTCTTCAGTGTCCAATGCACGTGCACCATCAGAGGTTCGGACCTCGACAATGTAGTTGGCCGCTCAGTTAGGACGAAGCATCCTGGCCAGTGTTCGGCCCGGTCGCTCACCCTCCCCATACCTATGTGCTGTGGCATATTTCCCTAAATATGCAGTTTCCTGGTCGGCCAATATGTGAAACTCAAACATCAAGCGCACCCTAGTATGGAGTCCCGGATTACCATCCGATATTGCTGCTGCATCAATGGTTTGCAGGTCAGACTCAATGCGTTTGATTTGGCGACGAATGTCACCCAGGATTCCCGCCTGCTTAGATATGCTAATCCCCCGAATATAAGCCTTGAAGGCTTCCCATAGCGTGGCAACCGAACCCGTATTTATAAAAAAAATACTCAGTCACAGACGCTAGCATCTCACTCCGAAACACTTGGTCGCATAGGGCATCTCCAGGGAAACGCCAATGTTTTTCAGCTTCGCAACCGTATGGTATGGCTAAATGAAGGAGTGCTGGGCTATGATCGGAGAGGGTGCGTGGAAGGACATGGACTTCTTTTACCCAATGTAGAATATTGACTGAAAGAAACAAATAGTCCAATCTAGTCCAGACTGTATGTGGGGAGGAATAAAAGGTGAAGCCAGGATCAAGGGGGTGATAAGATCGCCAGGAGTATTTAAGCGTGTATGTGTCTATGATGTGATGAAACAGGGCTCTGGCCTTAGGCTTATCACTGGGGAGTGCACTAGACGAGTCGAGTCTGGGGCATTGGATTAGGTTAAAATCACCTCCCATTGTTATTTGATCTACTTCAGCCCGGCTCATGAGGTTGTAGATGTCCTGAAAAAAGTTTTGGTCATCAACTGTGGGGCCATATATATTCACCAGCAAGACTTGTTGGTCAGCAAAGAGGCCATGAAGGATTATATACCACCCTGCGGAGTCAGTATGGGATGAGTATAAGTGAAATGGAACACGCTTATGAATAAGTATGCAGACGCCTCTTGAGTATGTGCTGTAGGAGGAAAAATATCGATGGGCTCCCCAGGACTTGGCAAATGTGGGAGCTGAGCTAGGGGATAGATGTGTTTCCTGCAAGTACACAATTTTGACACCATGCCTGTGTAGGTATGCCAGGACTTGTTTACCTTTACGCAGATTGTTAATGCCACGAATATTCCATGTAACAGAGGGTACCCCTATGGGCTTGGCTACGTCACGTGTCATCATACTGGCAAAGCAGGAAATAGCGGGCCCGTTGTCTGTCATGCAGACTGGAAGTTGTTGGCTTTGTGGGATAGCACAGCATGTACATTAACAAACATGCAACCATCAATTCTCCCTGAACATGGAGATATTTCCCTCCCCCGCCCACACTAGATTCAAAACCATCCAGTGAGACCCATTTTTCAACCCCCCTACCCCACATTCAATAAACAGTAAAAGGAAAAAAAGAAACCCAAACGTATAGCACTGGTATACACCAATGGGGCGCAGGGGCGACCCAGCGGCCATTTCATGGAACAAGTAGTTTGTAGACACAGATGGCCAGCACCGCCAAAAGTTTAAGAATGTAACACCTGTTAGAGGTCAAGGCAATCTGGTTCCGTCCAAGAGTCTGAGTCACCGTTATATGCATGAGTAGCCGATTCACTGATCAATTGGTGCATGCCGACAGCCACAATGTGGCCATCAACCAGCAGGCACCGGTGAACCCCGGGGAGAGGAGCCGCTGGATAACTTCTTACAGAAGGTAACAGCTTCCGCAGGTGTCAAAAATGTTGGACTTCCCATTGTGGTTAATCTTCAGGCGCCCAGGATACAGCTTTGCACAGCAAATGTTCAGTTTGCGGAGGGCATTCTTTGCGTCAGCAAATTTACGTCTGACCTCTTGGACTCTGGGGGTAAAGTCTGGATATATGGATATGACAGACCCCTGATGCTGCAATTCACTGCGTTCGCGGGCCAAGCGGAGAACAGCGTCCCAGTCTTTGTAGTTTAGTAGGCGTGCTATTAGAAATCGTGGCGGGTGCCAGCAGGGGATCGTGGCCCAAGGGTGAGATGCGCCCTCTCCACCGAAAAGTTTGGGGAGAAACTGGATTGATCAAACAAAGCAAGCATCAACTGCTCGACGTACACATCTGGCGAGCCCATGTTTGAGGATTCCGCAACACCGGAGATGCAAATTAGCATTTTTGATAGCTACTTGCTTGAGTATGCGCTCCGCCTTCTCTAGGCGCTTTTGGATAGTAGATGCTGTGTCCTCTAACCTCGATATTCGTTCCTCAGTGCTATCCAGATGTATCCCCAGGCGGTCTATGTGGTCCCCCAGCTTATCCATGTGAGACGCCAATGTATCAAATCGGGCGTCCATGGCCCGAAAGCCTGCCCTGAGTTCCTGAATGATGGCTGCAGTGTCAGTGGTAGGAACTGTCTCAGCAGGGGCCCCCCAGTCGCATCCTCCGTGTCTGAGGCCAGCCTGCCGCCTCTAGTCGGGCCAGCCTGATCAAACTGTAATTTGCGCTGTTTTGGGTCTGTACGGCCCATATTTATATGTAGTAAGTTGCGGAGTATCTTTTCAGACTACCCCCCTGCACACTGTGAATGTTGCTCCTCTCTTCTGTGCAGCACACTGCACTGTGAGGCCAAATGCGATGCAGGGCCGCCTATTGACAGACAGCCCAGCTAACCCCCCAGGTGGTCCGCCCGCGATGGCGAAGAGCGGACTGTAGGCAGGCCCAGCCTCTGCGATGGACAATAAATGCCGGCCCACACAGGCCAGCCCGCCAGAGCCTCCGGTAACGCGGTCAGCCCCGCAGGGCCACGGCCTCCATGGCCCCTGCACTGACGTACCTTGAGCATGGATCGGGGTGTGACGGGGAGCGCCGGGAAGAGCGGAGTCCACGCGCACAGGCCACCGCTGTGGCCCAGCAGCCCACGCCAGCGAGGAGGCCCCACGAGCCGCCCCGGCATACTCAATAACCTCTCGCAGTATGCAACGGCTCACCGGGGGCTCCGGGATGGAAAGACGTCCTCCGGCCAGCCCCGATATGGCACCAGCAGGACCGGGTGGCCGAGGCCTCAGGCTCACCCGCGGCCCCCGTCGCCGCGGGGCCTCCGAAGCAGGCTGGGCTGCACCCGGGGCCGGCACGCTGAGCTGCACATAGGTCCCCGGAGGCCCGTCTGGCCACCGCTCAAACAGCCCCAGGCACGGATGACTTCAGGTGTAGTGTGTCCGTCCCCATAGCAGAGGATTAGCGGCGGCACTGACTATTTCAGGTTCGCTGCGGCCGGAGCTCTACCAAGTTGCAGCCATCTTGGTGGCAGTCGCGGCCACGCCCCCCCTACAACAGGCTTATCGAGTCCTAAGGAAGGGAGAAGCATATTAAAAAGCTGAAGATGTGTTTTCTCTCACAGCAAATCCTCAATTGACGTTTTTACTGTGAGAGGCTAGTAGCCCCATTGGCAAGTACAATGTTACAGGCTGACATTTCAGCAGAGCCAACGCCTGAATGGGGCTACTTAAGTTGGTACTTCAAGGTATCAAACAACCTGTTACAATGAACCTAACTCGATGCCCAAGTATAATTTGATGTAACTTGTTGCTACATGCAACTTTTAGAAAGTTGCCACACTGTTCTCCAAGTTTCTCAGTGGTCATCTGCAGATGATGGCCAAGAGACAGCCTTCTGCCCACTTCGGAGGGGTGTGTAAACGGCCCACAGGACAGGTAACAATAGAGGCCTGTCGCTGGAGGAGATATTACCACCTCTTTGCATGAAGCCAAGCGGGGTATTAGCCCAAAAGGCAAGCTTCAAAGAGGAATAGGCCTTTGAAGTACAAATGGCGAACATACTTGCGAGTGACTGCTCTTTTGTCTGGGGAGACAGGTTGGCTTTGGGGAGAGAGAGGGGCAACACTGGCCAAACCTTTTTTCCCATGGGCGTGTAGCCCTGAGATAGTCTAGGGTGGGCTACCAAGCTCCACACACCAAGAGAAGGGTTCAGCCATCTTGGGAGTGGTCAGAATAGAGCACTCTGGGATAGCCAGATGCCACTATCCACAAGAAGTTGTCATCAGGGGGAGGGAACCCTCCAGTGGAGCCTTTTCATTTTGATGTGCATAAATTCATAAAAATATGAACTATAAATTGGTGTCACATTTCTTGAGAGCTGTTTTTTTTTCTTCTTCAATTCTTTTGGTGCTGTTTAAATGCTTTACGTTTGTTCCTTTGTCGAAGCCTGAATGCTCGAAGCCACAGTTACCCAGGGTTGAGCTAAGGTTTGACAAACGAAGCCTAACTGGTCCTAAGAAGGGTTGGCAGTGTATTACACGGTGAGGTCTCACAAACACACCATATAATACACACCATTTCCTCACAGTAGCATTCTCCGTTCGTAGCATGTATGGCTGTAGATACACATGCTTAGCATAGACTGTATAGAAGTACCCACCAAGTTCCAGTGGCTAGCGTATCGATGATGCAGATGTGTGAAATGAATAAATTACTTACCTTCAGTAATGCTCTTTCTGTTAGAGACTATCTAGCCAACAGATTTCCCACCTTTTAAATAATCACCAGGCGTCAGACTGGATCTGGATTCTTTTCAGCAGCACCTCTGCGAGCCTCCTTACTGACACCAATCCACTCCAGAAATGACATGTGGGGCTTATACAAGCGTAACTCCCACGCGCTAACGTCAGTTTCTTTCGAAACTGTTCACGCCCCCCAGACGATGAGAAGGAAATATATGGTGGAGTGACACAAAGAGCCTGGAGCTCACTCACACACCATGCTGAGGTGATGGCGATGAGATACACAGTTTTTTAAACATCTTTGTTAACTTAATAGTAAGGAGCAATAAACGACAGCTGTGAAGTGGTTCAAACGGAGTGCACATCAGATAAGTCAGTACCATATTAAGGTCCCATGGGACTGGTTTCTTGGGTGCCAATGATCGTTGCGTTACCATAGTCCAGCTTGGAGAGGACTAAGAATTGCACCACAGGTTTACCGGAGTACACACCCCTGGAGGATAGGCTCTTGCTAGATTCCATGTTGTTAAAGGCAGTCTCTTTAACATATAGGAAGATTCTCAATAACTCAATGGACCCTTTGGGTCGGCTACGAAAGGCATGAGAAGTGAATATAGGCCTATTGGAGGATGATGACTGGGCAGAGGCGCAAAGGGTCCGAGGGAAGTGGCCATAAGATCACGTTTTCATCTGGTGCAATAACAAATACTGCACAGGTCCTATTCCTCTAGGTCGTTCCTGTACAAACTGGGACGCAGTGCCACGGATAAGTGTGTGAGGGGCTGCGGTGCTGTAGGTTCATTTTACCACATACTCTGGGAATGCCCGGTTATCTGGGGATACTGGGAGGAGATCACTAACGTTATGTCGGAGGTTACGGGTAGGAAGGTCCCCCTGGAGCCAAGATGGCTCATCCTATGTGTCTCAGGTGAGGAGCCCTGGCCCAAACATCTGAAACAGTGGCTCACAACTGTTGCTGCCGTGGTGGCTAAGAGGAACGTGGCCAGGGTGTAGGGTCCAGATCTCCCACTGAGGCTGACGGCTTGGGAACAAGACCTGGACTGGTGCAGTCAAGCCGAGAAGGTTTTATATCAAAGCAGGGGCTGCGCTGGGAAGTGGGATAAGGTGTGTGTGGGGGGGGGAGGTTATAGGGGGAGCTAGCGAGATTGTCCAGGACTCCGATAATGATTACTCTGTTTGCTGCTGGGTTCCCGTATATGGGCCAGGGGGTATGACCACTTGTACTGTTGGGTCTCGGGGAGCCCCTGGTTCCAGGGTAGGACAACAACTGATGTATCTAAACCTGTGTTTAATTGATTATAGTGAAATATGTGTATTGTACCTGAGCAAACTGTTGAATAAACAGAGCCGCTCAATAAGCAGGAGTTAATGATTTTGATCTATGTAGGAGAGATGATGTGCCTAAGACTTTTGACCATCGCAGCAGGAAGTGGGACGGAGATGTGAGATGTCTGCTTCATGCAGGCCAGAAGTTTGGTGACTTCTTCTTCAAGGATGAGGTCGAATTCGGTCCAAGTTGCACAGGGTTGAGGTTGGTGTTCTGGATTGCTGAGGAGGAGAGTTTAGGGGGACAGCTATTGGTTGGAGGTAGGGTATTGTGTTGACCCACTTTGAGAGATGTATATATGTATATATGTATATATATATATATATATATATATATGTACACACACACACTAATATATATATACGAACCCTAAACTCAACCACCCCTAAACCATAAAAATACCCTTACCACCCAATACCCCTACCCGCCCTAAACCACCTTTGGCACCCAAATACCCTTACCCACCCTAAAACCTAAAATACCCTTACCAAAAAATGCCCTTACCCACCCTCAACCGTAAAACATCCTTGCACCCAATACCCTTTACCCACCCTAAACATACCCTTGCCAGCCAAATACCCTTACCCACCCTAAACCGTAAAAATACCCTTGCCCACCCAAATACCTTTACCCACCATAAACCCTAAAAATACCCTTGCCACCCAAAAACCTTTACCCACCCTAAACCCTAAAAATACCCTTGCCACCCAATATCCTCACCCACCCCTAAACCCTAAAAGCGCCCTTGCCCAAATATATATTTGGCACATTCTTTCTGATGGTGGAGGTGTCCGAGGTTGACTGAACCCCTGTAATCATCCATTGACACTAAGGTAGACTCTGCACTCCTAGGAGTTTAATCTGCAACAGTTTTATTGCCAAAGTATCCGCATCGTACACTGACCGACGTGTTTCGACTAAAAAGCCTTGCCCATGCTAAGTGAGTTCTTCCTTTGTGTCACCATTTATATAGTAACCTATTAGGTTTCTTGTGGGGCATTATGGGAAATGTAATACCCTACATATCATGACATGGACGTAAATACAATATTTGTTAGGTACAAACGTTTTTGCAAGTATATAACAAAGCAATGGTTGTCACTTAGATCCCAGGAATATACAATGCAATAAAAACAAATGTCCCAAAATTATAAAATATTCAAATGTATAGTCTCAGCTCGTATATTACATTGAAAAATTCCTACCCAAGAACAATTTGTTTAATATGCACAACTTGACTATAAGTCTCTCTGAGTCTTTGTCTGTAATATAATTGTTCATTAATGCAAGTTGGGAAATAACGCAAAGTAACAAAATATAGTCTTGGCTCAGTGAACTTCTCCATCAGTTACAAGTCTTGTACCTGCATTATCCACATCTGAATTGATGCTACTCATTAATTATATGTTTGTTTGAAAGTCCATTTATGAGTAAATGTTGCTGTTCTTCACATTGTAGACTTGCAGCGTTACTTATTTCTGCCTTTTGAGTCTGTTGTTCTTTCTTCCATGTTACTATTACAGAGAAATCCATATTCTAAAAAACTGCTCACTTTCCCTCGGCGTGCGTGCGGATAAATTACTTTTCAACTATACTGCTGACGAACTCCCAGGCCCTTTTTAGGTCGAGCCTCGAGTAGCGCGCAAGCGCTGCTCTGCGAGACTTTATGTAAGGGGCTTTTGAAAGCTGACCACACGCTCGTGCACAATGGCCTTTTCCGTGCGGTTAACCGCACGTTTCAGGCACGATGCACGAGTGTGTGGTCAGCTCAGCAGGCTGCCGCGCTCGCCCCCGCTCCTTTTTTTAGTTGCTTTCACTTTCGCGCGTCTCAGAGTAAATGTTCTCGAAATAAAAGCCACTCACTCGATTTACATCTCTCCCACCTCTCGTTTTCAAATTCGCATTTACTGATCACACCTGCGTCTGACATTAAGTCATTTCTGACTTACTAAAACTAAGCATCCCTCGTTCTGTTCCTGAAATGTGAAGAGCAATCATGCCCGGGGATCTCGCTTGCACGGCTTATGTTGATACACGCTCGTGACAGACAAACCTTTTGCATCCATATTCAGGTGGAACTAAAGGTTCCCAGATATCGAGGGCTACTACGGGTCCTATTTTAAAATACCAAATAGAAGCGATGTAAAGGGAGGGGGTCAGCGAATGCCAGCGCTATAAAAAGGCTGAAGGCTAATCACATGACGGGCACGAATCAAAGTGCGGACACAGCTCGCGCTCATTGGCTCTGATGAAAGGGCTTGCCAGATTCGCACGGCTGAATGAAAGGCAAGTACATGCTCTTATCATTCAGGCTCACGCAGAAACCCTTCAAAGCCAGCTTCCTGCAATTGTACGTCACACACCCGAAGCCATATTTCTGTAGAGAAGTCTGCAGCAGGCATACTTCACTGCACATTCTCCTGTGTATCTAATGTCGTATGCTCGGCTGTACGAGTGTTTAGGCAAGGACGTCGTCATCTACGTCATACTTTACGTATCAATGTATGAGCGCCCTTGACAACAGAGCAGGATCACTGCACAAACAATGCTATACAATACTCAGTGGCGTAAGACACAATGAAGCCCCCAAACCCCCCTGCAGAATGTGATGAGGGGCCCTCAGTCTCCCATATCTCAAAGGTACTCATTGGCTGTGAGCTGATTGGGGAGGGGTGTGAAGGGTCGGGCCCCCCTGGAGGGTTGTGGGGGGGCTGCATCGCAAGGGCCTGCCTTACGCGCGTAGCCATACAGATGCGTACATGGACCCATAGGCCTACAACCCCACTGACTCAGAGGATCTCTACTCTTGTTTATCTGTACTCCTAATATCTACCTTCACCTTTGGTGAACTAGACCTCTACATGTTTGTCCATCAGACCTCTCATGTACTCTAGTGCCACTAAGTTTTGGAACACAGGTTTATAAATAAACCCAATACAATTAAAATGAACAATTCAAATGCACACCTATTTGACTTGCAAGGTCACTACATTTATATGGAACAGAGAAATGAACGCACTCGAAATCTGCATCTATATAATGTTCTAGGCAACGCATTGTTTGAATTCAAATGTTTAACTTCTTCCATTATATTAGCAGCACTTGGTATGAAAAGAGTTCTTTTTACTACATGCTCATTTATACTGTCTATGTAGATAGTATGTTTCTGGTCTGCTTTATATATAAACTCATTAGGCTTAGAATGCAAGCAGAAACAGAGGATGGCATTTTGAGTCCTTCATTGAGGATGTGGATGCTAAATTCACAAACAGATTACGGTTGTTATTGAACACTGCACTGGAAACCTACTACACAAGTAACCTCAAGTCTAGCACTGGACTGAAAGCTAAATACAAGCATTGGCATAGCCAATAGGTCTCGCCTTTGGGACCGTATAAGTGTTTAGCCATGCAACAGTTGATGTTGTTGCACCAAGGATATTGTGCTGCATAACTAAATACTTATAAGGTCCCAAAGGCGAGACCTATTGGCTATGCCAATGCTTGTTAAAATTCCAACTAGAATTAGCAATTTCATAGGGCTGCATCGATACTATGCAATGATGTACTGCCAGGAAGGATACTCCTACCTCAGGGAGACTCCCGTTTGGGCGGCTTCTTCCGAATCCATCCGTTAGGTGCTCTGACCTTTGCAGTGGTTGGAACCCTCATGGTTTGCTTCCAGGCGCTGTGATTATGATCCGAAACATTGTTCTTCTTAAGTTCTGTATGCTGTAACCTGCACTTGTAGATCACTTCGGGAGACCGGACGCTATCAGTTTCCATTTCTTCTCTCGCACAGCAGTTGCAAATTAGTTCTACAGTTACTGGACGCTGCTGCCAACAAATGTTTGTTCAGCAATGCAGTTAAAAATGCCGATACGCTCTCTCTGCTGGTGGAGGCGTCGGAGGTTGACTGAACCCCCATAATCATCCACTGACAAAAAGGTAGACGCTGCACTCCTGGTATTTTAATCTGTAATAGTTTTATTAACAAAGCATTCGTATCTTGCACCGACCGATGTGTTTCGACTAACAGTCTTGCTCAGATTGAGTCCTTCCTTTATGTCACCGTTTATACAGTAACCCATTAGGTCTCTTGTGGGGCATTATGGGAAATGTAGTACTCCATATGCTGATACATATTTGGGTACGGGTAAACCTGCGTCCACTCAACGTCTTCCTTCGGGAGGAGGAAATCAAAATGCTCACCCTTGCCCAGGTCTCGTCTGCCCTCGAGCCTGGAGACCGGATGGTGGCGTTGGACCTGCATGATGCCTATTTGTAAGTGTTTCGCAGGTAAGTGTGTATATAGATATATATATGTGTGTGTATAGATATATATATATATATGAATGTGTGTGTGTATAGATATAGATACATGTATATATTTATTTATACACAAAAAAGGAGCATAGAACTCTGGGTAGTTCCCAAGTTTAAGTGAAGAGCGGTTCCTGTATACAGCACCCTACAACATCAGCGACACTCTGAATTTGGTCACCTCAAATGTCTGCTTTCCTATCAAAGTTTTTAGGCATAGGATTAGCACAGTGCCATCCACGAGAGATAGGAAAGGACAAAGTATTATGCCATTTCTAAGTATAGGATTAACAAAGTGGTACCCACACCGAGCTGTAAAATGACAAAAGCCTTTTACCACTCCAGGCACAGTATTACAGCTTTGAATTGGTAAAATACCATCCAAGCCAACCTGAAATGAATAAAAGCAACCCCTAACACGTGTTTCGCTATTATTATAGCTCTTCAGAGAAGCCAAGGCTTTGTCCAGACACAAGGGAGCATCCAGTATAAGTCAAAACAATACCCTTTCATGCATAGAGTCTATCTACTAAATCAGAAGTATCCATGCCACATCTAATTATTAGCTTAGCTGGTTGATATCCACCTCTAAATCAGCTGCTCAATATCAGATGGAGGTTATCCGGAAGTGATGGCAACATAGTCTGCAAAGAATCCCACACAGAGTGAGAAAAACGCCCAAGAACACAAACGTGTTTGTGGACTTTAAAGCAGAACTAACAGAAGAAAAGATGTGCTTCCACATGCATCATGCATCCTGACTCCTAGACTCTCTATTCAATGAAGTCTTAAGCGACAAATCCATATCCTGTGATGCTGTGGCAGCCTGAACTACCAGACTACAAGTGATAGGATGCCTGAGGAGACAAACTGGGTCTCCAGGAGCAGGTAGGTGCCTGCGAGATATAGCACGGTCCACTGAGACCCCTGTATCAGGTTTGGCCCAAGTTACCAACAATATGTCGAACACGGCCTCACTATATGGAAGAACAGGTTCTTCCTCGGTCTGACCTTGATAAAGGACATTAATCAGAGGGTCGGTGGACTTCTCCACCATAGGCAGCGACAACTCCAGAACTGCAGCCACTCTCCTCAACATATCAGCAAAGGAGGAACTTGCCTCAGTAGCGAGACTATGAGGGGAAAGTAGCCCCGAGGCTAGGCCTCACTAAGTGCAGATATCGAACTCTCCTCTACTTGAGGTGGGATAATCTCAGAAGTGGTCTGAAAAGGCCCAGATTCCCTTGTATCATCCAGCACAAGGTGACTCCCAGAAGTCTCACCATGAGAAGGAAGTGAAAATACCACATTTCCCTCAGTTTGCTCTGACTCCACACCAGACGCTGAGAAGGTGATGCTTCAACGTCGATAAGAAGAAGAGTGACTTTGATCGCCGCCGCCGTCGTCAATGCCGAAGTCGGCTGATCAAGAACAGCCGCCGAAGGTGGAGTCCCCGAAGGGCTGTGCACTAGCGCCGAAGCGGAGTCAGCCGACGCCGACCGGCTCCGACCCAACCACTCAGATGGCACCAAAGAGGGCGACTCCATCGGCGTAGCTCCACTCACCTCCTTGGGACCCGAGGGTGCTCCAGAGAAAGGCAGGGGCCCAAAGATGAGATGTAGATAGTTATAGTTCTCCCTTATCTGGACCATCAATGTCCCGGCTCCCGGATAGACAGGGAGACGTGGGGTGGAGTCGTGTGCGGCATCCTCAACCGGCGAGCGGGAGGAGCCGTGGGAGATGGAGTCTCCACGCGGAGAATTCGAGGGGTACCGCGACTTCAAACGCATGCGTTTACGTTTAGACGTCTCTGGAGAGCGACGTCCCCGAGATCGGCTTTGGCTCCTAGGGCTCCTAGAACGGCCTGTGAACAGACCTCCGTTTTGGAAGATGAAGACCGAGGCCGTGAAGTCTCCGAGGACCGTGACAGATGTGCCGCCAGTGACTTCATACGGCGTTCCTTGAGCAGCTTCAGCCTCTGGCAAGAGCCGCAATCCTCGGAGTCGTGGTGTTCTCCCAAACAACACATACAAACTGAATGCGGGTCTGTAGACAACATTTGTCGATTACAAGACCCATAAGGCTTAAAGCCGGACGACATGGAAAAAAGGCACACTGTTTTCCCAACTGACAAAAACTGTTAAAAGTAGGCCAGAAACAAAAAGAGCGAAAAAAAAACACTGACGTCCGCGCGCCGGAGGGGACTTATATGACTCCACTGACGTCACAACTGGAGTCGATGTCATCACGGAGTCGTAAGGCGCCATCCCCCAGAGCGCAGAGGGACTGCTGAAAGATTTCCGGATCCAGTCTGACGTCTAGCGAGAATTCAAAAGTTAAGGAATCTACAGCTAGATAGCTCTATCAGATATATAGTATATTAAGTATAATTCTGCTTTTAAAGTGGGTGCACTATTTATCAGTGGACTAGTCTGTACACTGACATGTGTCCCCTGGTGATCTAGGTCTGTGGTAGTACGTTGCGACAGTCTAATCTGTTCATTAAGACTTCACTCTATAGTGGTGGCTCAGTATAGTTCTGTTTTATGACATATTGACCAGTTTCCTTAGAACCGTTTCCTTTGTAATGAATGACTGTACTAGTAGTTTATTAAAAATGTATTTCTTTACCAAGACCTTTCTGTAGGGTGGTGGCTCTGTGTAGTAGACTTTTGCAACAAACTTACCTCTTTGATCACACATTTCTCTAGGATCAAAAACGATTTTGGTAGTGCTTTGTGACATAGTGCCTTGTCCACTAAGACCTATGTACTGGGTATGTGTTGTAGTGCTATGTGCAAAACTGACATTTCCAGTAAAACCTCTTTCGATGTTGACGAATGGTGGTGTTCTGGTTTGCCATAGAGTAACCTGTATGGTTTGATTCTGTTATTTTGGTGATTAGTTTTTAGAGCAATGAATTTCAAGAGGCAGGACTATCCGCAATTAACTTTCTCCTGGGTAATAGCAGAGTGTAGTAGTAGTTAAGCGTACAGCAAGCCCTGTGCTTTATGTCTGCCATCCTTCTTTCATTAATTTAAAAAAAATGTAATGGTATTTTATAAAATATATTGAAGTTTATGATGGGGGATGATGTAATTTGAGATGTCATCAGTGATGTCACTGACCATGTTGAGTGATGTACTATGTGAGGTCAAAAGCAGTGCATTGAGGGGGCTTAAGCTATAGTTAGCTCAGGTAACTAGAACTGCTGAATTTCTATGGTTTTGTGTGCGTGAAATCTGTACCAAACTATAACGTCCCTGTAACCTTTGTTTTGTGTCAGTGAATTTCTGACAAGAAAGAACCCACTCGTCACACTCACTCCAGAAGAGAATGCGCTCCGATAGATCAACAATGCATTCACCTGCACCAAGGATTTCAAATCGTTTCTCAAGGTGGAAATATTGAGAAAACACACTTGCTTTGCATTTACTAAGCCCAAGAAATTAGGATCATTTGTCCTGGTCAGAAGAGGAGCTTCAATTGGGGCACTTACTATGTTTTTATTTCTAAGTGCTTCCCATTAGGGTTTAATTTCTGTGAAATGAGCACCAGGGCCAGAACTGAACCTCACCTGCCCATTTATCCAACAAAAGTTCAGTTTTGCACAAAATGCCTACCCATCTAGAGTACTTTTTACTGGTAAATTAGTAAGCGTTGCCTTGTTGGGTCAATGTCTATTACATATTCTACGCTACAGCTGCGTAATGGAACAGAAGGAAATGTGGGCAGTGACCTTGTGTGAGTTTAATTTCAGCATGTGATTGTTCCTCGAGCATCTTCTTCCAGAAATCTGTGATAACATGAGTCCTCGTATAAAGAAGAAAACATGACTACAAAGAGGTGAATCTCCACCAAACAAGGGTACTTCCTCTTAACTGTATGAAGTACGTGCATCTTTGTTAGGTGGAGATGTCCCCATATTCATCTGCATTAAGAAAGTGTCACTAAAATTAGTGGGAAACCGGCTCGCTTGGCCTTTTGGTGAGCTGTCCCTCAACTCATGAAAAGGCGGAAAGACTTTTGCCTACTACTGAGGTGGACGATGCGGGGTCAAATGGGTGGAGCTTGTAAGTGATTTTGCGCATTTGCATACTCTTAGTAATTTAAAGGGAGAACCATGGACTCTGCCTTCCTCAGGAGATGACCAGAAAGAACCCACTCATCATAGTCACTACAGTAGAGATGGCACTCCGATAGATCAACGATGCATTCACCTGCATCCAGGATTTAAGATTGTTTTTCAAGGTGGAATTGCCGCGAAAACACACTTGCTCTGCCTTCGCCAAGCCCAAGAAGTTAGGATCATTTGTCCTTTACAGAAGTGGAGCCAGCATTGGTCCCGCACGTAGGGAGCAGCAAGAAATGCTGCTCACCGGCGTACAGGAACATATTTTCCTTCTGTTTCCCTGCCCGTAATGCAGCGGGCAGGGAAACGGATGAAAATTCCGCTCCCAGCAGGCAGGAGCATTTTTCCTGCTCCCACCCGCTGGGAGTGGACTTACTGTTTGCTCTCGCTTGGCGGGACCTTTAAATTGCTTCTGCCAAGCGAAAACTGAGGTTTCCCTGACCGCAATAGTGCAGGCAGTAAAACCGCTATGTCCCGGGGGTAGGCACCCCAGGACATAGCAGGAGCCCGACCCTGGGGGATGGGCTCCCCCGGGCTATTAAAGGCTCCGGGAGGGGGGCCACGCAGCTCCTCTCCCTTTGCAATGCACAGCCGGGCCTGAGGGACGGGGTCCACGAGGCCAATTGCTACCCCCCTTTCTATTTTGCATATTGCCCAGCCCGCACGGCCCCACTCCCATTTCCTAGCATGGCCAGGCACCAGGGGTTAGCAGCGGATCCACAGAAAGTTTGCGGTAAAATTGAAAAGAAAAGAAAAAAAATACATTTTCCTGTGGGATCCCGTCAGTCCGAGTACCAAGATGGCTGCCAACACTTCCTGGCTAAAGTTTTGGCAGCCAATCAGATCTCAGCATGAGATCTGTTGGATCCGCAGAGGATTTGTGTCCCTAGATATACACATTTATTTTTTTCTCCAATAACTCTAAAAATACTGAACGGATTTATGCCAAATTACAGAAAGGGCTCTTTCTGGACCATGAGCTAAGCTTTCTGGCAAATATGGTGTAATTCCGTTCAGCGGTTCAGGGTGTAGTTGAGTTAAAAAGCCCTATTTGAAATTGTATGGAGAAAACGTGTTTTGGGACTCCCCCCTTTTTCTCAGCCCCCGCTTCACAGATCACCCCGAAACTTTCCAGACAGCAGCTGAAATGACCAGTACACTACATTTGAAAATTTTGTAAGATTCTTCAAATGGCGCCAAAGTTATTAGCAAAATAGCTTCGTCTATGGAAACTAGGTCCTAACTATAACTATATATATATATCTCAATCAGTATCTTTATTTCGGCCTCAAGAGCAAGATAAATACATAAATACAAAATATATAAAAACAAATAAACATACAAAGCATATAAAAGAGAGAAAAAAGATCTGACTAAATATATTACAGTAAAACCAGGATAAAATATGTTAAAATGTTAAGTACACAGCAGCATTAGGAGGACAGCTTTTTCTGTCTTAACCTCCACATAGACATCAAATACCTTGAGACTGCAAAGACAATGGCCTGGCTTGTATTACTTCTGAGTATTCTAAGGGCAATGCTGTAATTCCTCAGACCCAAATTACAACAAAGTGGCAAAATCCACTTTTTCCTTGGACCATGATAGGCTGGACAAAATTGAATTACATGTTCAACCACTTTGATCACCCCAGGGCAGAAAGGGCATGTTTTGTCAGACTCCGAGTTCCCAGACCTCCATGCAGTGGTAAAGGCTTGAATCGGGAGGATCCCTAGATGGAACTTTAAGTACAGGGTTCTGGCATGGGATGTTCCACCTCATCCACAAATGATTCAAATCAGTAGTCAATTTTGAACTCCAAGAAAGAGGCAGCGAGGGAGCCCACCCTAGAGGTACTCGCAGTATTTTGGTCCATATTTGTCAATAGGCTCTTTTTAATGCCCGTTTGGAGACCAGTGCAACATCAGTTGGTATTGACTAGGGATTGCTAAAACCAATCTGTCTCAACCGATCCCCGACCACCCTAAACCAGGAAATCTTACTGGACCCCAACTGCCCCACTACTTCTTTCAAGGCTCCTTGGAGGAACAGAAGTTTGGGGGCTGACCATAGTCTTCGCCAATACATTAAAGATTTCAGCCCCACTACGTCATTAACTCTCTTTAATCCCTGATCTAGCTGTAAAGGATAAAGGGGGGTAATTGTTGTGAGTTTGTTCAAGCCCCTCAAGAAACAATTTTCCACTACGCCCCATAATTCAGCACCATACAGTGCGACCCTCAGTGATTGACATCTATAGATCTCTAAGGCTGGGGCAATTGGTCGGTATACAGATGTGCACTGGGCCCTCAAAATACCCCCACAGTATTGCTCAAGCTTAATCGTTCGCTTCTGAACATGGAATGACCAGCCAAAGTGATCCGATAAGGTCACCCCCAAGTAATCAAACACGCTCCAAACATTCACCACTGAGATTGGGATTCGAGCGGTTGTAGGGCAGGGATTACAGACCGTGTATGTAGTCTTGCCAAGGTTGATCTCCAGGCCCGCTGCTTGCAGAAGACCCCAAAGCCATCCAAGAGCTTTTGAAAGCCCATGGGAGATATTGATAGCAAAAAGGTGTCATCCCAGACTAAACTATAAATATAAAGGAGGCAGAGGGTTGGGGCCAGCACGCACCCCTGCCTCACCCCCCGATTTACAGGTATAGGATCAGTCACAGTCCGCCCTTGGGTCCACATTTGACCTGTGCAAAGTTATTAGTAAGTAACTTAATGACAACTTTTAAAAGATAGGCAAGCACCCCATCTCCACCATAGCGCTCCATAAAGACTCTCTTGGGACTAGATCGAAGGCAGATCGAAGATCTACAAAATTACGTACAATTGACCTCTACTCAAAGACACATACTTCCACTACAATAGCTGTAGTCAAAAGACCTGGTCAATAGTGCTAATACCTTCTCTGAATCCAGCCTGCAATGAAGTCAAGACTTCTGTGTCCACCATCCATTCAGTCTATTCTGGATGATACGAAAAAACTATTTTTGGGCACTATTGATAAGGTTTATAGGCCTATAGTTAGCAGGGGATGATCTGCTACCTTATTGAAAAATTGGGACGATCTCTGCCCCAGCCCACGGTGACGGCATGGGAGCACCGGACAGCAGGGCATTAAAAAAAAAAATATATATATATATATATATATATAGCGTACGCACTGCAAGAAGGAGGCAGGCTGGTTCCGCGGCTGCTCACCCGGATGCGGAAACTGGTCCGTCCCTGCTGCGGGGCACGCCGAGTGGATTACAACAATAAATACGGAGGAATGGCAGGGGTGTCGTCTAGCGCGTATGAATGAATGCGCTCAGTGACGGCAGGACATAACGGCACAGCAAGTAACTGGACAGTGCTGTACTAGCACTGTTTCCTCGGATAAGTAACAATTTTTCTTGTTGCCAAGATTTGCCTGAACAATGTGTGAATCGATCCGGAGCAGGCTAGATGTAGCCCGGGATCTCTTAAATGAAACTGACAGAGTCATTAACACGGATGCAAATGGGTCACCTTCTACTATGAGTGAAGGCTCAAAGACACTCAAAAAGATGCTTTTCGCTTTTGAAAGACTGCGCATGAAAGAAATTAATCGCAGCTGGGAGGTTATTCCTTGGGCAATTATACAGAAGTCGGTAGAGTTCCCAGGTGGCTGCGCATCCTTATCACTCCTACGTATCAGGACCCCCACTCGAAGCTGCTGGAGGAGTGGTCAGCATTAATGGCAGCAACTTGCAAACAAATGCTGGGTTTGCTATCAAAATATGCTGCTATGGAGCTGGAGCAGGTGATGAATGAGATGAAGAAACTACAGGAGTCACCTGAGAAACACGCACAGCAAGATGAGATACAGGATTTCTTCAAAGAGATGGAGGGACGTCTCACCAAATATGAAGAGGAGATCAAGACTAAGAAGAAGTGGAAATTCACCAGGGACAAAATTGTTTACGCAACAGCCGTATTTTGACATTTGGCAGGAAATACAATGGAGCAAGGAAGGAATTCAGGCGCACGTATGCCCTCAGACAGCAAGAGTTGGTGACGTCGGAATCGAGCTCGGATGTATCAGACCTGGATGAGAGACACGCGGCCTCCAACACGGGCCAGACCTCCTTCACAACCCTAGAGGAGTACCATTTTTTATGGCAGAACCAGGGGCAAAGACGAAAGCCGCCAAAAGGAGGAGACAACGCAGAAGAAAAAGCAGGAGAGGGGGTACATGGAAACGATTCAGACAAGTCGTGTGGGAAAGTACTTCGGCAAAGCAAAAGGAACAAGTAATGGGTGAGCAACAATTTTCTGTAATAAATCTTTCTTCCCACACCCTTACCCCGGATGAACAGTCTCTTCTAGAATTGGGTCTCTCTTTCTGCCAAGTAGCTAACCTGGATTATGCACGCACTCGCATTGACATCTTCCTTTTCATCAGAAAATTAAAACTCCTGAAAATACATGCCAATAAACAACCTAGTGATACGGTGGGGATTGGGAACCTAGGGTCTTACCCCTACGAAATCAGCTTCCAATATATTATCCATTGGGGACATTGATGACTTGGCATCCCTGAGGGAGTTGGAATTGGGAGAGAGGAACTGGACCTCTGAACGGGAACTCTTGGAAAACATGGATTTGGAGGTTAACAGGAGAAGTCGGAGTGACTTCAAACCCAAATCCAGGTTTAACCCTCTGACACCTCATGACATTATCAACACTTTTAATGAGGTTATTCTACGAGATCTTTACATATTGAGTTTAAAGGATAGTAACCAATTTGCGACTAATTTGACAAAAGGCCAACGAACAGCTTTGAAGTCCCTACAGAAAGACAAGTCCTTTGTCATTAAACCTTCAGACAAAGGGGGTGACGTTGTGCTGTGGGATGTGAAAAAGTACACAGCAGAGGCCACGAGACAGTTGGATTTTTCTGGTAGTTACAAGAAGTCCAATGCTGCTCAGTATGGCCAAACGATTGATCTGTTTCATAGCTTGGTGGCCAGTTGGAATGAGAGGGGCATTTTGAATATGGATGAACTGTTATTTCTAACGGTCAAAAAACCCACAGCCCCGTGTTTTTACATGTAACCCAAGGTACACAAACATAGCACGGAGCCACCTGGTAGACCTATCATTTCTGCGAAAAATAATCTTCCTAAGAATGTTTCCATCTATCTTGATCATTTTCTGTTCCCTTATGTCTGTAGCCTTCCCTCATACTGCTGTCACAGTATGGATGTTATCTCTAAAGTCACTGGCATCCCTTGGAAATCCAACCACTAGCAACTTACGATCATACCATAGCCCTTACTGAGATGCTACAGTTCTGTCTGGAGCATAATTACTTCTTGTTTTGCAACCAGTGGTACAAACAACTGACCGGGACAGCTATGGGAAGTTGCTTTGCCCCTAGTTTTGACTGCATGTTTATGTGATGGTGGGAGGCTGAATACATCTGGTCAGAGAGATTTGAAGATTTTTCACAGCATCTGGGGCCAGATGTATCAAGATAGTTATTTGCCATTCCCTAATTGCGAATCACAAGGATTCGCAATTAGGGAATCACAAAATGCCATGTATGAAGGTGTATAGTACACCTTTTGCGATTCCTAGGGGTCGCGAAATGACCTACCTCATGAATATTAATGAGGTAGGTGCACATCTACACCTCCTAGGAATCGCAAAATCACGGGATGGTGGCCTGCTGAGATCAGCAGACCACCATGTCCGTGATTGCTTTTAAATAAAGCAATCTTTTTTTTTGTAAAGCAGCCCGTTTTCCTTAAAGGAAAACGAGATGCTTTACAAACCGAAAAATGAAAAGTTTTGTTTTCATTTTTAAAGAGCAGGCAGTGGTCCGTGGGACCACTGCTTGCTCAAGGGACCCCTTCCCATTTGCGAATGGGTTACCACCTACTTGAAGTAGGTGGTAACATGCAAATGTTTTGCGACTGCAAATGCAGTCACAAAACATTCATACATACCGATGCGATTCGGTATTAGGAAGGGACGCCCTAAACACGCCCCTTCCTAATACCGAATCAAAAACCCATTTTGCGATTCGGTAATAGGTTACCGAATCGCAAAATTAGGTTTGCTGCATCGGAAAAGCAATTTTTGCATTCGCAAGCGGCCATATTCTGCAAATCTGCCCGTTTGAGAATGCAAAAATGCTTGATACATCTGCCCCCTGATCTTGTGGACTCGCTATATTGATGATATTTTTCTGATTTGGGACGGCCTGCAAGAGAACTTTGACAGTTTTTTTAGCCAAGGGATCTGTGAATGATCTTAATTTAAAGTTTACGTCCAAAACAGACACCAACAGAATAGACTTCCTTGACATCTTGGTAGAAGTGCAGGAGGATTTGATACATTCCAAACTACATCGAAAAGTCACAGCAGGAAACAGCATTTTGCACGCCCGTAGCCATCATCCTGTGAAATTAAAATGGAGTATTCCATGTGGGGAGCTCCTGAGAGCTAAGAGAAATTGTAGTACTGTACAATCCTATCACATGGAAGAGAAGAGGATGGTGGGTAGAGTTTTGAACAGGGGGTACACACACAAAGTGATTGAGGTAGCAGTGAATAAAGCGAGGGGAGTGGACAGGAGCACTCTCCTTAGGCCTAAATCCAAGGGGATGAGAGAACAAGCAGTGAGGCTGGTCACCACTTATCCTTCTAAATTGGCTGAAGTGGGGGCTATTGTTAGGAAACATTGGCACCTAGTGAAATTGGATTTCACTATTTGGAAACTTGTTAGCCCCAGCCCGCAAATATCCTATCGTAGATGCAGCTCACTCAAGGATTTGCTTGTGCATTCCTATGAGGAGACAAGTTCTTCCCTTGGAAATACCTGGTTGAGGGAACGCCCTGGTTTTTACAAATGTGGTAAGTACAAAGCATGCACACATTGCACTAATGTCAAAATGGTGGTACTTCCAAATGACAGGAAATGGAAAATAAGGCATTTTATCAACTGCAATACTGATTTTGTGGTATATGTTTTGGTATGTGTCTGTGGATTGCGCAATATGGGTAGCACCATTTTTCCTGTGAAGAAGAGAATATTGGAACATTTGAGAGCGCTCACGAATAATGATGCGTCTTACCTAATGGCGAGACACTGCAATTTGTTACATGGCCCCAACACTGAAAATCTCAAGATTTCCTTTTTTCGTGTTGACAGGATCCAGGCGAGAACGAGAGGGGGAGACAGAGAACGAGTGCTGAGGAGGTTAGAGTCGGAGTACATCATCCGTTTACATAGTAAACAGCCGGGTGGACTTATAGACAAACTACATCAAGACTGCACCACTCAGAACGAACAAGGTGTTGCAAATAGTAATAGTCCAATAGGCCTCGAATTGGAAAAATATCTTCTTTATTGATTTCGTTCTTAAAAGCCACAGCTAATGCGTTCGTCCTGTCACGCAGGACTTCTTCAGGCATTCACGGTTCTTAGTGGGGCAAGGTAATCGATGGTTGCCATGCAAGAATGGTTCCACATCGATCGGAAATTCATCCGTGTTTAAAGATACATGTCATAAGTCGAATCATATTAGTTTTCGTCCAAATTCAATTAGGAAAGGAGAGTAGTAGTGAGCAGTATCCGTGGAAACGTGATATGATAATCACGATAATCTGAGTCAAGTACCTTTGAATCAAAAGCAACACATAGTGTACCTGAGACTGTCCATCCGGCCCAAGGTCCGACCAGTGGCGTCCGGCACTGGTCGGACCTTGGGCCGGATGGACAGTCTCAGGTACACTATGTGTTGCTTTTGATTCAAAGGTACTTGACTCAGATTATCGTGATTATCATTTCACGTTTTCCACGGATACTGCCACTACTTACTCTCCTTTTCCTAATTGAATTTGGACGGAAGACTAATATGATTCGACTTATGGACATGTATCTTTAAACACGGATGAGATTTCCGTTAATACGGTGTGGAACCATTCTTGCATGGCAACCATCGATTGCCTTTTGCTCCACTACGAACCGTGAATGCCCTGAAGAAGTCCTGCGTGACAGGACGAAACGCGTTGGCTGTGGCTTTTTAAGAACGAAATCAATAAAGAAGATATTTTTCCAATTCGAGGCCTATTGGACTATTACTATTTGCAACACCTTGTTCGTTCTGAGTGGTGCAGTCTTGATGTAGTTTTTCTATATAATTGCCCTAGGTTTAGAATAGGGGGGTGCCCCTGGCAGGGGGTATCTTCAGGAATCTGCACGCAAGTTAATCCATGATTTCCTTTTTTTTTACTTGTTTGGCTGATTATTGATAATTGGTGCCGGATCTTTTGCAATAGGTCCCCTGTCCAAGTAGCCGGGTGGACTTAATCAGGATGTAGAACTTCATGTGCACCTGGGTTGAAAGGTGGAGCTTCTACTCACATATTACAGTGTTTGCCGGGACAGCCCAGTGCTCCTGTTCCCCCCGTTCCACTCTCCAATTCCCACTTCGAGTTGTCTCATCATGTATGTGACGGGTTCTCTTCCTTGCCCTAATTTTGCTCAATACTGTTTCAGGCACAGGTGTTCTTCCCTATTTCTCTCTTTTTGTCTTTTCTCTCTCCCGGGGTTACCCCTTAAGGTAGGGGACGTCTCTGTTCCCAAGCAGCCCATGACCGACACCGAGTTAAGTGTTGAGATAGGAATGGGGTCACTTGACCAGGTACTTTGACGGCTACTCTGATTGTAGATCACCTGATCTCCTTTGAGAAACACGTGCGGTGTTGGTAGCCCACTATCATTGATGTGTAACATTGGGCTGCTGTGTCTCTATTTTAGACTCCTGATGTAATAGGCACTGGCCATTTGTCACCAGGAATTCCGACTATACAGGATAGTGTTCACCTGTACAGATCAGAATGGTGTAACCAGAAGTACCCCTAGAGCTTTGACTGTGCATTGGTTTTGTAGTGCACTTTCTCTTTCAAAATGCGCTATAAACGTTTTGTTGATATGGCTTTTTATTTAATGAACAGCATACTCACTGCTTGTTTTTATTTTATTTTTTTATTTTCATGTCAGTGAGTCTGTATACCAATGAACTTTATGATTTATGAGAGTCTTTCTATGATGTCCACTACTTGTGGTGTGTGCTGTTTTCTTAAGGAGATTGGGCACAATGGGAAATGTTAATGTTGCTTTGACAAAGACCTTGGTGGTCGAAACGCGTAAGCTTACATTAAACGTGCTTTAAACATCTATTCCTGGAGTGCGGGCATTCTTTGCTGTCACGGCAACCGTGTCGGCATTACTGCTTCATATCTATATATATAGATACATATCCAGGGCTGCCAGATACCAGCTTTCAGCTCCAGCCGCTACTCTGCAAAAGGATGTCTCTCTTGCCAAAGCATAGCAAATCTTTATGCAAAGGAAAAGCCAGCATGATATTGTGCTCTTTGTTACTGCTTTGCCCATTTTTGGGCTCCAGCGAAGCCCACACAGATTTGATTAGCCACTACAGCCTGCCATGTGCGACCAATATAAGAATAAACAGCAGGTCTAGGGTCCAGTATATGCTGTAATTTCTCCTCCTTGGTGAAATGAACAGGAGGCAAGAAGGAAGGAACAGGGATGGAACCATGTGAAAGGCTGATACCACTTTCAGTAGGAAAGAAAAACAAATTTGAGGAACCAGTTTATCTGGGTAGAAAAAGGTTAATAATGGTCATTCTAAGGCCCTATAGGTCAAAGTTATTGCCACCAAGAAAACAGTTTCCAAAGTCAGGAGTTGAAGTGGGCAACTGTGCATTTGCTCAATTGGGGATGCGATGAGGAACATCAACACAAGATTCAACTCCAACTGAAGAACGGTAATTGGAGTGGGAGGAAACAATTAAAGCAAACCTGTCAATTAAATGGGCCTTTAGCTGCGACTTTACGAAAGCTGATCAGAGAAATGCATTAAGATGGACAGGCAGCCAAATAAACCTCAACAGCCGGCACTGTCAGGTCCTGCAGGGCGAGAGATAATGCAAATCACAGAAAATAAGAGCGGAGGGATTAAAATGGGTCTGTGTTTTTTAGGGCCAGCATCTGGGTTGTAAGATGGGAGAAAGTTGTCAGTTTCCAGTTCATTATCCACTGTATGGCCATAATCTTTATCGTAAAAAAAGTGTCTGAGTTGGATCCGAAAGATTCTTCTGTAAGAGACAATTTGTGGACCTTTTGGGAAGGGTTGGGCCTAAGGTGCGCCATCAAAACAGGCTTTAACCTTTTCCTTTTGATAATTGGATAATATCAGACGAGTTCAAACCTTTTGCAGGTAGTACTGAATTCAGCTCTGAGGGCATAGCTGGAATCACAGGTGGCAGCGAGGACATAGGGATTGGTGCACTGGCTTATCAGGTCACAAAATTATGTGGTGGTGTGGAATCTGGCAGTATCATATTCCAACACTTTATGGATTTCTTGCAATTCTTTAATGAGAGCTATTTCTCGTCTTCTAACTCTTGGGAATTCAAGAGCTACAACAAGAAGCCTTTTTATTGATGCTCTCCTATGATATATAGTTGTCTTGCTGCGCCTTCCTAACATGGAAGTACCTTTCTGATCGGGTGTCACTCACAGTGGTTTTTTTGAGCTGAAGAAATCCCGACCTATAGTCCTCATAGGGGAGGGGAGGGGGGGCTCCACGAGAGATGCCGCTCTGTCCTGCCCCCATTTTAGGCCAAGATACCAATACTGGATAACTGAAGTTACAGCTAAGTAACTCATTTTCTTATCCAGTATTGGGTCTTTCATAGACTCGCATGCTTGAATAAGAGGAGCAAGCAGTTCTTGTAATGAAACGTTTTGTACGATAAGAATCCTTTATGGATGGTCAGTAAATGTGTTAACACCTTATTTGTGTGTGTGTGTGTGTGTGTATATATATATATATATATATATATATATATATATATATATGCGCAAGAAAAAACCTATTGCATATGACAATACTCCATGCGGGTAAAAAAAAAAAAAGAATATATATATATATATATATATATTCAACCAGAAGCGCTCCTTCCGGACTGCTGGGACCCCAGGAGAGTGGCGCACACACCGGCGGAGCACACCGGCAATTCAATTCCCAAGGTCTAACGTAAATCAGCGCGCTCTCAGTAACACACAACTCCGGCAGATTACCAAACCACCGTTTATTCCACAACGCGTTTCGATTCCGTAGAACCTTGATCACGTGAAACATGCACCAAATCAGAGAGACTCTAATAGTTCGTAGTGCAGAAAGCAAGAAAGGACCAATGAACAATACATGGCAGACATGTTGTAGTGGCACATCAGTCAAAATAAATGTACAAAACATATTGTAAAAAACCAAATACAATCACATATTGGTATGCATATGCGACACACCTCACTCGTGGGAGAGCAGTGTCGATCTGCCAGCATGTACCATGAGCATACAAGTGCCTGATCAAGGCGCATGCTGGCAATGCGTGTGTCAACGTGAAAACGAAACTTTATCAATGCCCCGTTGCAGACATAAGATGGTAAGACTTGGGGTACCTAGGCTAAAGTCATGCAGTGTTGCCCGACAATGCTAGTCCTGGTGGACAGTGTCCTCCTGTAGTGTCAAATGACCTGAGAGCGTCTCCTGGCATGTGCCTGAAAAGACTGGTATCATGCCGTATGTGACCACGTGTGCCATGTTGTTAGGCACAGTGCTGCCTCGGGTATACATGTCTACGTAGACACGTTGACAAAAATGGGCAAGTGTCCTAAACAGAGACCAGAGCTTAACCAAATAACGGGCAAGTGCCCAAAGACTAGTATGGAGAAAGTGCAAAACATGTCAAACAGTCCATACATAACAAAGGTCCTACTGTGCTGAGCGATGGAGACAGGGCCCTGTCCCCTATTCTTTCAATGCACTCGTGCCGGATACAGTCTCTCTTAAGTGCTGAAGTGCCCCGATGACAAATGGGAGGGTAGAAAGGGTAGGCGGCCCGTGCAGGTGATTACAGGTGAGTGGGCCCCTTCCTTCCTCCTGTGTGAAACAAGGACAAAAAACACAGAATTAAAAAGAGTGTGGATACCAGTTTCCACCTCATCAAAATCAAAATTTACATCCCTAAAAATGTAAGACAAAATCAAATAACTGTTCAATTGTTCAAGGAGGAAATCAGAGAGGAATAGATACAGTAAGTCAGGCTAATGTGAACAGTACTTAGGAGCATACCCTGTAAACCCCTTCGATACTTGTGTTCAGGGTTTATCAAAAGGAGTACACGATCTATTCTCCTGAAGTGTGGAGGACCTGACGTACAATGTGATGAAACATTATTCCTTCAGGTGTATGGCTAGTTCTTCGTCCTGGTTAAGACCTCCAGGAGTCTTCGTTTGGAACTTGATGATCTGTTTGGACTCCCTCTGTCTAAGTTTAAGGACCCTGTTCCCCCCACGGGGCCCTTTGCTCACCTGTTCTAGGATGAGAAAGCAGAGACTGTTTGGGTTGGAAAAATGTCTATCCTGAAAGTGGCGGGCTACAGGGTATTTCTGGTCACAGTGTATGATTGCTCTGTAATGCTCTAAAATGCGTTTCTTGCCATCAGAGTGGTAGACCCAATATACCAGAGATTGCAGGTGCATTCAATCGCATAGACGACAAATGTGGAGCTACATGTGAGGAATTGTGTTATTTCCTTCCTCACCCCATTGTATTCTACATGATTGCAGAATTTACTGTTTTTGCAGGCCTTACAATGTCCGCAAGGGAAGAAACCCTGCAGACCATGAAGATTTCTGTCAGGATAGATGGTAATATCACTGTGTACTAGTTGGTCCCTCACACTTTGCCTCTCCTGTAGGTTATGTTTGGTCTGTCTCGGCAGAGTGTTACCGATGATGTTGTCAGTTTTGAGTATATTCCAGTTTTGTGTCAGAATGCGTGTGACCCTCTCGAATCAGAACTGAAGGTCATAATCATTCTAGTGTTACCACCTTCACCCTTTGTGTCAGAATCTGATGTGTCAGCAATCGTCAGATCTATCCATAGCGTCAGCCCTCTCTTTGGCTTTCTTGAGTACCCAATTTGGATATCCCCTCTCCCTGAAGCGTTCAACCATCAGGTCGCTCTCGAGTTGGTATCCCTCATTGGTATTGCAGTTTCTCTTAGCCCTCAGCAGCTCCCCATAGGGGATGCTCCATTTGAGAACCTCAGGGTGGCTGCTGAGGGCATGGAGCACACTATTCCCAGCTGTCAATTTCCTGAAAAGAGATGTGTGAACTCGATTGTGCTCGATTTCTAGCTTGACATCTAAGTACTCTATCACTTTGTCGCTAATGTTACCGCTAAGTTTAATGTTCTGGTCATTTATATTGAGTTTGTCAATAAACAACTGGGCCTCGTGCCGATGACCCACCCAGATGATAAACAAGTCATCGATGTAGCGTAGCCACATCGATACATGGGTGAGGTCATCCTGAAGCTCGGGTCAGAGAAATGTCCTCCTCCAGCTTCCCATGAACAGGTTAGCGAAGCTGGGAGCAAAGCAAGATCCCATCGCGGTTCCAGTGGTTTGGCGGTAAAGAGTACCGTTAAACATGAAAATATTGTTTTGAGACAATACTCCATCTCCAAAATCATTCTGCTATGTTCCACGAAATCTCAGGGGTCTGGTCTCAAGATAGTGTGCGCATGCCATAAGTCCTTGCTGGTGGTCTATGATGGTATACAGACTATGTACATCAAGGGTGACGAACCAATGGTCGCCCCCACTCCATATTATCAATCCTTTTGAGAAAATCTTTGGTGTCCCTAATGTGGCTCCTAAGTGTGCTGACATGGTCCCTGAGGAAATGATCCACATACTTCGAGATGTGTTCCGCTACACTCCCACGTGACGAAACAATGGGGCGCCCTGGTGGGTTACAGGGATCCTTATGCACCTTCGGTAGAAGTAAAGGACAGGGAGTACTGGATGATCTTTCTTTAACGACAACATTGCCGCCCTTGTCAGCATCCGTCCTACTGACAAGGGCGGCAATGTTGTCGTCTTGGACGGAGATCTGTATATTGCTGAGGCGCACAGACAACTTGAGGACACCAAGTACTACATGCCCATTAGCTTTGCTGATTATAACACCAGTATCACCTCTGTCTGGGATCTTCTGACAATGTGGAGGGATAAAGGCATTCTAGAGTGGGAGGAATTTTGCTATTTAAAGAAAGATCATCCAGTACTCCCTGTCCTTTACCTTCTACCGAAGGTGCATAAGGATCCCTGTAACCCACCAGGGCGCCCCATTGTTTCGTCACGTGGGAGTGTAGCGGAACACATCTCGAAGTATGTGGATCATTTCCTCAGGGACCATGTCAGCACACTTAGGAGCTACATTAGGGACACCAAAGATTTTCTCAAAAGGATTGATAATATGGAGTGGGGGGGGCGACCATTGGTTCGTCACCCTTGATGTACATAGTCTGTATACCATCATAGACCACCAGCAAGGACTTATGGCATGCGCACACTATCTTGAGACCAGACCCTGAGATTTCGGGAACATAGCAGAATGATTTTGGAGATGATAGAGTATTGTCTCAAAAACAATATTTTCATGTTTAACGGTACTCTTTACCGCCAAACCACTGGAACCGCGATGGGATCTTGCTTTGCTCCCAGTTTCGCTAACCTATTCATGGGAAGCTGGGAGGAGGACATTTTCTCTGACCCCGAGCTTCAGGATGACCTCACCCATGTATCGATGTGGCTACGCTACATCGATGACTTGTTTATCATCTGGGTGGGTCATCGGCACGAGGCCCAGTTGTTTATTGACAAACTCAATATAAATGACCGGAACATTAAACTTAGCGGTAACATTAGCGACAAAGTGATAGAGTACGTAGATGTCAAGCTAGAAATCAAGCACAATCGAGTTCACACATCTCTTTTCAGGAAATTGACAGCTGGGAATAGTGTGCTCCATGCCCTCAGCAGCCACCCTGAGGTTCTCAAATGGAGCATCCCCTATGGGGAGCTGCTGAGGGCTAAGAGAAACTGCAATACCAATGAGGGATACCAACTCGAGAGCGACCTGATGGTTGAACGCTTCAGGGAGAGGGGATATCCAAATTGGGTACTCAAGAAAGCCAAAGAGAGGGCTGACGCTATGGATAGATCTGACGATTGCTGACACATCAGATTCTGACACAAAGGGTGAAGGTGGTAACACTAGAATGATTATGACCTTCAGTTCTGATTCGAGAGGGGTCACACGCATTCTGACACAAAACTGGAATATACTCAAAACTGACAACATCATCGGTAACACTCTGCCGAACAGACCAAACATAACCTACAGGAGAGGCAAAAGTGTGAGGGACCAACTAGTACACAGTGATATTACCATCTATCCTGACAGAAATCTTCATGGTCTGCAGGGTTTCTTCCCTTGCGGACATTGTAAGGCCTGCAAAAACAGTAAATTCTGCAATCATGTAGAATACAATGGGGTGAGGAAGGAAATAACACAATTCCTCACATGTAGCTCCACTTTTGTCGTCTATGCGATTGAATGCACCTGCAATCTCTGGTATATTGGGTCTACCACTCTGATGGCCAAGAAACGCATTTTAGAGCATTACAGAGCAATCATACACTGTGACCAGAAATACCCTGTAGCCCGCCACTTTCAGGATAGACATTTTTCCAACGCAAACAGTCTCTGCTTTCTCATCCTAGAACAGGTGAGCAAAGGGCCCCGTGGGGGGAACAGGGTCCTTAAACTTAGACAGAGGGAGTCCAAACAGATCATCAACTTCCAAACGAAGACTCCTGGAGGTCTTAACCAGGACGAAGAACTAGCCATACACCTGAAGGAATAATGTTTCATCACATTGTACGTCAGGTCCTCCACACTTCAGGAGAATAGATCGTGTACTCCTTTTGATAAACCCTGAACACAAGTATCGAAGGGGTTTACAGGGTATGCTCCTAAGTACTGTTCACATTAGCCTGACTTACTGTATCTATTCCTCTCTGATTTCCTCCTTGAACAATTGAACAGTTATTTGATTTTGTCTTACATTTTTAGGGATCTAAATTTTGATTTTGATGAGGTGGAAACTGGTATCCACACTCTTTTTAATTCTGTTTTTTTTGTTCTTGTTTCACACAGGAGGAAGGAAGGGGCCCACTCACCTGTAATCACCTGCACGGGACGCCTACCCTTTCTACCCTCCCATTTGTCATCGGGGCACTTCAGCACTTAAGAGAGACTGTATCCGGCACGAGTGCATTGGAAGAATAGGGGACAGGGCCCTGTCTCCATCGCTCAGCACAGTAGGACCTTTGTTATGTATGGACTGTTTGACATGTTTTGCACTTTCTCCATGCTAGTCTTTGGGCACTTGCCCGTTATTTGGTTAAGCTCTGGTCTCTGTTTAGGACACTTGCCCATTTTTGTCAACGTGTCTACGTAGACATGTATACCCGAGGCAGCACTGTGCCTAACAACATGGCACACGTGGTCACATACGGCATGATACCAGTCTTTTCAGGCACATGCCAGGAGACGCTCTCAGGTCATTTGAAACTACAGGAGGACACTGTCCACCAGGACTAGCATTGTCGGGCAACACTGCATGACTTTAGCCTAGGTACCCAAAGTCTTACCATCTTATGTCTGCAACGGGGGCATTGATAAAGTTTCGTTTTCACGTTGACACACGCATTGCCAGCATGCGCCTTGATCAGGCACTTGTATGCTCATGGTACATGCTGGCAGATCGGCCACTGTTCTCCCACGAGTGAGGTTTGTCGCATATGTATACCAATATGTGATTGTATTTGGTTTTTTACAATATGTTTTGTACATTTATTTTGACTGATGTGCCACTACAACATGTCTGCCATGTATTGTTCATTGGTCCTTTCTTGCTTTCTGCACTACGAACTATTAGAGTCTCTCTGATTTGGTGTATGTTTCACGTGATCAAGGTTCTACGGAATCGAAACGCGTTGTGGAATAAACGGTGGTTTGGTAATCTGACGGAGTTGTGTGTTACTGAGAGCGCGCTGATTTACGTTAGACTTTGGGAATATATATATATATATATATATTTTTTTAAAGCATACGTCCATATATAAAGACATGCAGAAAAGCTGTACTTGTAAATAATTATAAATAAATAGATACAATAAAAGAGGCTTACCTTACTGGAATAAAAGTTGTAGCACTGCCTGTCCCACAGCTGCATCACTGCTCTGTGTCAATTTCAGACAATAGTGCTGCGTGAAAGCATGAGTGCTCTCACACGTCGCGGCATGGCATATTTTCTTCAGAGGAACACCAGCAAACAGGGCAGCCGAAATGGACACTGCCCTTGTTGAGAGCGCTTTTATCTTTGTTGTAAGTGGTTTGCCAGACTTGGAGTGGCTAAACTGGATTGCAGCAGAGACCCACCTTGCAATGGTTGCCTTTGTGACTGAAGTTCCTTTCGGAGATTGTCCATAAGCTACTAATAGTTGATCCGTTTTCTGAATCTATTTAGTACGATGCAGGTAAAATTGTAGGCACTTTTTAATGCCAAGCGTATGGAGAGATCTTTCTGCTGGCGATGTCGTATTAGGTAAAAAAAGTTCGTAGTACGATGGGTTTGTTGAGCTGTAACTGAGATGGGACTTTGGGAATAAATTTTGGATTTGTTCTAAGGAGAACAAAGTCATTAGTGAAGTGTACAAAGGGATGCTGTGTTGTGAAAGCTTGTATTTCGCTCACTCTTCTAGCTGAAGTGTGTGCCAACAACAGAGCAACCTTCCAAGTGAGAAACTTAAATCCTCTCTGTGAATAGGTTCAAATGGAGGTTTCATAAGCTGGGAGGACCATGTTGAGATGCCATTCTGGGGGAGGATTTCGTACCAGAGGGAACGCTTTAAACAGCCCCTTCATGAATTGTTTAATTATTCTTGTGGAGCAGAGAGAAAGAGTGGGAAGAGCATCTATATCATGATATTGCAGCGAGATGCATTTTGATGGAGGAATAAACCAAACCTGATCGAGCAAGAGATAGGACATGTGGCATCTCCTGAGCAGATCCTGTCTTTAGCGGATGCAGGTTGGATTGTTGACACCATAGGCAGAATCTTTTCCATTTAAATTTGTACGTTTTGATGGTGGTTTCAGCTTTTGCTTTGGATACAATATCCCTGCAATCCTGAGGGATATTCAAATCTCAGAATTCGTGGAATTCTGGAGCCATGCACATAAGTGGAGAGGCTGGGTTCAGGTGCAGAACTTGGCCCTGGGTCATTGTCAAGAGAGCTGGTGCTGGCCGTAGGCGAATGGGATTGCATTTTGATAGCAGGAAAAGCTCCGTGAACTAGTGTTGTCTGGGCCACTTGGGAGCAATCAAGACGACAGAGTTCCAGTTTCATTTTGTTGAGAAACTTTGGTATTAGTGAGAAGGGGGGAAAAGCGTATACATATATCCCGGACCATCTGATCAAAAGGACTTTCCCCCATGATCCCAGGAGCTGGTATGGACTGGCGTAGAACTGGTATTTGGTGTTTTCGCTGGTCGCAAAGAGGTCCAGTGCTGGCTGCTCCCATTGTGAAAATATCTTGTTTAGCTCAGACTGATTCATTTCCCACCGTGACATCTGTCCTTGGCTCTGCCGAGTGTGTCCACCAAGGTGTTGCTTATTTCGGAGATGTGCTCATCCGTCAGAGAAATCTTCTGAGTTGCTAGCCAACTCCAGAGCTGTTGGGCTTCCTGGGATAGTGTTGGCGATCTTGCGCCCCCTTGACATAATGCACGCTGGTCGTATTGTCTGAACGTACCTAGACGGATGACACTGCTATCCTTGGCAGGAACGCTTGCAGGGTGGGAAAGATGGCTTTCAACTCGAGCCAGTTGATATGCATTGTTTTCTGCAGACGTCTTCCCTTGAATTTGTAGGTCTTGGAGATGACCACCCCAGCATTCCATAGAGGCATCTGCAGTAAGTCGGGTATTTGTGGCAAAAACTTGAGGCCCTTGAAGAGATTGGCGGTTTGAGACCACCACACTAGCTTCTGCACCATCGTTGGGGTGATATTTATTAAGTCGTTGAAAGACTATTCTGTCTGGAGCCACTGCTTCTGAAACTACTCTTGCAATGATCTCATTTTCAGACTTGCTAGAGGGACCAGATGTATCGCAGAGGCCATCATGCCCATCAGTGACTTGAATAGGCGTACTGAAGCAGGCTTTCTTCTGGACAGGTTGAAGGAAAGATGTGCTAGGCACTGTTGTCTGTCCTGCAAGAGAAAGGCTTTCTTTTGGCCTGTATCTAGCACGGAGCCAAGAAACAAAATTCTCTGTTGTGGAGTGGTTGTTGATTTTTTGATGATTGATTGTGAGGCCCAATTTGTGAAAAAGAGTGATGCAAGCTCTTGTGAATTGGGACGCTTGTGATGGTGTTGGAGCTTTGAGCAACCAATCGTCCAGGTAGGGCAATACCTGATGACCTTGCTCTCTGAGGGCGGCTGCTACTGGAGCAAGGCACTTGGTGAAGATTCTGGGAGCTGACTTGTGGCTGAAAGGGAGGACTCCGAACTGGTAATGGGTACCGGTTACGGTAAAATGAAGAAATTTGCAGTTTTTGGGATGTATGGGGATGTGGAAGTACGCATCCTGCAAGGACAGAGTTGTCATATAGTCTCCTTGGTTGAGGAGGTGCAGGATGTCTTAGAGAGTAACCATACGGAATGATGGTTTCCGCAGGAATCTGTTTAACTTCCTGAGGTCTAGAATTGGTCTCCTTTCCCCTGATTTCTTTCGGATTAAGAAAAATCTGAAGTAAAAACCCACGCCCTTCTGGTTGGGAGGAACTTTCTCGATTGCTCCTTTGGCGCGCATGTTAAGGGCTTCTTTCATGAGTAAGTGAAGATGAAGGGGGTGCGCTCCACTTGGCGGATTGTTGTGTGGTCTTTCGATAAACTCCATAGGTGACCAAGTCCAATACCCATTTGGCTGCAACAATCTGATGCCAATGGTTGAGGTAATTGGAGATGTTTGCACACACTGGATGGGGAAGGGTAGTAGCCGGTCCTAGGCTGAGGTTACTGCTTAGGGTTTGTGTCATGGCCTTGGGGGTGTTCTTTTGTCTAGATCGTTGTTTTGTATATGCTGCCACAGGTGGTGGGCGGTAGGGTTGCTGTTGATAGGGAGCCCTGTATTGAGAGTGAAAGGGCTGATACTGTTGGGAGCGTTGGTATTCTCCTCTGAAGGTTGAGAACCCTCTTTCGTGTGCCCCATTGAAAGGGAATCTTTCTAAATTGGAGTGTACCAAGAGATCCGGCAGTGTCTGTGATTTATGGCATTAGATGACCCTCGGTGATCGGCTTTCCTACTTTGTAGATAGAACGTGATCCACTCTCGCGGACATCAGTATATACAGGGACATTGGAGCACCCGCTACACTTATTCAAGTAAGATTTATGCATGTTCCTCTTATTATTTTTTTAGAATTGATAAATTGGGTGGAAGGAAGGAAAACACTTCATTTATATTTTTTGGCAGGTAAATACGAAGATTTATTAAATCACAGCGAGCTGAATCGCCTTTGGATTCTGAGTAAGCATATGGAGGCACAGCACGGGTGTTCAGTCGGGTATTAATTCTGCATGTTTCCTTTAGTTTAATAGTCGCCTGTAGAAATTTGCTTAGTGTATCTTGCAATGCACTGTTTTCTTATCATTTCGTTGGTCACTCTGGCATGATTCGCACGATTATGGGCATTATACATTCGATAAGACGTGGTTGCTTTATTGAATAATATCCACGGTTGACACATTGCAGCTGTTTGGTTAGCGTCGGGATTTTGTGAAGAGAGTCATACCAAACACTGGTTTCTTACTATTTTGCTTGTTATTACGGTATGATTTGCAGGACTATGAGCACTATTAATTTCACAATCACAATGGATTAAGGTGAATTGAGACCACGAGGAAAGGGTGATCATCACCATTGAAAAAACAATATAATATATTTTTGGCATCTATGTTGTGTATTTTGATGCCAACCCCTGTACTTGTTATTGTTTTATTTTTTTTACAGATTAGCTCCTGAAGAAGGGACTAGGTCCCGAAATGCGTTGGGCGTGAAGACCGAACATTGTTTCATGATCATATGTTGCATCTCTGCAGAAGAATGCAGAAAAAATGTGTAATTGGTTCATAAAGTTGAACACACATCAGTGAATGTGAACATAATCATTGTCTGTTTTAATCAAATAAATGATGGTAAAAAGATCAGGAAAAGTTTGTATCACTTTGAAAAAATATTGAAAAATTGTTAAACACATTTTCCTAACAGTGCACACTGTGCTCAAGTCCAGTCACTTGACTTCTCAGCTTTATGTTAATCACGTATGACAGGCAGCAGACGTCTCAGTGTAGCATAAAGTGATAAATTTCTATAAATTGTTGAATTTACTTACGACAGTGAGTGCACTACACACCCTCATAGACATGTGCCATGCCCACAACCACTGCCTGTGGCATAGGCAAATCACCACTCTAGCAGGCCTCACAGCCCTAAGGCAGGGTGCACTATACCACAGGTGAGGGCACAGCTGCATGATCAATATGCCCTTACAGTGTCTAAGTCAATTCTTAGAGATTGTAAGTGCAGTGAAGCCATATTGAGTCCATGGGCTGGGACTTTGTTATTACCAACTACACAGCTCCATGATGACTTTACTGAAAGCTGAGAAGTTTGGTATCAAACTTCTCGGAACAATAAACCCACACTGATGCCAGTGGTTAAATTATTGCAAAATGCACTAAGAGGGCATCTTAGAGATGCCCCCTGAAAAACGACAAACTCCCTCATGTTCAGCTGACTGCCCTGCACCAGCCTGCCACACACAGACATGTTTCTGACCCCCTGAGGTGGGAGCCCTTGTGCTCTCGTGGGTCAGGAACAAAGCCTGCTTGGAGTGGAGGTGCTTCCCAACAGGTGTTCCTTCGTCCTTTTCTCTCAACACAGAAACCTCTGAGTTGTGGGGTGCCACAGGGTTCGGCACTCAGCCCATTGCTCGTCAACATGTACCTCGCCCCATTGGCTACTCTGATTGAATCCTGGGGCGTGAAAGTGGTGTCTTATGCGGATGACACGCAATTGGTGTTCTCCTTTAAAGAACACTCAGTGGAGGCGTTTCACAATTTCAAGGCATGTTTAAAAGACATCTCAGTTTGGATGCATAAGAACTGCCTGAAATTAAATGCAGAGAAAACAGAAGTCCTTTTTTCAGTCAAGCGTCCCCTCCTCCACCCAGTCTGTGGTGGCCGTCAGAACTGAATCCACCCCAACCCCTCTGAGTCTGCCAGGAATCTGGGAATCAGGCTGGACAAAGAGTTCTCCTTCTCTGCCCAGATTCAGCATATCTCGTCCACTTGTTTTTGGAAGATGAGGGCAATTAGGAAATTCTTAAGATGTCTGCCGGAGGAACATCGGAAGACAGTAGTCCATGCGTTAGTCACATCTCAATGGACTATGCAAACAGCCTTTACTTGGGGCTAACTGCATACTTACTGCGCAGGCTCCAACTTATCCAAAACTCCATGGCAAGGCTAATCAGGCGGGTACCCAGGCATCACCACATCTCTCCACATTTGAAGCAACTTCATTGGCTTCCTATAATCAGGAGGACTGAATTCAAATCACTGATCCTTGTATTTAGGGCCACCAGAAGCTTGGGACTTGGGTACCTCCAAAAAAGACTGCAGCTGTACCAGCCAAATCGAGTTTTGAGATCCAACAATCTGCGACTCTTGAAAGTCCCACGATACCGCAAAGCGTGACTGGGCGATAGATGCTTCGTATTGCAGTCTTGTAAACTATGGAACTCCCTCTAACTCCATCTGCGTCTGATGGAACCAGAAACAGAATTCCGGAGAGCTTTAAAGACCTGGCTCTTCAGGCAGTGACTGCTGGCCCACCCGACCTACACGTGAGCATTCCGCTAGCGCCGGGACACGTCCGTCGAGGTAGCTGTGCTCTCTAGAAATTCTCATGCATTCATTCACCTACCCCCAAGCAGGAACAGCATTCAGGGCGTTGAGCCTCATAGGCTTCCTGCCCTTTGTTATGCTGACCAGGACCCCTCCAGCTAATGGAGTTGCCAGCTCCCCTGACCAAGCCCCTCTTTTGGCGGCAAGGCCAGTATGAAAATTAGTAATCAAGAGAGGTGTGTCCCCCCTCTGCCAGGACCACCCCTAAGGTGCCCTGGACCGAGGTGACCCCCTCCTGAGAAAATCCTACATCTTGAATGGAAGGATTCTAGCCAATCAGGTTAGGGCATGCCCCCTCCCCAAAAGGAGGGGACATACTAGGGGTGTAGTCACCCTAAACGGCAAGTAGTCCATTGGCTACCAGCTGCCACTACCTACAATGACAAACTCTTTGCGTATCTGGCATACCTGAATGACAACCCGTACAATGTTAAACTCACTATGCACCATCACAAAGAGTACATTGATTTTCTGGACATACACTTTTACGTCAAAGATGGGGTGGTGCAAAGCACAATGTACCATAAGCAGACTGCATGTAACAGTGTTCTGCATTCGACAAGTGCACACTTAAAATCTGTTGTCAATAACATCCCTTATGGAGAAATGGTGCGAACAAGACGTATTTGCAGCGAGGAAAGCAAATTCAGAGAAAACATTGTAAACATAAAACAACGTTTCCATCACCGTGGTTATGACCAAAAAATACTAGAACGAGCTGAACAGAGAGCTGCATGCTTGCCGAGAACTGAGACACTCAAAGAACATAAACACGAGACAAGGCATAATAGGTCTAGCAAGGAACACTCAGGAAGGAAACTGTCTTTCTACACCAAATACACCGTACACAGCGACAAACTCTTCAAGGCATTTAGAAAACATTGGCATTTACTTTGGGACATCCCCACACTACAGCCATTTATCAATAACAACCCTACGTTAGTGTACAGGAGGGGACGCACACTACGTGATTCACTCTGCCCAAGCTATGTCACATCTAATAAGTCCACTGGAAAAGACTTGGTTACCCGTGGGGTCGTCTGGTTTTTACACCTGCACCAATTGTAACATGTGCCAGTTCGGCCATAACAAACAAAGGGAATTCAGCCACAACACGGATCAGGTCTATAAGATCAGGCATTTTATTAATTGTAATACTTCATATGTGGTCTATATTATTGGATGTCCGTGCAAACTGATCTATGTGGGCAGCACAGTACGAAGTCTCAAGACTAGGATCCAAGAACACCATAGAGCCCTGCTCCATTCAGACCCGAGGCACCCCATGATTGATCATTACAGGGTAGCACACATGGGGGAATCCTCCTTCTGGTTCTACGGAATTGATCACATTAAAGCTAGTACACGAAGTGGTGATATGGACTTGGTCTTAAGGCAAACGGAAGCCAAATGGATTTGCAGACTACAGTCCGTTACTAAGGGGCACAATACGGACGAGTTCCACTATTTTTTGAGATAAGGTGGACACTTGGCACCCTACTTTCAACGTCTGTCTCTTGACTCTTGGTATTTCATTCGGGCCCCTCTGACGGTTTATCCAGGTACTTGCACCCAGCGGGTCTATAGTTGTTTTGATGTGGCTATACCCATTGGTTTCCCTTGTTTATAGTCTCAGTAGTGGTCACCCACACTAGGGCTGGTTATTGTTAGTCTTTCTATCTAGGTGCATGACGGTACCAGGGACTTGCACTCGGCTGGTCGCTAGTCATTTTGATGTGGCTATACCCATTGGTTCTCCTTGTTTATAGTCTTAGTTGTGGTCATCCACACTAGGGCTTATGTGATTTACGCGGTTCATCAACTTCAGCTCTCCCATGTTATCTGTGTCTTGGGCGCTGTATGGCATGTTATTATGCCTCTGGGTTAACCTTTACTTAGCCTTTGGTCTATCAAGGCCTCATGCTTCCTGCTACCTTCTGATGCTATCTTTAGCTCCCTTTTTAAACGACAATACGAAGCTTTATGCGACTTCGGTCGCATGGTAACCTTTTCATCTTCACTTGGTTACTTCCACCTAACCCGTTTTGGAGGTTTTATGCATTTAGAGCTTTTTATTTTTTTTTGCGCTTCATTTTACTTTTTTAAGCCATGAAAAGCAGGGCGTTATACTCATGATTCCCCCCTCCAGGTGACCTACTTTGTTTATGTCGGGTTTATTTTTATATTTCCTTTTTTGTACACACTTACAATACTCTCTGTTACCGTGTTGACTGACACACATTGTGTTTTCTGGTATCCACTTGGGCATCAATGACGTTAGTTACAAATAAAGTTTTAAAAATTGTTTCAAAGGAGGCGTGGCTCCTACGCCGTAACGCTGTTCACGACCACAACGTTCCAACCAGCTGCGGCTTTTCTTTATTTTGTGCCTTTATATCCGGAAGGGTTTTATCGGGCCTGTTGTTTCCGACCCGTTTGCTGCTTAGACGTGTGGCCATTATCACTTGGTAAGCGATGTGATACTTCTCCCACCACTATTTGGGCATAACTGCTTTTTAATTTTCTTTAGATATGGATGTTTTGTTAGTATTTTGCCAGGCTGCCCGTAACCAGGGTTCACGTCTGCCTAGCTCTTGGGCTATACTATTTCGTCTGAGGTGCACGTTATTTCAACGTTGTGACAAGGCAAGTCTGGCCAAGGGGGAGGAGAAAAGGACAGCGGACTGGTGGGAGGTGACGACCACCGTTTCCCCTCTTCTTTCCCAGCAGCAATACGAGTGGAATTGCCAGGACATACATGCGTATGTAGGAGAAGGGGAAAACAGGCGCTGTTCCTTTAACTGGGAGGACATTTCCGAGATTCCCGCCCCCAGTGATGACGTCGAGGAGGTCTGGCCCACAAGAACGCGAGAGATCCGGAAGTCGGTGTGTGGCATCACCGGAGGAGTCAAGGAGAGAGAATCGGAAGGAGTAGAGTGTGGAGCAGAGTGGACGGAGTCGAGTGGAGGAGTGGAGGCAGAGTGGTCGAGAGACGACAGGAAGCCAGGAGGCCAACGACCCCGTGATTCGCCCAGCCACGCTCCAGGAGGAGCGTGGCTCTCGCAGGTACGCGAGCGGTTTACGGGTTGGGCGGGGAGAAGGGGGAGACCTGATACGTAAGCCTAGAGGATCCCACCATCCCGGTGTTCCCCTCCCGAGCACTTCATTCACGTAGATAGACGTGCTACTGACACAGTGTGACCCTTCACTCCCCTTCGCATTCTAACGTGTTACAACCCCACCCTAATACTGCACCACCTTTTGTTTCTTTCTTTTCCTGTCCGACGAATACCGACCCCCCCCGACATCCACATGTCAATGGGCTCACGCTGGAGTTGATGAGAAGAGGCTGGACCCCGTCGAGGAATCGGGAAACCAAAGACGAACAGTCATCACCCCCTTTTCTCCACAAGAGACTGGTTACTCCCCGAAGACGTACTCTGTATTCAATAAAACCCTCTTTACCCAGACCCAGTCTCCTGCCCCATTCTTCCAACCAGCTACAAACGTGTATTATGTGGCACATTACTAGGGCCTGCTCCTGCATAGTTGATACTGTTTTTCTAGGTTGGGTCACACGCATTATTTCTTTACTTTATTCTGGGGGTGATAATTATGGGTGAGGTGCACATACATTTGACGTGCATCAGGTGGTATACGACTCGTGAGTACTACTTTATTATGACTGATGCCATTCTTTTTGGGGTCATCTTTTTTGTATTATATTTTCCTTTTCGTTGCAGCGTGCAAATGGCTTAGGTTGGCTCCCGCAGTAGGAGGGCTTACAACAGTGGTGCTAGTTTATCTAGTGTATAACTTTTGGCCAATCATTTATGACTTTGTTTTTATTGCGTTGCCTTTCTTTATTGGTTGATAACGTGCATCCTAATCAGCGTTAAGTCGCTCTTAAGGGTGGACGGTTTTGTGACTATATTCATGTATTGGCGGTTTTCGGTACTTGGTGGGATTCTTAATACACGTAGTGTATCCATTTCATTACTCTACTCACACTGCTTGAATGATTTTCTTCTCTCAGCTCCGCATGATTAAGCATCATTAGGTTTTTTCTTGGGTCCGCCACTGTATTGGTGTTTCGCCATGGATTTTTTCCACCTCTTCCAGTATGGCGTTTTTACACTCCTGTTTTTTCTTACATACAGGTATTTTCTACGGGCTATCAAACCCGTGGCCCAGACCAGAGGCCTTGATATTTGAACTGTAACAAGCTTTGGCTATGAGGAGTGGCGTATTCTACATTACCACAGGTGCTTTACTCAACATTTGATGAGACCTTGATCTCTTTGGATTTCCTATTCGACGTCCATTTCAATTAGGTATGTCATTTCAGGAATCTTAACTCCTCACCTCCACCTTTATTGATCACCTTGTGAGGTTTAGGTTACCCACCCAGCCTTTTGTTTGCATGTCTTTCCTCTATTTTTCTTTTGTCTCTTGATTTCTGTTATTATATTTGCTGAATTTAGATATCGGACTCTGGTTTATGCGCAACACAGTTATTGTGGGGCCCCCTACAGTTGCGCACAAATCATGCATATGCTTTTCTTATGTTCTTTGAGTATTCCAAGCAGTAGTTTGCTTCCAATATTTGAGTGTTCGTCCGATGCGTCCCTTCCACTTTCTCACTGACCACTGTTTGCAGTTTTTAGGGGGTTTGTTTTAGTCAAATGGGTCAATCTTTTAACACATTCTCCCCGTGCTAACTGGTCCTGCACCCCTTCCCTCTCCTTTCCCTCCCCATTCTCCCTTGGCTCCCCTCTTGTTCTCCCCTTACTTCCATTCGCTATGGACCCTATACAAGGATGGGTTTTTATTGTCTTTATTGTTACACTTTTCTTGTGCCGGTCACGTTTACTAATGTGTGTGTTTTTAAAAAAAATACTTGTCCTTGATATTTGCCGTATGTTCAATGTTGTTTTGTGATTGTACATGCAAATTCCTTGTCAGTTGTGTTCTTTACGTGTATATATGCTTACCATGTGTGTATATTTATGTATTTATATATGTGTTATTCACAGCCCTGACGAAGTTCAAGTTACAACTGAACGAAACGCGTTGGCTGGATGATGCAGTGAACTTGAGTTGACTTAATAAAACTGATGACAAAAATGAATATATTGCCGGACTCCTTTCCTCATTAACTGTGGACAAGAAACATTATTGGTGCACCATTCCAAATACCTTTCATTTCTGTTCTGCTTTTGCAGTTGCACCGAACGACGGCAGGTGATGGAATTAGCTGTGCACAAACGACGGCAGGTGCAGGAATTAGCTGTGCACAACTTTTGGGATAAAGAGGAAACGGTTCAGCGAAGTGCGGCTCTTAAAGTCCGCCGTTGTTGTGCTGGATTACCACTACATGTAACACCCCTATATTCAGTATTTAGGGGCATCCCTGAACCTTGATCCTCAGATTCCTGCAGCCTACAAAGAAGAAGAAAGAAGCAGACGCCATGCAGAAAAGCTTGAAGACGATGACTGACTTGGCCCCAGGCCAACCGGCCTGTCTCCAGCTTAAAGAGCCTGCGAAGAAGACAACACCTGTCCTGTAGCCAGTGACTTCCAAGAACCCCAAGAAGACTGACACTCTTTAACAAAGACCACATCTCCCGAGGACAGCGGCCCTGTCCAGAAAGCTCCAACTTCAAGGACTCCGGATCCAGGCAGATCTGCAACCCCTGCCCACTCAGCACCCGATGCCCACGGCCTAAGTCTGAGTGGCTCACCTGTCCAGTGAAGTCTCCCCAGCGATCCTGATCTCGAATCCAGCATTGGCTGACCGCTCCTTGACTTCACTTAAACACCTGCAGCCTCATCCTGAAGGGTTCCCCTGACCCCGACCGGCACCTGTAAAGAAAATCTGACACCAAAGGGCACCCCTGCATCCTCCACCCCACGACTTTGGTGAGCCCAGCCAACTATGCGCAGCCCTCTTTCGACACCTCAACTTACCTGCCCTGCCAGTGGTCACCTTCATCCAGCCTCCTGGCCCAAACTTGCAGCCTCTTTGCGCGAACAAGATTCCCCATTGAAAAGCATTGGGCTCCCGCTGCTATTATGCACCCTGCACCCCTGTGTCGCTGGTGGTGTAAGGCTGGTGCTACCTTGTGGCCCCTGTGCTTGCTTTAACCCCCGAGGCCTGTGCCCTGAAAGAAAACAAGTTACTTACCTGTAACTGCGGTTATCCAGTATTGGTATCTTTCATAGATTCACATGCCTGAATCATTCCCCGTCGTCGAGATGGGAGTCCCACGGTAAAATACATAAGCAGTGCCATAAATAATACATAGGCTAAAAAAGGCCCAAGGCCATCTAATAGTAGCCTATCATTTTTAAAAAAAATGACCAAATGTTGGCTTCAGCCAATCAGCTGCTAGCACCCTCTAGAACACTCCCAGCAGAGGCAAGTTCTCTTCAGATTTTTTAAGCACAAGTGGGAAGCAAGCATCCCAAAATCAATGAGAACTGACTCCACGGGGAGGAGGGTGGGTTGCATGTGAATCTATGAAAGATACCAATACTGGATAACCGTAGTTACAGGTAAGTAACTTGTTTTCTTATCCAGTATTGGGGTATCTTTCATAGATTCACATGCCTGAATCAGAATAGCAAGCAGTAGCCTAATTGTACTGTCGTTAGCGGAAGGTGGGCGACACGTAATTTCAAACTCCCAATAGTTACCCACTATTCTTTACACAATGCATATGATAAGCATTACCGTATATTGTAATCTTAAAACAGTGAATGTTGAAGTAACTATCCAAGGATACATCACAAACCATATTATGATACTAACTGTCAAATACAGATATTTGATCACTTATCTTAGTTAAAAATAAAGGAAGAAAGAAGAAAAGAATTCCTTTATGAAAAAATAAATAAGCTGACCTTAGTTAAAAAGATGACGTAGTACAGCTTGGCCAACCGCTGCATCCTCACGTTGTGCAGATTGCAGGCAGTAGTGTTTCGTAAACGTGTGGACATTCTTCCATGTCGCAGCACGGCATATCTTGTCTAATGTCACTCCTGCAAACAAGGCTGTAGATGCAGAGATTGTTCTCGTGGAGTGTGCTTTAGCCCTCACTGTCAGAGGTTTGTTAGCTTTTTCGTGGCAGAACTGTATCGCAGATGCAACCCATCTGGCGATCATGGCTTTCGTTACTGCTGTTCCTTGTTTTCCTTGTCCGTAAGCTACTAGGAGCTGATCTGTTTTTCTTATTTCCTTTGTTTTGTGCAGATAAAATTTCAAGCATCTTTTGATATCCAACGTATGCAAAGCCCGTTCTGCTGTACTAGATGGGTTTGGGAAGAAAGATTGTAACATCACTGGCTCATTGAGGTGAAATTGTGTTGGTACTTTCGGAATGAACGTTGGGTTTGTCCGAAGGGCTACGTAATTCTCAGTGAAGTGTAGGAAAGGTTCTTTTTTTTAATAAGATTTTTATTATGTTCTTATAAACCGTACAACAAACATTACAGGTTTGCAATAGCACTCGCTACAAATTTGCGAGTTACATCAATGCTATTTTTTGATTAGTACAAGACATTCTACATTTCCTGTGATCTCCAATCAGAGCACAATACCTTACACAGTGGAAGATGGTATTACATTTGGATGAATCTGAAGGTAGTTCGTAAGGGGTATCCAGAGTGTCTCTGCAATACGCCATATCTCGGAGCCATTGTTTACCACTCGAACATTTTTTGCTACCCCAATGCATTGATACCCTCCTTTTCACCAACAGCAGTGCAATTGTACAAAATTTACGCTTGACAGATCTTAAATTTCCCACGATACCCAGCAGACACATACGGATTGCACATTCTATTTTGGTTTCCAGCACATCGCCCAATATCTTGGTTATGGAGGAAAGGTTCTTTGGTTGTAAAAGCTTGTATCTCACTCACTCTTCTTGCAGAAGTAAGAGCTAGCAAGAGGGATACCTTTCATGTGAGGAATTTAAGTTCTGCTTTACGAATCGGTTCAAACGGTTGTCTCATCAACTGCGCTAGGACCACATTGAGTTTCCACTCCGGAGGAGGTGCGCGCACTGGGGGAAAAGCGCGGAAAAGGCCCCATATGAATTGTTTTATGAGATTAGATGTACAGAGAGAAGGAATCTGAGATTTCCTGTACCGGGAAATTGCAGCCAGGTGAACTTTTACTGAAGAAAAGGCGAGACCTGATTTAGCTAGAGCGAGGAGGTACGGTAAAATCTGCTCAGCAGGGGCTTGTAGCGGATGAACGTTTTCTCCACACCAGTAACAGAATCTTTTCCATTTCAGACGATATGTTTTGATAGTGCTTTCAGCACAGGATTTAGCAAGTATTTCCCTACAGTCTTGCGCAATATTGAGATCTTTAAACTCTAGGAATTCATGAGCCATGCGTGCAAGTGAAGAGAGTGTGGATCCGGATGAATCACTTGGCCCTTGTTCCTCGATAACATCGTTGCTGAGGGTTGTAGACGAATGGGTCTCGCTTGCGACAACAGGAGCAGCTCCGGGAACCAATATTGTCTGGGCCAACGTGGTGCTATCAGGATTAGGCGGCAACCTTCCGATTTCATTTTGATTAGTACCCTGGGAATTAATGGGATGGGGGGAAAGGCGTAGGCATATATTCCTGACCATCGCATTAAAAGGGCATTCCCCCTTGACCCTGGTAATGGGAACCTGCTGGCATAATACTGGCATTTGGCGTTCTTCTTCGTTGCAAAGAGGTCCAAAGCTGGCTTCTCCCATCTTTGGAAGACCTTGTCCAACTGTGATTGTTCTAATTCCCACTCGTGGCAGCTGGACTGAGACCTGCTTAACGTGTCTGCTAGGGTATTATGTAGACCCCTGACATGTTCAGCCTTCAACGAGATTTCATGGCGCGTTGTCCATAATTCCTGTGCTTCTTGAGATAGCGTCACAGATTTTGTTCCTCCTTGCTTGTTTATATAGTACATGCTGGTCGTATTGTCCGTACGGACCAACACTGAGGAACCTGCTATTCTTGGCAGGAAAGCTTGGAGAGATAGGAATATGGCTTTGAGTTCCAAACTGTTGATGTGCTGTCTTTTCTGTACCGAAGACCATTTGCCCTGGATTTGCAAATCCTGCAGATGACCTCCCCATCCCTCCATGGAGGCGTCTGTTAGAATGAAATCTGGGGTACTTTGAAGAAAGGTTAGACCTTGAACAAGATTTGTCGCTTGAGACCACCATTGTAGTGCTTCCACCATCAGTGTTGTGATCCGAATGACATCTTAGAAAGATCCCAAAGCTTGTTGCCACTGTTTCTGCAGCTCTTCCTGAAGAAGCCTCATTTTTAGTCTGGCTAGAGGTACTAGGTTTATTGCTGAAGAGCACATCCCCAGGAGCGATTTGAACATTCGTACCGAAACTGACCCTCTTCTTGAAATGGTTTTTGCCAACCTTTGTAGACGCATCTGTCTCTCTTGAGACAAGAATGCCTTGCATTGAACGGTGTCTAAGGATGCTCCCAGAAACGATATTACTCGAGTTGGACGTAAAATTGATTTTTCCCTGTTTAGAGTGAGTCCCAATGTATTGAATAGACGGAGGCAAGCTCTCGTTGTTTGATCGGCTTCCTGCGCTGTTGCCGCTTTGAGCAGCCAATCGTTGATGTACGGAAAGACTTGTAACCCCTGAGATCGCAAGACCGCCGCTACTGGCGCTAGGCACTTGGTGAAAATCCGTGGTGCTGATTTTAGGCCAAACGGGAGCACTTTGAATTGATAGTGGGTACCAGCCACTGTGAACCGCAGATACTTCCGGTGTTTTGGGTGAATTGGGATATGAAAATATGGGTCTTCCATGTCGAGCGAAGTCATGAAATCTCCTTTGTTTAAGCATCTCAGAATATCGGAAAGTGTTACCATCCTGAATGTCTGTTTCTTGAGAAACTGGTTGAGTTTCCTTAGGTCCAGAATCGGTCTCCATTCTCCTGACTTCTTTCTTATTAGGAAGAAACGAGAATAGAAACCTCTTCCTCTCTGAGCGAATGGTACTTCTTCTATTGCTTCCTTGAGGAGCATGGTCAAGACTTCCTTTCGCAATAAGTGAAGTCCAGCGGGAGGGGGACCCCTGGGCGGAGTAATAGGTGGCCGTAGAATAAATTCTAGAGTGTGACCCTTGGTGACTAGGTCCAACACTCAGTGGTCTGATGTTATCTCGTGCCACCGCTGTACATAAGCAGAAATCTTCGCACCCACGGGTAGGGAAGGAAATTGGGCTGGTACCCTGACGTACTGATTGTTTTCTGCCAGAGTCACGGCCCGGTTGGGGTGCTCGCTTGCGGCCTCCCTGGCGAGAGAAACCAGCCGTCAATGATTGGCGATACGATGGAGGGTTGTAAGATTGGCGATACTGAGATTGGTATTGCTGAGCCCTCTGATATTCTCCCTTGTAAGTGGCGAATCCTCGCCCTCTGGCACCTCTGAAAGGTACTCTTCTATATTGCAGAGCTCCCAAAGATTTTGCGGTGTCTGTATCATTTTTTATCGCCAATTGAGCTTTGTCAATGTGCTTTCCAAAAAGCGATTCTCCGTCGAAAGCCATATCCAGAACCTTTGTTTGTACCTCAGGTCTGAAGGTAGTTGCTTTAAGCTACCCTTGGCGTCGAAGCACAGCCGCTCCAGCCAACTGTCTAAAACTTGTATTCGCTATGTCTAGGGCACAATCAATTGTCTCCGAAGCAGCACGCTCACCCTCCAGTAGGATTTTCCGTGCGTCCTGTCTGTTTTCCTCCGGGATGAGGTCTATCAGTCCTGCCATATCGGACCAAATCTGATGGTCATAGCGGCCGATAATGGCTAGAGCATTAGCTGCTCGGATTGTTACCGCTGCCATAGATGAGAACTTCTTCCCCAGAATGTCCATCCGGCGTCCTTCTTTGTCTGGGGGGGGTAGTAATCGAAGTGGCCGGGTTCTTCGAGCGTCTCTGTGCAGCCTGGGAGATGACAGAATCTGGCTTCGGATGTCCAATAAGGCAAGATGGAGAATCATCCGGAGCCCTATATTTCTTTTCTACACGAGGCAGTACTGGTGGTATGAATGCCAGTGTCTTCATAATCTTTACGCCCTCCTGCCATATATGGTCGATAATAGGAATTGAACGTACCACCTTCCTTGTGTCCTCTTTAAAATCGTACAGAAAACATTCTGTTTGCTTTACCGTAATGGGTAAGTGGAACCTGTTGGCTGCCCTTTGCATTAAATTGTGAAATCCCCCGATGTCTTCTGGGGGGGAGGGGGGAGAGGGGGGGGGGGAGTCTGAAGGCAAATGTGGAGGAGGGGATGGCGTTGGGATCACAATCATCCCAAGGATCAGGAACGGATGCCGGGTCTGGTAATTCACCCTCTTCTACCTCTTCCTCCGAAGAGGAAGTGTTCTGATCTCCAGGGTCAGCTGGCACCGAGCCTGTTGCATTCACCGGTGTACTAAGCACTTGAGGGTCTGGTGCGCCCGTTGGTTCTTCCACATGAGGAATCTGGTCTTCTGATGGACGTTGTTGAGGAGGGAATCTTTGTCTGTAATACGCTAACATGGCTTGCAGATCTTGTATCAATGATGGCGGTAGATGAGCCATTTCTCTGTGGCGCGGTTCCTTTCGGAGGTTAAATTGATAAGTTTGACGTGGAGCCATATACTGTTCTTGGTAATAACGTGCCTCCTGATAATCTTCCTCCTCCTCCTCATCATCCTGGCATTTTACATGGAGCTCAGATGGACTGTGAGCTACCCCATATAGGCTGTCATCATCATCCTCCTCCTCCTCATCCTCAATATAACCTTCCAAAAGTTGCGATGGGAGCAAAGGTGATACCTGCAAAGACGGGTGCAGAAATGTCTTTGTAACGATAGTGACTTGAGATATCCTCGTCGACGGGGGCGACGATGGTGCAGAAATTATAATCGAGGGGATTTACCTCGTTGACTGTGTTGTCGTCGATGGTGCTGTCGTCAACTGTAGTGCCATCGAGGATGTTGTCGACGGTGTCGTCGTCGACAGTGTTACCTTCGTCGACGGTGATGTCGTCGTCGACGGTGTTACCTTCGTCGACGGTGGTGTCGTCGTCAACGGTGTTACCTTCATCGACGATCCCTTCGTCGACGGTGTCTTCGTCGACGGCGTCTCTGCCGTCGACGATGGGACATCGACTGTTTTCAACGACGAAGGTCTCGACGTCGAGATAGAAATCTTAGTAGATAGAATAGGGGACTGGATCGCCGTCGTCGTAACGGTTGCCGTCGACGATGTTACACATGTCGTCGACGAGAGAGAAGTTGTCGTCGACGCTGGCTTTTTTAACTGTTTTCTACTCACAGTGTCAGAAGAGGAAGATCTTGGACGCTCTTTTTCTTTCTTGACAGGCGTCAAGGGCACAGACAGCGTTGGTTCAGAGGAATGTTTGGATATCCTCTCCTTGCTTACAGGCTTTTCTTGGGAAGATTTAAAATGTTTTCTTCCCTCACCTGAGGATCTGTCCTGGGATCTAGCCCTCTTGTGGGATGTTGAAGCCATCTCCTCTTCCTCATCAGAAGAACGAGATTGTCGTTTTGTGGTTTGGAGCCACAAAAGTAATCTCCCCTCTCTGTCCTTGAGGGTCATGTTAGAGAAGGTGCGACAGATCTTACAGTCCTTCACCTCATGCCTAGGATAAAGGCAATAAATACATTCTTTATGTGGATCATCCACATGGACCCTCTTCTTCCCACAGGTTTTGCAAGGGCTGAAGAGGCCTTTCTTGTCTGACATGATGTCAAAGTTAGCTGAATAGAAGGAAAAAACTGAGTAGCACTCAGGGAGACTCCCTTCCACACAACGTGCGGTGAAAATCTGAAGAGAACTTGCCTCTGCTGGGAGTGTTCTAGAGGGTGTTAGCAGCTGATTGGCTGAAGCCAACATCTGAAAGAGACACGTTAGTGACAGATTCCTTACCTTAGAATATCCCCAGGCGTCAGGCTGGATCCGGAAAGTTTTTGCGTAGCAGTACCCTTGCGCGTCGGTAGGCGGCGTCGTGCGGCTCCGCGTCCGTCGTCGTGATCGCCGGGATGACGTCGCGGGCAGTACTTAGGCGCCTCCCCTGCGCGCTGACGTCAGTTCTTCTTTCTCCGCGCCAGCAAGCGCAGATCCGGGAAGAGCAGTGCCCTGGTCATTTTTTGACCATACTTTTTGGTGAATTTTTTCACTGTTTTTTCATCTTTCAAGGTGTCGTAGGGATGCCCGGCTTCAAGCGATGCGGCGCCTGTGCGCGGATGATGTCCGTCACCGACTCGCATTGGGAGTGTCTCTTCTGCCTCGGCCGAGGCCACGACACGGAGTCTTGTGCCGACTGCCAGGCCCTCAACCCGAAAGCTTTGCGAGAGCGGTCTCGAAAGCTCCTGGAGGCCCGGCATTCGGCTCCGCGGAAGCCCCGGTCGCGTGAGAGGTCCAGGGGTCGATCGCGGAGTCCACACCGGTCGTCGGCGTCGAAGTCTTCTTCGTCCGGTGAAGTCGAAACACAAGAAGTCCAAAAGCATCATCGCTCTAGGACTTCGCCTCGCCGGTCTCGCGACTCGGCTGAGGCCCCTCCCGGCACCGTCCCCGCCCCCGCGGCCCCGGACATGCCTGTGGAGTCGCCCCCGCCATACCCGTCCTTCCCGGGTTCGGGGGCGGATCTGGCCAAAGTGCAGGAATTCCTGACGGCCATGGCCCGCCTCTTCGGGCCTCCAGGCCCCTCCGGTGCGCCTTCGGGCCCTGATGGGGTTGCTCCGGCGTCGCCGACGGCTCCGGCCCCGGCGTCGCCCGTGCCTCCAGCCTCGATCCCGGCTCCGGCTATGGCCCCGGCCTCGATCCCGGCTCCACAACCCCCATCGACGCCGGTCGACCTAACGACACCTCCGCCGGCGCCGATGTCTCCGGGTGCCGTTCCCGACGCCGCCCTGGGCTCCGGGCGGCGTCGTCCCCCAGTTCCTTCCGGCTCCGGACATGGATCCGGACCGACGTTGCTCGACGCCGGCTCCGGCGCCGATGGGACCTTGGGTCCCAACTGTCCCTCCTCCTCCTTATTTTGAACCAGAGGAGGACCAGTTGGACTGGGAGGGGTCTGATGACCCTCTGACACGACACTGTCAGTACGATGAGGACTGGACAGAGAGTCTAGGGGAGGCCAGTGGTCTGGATACTTCCCCTGACACTGGCATGCTGTCTCCTCCCGTGGCTACGGAGGAGGGAGCCAATTTTGGTACGGTGTTGCGTAGGGCAGCTGGGGCCTTACGTCTCCAACTCCCTACTTTGACGGTCAAGCCTAACATCTTGACAGAGGTGCTTCAGCCGGCAGCCTCCTCTGCGGAGACTGTGCTGCCGTTTAACGACGCCCTCACTGACGTTCTTTTGGGCGCCTGGTCCAAGCCCAACACAGGGGCTCCTGTGGATCGGAACGTGTCACGACGCCATCGCCCAGCTCCGGGCGACCCCCTGTTTCTCTCTGTCCACCCCACTCCTGAGAGCTTGGTTGTCCAAGCCTCCGCTTCCCAAACCGCCTTCCCTACCGCTCCTCCGGATAGGGAATCCAAACGCCTGGATCAGTTTGGGAAGAAAGGTTTTTCTTCCTCCAGTGCTGGCTTGCGGTCCGTTAACACCGCTTGTCTTTTGGGCCGATATACCCACTCCCTGTGGGATTCGGTGGCGGATGTTTTGCCCCAGTGTCCTGAGGAGGTCCAGACACTGCTTTCCCGCGCCATTGCGGAAGGAAGGGATGCGGCTAAATACACAATACGTTGTGGCCTTGACACCGCCGACTCGCTGGGCAGGTCTATTGCAACGACGGTGGCGCTCAGACGCCACGCCTGGCTGAGAACCACTGGTTTTTCAGGGGATGTCCAGAATACTCTCATGGACATGCCCTTTGATGGAGTCGGTCTTTTTGGGTCCAAAGCAGACCATGCGTTGGAGCGCTTTAAGGACTCACGGGCTACTGCCAAGTCCCTGGGCCTTTCTGCTACACGCCCTCCGCTGACTTCTGCTTTTCGCCCCTATCGTGGCCACGGTAGAGGCGCCCCTTCACGTCAGCAGCCCAGCCACCGGCCCGCGCAGCAGGCGTCTTCGCGTGGCCGAGGACGTGGATTCCGCAGTGGCGGATCGGGCAACCAGCGTGCGGGTCAGGCCACCACCTCCAACCCGTCCGCGGCCTCCAAGCCCTCCTAGTCCCTCCTTTCAGGTGCACAGCACGCCAGTAGGGGCAGGGTCCGCCATCACCTTCCCCACTGGCGTACCATCACCTCGGACAGGTGGGTCTTGGACATTGTCCGAAGGGGCTACTCCCTCCCCTTCGAGACCACCCCCCAGCCATGCCACCTCAATTCCACCGCATGTCAGGGGATCACTTGGTGCTTCTACAGAAGGAAGTCACGGCCCTCTTGACCAAGAGGGCCATCGAGCGTGTTCCGACCCCAGAAGTAGGGCGTGGTTGCTACTCTCACTACTTTCTGGTGCCCAAAAAGGACAAGGAGGACATGCGTCCTATCTTGGACCTCCGGAACGTCAATCGCTTCCTCCGGAAGGAGAAGTTCAAGATGCTCACCCTAGCTCAGGTCTTGACTGCCCTCGACCCTGGAGACTGGTTGGTAGCGTTGGGCTTGCAGAACGCATATTTCCACATCCCCGTCCTGCCGGCACACCGGCGTTACCTTCGGTTCACGGTAGGCCCCGAGCATTTTCAGTTCACCGTGCTCCCCTTTGGCCTTACAAGTGCCCCTCGGGTGTTCACGAAAGTGATGGCGGTGGTCGCAGCTCATCTGCGCCGGGCAGGGGTTTCAGTCTTCCCCTACCTCGACGACTGGCTGCTGAAGGCGGGCTCGTCCCAGGCAGTCGTCTCCCACCTCCAGACTACGGCCGAACTCCTGCACTCGCTGGGGTTCTCCATCAATGTGCCGAAGTCGCATCTGGTTCCTTCTCCACAGCTCCTTTTCATCGGAGCAGTTCTGGACACGACGCAGTTTCGGGCCTATCCTCCCGAACGGCGAGTCCGGGATATTCAGGCTATGATTCCGATCTTTCAGCCTTTATCCTGGGTTTCGGTACGGATGACCCTGAGGCTGCTGGGCCTCATGGCCTCCTGCATCCTGCTGGTCAATCATGCCAGATGGCATATGCGGGCTCTGCAGTGGGACCTGAAGTTCCAGTGGGCGCAGCACCAGGGCAACCTGTCCGATCACGTCCAGATCTCGGAGGGGACTGCAAGACAGTTGCAGTGGTGGCTCTCGAACCGGCAATGGGTCATGGGCAGATCCCTCTCCCTTCCCCAGCCAGAGCACACAGTTGTGACGGACGCGTCCCTTCTGGGATGGGGCGGTCACATGGGAGAGGCGGAGATCAGGGGCCTCTGGTCTCCGGCGGAGTCCCGGCTCCATATCAACATTCTGGAGCTACGGGCGATCCGACTTGCACTCAAGGCATTCCTTCCCTCTGTCAAAGGGAAGGTAGTGCAGGTGTTCACAGACAACACCACCGCCATGTGGTACTGCAACAAACAGGGCGGGGTGGGGTCTTGGACCCTTTGTCAGGAGGCTCTGCGCCTCTGGACATGGCTGGAACATCAGGGCATGTTCCTGATGGTTCAACACCTGGCAGGTTCCCTGAACGCCAGGGCGGACGAACCTCAGCCGCAGGTGCATGATGGATCACGAATGGCGTCTTCACTCGGAAGTGGCGCAAGGACTCTTTCTACAATGGGGAGAGCCTTGGTTAGATCTATTCGCCACCGAAGAGAACGCGCAATGTCATCAGTTCTGCGCGTTGGAATTTCCAAGGCGGCACTCGCTCGGCGACGCTTTTCGTCACGAGTGGAGTTGCGGTCTGTTGTACGCCTTTCCGCCTATACCACTTCTACCCAGAGTGTTGAAGAAGATTCGGCACGACCGGGCCCAAGTCATTCTTGTGGCTCCGGACTGGGCTCGAAGAGTTTGGTATCCCGAGCTACTCAATATGAGCGTAGATCCCCCGATCCGTCTGCCTCTTCGGGAGGATCTTCTGTCGCAGCAGCAGGGGACGGTCCTCCACCCGAACCTGTCCAGTCTACACCTGCTTGCGTGGAGATTGAGCGGCGGCAGTTGATTCCTTTCGACTTGCCTCCCGAAGTTTGTGATGTGATTCTGGCAGCCAGGCGTCCCTCCACTAAGGTGGTATACGCCTGCAGGTGGAACAAATTTGTGGCATGGTGCACAGCAAAGGCTGTGAATCCCCTCTCTGCCCCTCTTTCTGAGGTCCTTCTGTTCCTTCTTTCTCTGGCCCAACCGGGTTCTGCCCTGGGTACCATCAAGGGTTATCTTTGTGCTATCTCGGCCTTCCTCAGGCTTCCTGATCAGCCCTCCCTTTTCAAGTCCCCTGTTGTTAACAGGTTCTTAAAAGGCATTACTCACCTCTTCCCTCCTGTTCCGTTTGTGATGCCTCAGTGGGACTTGAACTTGGTTCTTACCTTTTTAATGTGCGCTCCCTTTGAGCCTCTACATAACTGTCCTCTTCTGACTCTGAAGACAGCCTTTCTGGTGGCCATCACCTCCGCTCGGCGGGTGAGTGAGCTCCAGGCTCTATCTTGCAAACCTCCCTTTCTGTCTGTTCATCCGGACAAGGTTGTTCTTCGGACGCGTCCGTCCTTCTTGCCAAAGGTGGTTACTGCTTTCCATATTGGGCAGACCATCACCTTGCCCACTTTCTTTCCGCCTCCGCATCCTTCCAGAGAGGAAGAGAGGCTCCACCGTCTGGACCCAAAACGTGCGCTCTCCTCCTATATTGACCGCACAAAACACTTCCGGGTGGATGACCAGCTCTTTGTTGGCTACGTGGGCGCCAAAAAAGGTCGGGCGGTGCACAAGAGGACCATCTCCCGCTGGGTTACCTTGTGCATCAAGACCTGCTATTCTTTGGCTAAGAAGGAGCCTCCTGTTGGGCTGCGGGCCCATTCCACCGGGGCAACGGCTGCTACCACGGCTTTGGGCCGCGGTGTTCCGCTGCCGGTTATTTGTCAGGCAGCTACGTGGGCCTCGCTGCACACGTTTACAAAGCATTACTGCCTTGACAGTCAGGTCCGGAGGGACGGCTTCTTTGGCCGTTCTGTCCTCCAGGACTTCCTTGTCTGATCTTTGTTCGCAAACCCACCACCGGGGTTGGTATTGCTGGGGTATCTATTCTAAGGTAAGGAATCTGTCACTAACGTGTCTCTTTCAGATGCACAAGTTACTAACTTGTGTAACGATATATCTGTAAGAGACAGTAGTTAGTGACAGATTCCTACCGCCCCACCCATCCTCCCCGTTCTGCGAACTGATTTCTAGGGTTAAGGACATCCCTTTCAGGGCCCTAGTATTTTTCAGACACCTATGTCAGCTTCTTGCATGGCTCTGCGTTCCTGGCGCGGAAAGTCGTGTACAGAACTGACGTCAGCGCGCAGGGGCGGCGCCTAAGTACTGCCCGCGACGTCATCCCGGCGATCAAGACGCCGACGACGGACGCGGAGCCGCACGATGCCGCCTACCGACGCGCAAGGGTACTGCTACGCAAAAACTTTCCGGATCCAGCCTGACGCCTGGGGATATTCTAAGGTAAGGAATCTGTCACTAACTACTGTCTCTTACAGATATATCGTTACACAAGTTAGTAACTTGTGCATTTGGTCCTTTTTTAAAGAGGACATAGATAGGCTACTATTAGATGGCCTTGGGCCTTTTTTACCCTATCTATTATTTATGGCACTGCTTGTGTATTTTACCGTGGGACTCCCATCTCGACGACGGGGAATGATTCAGGCATGTGAATCTATGAAAGATACCCCAATACTGGATAACCACGAGTACCTACCTGCAAACCGCACCTCTTGTGTGCCCCCAGTCTATACTAACATTTGGCCCAGTGATCTCTGCACCCGGCTGTCCCAGTGCCGCTGGTGGAGCAGTACCTACCTTGGTCTGATCCTTGCCCAGTGTTGGTCCAAACCACAGAAGAATGGACGTGTATGTTGAGTACTTACCTGTAACTGCATATAACTGTTTTCCTTCCATAGGTTTGCATTGCATTTCTACCGATTACACTAAATGTCTATTTTTAGGTCTCGCCCTGAAGCCAGCGCTTGCGCTGGTCTGGGCGAGACATTTTGTAAGTGGGCATTTAGAAATGCGACCACTTTTTTTTGGGCTTGCCTAGAGCGTGCGAGTACGCGCACAATGACGAGCAGAGGCGCCATATGGCTTTCCTCTCTCGTCATGGTGCGCGCACATCGCACACCATTTGCCAGCCTGCTTGCACGTGCACAGCTGCTGCTCGCACTCCCTCCCTCCTCCCTTCTCCCCCTCCCTTTCGTGAGCTTTGATCAAGCTCCTCTGCTGCTGGCATTCCCCCTCCCTTCTCGCCCAGCCCTTCTTGTCTAACTTTCTCTCTCTCTCGCCTGCCTCTGCTGCTGGCATTCCCCCCTCCCTTCTCGCTCAGCCCTTCTTGTCTAACTTTCTCTCTCTCTCGCCTGCATTGGGTCGAAATCTGATTATGGAAAACAAGCACTGGTTGCCCAAAACGAGTTCCGTGCCCACCACCCTCTACCTCTCTCTCTCTACCTCTCTCTCTCTCCCTCCACCTCTCTCTACCTCTCTCCCTCTCTCTCTCCCTCTCTCTCTACCTCTCTCTCTCTACCTCTCTCTCCCTCCCTCCCTCTCTCCCTCCCTCCCTCTCTCTCTACCTCTCTCCACCTCTCTCTCTCTACCTCTCTACCATCTCCTTCTACCTCTCTAACTCTCTACCTATCTCTCTACCTATCTCTCTACCTCTCTCTCTCTCTCTACCTCACTGCCACTCTACCTCTGCCTCTACCCCTACCCCTCTATCTCTCTACCTCTCTCTACCTCTCCCTCTCTCTCCCTCTCTCTCTCTCTACCTCTCTCTCTACCTCTCTCTACCTCTCTCTCTCTACCTCTCTCTCTCTCTCTACCTCTCCCTCTCTCCACCTCTCTCTCCCTCTCTCTCTCTACCTCTCTCTCTCTCCCTCCCTCTCTACCTCTCTCCACCTCTCTCCACCTCTCTCCACCTCTCTCCACCTCTCTCCATCTCTCTCCATCTCTCTCTACCTCTCTCCACCTCTCTCTCTCTACCTCTACCTCTCTCTCTCTCTCCCTCACTACCTCTCTACCATCTCCTTCTACCTCTCTCACTCTCTACCAATCTCTCTCCCTCTCCCTCTACCTCTCTCCACCTCTCCCTCTATCTCTACCTCTCTCTCTACCTCACTACCTCTCTACCTCACTACCTCTCTACCATCTCCTTCTACCTCTCTCTCTACCTCTCTCTCTCTCCCTCTCTCCACCTCTCTCTCTACCTCTCTCTCTACCTCTCTCTCTACCTCACTACCTCTCTACCATCTCCTTCTACCTCTCTACCTATCTCTCTACCATCTCCTTCTACCTCTCTCTACCTCTCTCCCTCTCTCTACCTCTCTCTCTCCCTCTCTCTACCCCTCTCTCTCTCTACCTCTCCCTCTCTCCACCTCTCCCTCTCTCCACCTCTCTAACTCTCTCTCTCTCTACCTCTCTCTCTAACTCACTACCACTCTACCATCTCCTTCTACCTCTCTAACTCTCTACCTGTCTCTCTCTACCTCTCTCTACCTCTCCCTCTCTCTACCTCTCTCTACCTCTCTCTACCTCTCTCTCTCTCTCTCTCTACCTCACTGCCACTCTACCTCTCCCTCTACCCCTCTCTCTCTACCTCTCTAACTCTCTCTCTACCTCTCTCTCTCTACCTCACTACCACTCTACCATCTCCTTCTACCTCTCTACCTGTCTCTCTCTACCTGTCTCTCTCTACCTCTCTCCCTCTACCTCTCTCCCTCTCTCTCTACCTCTCTCTACCTCTCCCTCTCTACCTCTCGCTCTCCCTCTCTCGCTCTCCCTCTCTCTCTCCCTCTCTCTCTCTCCCTCTCTCTCCCTCCCTCTCTCTCCCTCTCTACCTCTCTCTCCCTCTCTACCTCTCTCTCCCTCTCTACCTCTCTCTCTCTACCTCACTGCCACTCTACCTCTCCCTCTACCCCTCTAACTCTCTACCTCTCTCTCTACCTCTCCCTCTCTCCACCTCTCTAACTCTCTCTCTCTACCTCACTACCATCTCCTTCTACCTCTCTAACTCTCTACATGTCTCTACCTCTCTCTACCTCTCTCTCTCTTTCTACCTCTCCATCTCTACCTCTCTCTACCTGTCTCTCTCTCTCTCTACCTCTCTCTACTTCTCTACCTCTACCTCTACCTCTCTCTCTCTATACCTCTCTACCTCTCTCTCTCTACTTCTCTCTCTCTACCTTTCTACCATCTCCTTCTACTTCTCTACCATCTCCTTCTACCTCTCTCTCTCTACCTCTCCCTCTATCTCTCTCTACCTCTCTCTACCGCTCTCTCTCTACCACTCTCTCTACCTCTACCTCTCTACATCTCTCTACCTCTCTCTCTACCTCTCTCTCTACCTCTACCTCTCTCTCTACCTCTCTCTCTCTACCTCTCTCTCTCTACCTCTCTCTACCTGTCCACCTCTGTCCACCTCTACCTCTGTCCACCTCTCTACCTCTGTCCACCTCTCTACCTCTCTCTACCTCTGTCCACCTCTCTACCTCTCTCTACCTCTGTCCACCTCTCTCTACATCTCTACATCTGTCTAGCTCTCTCTCTACCTCTATACACCTCTCTACCTCTCGCTACCTCTCTCAAATATAGCTACACCGTCTACGTATAATACCGTACACTAAGTGGCAGCCGCAGCCTAAAATCACTTCTTGTCCTTAAAAAAAAAAACAATCATTACCATATCCAATATATCTCCCCTTTATGACCTTATAAGTATTTACTTCTGCAGCACAATATCCTTTCGTCAACAACATCAAATGTTGCACAGCTAAACACTTATAAGGTCCCAAAGGCGAGACCTATTGGCTATGCCAATGCTTGTTTTCCTATTGCTGTTAATTGTAGGTGTGTGGTAAAAGGAAAGTGATATTTCAGTAAGCATGTGTGCATAGCTTGTCTTTTTCTCTCCTTTCTTCGCTTGTGCATTGCCCTGGAATTGCTAGCTTATCCCAAAGCTTGGTAAAACATCATTTTTGGGGACACTTTCCCAGAATGTTTTCTGGTTGTCTGTGGAGCCATCTGATCATTTGTTATTGTAATTGTATTTATATAGCGCTTACTACCCCTGACGAGGTGTTGAAGTGCTTTTAGGTGAGTGGCACGCTACTCTGAAACCCAAAATGGATTTGTGGCTAATATAGGGAAATATAAGTTGTGAATTTGAGTGGTAGACATGTGAGTCTGTTAGTTTGATTTAATGGGATAGAGTGAAGTCAAGAAAGTGTTATTTGGGAGATCATAGTAGTAAAAGGAGGTATGGGATGAGTCAAAGGAGGGATAGAGGAGGGAAGATTATAGAAAGGGTTTTTGGGGAGATCATAGTAGTACAATGATGGTTGGGATTCGACAGAGTGGAGGTAGAGAATATTTTGAGAGAGGTATGAGATATAGAGCAGTGCATTTGGAGCGTGGTGAATGCCTTTTTATTTCTATAGTAGGAGTAAAGTAATATCTAAATACATAACATAGGTATACATGTATGTGCAAAATAGTAAAGAGATATAAAGTTGTATTATATTAAGTCCCATATGTTCATGTACAGATCAATAGTTGGCAACTCAAACTTTTAAGGGTTGCTGTACATACAGTTAATTTGTGTATTTATATTCATTGGTGGGGGGGGTATGGATTTTTTTTATATCTACCCCAATATTTGAATTACACGTTGTGATAAATAAAGTAGAGACCCATAAGCATATAATCAAATAATATACATGTAAACTATGCAGTGACCTATATACAGAGAGGGCTAGGGCGGTCGACTTCGAATCTGGGGAACTGGGTTCGAGTCTCAGCAATGACGCTGAACATCCTGTGATTCTGGGCAAATCACTTAATCTCCCCGTGACTAACAAAAATGAATGTGTCCTCATGTAATGCAACTGGTGCTATGTAAAGCGCTCGGATACTCGATTCGGGTCAAGTTCGCGCTATATAAAACTCTGTTAAATAAAAAAAATTCAAAACAAGCATAACAAGCATTGGCATAGCCAATAGGTCTCGCTTTTGGGACCTTATAAGTATTTAGTTATGCAGCACAATATCCTTGGTGCAACAACATCAACTGTTGCATGGCTAAACACTTATAAGGTCCCAAAGGCGAGACCTATTGGCTATGCCAATGCTTGTTTTTTTTGCTCTTCCACTAAACATGCTTCACTCTCTAAAAAAGTCCCTTTTTACAACTCTTAGCAAACAGCATCTCCTATTCTTTCGGTGTTAATCGCACAGCCTCTTTTACAAAACTGTTCTGTGCACACAGCTACCTTACACAATGTAATCTGCGTACAACACACACAAGCTTTTCACAATATAAAAAGGCAGGCCTCTTGCTTTTGTCAATGCGTCCTTCTTTGTAGTAATGAGTGTCTTTGGCAAAGATGCAACTGCGCATGAGTAGGCACCTACCCGTTTGTGATGTATCCATGCCACCTAGTGTAACGTGTGTCATTATAATTTATTACTCAGTAAACGCCTGTGTAACCAGGACACTGCACACGGGTCAACATGTCAAGGTCGTAATGACGTGATAAGGATGTGATGAACGAGGCCCTGAAGTCTAGAACCACAGAAAGCACATCTTTGCTCGCTGTGTGAACTTCTAATCTACGCTAGAGGCGTGGGCTGAGTTTCTGTGCCCGTCTGCGGCACAAATGATAAATGGCTCAAAATTCACTATTACGGTGGAATACTACATAAATTACAGCAACCTTACATGTAGAGAGGATGTGGCGTATTGGCCAGAGCTCGAAGGTATATTTCTCAAAGAAAAAGTTAAATGCCACTACTGAGAAGCATTTACGGTGAATATCTATAGCATGCCTCACTTATACAACACAAAAACATTACTTCAAAAAATACAAGCAGCACATTCTATTTACTCAATAGGAGTGAAAAGTATGTTTTTATGTGCTAACAAAGGTTTTCAAATGTGTTCAGTTTGAGTGCGAGGTAGGCTGAAGCAGCCCATTAAATGTAAGAGAGATACATGCGACTTACATTAGGTGAAACAAATTCCAAATGGTCTTTCCGCATTTATAAGTGAGACTTTATATTTGTTACTGTCATAGGCTCACTCAGGCAGAGCGCTGGTAAAAGCAGAGCATGATTGTGGGCGGGAGGAGGAGGAAGGGGCCAGAGAAGGGACTTTAGCAGACTGGTGGACACCCCTTTCTTCCCCTCTTGTGTCCCCACAGCCGGAGGAATGGTCAGTGACGCCGTATCGCTCTGGGGAATCATCGGCGAGGGAATACTACGGCCCCTTTAACTGGGAACGGGTGGAGGAGACACTCCCGCCCCCACATCGTGACGTCATCCCTACCGGACCAGAGAAAGAGCGGAGTTCCCCAGCACAGGTGTGTGCATTCTCCGGAGAGGAGAGAGCGGAGACCCGAGGAGACGCGAGGAGAGAGGAGAACGAATACGAGGAGGGAGCAGACCGAAGCCGTGCAGTCGAACCATCAGACGCCGGAGGAGAGCCAGGAGGCCAACGGCATCACGCTTCGCCCAGCCACGCTCCTGGAGGTGCGTGGCTCAGCCAGGTACGTGAGCGGCTCGCGGGTTGGGTCGGGAGGAGGGAGAACTCCTCTAAGTAACCCGGGGCTATTACCTAGAGACGGCTGGAACCTGAAACCCCCCCCTCACTCACAATCACTCCATCGCCGTTTACACTTGTCACTACCTTGTAGAAGTGCTCACGTGTGTACCCTGCACTCCCTTCCCACTACATTGACAGGGTATTGCCCTACACTTACGTCCCCTTATCTCGTTTCTTTCCGGTAAACACGACTGAGAAGCTGTTCCCCGCCCACCAGCTTAAGGAGAAACAGACGATCGGGAGAGCCTGGAAAGGAGATCCCTGGAGACAAGAAGATTGTGGACATTAAACCTGGCTTCTGTTAAAAAGCGTGTAACGAGAAGAATAAAACCTTCACTCCCTAGAGTTGGAGTACAAGTCCCTGATTCCGCCCCGCAACAATTGGTGGAGAATGCGGGCAGTATAACATCTGCTATCAGTAAACCCGTGATGGATGCCTTGATCCAGCATTTAGTGAAGGGGCAGGAAAAGCTAGAATGGGCTGTCGAACGACAGATGACGTCGGCCCAGGCTGATCGCGACGTTTTCAAGGACACGATCGCCGCACAGATGGAGGGGTTACAGAAGATGGTAACGGAAACGCCGAACCCCGTATCTAGAGACCATCGTCCTGCCCATCACGGACCCTCCGGCGTGTCATTACAAAAGTACATACACTGAGAGGACCCTGATTCATTCCTCATGAATTTCGAGCGAGCCGCAAGGGCCTGCGGTTGGCCTGAGGATAAGTGGCCATTCTTTCTTGCCCCCCTACTCACTGGGGAGGCACAGGCCGCATACCAGGTGGCAAACGCAACTGGGGGAACTCCGTACGCGACAATCAAGGACGTCATACTGGACCACCTTGGCCTTGATGCGGAGGCATACCGAGTACGGTTCAGGAAGGAGAAAGGGGTGCTTGGGGAAAACCCCAAAACTTTGTACTTTCGCCTCAAAATGGCTGCGGACAAATGGTTGCGTCCCACCACTAGTACAAAAGAGGATATCATGGACCATATCTATTTGGAACAATTTCTCGAGGCCCTCCCGTACAACCCTCAAAGGTGGTTAAGACAACATACCAATCTCACCCCTGAGCTGGCCGTAGAGATGGCGGCTACCTATGCGCGAGCCCAACCTCGCGCTCCCGGGTGGGATCCTGAAAAACACCCACGTCCTTATCCGCAAAAGACAGAGAAGAAACCACGGCCTTGGAACGAACCTAATAAACCTAGGCCCAGTAAACCGGAGGTCCCTATGTTACGAGGCCCACAGTGTTTTGACGGCGGGGACTGGGGGCATATCGCTCGCCTCTGTCCCCGACGGAAGCCAACGGAGGAGCCCATGGAAGTGGGTTACATCCCAAAAGCCATCCTCTATACAGCTGAGATGGGAGGCGCTTTTCACGTGAGTGTACAGGTGAATGGGAAAGAAGTAAGAGCACTCCTAGATTCAGGGTGCAAGCAATCGGTTATACAGCGGACTCTCATTTCGCCCACTCAGGTTATGCCAGACACCTTAGTACACATTAAGTGCGTGCACGGGGACATTCGCCCATCCCCCTAGCCTCAGTGGTCCTACACACCAAACACACCTCTCCCTGTAGAGTGAATGTGGGGGTTTTAGAGGGACTGCCAGAAGACCTAATCATTGGTACCGACAACCCTGAGTTTCTGACCCTGTTCCAACATACCTTGTCCCTATATAGGGCGGGCTCCTCTGAACCTCGACCTGCCCTCCTTACCCCAGAGCCCTGGTTGATGGATCGGAGTTTTAAGTTCGCCCAGGCCAATGATGCCACTTTGCTCAATGCCTGGGAGAACGCCCATCAGAACCAGGACAACCCCTCGCCGGTGTATCCCCGGTTCCTCATCAAAGAGGGGCTTTTGTACCGCCAGAGTAATGTTGGTGACCCTCCCCAGTTGCTAGTCCCCAAACCCTTCAGGGACCAGATTATGTTTTTTGCACACTCTCACCTCACTGCAGGACATACAGGAACCGAAAAAACAACACAAACAATAGTGAGGAATTTCTTTTGGCCAGGCATTTACAAGGATGTACAAACCCATTGCCAAGAATGTGGAATCTGCCACAAAAAGAGCTTACAGAGACCCCCGGCCGTGCCATTACAACCCCTACCGATCATAGGGAACCCATTTGAGCGGATCGGCATGGATCTAATAGGACCTCTACCCAAGACCCAAAAAGGGAATCAATACGCCCTCGTCGTAGTAGATTATGGGACCCGGTTTCCGGAGGCCTTTCCATTAAGGGCCCCAACCACCCGAAACATCGCGGACAAACTGGTGGAATTCTTCTCCAGGGTGGGTTTCCCGAAGGAGATCCTCACGGACCAGGGTACTCCGTTTGTGTCTCGTCTGATGAAGGAAGTCTGCTGGTCCCTGGACCTCCGACACATCCGAACATCCGTCTACCACCCTCAGACAGACGGATTAGTAGAACGGTACAACAGGACGCTAAAAACCACTTTGAAGATGTTATCAGTAGAAGGTAGAGAATGGGACCGCCTCCTACCGCTGGCCTTGTATGTCATACGGGCCCAGGTCCAAAGCAGCCTGGGCTGTTCATCCTTTGAACTCCTATATGGAAGGAAACCACGATCCCTTATGGAAATGACAAAGGATGCTTGGGAACAAGAGGAAACAGACGAGACACGAACCGTGTTGGAGTACACCCAACAGTTGAAAAACCGAATCGGGAAACTCAGAGAGATAGCTTACTCTCATTTGGAACGACGCCAGCACCAACAGAAGACCTGTTACGACAAGGGCAAGAAGTGGAGACGGCTCACCCTTGATGATTGGGCCCTGGTCCTCCTACCCTCGTCTACCAGAAAGTTCCAGTCCGAGTGGTTGGGTCCCTATAAAGTCATCCGGGTAATAGGAAAGACGACCTACCAGTTACAGCTGTCTCCTAACAAGAAACAAACCTACCACATAAACTTATTAAAAAAATGGCTAGGTCCCATACCGAAAACCACCCACCTGACATTGCCGGACCCCGGCCCTATAGGGAATACGTTGGACCACCTGGTCGTCAACGAAGAATTAACTGAGAAGGAACAAACGGAGCTGTTCTCCACGTTAAGACCGTTCGCTTCCCTGTTTTCGGACGTTCCGGGTAAAACAACACTGGTCGAGCATTGTATAGAGACCACCCCCGGGAAGGTCGTAAGACAACACCCATACAGAATACCCGCCGCCAAGAGGGCCATGATACAGAAGGAAGTACAGGACATGCTACGATTGGGCGTCATCCGGCCCTCCAAGAGCAATTGGTCATCCCCGATTGTGACGGTTCCGAAGCCCGATGGAACCACGCGTTTTTGCATGGACTTTCGTGCCCTGAACGACATCTCATCCTTTGATGCATACCCCATCCCTAGGATCGATGAACTGATCGAGAAGTTGGGAGAAGCCAAGTATATTACTACTCTAGACCTGACCAAAGGGTATTGGTAGGTACCTCTAAGGGAAGAAGACCGTCGCAAAACTGCCTTTTCCACACCGGACGGTCTATTCGAATTCAACGTGTTACCGTTCGGGTTGCACGGAGCACCGGCCACCTTCCAAAGGCTGATGAACAACGTTCTACAAGAACATCAGGCTTTTAGTTCAGCTTATTTGGACGACATAGTGGTCTTCAGTGTGACGTGGGAAGACCATTTGAAACATCTGCAAACCATACTTCAGGCTCTCAAACAAGCAGGGTTACATATCAACTCAAAGAAATCCAGGGCCGCATTTCACAAAGTGAGGTACTTAGGTTTCCTCTTAGGGGACGGAACCATAGCACCCCAGAAAGAGAAAATCCGTGCCATCCAGGAAACCCCATTTCCCTCCAGTAGAAAAGACATGAGGGCGTTCCTAGGGCTTGTAGGATATTACCGCCGATTCATCCCTCAGTTCTCGGAAATCGCAGCACCGCTTACTGATACTTTGAGAAAGGACATACATCCACGATGTCTAGTGAACCCTGCCCCAGAGCTATCAGAGGCATTCCAGAAACTTAAAGGCATAATCACATCCAGTCCGGTCCTGGCCGCTCCCAACCTTGACAAACCCTTCATATTACACACAGATGCGTCTAACTACGGCCTGGGTGCGGTGTTGTCACAGTTGGCGGAAGACGGCGTTGAGCACCCGGTGTTGTTCATAAGTAGGAAGTTATTCCCGAGAGAGACCAGATATCCCACCATTGAACGGGAGTGCCTGGCCATCAAGTGGGCGGTGGAGAAACTCCGCTATTACCTCGAGGGCCGACCATTCACCTTGTACACTGACCATGCCCCATTGCAGTGGATGGCCCGTAACAGAGCACAGAACCCCAGGGTCCTTCGTTGGTTTTTGTCCCTACAACCCTTTTCGTTCCAAGTGCTACACAGGAGGGGGACGGACAATGGGAACGCGGATTACCTGTCTCGGGTGTTTCCTCTCCCCGATCGGGAGTATCCTGGTGGGGGGGGGAGTGTGGGCGGGAGGAGGAGGAAGGGGCCAGAGAAGGGACTTTAGCAGACTGGTGGACACCCCTTTCTTCCCCTCTTGTGTCCCCACAGCCGGAGGAATGGTCAGTGACGCCGTATCGCTCTGGGGAATCATCGGCGAGGGAATACTACGGCCCCTTTAACTGGGAACGGGTGGAGGAGACACTCCCGCCCCCACATCGTGACGTCATCCCTACCGGACCAGAGAAAGAGCGGAGTTCCCCAGCACAGGTGTGTGCATTCACCGGAGAGGAGAGAGCGGAGACCCGAGGAGAGAGGAGAACGAATACGAGGAGGGAGCAGACCGAAGCCGTGCAGTCGAACCATCAGACGCCGGAGGAGAGCCAGGAGGCCAACAGCATCACGCTTCGCCCAGCCACGCTCCTGGAGGTGCGTGGCTCAGCCAGGTACGTGAGCGGCTCGCGGGTTGGGTCGGGAGGAGGGAGAACTCCTCTAAGTAACCCGGGGCTATTACCTAGAGACGGCTGGAACCTGAAACCCCCCCTCACTCACAATCACTCCATCGCCGTTTACACTTGTCACTACCTTGTAGAAGTGCTCACGTGTGTACCCTGCACTCCCTTCCCACTACATTGACAGGGTATTGCCCTACACTTACGTCCCCTTATCTCGTTTCTTTCCGGTAAACACGACTGAGAAGCTGTTCCCCGCCCACCAGCTTAAGGAGAAACAGACGATCGGGAGAGCCTGGAAAGGAGATCCCTGGAGACAAGAAGATTGTGGACATTAAACCCGGCTTCTGTTAAAAAGCGTGTAACGAGAAGAATAAAACCTTCACTCCCTAGAGTTGGAGTACAAGTCCCTTATTCCGCCCCGCAACAATGATCTAAAAGATCATAATCAGTGTTTGTGTTTCATAGGTATCAGGTTGATGGGCGTAAAACAATAAGTATACCAACCAACATTAAAAATGCATAACTTCTTAAATTCTTCGCTGCCTTCATTAATCGCCACGGTTTCTTCTTTGCCTGCTAGCTACATACAAGGGCGTGAGGCGGCTGCAGCAATAGGTTTACTTGTAAAGACCTATGAAGCTTGTATGTACCTTGCTTATAGTCCAAGCTTAGAGTTCATCGTATTTGTTAATAAACTAAACAAAAAGCTGATGTGTTCGAGTGTTTTGTGTGGGTGTAACACACTAGTGCCAGGAAGGACGAGTCGTGAGATGCGGTCATGGTGACAGTCTTTGCCTGGCTCGAGCCACCATAAGTAGAGTAAATTCAAGTATTAAGTGTATTCCCTTCACAGGAGAAACATGAAACACAAGGGAAAGAAGGTACACTGGTCAGGGTGAGCAGGGGAGGTGATGGGTGGGCAGTGGGTTGATTTAGGGCAAGTGGACGTCTTGCCAAAGAGAATGAGGTAAGCCGATGTAGACGAATGGAGAGTGACACGGAGTCAGTCAATGGTCCATTCAAAGGGTGTTTAATCCAGAAAAGAGGCGTGCCTAGTCAAATGTAGGGTGGGGGGGAGGTACTGGTCCACGGAAGGACGGAGAGTGCTGCAATTTATCAAGGGGACTCCAGATGTAGTTTCTGGTCCGGGCTGATGGGGCGGTAAAGTTAAGAGCCTGGGACGGAGGTAAAGGTACTGGACGAGGACTAATGGTCCCTGGGGTTGGAGGGCTGGACCAGGTATAAGTTCAATGGGCGGTTGCTATTCCCTCGCTACATTCCAGCAGAATACCCCCTCCACCTCACTCAATGTTGCCCTCCTCTACCTCAGCCCTATCACTTAAATGTTTATTTTGCCCCACTGCACCCCGTGGCGCCATTCTTCCCTCCCACCACTGACCTCGGGAATTCTCCGAAGCCATCTCCTCACCAGCCACCGTACCCGCTTCCTCCATGCCCGGTTACTTAGGACCGTTTACTCCAAAACTTCATGCTCCACTGTCTACGCTGCAGGGAGGCTCGTGACGTCATGCGGTGACATTCCAGTACGGAGCCCGGTGAGGATCAAATCACACCTGAGTGGGTAGGGGTGGGTCTGCGATAGAAACAAGCGCGCGCGCCTCGCACGGCAGCAAGGGGAGGGGGGAGAGGAGGGGGCCTGCGCGATTCCCTTGCGGGAGCGAGCGGCGCCAGGAGCAATAATTGCTCCCATATGGCGCCGCTCGCTCCCGCAAGTGAATCGCCAAACGTGCACGCGTTGCCATTGAAGGCAATGGAACGCGTGCACGTTTTGGCTGAAAAGCCGAATCGATTGGAAAAGGTCTTTTTGCCTCTGCGTAGGCGAGACCTAAAAACATGATATATATTTTAATCATAAATAATATATACATTTGTTAAGCAGACCTATAAGAAAGTCTAGATATTGTAACCCATAAGTAGCATATATATTTGTACAAAGAAATGCACATATCTAAATACATACATATAATCAAATTATACATGTTTACATACACACTCATGTGGTGTACATTTGTGTTTTACGTTTGGTGGTCATAAAGGATGGAGCCAACTCTTGAATAGTCTTCTGAAGGTAAGATAGTTATCTGTGGATCTTATGTTTGAGTGTAACACATTCCATAGTTTGGCTGCTTGAACAGAGAAAGATGTACCACCCATGGTTTTTTTAGGTCTCGCCTGAGCCAGCGCATGCGCTGCCCTGCGAGACATTTAGTAGGTGGCTTTTCAGAGTGCTACCCACAGGCTTTTGCTGGCCTCCAGCTTGCGTTCACGATCGCGTGCACAGCTGCCATCTGAGTTGCTGTAATCAGGCTCCTCTGCTCGCACTCCCCCCTCCCTTCTCACCCTCCCTTTTCGTCAGCTTCATTTTTTTTTTCGTTTGTCTTTAATCAGGCTCCTCTGCTCGCACTCCCCCCTCCCTTCTCCCCCTCCCTTTTTGTCAGCTTCATTTTCGTTCGTCTTATACCTGTAGTGGGAGGCAGCTGGAGGGCTGGCCGATCTCAACCCTTCTGCTTGTATATTTCAATGGGGCCTCTCGTGCTGTGCCATGCTGATAATAAAAAAGCATGCCAGCGGCAAGGCCATTGAAAGCAGGGGCTGCGGGAGCTCGAGAAGTGAGCGCTGTGCCCATGAATACAGACCAGCTGAACTCAGGAGAATATCCTGGCATTTCTTCAGCTCAGCCACAACGACGTTTCATTTCATATGTAAAAAATGTATTCTGTGTACAGCGCTTGTGAGGCTCAGCTTCTGTTAACTTAAAAACGAAAATAATCATTTGCATTGCTGCCATTGTCCTAATGAGATTTCTTGAAAAACGTAATGCATGACATGAAGCACGCGGAAAGGAAAATAATGGATGCATTGTTTGAAGGGTTTGAGCGCTGTGCCCATGAATACAGACCAGCTGAACTCAGGAGAATATCCTGGCATTTCTTCAGCTCAGCCACAACGACGTTTCATTTAATATGAAAAAATGTATTCTGTGTACAGCGCTTGTGAGGCTCCGCTTCTGTTAACTTAAAAACGGAAATAATAATTTACATTGCTGCCATTGTCCTAATGAGATTTCTTGAAAAACGTAATGCATGACATGAAGCACGCGGAAAGGAAAATAATGGATGCATTGTTTGAATGATTTGCTCTAGCATTGGCATAAAACCAGACCCTTTTTTTTCGAAAACAAAGCGCCTCCATACATGTTCTCACTCTTCATACAGACATTTTTTATTACGCGTGAACTACGTTAGTTCGAAACAGAAACCTAAAACATTAAATCCAAAGCATTTTTTTTCGTTTGTCTTTAATCAGGCTCCTCTGCTCGCACTCCCCCTCCCTTCTCCCTCCCTTTTCGTCAGCTTCATTATCGTTTGTTTTATATCGCTGTGAATCCTGCTCCTCTGCTCGCACTACCCCCTCCCAGACAAGAGGCGCCACTGGGGCACAAGCCAGACAGAGCCATCCTGCTTGATTAATGGCTTTGAATTTCCACGTGTTAGCAGTAAACAGGCCCGAGGCGCCAGTAGAGCACAACCCACACAGCGACATCCTCCTTAATTGATGTTTCCCCTCTTAGCCAATTCAGTTTACGCTTAACTCCAAACATTCCAAACAAACCAGAAAATGCCTGTACTTTTAAAAGAATACTATCTTAAACTGCCTGTTTGGGAGATGCTTTTTCGGATTTATTTCGTTAATGATTTTAAACTCCTATCTCTCCGATCTCTCTGAGTCTCGCATTTCTTAAATAACTCCTTCTATACAATTTCTTTGGATTTCTTTCTCTTAAATAACTTTTTTTTTAGGATTTTTTTTAGAATTTAATGGGATTTCTTTCTCTGTCACCCCTTTAGGTTAACTGTGTCATAAGTTGGACTTAGTATCACTAGCTACATAAGTATCAACAAGCATTACCATAGCCAATAAGTATCGCATTTGGGACATTATAAGTGTTTAAGCATGCAACAGTTAATGTTGTTGCACCAATGAGATTGTGCTGCATTACTAAATACAATCCCAAAAACAAGACCTATTGTTAGAACATAGTGCTACATAAAACTAGAATAAATAATGCACCACGGACGCTTTTAAAAACAAATAGATAAAATACAATGCCATTTACAATACCAACAACTTTAAACTTTACTAATGCGAGACCTATTGCATTGCAAATGCTTGTTTATATTTGCTAAGTTTACTACTGTTTGATTGACATTGTCGAAGCATTTTCAGACTACTGTAAAGTATTTGACTGCCTTTACAAAACAATACCTACTGCATTTGAAAAGTATTACCATTCTTAAAATTGTTACTTACCTGCAACTGAGTTCCCCTTGGTTCTAAAATAAAATAATAAAACAATTGGTCTTGGATTCAGTCTTTGAGTGTGTGTAATCATTTCTTGCTTCAGTGTGTACAACAAATGCTTAACACAGCCCTCTGATACGCCTAACTGCTCGACCACACTACCACAAATAGAGCTTTTAGTATTATCTACTTAAGCCTCTGGGGATCTACTGGATTCTGTGCACACTATACCTTACTTCTGTATACTATATACAGAGCCAGCTTCCTACAATTGCGCAGTCTATGATCTCGGGCTGACATGCGCTCACCTTTCTGCAATATTTTCCTTGCTTCTTATTTTTTGTCCTCGGGTATTAGGTTCATGAGATCACCAATGTCAGACCACATCTGCCTATCATAGCGGCCCAGGATAGTTAGAGAATTAGCCGCACGAACCGTGATGGCAGAGATGCTGGAGAACCTTTTTCCTATATTACCTAAACGCCTGCCCTCCTTATCTGGTGGCATATATATGGGGGTGGCAGGGTTCTTGGAGCAGCATTGCGCTGCCTGAGATATGACCAGGTCTGGTTTGGTGATGACCTGTGAGACCGGAAGGAGAATCTTCTGGGGCCTTATATTTTTTGACGATACGGGGCTGTACTGTTGCCAGGTTCATCATTATTTTTTAAGCCTTCTTCCCATATAGTATCTATGATGGGGATGGATCTGACCGTTTTCCATGTCTGTTCCTTGAACATATAATAAGCAGTCAGACTGCTTGACTGAGACTGGGAAGTAAAAACTTGTCGCAGCTCGATCCATCAAGTTGGGAAACCCTCCAATGTCCTCTGGAGGAGAGTCCGCTGGATGTGGTGGTGGAGGTGATGGAGTGGGAGCTAAGTAATCGTCCTATTCGTCACAGGGGGGGGCTGAGGGCCTGGAATTTCGCCTTCCTCCTGATCATCATCTCCTCATGATGGGTCATCTCTTGGAGGTGCCGCTATGTTTGAAGCGGGTGTCATCCTGGATGTAATCGGCGGAGGTAGGGGTCTTGGAGTTGCAGGGAAGGTAGGCTGAGGTGGAGCCACTAGTTGTTCCTGAGGAGGTACCGGAAATCTCCTCCAATAGTTCTGCAACATGGCCTGCAAATCTTGAAAGAGTGATAGATGTACTTGAACTCCCTCTTTTCTTGGCTGTGGTTCAGGGTAATATTGGTAAGGTACACTCTGTCGATGTTGCCGCCGTCTACGGGATTGTCGCCGATGGGGTCATCGATGGTTTCGCCGACGAAGTGCGACCTCGAAGGTGTCATGGACGTAGTGGTCGTTTGAGTTCTCGCCGACGATGAGATTCTCATCGACGGGATCAGGGCATCAATGGCTGACGTCGTCATTGTCTTCAACGGTCTCAACAACGAGATGGTAGTGATGGTTGTGGGAGTCGATGAGATTACTGGCGACGATGTCGACGGGGCTCTTAGATGGGGTTTTTGCCTCGAAGATTCAGAGGCTGATTTGTGAGACCGAACACCAGCCCTTGCAGATGGAGTAGTAGGCAGGCTCAGATGAGGCTGCCTCTGAGGACATTCGTTTGTGTTTCTCCTTTTTCAGAGATTCTCTGTGGTGAGATGTTTTGATGGCCTTCCTACTTTCTTCAGAAGTCCCTTGTTCAATGGATCCGAGTCATTTGTGAGACCAAGTTGAGGTGTCACGGTCCTCCTCAGAAGATATGTTCAAAGTTTTTGCCCTCGGAAGCCACAGAAGAAGCCCCCCCCCCCTGTCCTTCAAGATTTTGGAGGAAAATGTGCAACACATTTTACAGTCCTTCACCTTATGTTGAGGGTAGAGGAAGTAAAGGCAGTCCTTATGGGGATCATTTTCAAGTACCCTTTTCTTACCACAGGTTTTGCGGGATCTGAAAAGGTCTTTCTTTGCTGTATCAGACATTGTAGAGTAGTAACAGAGTAGTAATAGAAGGTTTCCAAGATCTGGATAGAGAAAACTAAACAGAGCTCAGGGAGACTTCCTTCATGCACGAGGTGCAGCGAAAATCTGAGGGAACCAGCCTCTCTTGCGAGTGTTCTAGAGGGTGCTATCACCTGATTGGTTAAGGCTTTAAGTTTGCTCCTTTTTTAAAAAGGACATAGGCAGGCTATCTAAGTGATTTTCATTTCCATTAGAGCCTATGATAGTAACACATACTGCTATGTTATAGTACCGTGAGACTCCCACTTCGACGACGGGGAATGATTCAAGCATGTGAATCTATGAAAGATCCAATACTGGGTAAGAACAACTGCTTCTTTGAAAGCAGGGGGGACCAAGCCCTGACTCAGGGATAGGTTAAGCACAACAGTCGCTAAATCAGGAAACTCTGAGAAGATGGCTTTTTAGATCGAAGGGGGGCAGATGTCTTTAAGAGAGCAAGATTTAACCTTTGTTAACAACTTTGACAGGGCTTCTCTAGTAATGAAAGAAAACGCATTAAGATGGAAAGGGTTTCTATCTTCCAAAGGAGTGGGACAGAAAGGGGAGTTAGGCAGGATACTGTCTTTGATTGTCCTAAACTTTTCGATGAAAAAAATAATTAAATTCATCACACAAGACTTGTGTGGGAGCCACTGAGACATTTAGGAGGTCTAGATTGGAATAGGGAAGTGGGCATCTTTGCCATTCAACATAGCCATGAAATTTTCCTCCTGAAAAAGCGGAATGACTTCCCACAAGGTTTTAATCCTGAAGTGGATTATCTTGATGTACATGTTAAGGGAGCATTGGCTTAAGTGTTAGGTCTCTCTTTGGTATGAGAAAAAACACAGCATATACCCAATGCCCTCTTGCCAACAGAGGAACGTCCTCTAATGATGTTTTTGAGAAATGCAAGAGCACCTCTTCTAGTAGAGGTGTGAGGTGGACCTTGGGGAGGCATAGGTTTGAACTCTACAGAGCAGCCACTGGGGATAATGGTTATAAACCACTGGTCAGAGGTAATTCCATTCCACTGTTGGCAAAATAACCATAATCTCCCAATGACAGGTCAGGTGGGTTTGGGGCAGGCGTGTCTTGTCAATGTTTGTTGGCACAGGCTCCTCTGCTATTGAAACCTTTACCTCTGGCTTATGAGCAGGTGCAAAAATGTCTCTCCTACACTGTGGGCTTTCAGGAAATTAGTGTACCTGATCTGGTTGTCCTGACTGCCAGACTACAAGCTCCTCTTATAGTCTGGTAATTTTTTTTTCTGATCCTTCACAAAAACTGATCAACACTCATGGGAAGGATCACCAAGGTGAGACTGACCAATTTGGACTTTTTGGCATGCTTGGATCTTATTATTGGAAAACTTATTTCCACCCAATGCTCCTGCCAACAAAGCTACCATGTTGGCTTTATATCTTGATGTTTACCAATCCAAGGGCAAGAAATGATCTAGATTAGCACTTGGCTGCCCCACAGAAGGCATAGATATGCCTCCAGCTGACTTCTTCTGGAAGTAGTTTGAGGACTCTGTGTTGTTGCCCGCCAAGGCATAACGTACGGTATGCTGTGGTCATTTTACCCAAGTGCTTCTCCTTTTTACTTCTAACCTCCTTCTTTGTCCTAAGCATGCTTCAAGAACTAACAGAGTAGATGTGGGTGAAATACCACCCACAGCTGTGCTCAACCCTAATCGCTGATCACCAACTTTCCTTTTCAGTTCCATTGACGTGAGAAATAATCCAGAGATAGGGCTGCTTTAGATGGGACATTGTTAGTATTCACTTGAATATGGCTAATGTCACTGGATGCAGTTTGTACAGAACAGTTCTTCTGGGTTCCATCTTTGCACTTTTGTGCTACATTCAGAACATTTCAGGAAACCAATTCTGGGCACGCGACAGGTCCGAGCTTTAGAGAAAATTAAAATACAAGCACACCGACTCTTACTAAGAGTAGACTTTTGCGGAATTCCACATTTTACCATTTTCCTTGTTTTTCACTCATCACACATATAATCATGTTAAAGGGCGAAAAAATAGAAGCGATCAAGGGAGCTTTGGAGAAAGCAAATAACAAAAAAACACTCACAAGCCCTCGCACAAAATAATAAACAACATAAGAAAGGGAAAACTAATACAGGTACCAGGACTTTTTAAAAGCCTCTCAGCAAATTAATATATTCCCACCAGTGCCATTACTACTGTCAGTATTACTAAACAGCTATGCAAATCACCATTTTCAAAGGAGCAAAAAACAAAGTACTACTCACTTCTCAGTCCCAAATAGTCATGGGGGGACTAAGACACCGACATGCACTAAGGGGACTTCACCTCAAAAGACATCAGCATGCAGACTCAAAGCAGAGTGCATGCTCAGAGGACCCAGGCAGGAACTCAGGGCAAAAACCTAAGCAGGGCAGCAAACCCTCCGCGAACAAAAAGCAGAGTGACTGGCTGGAAAGAATAGAGCGCAAACATGCTGTGCTACGAGACACAGCAGCTCCTTCGACCTACACAGGGCGCGCTGCGCTGAGCAGAAGCGTGTGCACTCTAGTGAGCATACTGAGTTGTCTACAAGTGAATGAGATACCACATGACCCTGAACACAGAGCTCGTTGTATAGGGAAGCCTTGTACTTTTTCTCACACCCTTGGTGTTATATCCTCGGTTCTCATTTGTTGCAGAGGTTGATTTCTAAAAGATGGATTTAAGAACTATTTGGAGCATGGAAAGGTACTCATTAGTCCACTCAGTGGGTGACAGCCGCCACTATTAAAGCCTCCTTATTTATCTGAGCTGCCGCCCAGTGAATAACAGCATGATATGCTGAGGTATCAACCTGAGGGGAAGCCTTAAAATGGCAAGTTTCCAAAGCTTCACTGTATGAATTGGTCGGAAAATGATAACATGCATCACGTTGCTCCACTCCCTGTGGAAGGGCTAGCTCTCCTTGTAGGTAGTAATCAAATTATGTGTTGGGGCTGTATGAGTTTGTGGAGGTTGCATGAAAGTTTCCATTTGTTACTTGGGGATTCAGTCCCTTACTTAACCCGGGGCGGGATGGCATTTGCCAGACATCAATCCGTGGGCTTTCCTTGACTTTTCAACCTCGAGGAATCTTTTCAGAGATTTCAGGGGAAAAGCTTTTTTTGAGTTTCTATGGTGAAGGCTAGGGTTGGCACTGTGTTTTTGTTTTGCTTTCAAAACAGTGCTAGGAGTGGACTCCTAACCTTCTTTTAGTTTCAGAGCCATCTTGTGTTCAATACCAAGACTCCTTTCGGGGAAAGTTTCTGTCCTGATTGAAGACAGTCAGGAGTTGTGTTTGACCACATTTGTGAAGTTGACCAGCGCCTTGCTGGTGGAACCTCTTTTTGAAATCCTAGATTGTGGGTAGATGTGTCTTATTTATGGACTGCTTGGCTTACTTGGGGTCAACTGACAGACCCCGAGTCAGAGTTAGCCTCTGACAGACAAGCGCACTCCACTCCTCCTCATCCAGGTTAACAATGGAGGTCGATCGATCCTCTTCCCCAACACCCTCATTTTTGTGCCAGTAGCACCCAATACCAGGGTAAAACAAAATTCCATGCAGAATTCTTGACTTTGCCAGCAAGTATGTAACATTCAGTCTTCCCCTTTCCCCCATCTTTGCAGCAAAATCAGCAACTACCTTCCAAACAAACCCCTTTTGTTTAGCCAAAGTCCTATCCCTTTGAACAAGAAGGCTACAATTTTTATGGTCAGGAAGCAGGCTCTCAGGGAGGTAGCTATCCTGAGAAACTGTTACACGCAGAGCTTTCTCATTTCCACATTTGCGAGGACAGTGTAGGTAAATATCGGTATTCTGCCAATTTTTTTCCATTATTTTATGGTATGGAGAATAAATGTTTATTTGTTCAAAGACCCCAAAGGGGTGCAAATGAAATGGATCTATTTAACAATGCCATAATGCAAATAGCGTAATGTTTCAAAAGCTTTCCCCAACAAAATGGGAGATTTTGCTTGCATTAATTTAATAAATGTTTGGGAATTGGGTTTACATTACTTAAAAGAAACCCTGATCATCCTAAGGATGGGATCACCAACTAAACATCAAATACATGAGAAAATAAATATTTATTTAGGTGAATCTTATGTTACTTTAAGACCATCTGCCTAATGTGTAGGATAGTTGTACCAATTAACATTCATGAACACTGCTGTATAGCACAAACTGGTAGCTCAAGTCAATTAAATGTACCCTGACCTGATTGCAGCAGTTTTATACACATACTCCAATGAACAACAGTTCGCCTTATTAGCACTGTCAAATGTTCTGATATTGTCTAGATCAGTGCTAACTGATGTACTACCTCCTTCTTACCTCAAGGAATCGTGATATGTCCCTCTTATCACTGACCCCCATTGCCACCACATTCTCAAATAGCCAGAAGAATGGTCGGTCGTCACTTTCTTTGGGTCGAGCTTCATGAAGGAGTCGGTAGAACTCAAAGAATAGGCGACCAGTTCCCTCTAGGGTGGAAAAAAAGAACCATCACGATTCACATTTCAGGCAGACTTATACCCAGGCAGCGGTTTGTACATTATCAATAAGCAGACTAGGGCAAAAGCAGTTAATGATAAAAAACAATCACCCAAAGAAAACGACAGTCTGAGAAACAGGGATTCAGATGATATTTTGTAAGGAAATGTTACTTCTCACTTTCAAAGTTTGGAACAAAATAGTTTTTAATAGTATAAAAAAAAAAACTTCACTTCACTCAACTTGTCCCAATAGTAAATTATTTTAAGCTGAAGAAAGTGTACATTGTAGGAACAAATGTACTATGTATTGTGAAAAACGAAAAAGTTACTTACCTGTAACTACAGTTTGTGTTATTTCCAGTCATCAACCCGAGAATCATATCCAGTAAAAAGTGTTAAAAGAGAAATGCACATGAAACACTTTTTAAAATTACATCTTGTGCAGTGAATTAACCTCATTGTGCGACCCAAACTCTAGCAACTAATATGGGGAGGCTTGCAACTCTACTCCACCCAGACGCTTCCACAGCTCAGATTTATTTAGCTAATCACAGGCAGCAAGGAAGAGCCTCACGAAAAGAGAAGGGAAGTTTGCAGGTGAATTTTTGATAGATATCAAAGCTTGAGAACTGCTGATACAGGTAAGTAACTTTATTCTCCAGTTTTTCTTATTTCCCAGATTCCCATGCTTGAAGAAAATAAGTTACTTACCTGTAACTGTAGTTCTCCAGTATTGTAAACTTTCATAGATTCGCATGCTTGAATCATTCCCCATCGTCGAGACAGGAGTCCCCGGTACATCAGAATAGCAATGCAAAGCTAATACAAAGCAGAAACTAGGCTTGGGCCCATTTCAGTTTTGTAACTTATCTGTATTGTTTTGTAAAAAAGACCAAAAGTCAATCCTGAACCAATCAGGACCTCCATCCCTCGAGAACACTCCTGAGAGAACCTTAGACCCTCAGATTTTCACAGCACACGTGCAAAAGATACACCTGCAAAAATCCAAAGGTGATCTTCGCAGGAGAGGAGGGTGGGTCGAATGTGAATCTATGAAAGAGTCCAATACTGGAGAATTACAGTTACAGGTAAGTAACTTATTTTCTTACTCCAGTATTGGAACTTTCATAGATTCACATTCTTGAATCAGAGTAGCTAGCAGTTAGCAGCACATTTTTTCTTGTATCTTTCCAAGTATGTCAAATCCATATTGTTAACCTTTAGACGAGCAGATATAACTTAAATCATCAGTCTTAAAACTGATACTGATTGCATTGAGAAACATTTGTACAATTTAAACATAATATAAGTAAGAAATCATAAGGGTAGAAGATAAAGAATTTGTACATTATATATAGATAAAATGTGCACAGTCGTACAGTAGAAAGGAAGGAGGGGTGAAGGAGAAAGCTCACCGTCACTGAAAAAAGTTCCTCAGCAATGCCTGGCCTACTGCTGCATCACTGTGAGCTGCGGCATCCATGCAGTAATGTCTGGTAAAGGTGTGGGTACTCTTCCAGGTCGCAGATCTGCAGATGTCATGGATAGGTACCCGGGCAAAAAGAGGAGTAACGTAGAGATCGCTCTTGTAGAGTGAGCATGCACTTGTGCCCGCAGACGTTTTCCTGCAGATTGATGGCAGTATTGGATTGCACTCGAGATCCAACGTGCAATCCCCCTTTTGAATAGAGGATAACTCTTCTGGGGCACACTGAAGGACACAAAGAGCTGGGTTGATTTGCAAAAGGCTTTGGTTCTTTGTAGATAACATTTTAGACAACCCAGACTATCTAGAGAATAAAGAGCTCTTTCAGCAGAAGTTGTTCGTTGTGTAAAGAAGGTTTTGAGGATAAGAGGCTCGTTCAAATGAAAGTCCGATGGAACTTTGGGGATAAACTTGGGGGTTAGTACGAAGGACTACTCAGTCATCCCTAAATTGCAGAAATGGTTCCTGTTTCGTCAAAGCCAGAATTTCACTAACTCTCCTGGCCGACGTCACTGCCAGAAGAAGGGCAACTTTTCATGGCAGGAACCTAAAGTTTGCCTTATGTATAGGTTCAAAAGGATGTTTCATGAGCTGTGACAATACTATATTAAGATGCCAGAGAGGTGTCGGAGGCTTGACAGGTGGAAAAGTGCGGAATAGACCTCTCATGAATTGCTTAATGATCCTTGCGGACCATAATGATGGTCCTGAATATATTCTCCTGAATCTGGATATAGCAACTAGATGGACTTTAATCGAGGCGTGTGCTAATCTGGATGGATGTACTGAAGGATCTCATGGGGTGAGAACAGCAGAGGATGACGTTAGATTCCTGACACCATACACAGAATCTTCTCCATTTCATTCTGTACTTTCTATTAGTGCTTTGTGCCCGGTCATTGGAAAGAATATCTTTACACTCAGATGGGATTTCTAGATGCTCAAATTCACGCTGTTCAGGAGCCATGCCGTTAATCAAAGCTATTTGGGATCTGGATATAGCACTTGTCCCTAGGACATCATCAGAAGAGATGGAATGGGACGCAGAAGAATAGGTGGTCTCTCCGAAAGAAGGAGAAGTTCTGTGAACCAATGTTGACGTGGCCATGATGGGGCTATAAGGATCATCCTGCAGGGTTCCGCCTTGATCTTCATGAGTAGTCCGGGCAGGAGGGAAATCAGCGGAAAAGCGTAGGCAAAGATGCCTGCCCATGTCATCAAAAATGCATTACCCCAGGATCCCGGATGGTGATGCCAACTTGCAAAGTACCGGCATTTCTTGCTCTGCAACGTCGCAAGGAGGTCCACCGTTGGCCTGCCCCATTTCAGAAAAATGCTGTTGAGCGTCTCTTGATGGATCTCCCACTCGTGGCAGGACGATTTGAGCCTGCTTAGTGTGACTGCTGTTGTGTTCTGATCGCCCAGAAGATGTTCCGCCTTTAGAGAGATTCCGTTCTGGATCGCCCACTTCCAGATGTACTTAGCCTCCTGAGAGAGGAGGTGGGTGGGATCTGGTGCCATCTTGCTTGTTGAGATAATGCATTGACGCTGTGTTGTTCATTCTGACCAACACTGCAGTGTTCCTTATTTTCTGCAGGAATGCCTGCAATGCCAATCGCACTGCCCTGAGCTCCAGCAAATTGATGTGAAGATGCTGGTGTTGTTGCTGCCAATGGCCACTGACCTGGAGGTCTTGCAGGACCTCTTCCCATCCCTTCAGGGAGGCATCAGTGGTGATTATGTGAGGAGCTGGCGTGGCGAGAAAGGAGAGGCCGATGGAAATATTCTAACGCTGGGTCCACCAAGGGACGGCGTTGACCATACCTGGTCGAAAGCACCTACTGCCCGACGCCATTGCAAATCCAGCTCTTCCTGCAATGGACGAAAACGCAATCGGCAGAAAGGAATAAGAGGGATGCAAGATGACATTGTCCCCAGGAGAGACTTGTAAGGGCGAACTGAAAGTGACTTTTTTCTTGTGAATGACTGAGCCAGTGATATTAGTTTTGCTTGTCTTGAGAGAGAAAGGGAAATGCTTTGTTTATTGTGGTGTCCAATATTGCTCCTAAAAAGGTGATGCTTGTGGAAGGGCGTATGGTCGATGTCCCCTCGTTTAGGGTAAGGCCTAGCTCGGCGAACAGTCTTGTACATGCTTCTGTGGACGACTGGACTGCTGACTGTGATGGTGCTTTGACTGGCCAGTTGTTCAGGTAGGGAATACTTGATGCCGTTGTTTCCTTAGGAAGGCTGCTACTGGAACCAGGCATTTGGTGAATATTCTTGAAGTCGATTTCAGGCCAAAAGGCAGCACCCTGAATTGTTAATGGCTTCCGGCTATGGCAAATCGAAGGTACTGCCTGTGGGAGGGATGGATGGGGACGTGAAAATATGCATCTTGTAAGTCTAAGGTGGTCATGTGATTCCTTGGGTTCAGGAGTAACAAAATGTCCTGTTGCGTGACCATGCGAAAGGACTTTTGTGAGGTAGGTGTTGAGAGTCCTTAAATCCAGAATCGGACGCCATTGTCTGAAATTTTTCCGTACCAAAAAGGAACGGGAATAGAACCCTTTCCCTCTCTGGGACTTTGGAACCGGTTCTATTGCTCCTTTTCGGAGCATTGCAAGAATTTCCAAACGTAGGAGATGTAGGTGTTCTTCTTCTTGTCGACCTGGTGGAGTAGAAGGTGGGATATGAAGGAACTCTAAAGCATGGTCGAATTGTATGAGGTTAAGGACCCACTGGTCTGTTGGTATTTTTTGCCATTGATGAAGGTGTAAAGAAATTTCCTCTCCCAAGGAAATCTGTGGATGAGTTGGGAAAGAGATAGTCAGAGCCTGAAACTCGTTATTGGCGACGTGAGATCTTTTCCTTGGCGCCCTGCTCTACCTCAGGGGTGGGGGGGTAAATCTTGAATATGTCCCTGATTGTGGTTGCCGCAGGCCATACTGCGGTCGATATGGCTGGGAAGAGGTAGTGTAGGAGAGATACCTATACTGCTGATATCCACCTCTGTAGGAAGGAATGCCCCTTCCTCTCACTCCCCTAAAGGGTACCTTTCGGTATTGAAGCGTCCCCAATGACTTTGCAGTGTCGGTGTCTTTCCTTATATCCTGCAGCGCATCGTCGATGTGCTTTCCAAACAACGTTTCTCCGTCGAATGGGAGGTCAAGAATCTTATACTTCTGGTCTAAACGCAGTGTCCCTGAGCCATCCTTGATGGCGCAACACTGCTGCACCTTCCAGTGATCTGAATGCTGTAGTGGCGATATCCATCACACAATCTATCACCTCCGCAGATGCTCTCTCTCCTCCCTGAAGAATTTTCTTCGCCTCCGCTTTACTGTCTTCAGGTAGTTGATCCACATACAGAGCCTGATCGCACCACATTTGTCAATCATAACGACCTAGAATGGCAAGAGCATTGGCTGCTCTGACTACCAGAGCTGACATTGAAGAAAAACGTTTACCGGCGTTATCCAGGCACCTGCCTTCTTCATCTCGCGGTGTGGTGATGGGTGCAGAAGGCTTCTTGGACTTTCTCTGCATTGCCGGAGAAATTACAGAGTCTGGCTTGCGATGACCCACCAGGCAGGCAGGACCATCCTCCGGAACCTTGTATTTTTTCTCCTATTTGGTTAACACTGGTGTCACGGTCGCTGGTGTTCTCATAACTTTGAGCCCTTCCACCCAAATGTGATTTACATAGGGATAACTCTATCAGATTTTCTAAAGGGCTCTTTAAAATCATATAAAAAACCGTCGGTTTGAGATTTTGACATTGGCAGATCAAACCTCGTGGCTGCCCTTTCAAGTAAGTTGTGAAAACCACCAATATCCTCTGATGGCGAGTCAATGGGTACAGGAGAGGGAGAAGATGGTGTGGGAATGAGGTAGTCGTTCCATTCTCGATGTGGATCCCGGAGTTCCCCCTCTTCTTGGTCGTAATCTGTAGTTCCTGGATCTTGTTGAGGAACTGATGGTGGTGATTTCTGAAGGGGCTCCGACTGTAAATCTTGAACCCTATTGGGGGTGGATGGGATAGATCGTGGCCGAGGGGCTAATGAAGACTGTTCGGGAGGCACAGATGCTGGTGGAAATCTCTTCCTATAGTTCGCCAACATGAATTGCAGGTCTGTTCGCAGCGATGATGGCATGCAGACTACCTCCTTTTTATAGTCACAGTGGTATTCCTGCTGAGGAATATAATACTGATGCTCCCCATACTCTGTCAAAATCATCTTCCTGGCACTTAACATGCAATTGCAATGGGCTATTCGCATAACCAAAAGGACCATCATCCTCATCATCTTCCTCAGAATCTTGCTCTTCCAACAGATGAGATGACAACAGAGGTGTAACCTTGCTAGATGAGGTAACTTCAGGTGTAATCTGCCTCGTTCTAGGTTTCTCTCCTTTTCTGGTATTTTCCCCCTCGTCAATGGTACCAGAGACAACACCACCGTTGGTGAAGTGGATATCGGCGGCAATTCAGAAACCGTAATTGACGGTGTCGTTGCCGTAGATGTCGTTACCGTCGTCATGCTTGCTTGCTGCGGTCGACGTCATCGGTGCAGTCGTCGCGGTCATCGACGTCTTGATAGTCGCTGCCAGCGTCGATGTAGTCGTCGTTGTTACCCCCAGCTTCGTCGTCGACGATTCGACGGCGTAGAACCTGAAGTTTTCACTGATGTCGGAGCAGTCGGCACTGGTGTCGATGACGGTGCCGCACTTGCCCTCTGCTTAGAAGTTAAAGACTGGCGGGCCTCCATACTCGTCGACAAAGGTGAGGTCTTCTTCGTCGACGGTTTCTCTTCGGGACGCACAGAGGAAGGTTTCTTGAAAGAGTGCCTGCCTTGAGGGAGTGTAGTAGAAGGCTCAGAGCTAGCCTTTTTAGATTGTGTCCCCCCCAAAGAATGTCCCTTTCTCTCCTGTTCAGATTTGTGAGGAGATTTTGAGGGACTGCATCCATGAGACCTATGAGAGGTCTTTTTGAGGGCTTTCTTCAGACGCTCGCTAGAAGAATGAGCGTGAGGGGATCTCCCCCTCTTATGTGACCTCCTAGATGATGAAGAGGACACCTCATCATTGTCCTCACTCAAAATCACTTCCTTCCTGGCCTTAAGTTTTTGAAGCAATACAAGAAGGCGCCCCTCACGATCTCTCCAAGTTTTGTTAGAAAAGGTACGACATACCTTACAATCCTTGGCCTTGCGGTTGGAATAAATGCTGTCACTGTGAGGGTCGTCTGTATGAGTTTTTTTTTAGAGCAGGTGGCTAAGGCTCTAAAAATACTCTTTTTCTCCTTATCTGACATGACTATGCCAGAAACAGGCAAATCAGTACTTAAGAAGATGGCACTGCAGTAGATGATATTGATTGAAGCAAAGAAGACTGTCGAAAGACACTGAAGTAGTAGCAGAAGCTGAGCAGAGCTCAGCGGTGACTCCCTAGCACAATGTGCGGTAGAAAATCTGAGGGTCTAAGGTTCTCTCAGGAGTGTTCTAGAGGGTGAGAGGTCCTGATTAGTTCAGGATTGACCTTTGATCTCTTTTACAAAACAAGAGAGAGAAGTTACAAAACTGAAATGGGCCTAGGCCTAGTTTCTGCTTTGTATTAGCTCTGCATTGCTGTTTTGATGTACCTTGGACTCCCATCTCGATGACGGGGAATAATTCAAGCATGTGAATCTATGAAAGTTCCAATACCAGAGTAACTACAACTATCAAAGAAGTGCAATATAAACAACCTTGGAATGTGGTAATGCTGATACGCAGCCAGCAAGTCATCTCATCAGACCATGTTTTGCAATGCCTGGCCTTTGTTTCCATTGCCAGGTACCACTAGGAACTGGACAGCCGATCTAAAGCCTTCAGTCCTATAGAGAAAGAACTTATGACACCCTTTGACATCAAAGGAGTTGAAAGCTCTTTCAGCAGCTGAAGGAAGATGTGGAAAAACAATAGTAAGATGTTTTGCTGGTTGAGGTAGAAGGATGATGGACCTTTAAGAATGAACTTCTAGTTCGCCTGAGAGAAACTGTTGTTGAAGAAAGGCATAAATGGGTATTTGACCAAAAAGACACAAACCTTTCCTACAAGCCTGGAAGAACGAGGTTTTACAGGATAAATGCCAAGAGAATTCTTCTGAAATAAGTTTAATTATGTGTTCAATATGGCAGACAGTATCGTGTTTAGCACTGATGCCGGTGTGAGTGGAGGAACAGGCAGGAAAGTACTGAATAGTGTTCCGCATGGAAAAAGCGTTTAGTGGCTTGGTTGATCGAAGTATCTGGTGAACGAATATCTGAATTTGGGCCCTGCCAAGTGTAGGAGCTTTGGCCATAACTCATGTGGAACCCTAGCAAGGGGATATAGATCCTTTGCACATTCTCACATGAATTTCTTCCATTTTATGGCACAGGTGTGCGTCCTGGAGCCTACAATGGTTGCCCAAAGAATATGCCTTCAGTTTTCTGGAAGGTCTAGTGAACGGAACTCCAAGTCCTCAGCAACAAGGCAGTCAAATGACAAGATGATGGGGCATGATGAAGACCTGTCCTTTTCTCTGGAAAGCCTAGAGGGTCCAGGTTGAAACCGATTAGTTAATAAATGGGTAAGTCCACAGGTCTCGGTACCAGCAGTATTGCCTGGCCCACATTAGCATTAACATAATGAATGTGCATATCTCTGTTTAAATTGTGTACAGCACTCTGGGAAAACAGTTCCTCCTCTGCCTCCACTGCCACTATCAATCAATCAATCATTTCGTATTTATAGAGTTTGTCTTGTCACCCAGGGGGAGGGGTGTTGGCTGACCCAATTCAGGAAGGATCTCATGATCTGGCTCTTCGACTCAACCTCAGCGTCCAGTAGGACCTGCTGCCCCCCCCCCCAGCGCCTTGAGACCCTCAAGAGTGAGTAGTCACGTTTAAAAAATACTGATTGATTGATTGAGGGGGTATTCAGGGGGGATATCCAGGCACTTACTGCTGGTCTCACTACCTGTTGTTGAAAAATAAGCATTTGGGGATGTGGTCTGTTGTAAAATCATCTTCCAGGGTAGTTCCCTAGAACTGAAATACAACTAGGTGTTGTCTGCTGTTGGGCTTCCATTTTTAGCTGTTTGCTTGCTGTCCGCTTAGGGCATCCAGCTACTCATCATTGATTACAAGTTACTGCACGGATAAACAAGTTAATTACCTTCAGCTTTCTGGTGGATACTCTAACTGCTGATTCCTCGTCTTGTGAATATTCCCCAGGTGTCAGACTGGATCAAGAAACTTTACACGAGTACTTTTACACGCCACTAGGTGGTGTCATGCGGCCCCATGCTGACGTCGTTACACTCCAAAAGTGACAAGCGGAGCTGCATATAAGCGCCACCCATGTACACTGACATTGGTTGCTTTCTTAGGCTGTCTTCCCCCTGGATGATGAGCCTATCGGCAGATTTGCACATTAAATGTGCAAGCCCCTAAAGTGGGATTTTTTAGATGGAAAAAGAGTTCAGTTTACAGAACGGGGTGGTGGGAGGGTCGGAGCGGAATCTGTGGTTAGATGATTCACGAAAAAGATTGCTACCGAAGGTAAGCAATTTGTTCTTCTGCTTGATACATCTAACTGCAGAATCCTCATCTTGTGATAGATACCACAGTAATAGCTCCCAAGGTGGTGGGTCTGTGAACTGGCTCAAACCAAAATGTCCTGCAGGACAGAGCAGGCAAAATGTCCACCCTGACGAGGCAGTACTGCTTTGTGAACGTGTGTACCCACACCCATGTAGCCACCTGACAATTATCCAGGAAAGGTACTCCATGTGCTAGCTCAATGGTAGCAGCTTTAGCTCTGCTGGAATGAGCCCCTCAGCCTTCTAGACGTTGCTTCGTCGCCAGTACACAGCAGACCTTTATGCAGAGAATAATCTAAGAGGACGTGGTTCATTTTTGCACTGCATTGCCCTTTTTTGCCCCAAAGAAACTCCCAAAGAGCTGATGGTTCAAAAGGTATTCTTTGGTGCAATCAATATAAAAACGCACTGCCCTCTTAGGGTCCAAACGATGTAATATCTCTTCCTCCTTAGAGGGATGAATTGGGGCAAAGAATGCAGGATGGGTGATAGCTTGCCCAAAATGAAAAAGTGACCACTTGCGATAGAAAGGAATCTTGGGTTCTCAATACCAACTTATCTGTAAAGAATGTTGTATAAAGTGGGTTGACAGAGTCTGCAGCTCACTCACACGCTTAGCTGATGTTATAGTGATGTGAGCAAACATTTTAAATGTCAGAAGCCATTAAGGACAACTGTGAAGCTACTCAAAAGAGGTGCACATCAAAAACGTGGGAACTAAAGTCAAATCCCACTGGCATCACAAAGGGTTTTGGTGGAAATAAATGTTGCAATCCAATCAAAAATCTTATCACAACAGGTGATTTAAATAAAGATGGCCGATTCGGCAACCACAAAAAAGTTGAAAGCACAGACAAATAGCCTTTAACAGTGCTCAAAGAAAGTCCATGCTTGGCAAGGGACAAAATAAACAACAAAACTTCAGACAGCTTGGCTTGTAGTGGGTCAATTAGCCGATTGCCGAACCAAGCCACAAATTTGTCGTAATGACTGGTATACACTGATTTTGTACAGGGACGACTCGCTGTCAAGATGACATCAACAACGTCAGGAGGAAGGTCAAAAGAGGTCAACTGCTGCTGCTCAATCTCCAAGCATGGAGATGCAAATTGTACAGGCCATGGTGGAGTACTTTGCCCTTCTGCTGCGACAGAAGATACTCCCGATGCGGCAGTTTGAATGAAGGACAGATGCTCATGCCAAGGAGTTCCAGGTATCACACTCACATTGCCCATCCTGGTGCCACTACAGTGACTTTCGCCCAGTCGTTTCTGATCTGAATTCGAGGCAGCAGGAGGAAGGCATACAGGAGTCCCAACTGTCACTCTAGTCACTATGTGTAGGAAAGTAGGATCTGCTTTCATGGTTACCTCCACTTTTTGCTGGTGTCATTCTGTTTTCTGACAAGTCTGACTGGGATCCTGCTAATGAGGACCCCAGTCACTGTGCTTCCTCTCTAAATTTGACAGTGGTAAGTACTTTGGTACCTTCCCAATTGGCTACTGGTGTACCCATGTAAGTCCCTAGTATATGGTACTAAGGTACCCATGGCATAGGTACACCAGGGTATCCCATGGGCTGTAGCATGTATTATGCCACCCATGAGAGACCACTCAAACTGCGACTACAGGCCTGCCATTGCAGCCTGTGTAAGTTGGTGCTAGCACCACTTACAACAGATATAAGTTCTCTTATATCTGAGGTCACTGCACTTAAAACCTATAAGTCACCCCTATGGCAGGCTCTTCAGTCCTGAGGGGAGGGTGCATGAGCAGGGCCCCTCTACAAACCCCGGAGTTGATTCTCCATGCTTTGTAAGGGCGGTAAGCCATTTAAAAGATATAGTGGACATCAAGTCAAATACGAGATGTCTAACTATATATTGGCTGCACCGAAACAGGTCATGTTTGGTATCAAACAGGTTGGAATCCTACCTCAACACAGATTCCAGTGCTGGGTGTAGGATCCAATGTACTGGGGGGCTCCCCTAGGGTGCCCCCCCTGTAGTACGGGTACCAGCATTTCAGGGTCTAACAGCAAGCTGGTGCTGCTGCCGACCACAAACACGTTTCTCCCCTCCTGCTGCTGAGCTGAGCAGGGGAAGTCAGAACAATAGGTTCCCTTCCACAGGAAGGTGTGACCACTCCCAGACAGGACTTAGTTTATTGGGCTGGGGGCGCTTCCCAGCGCCACCAGACTGCTTTGAAGGGCACATTTGGTGCCCTCCTTGCATACTCCAGTTCAGGGAGCCATTGGCTCCCGCTCTGGCGCGAAACTGGGCAAAGGACATGGGAGTATCCTCCCCTCTGTCCAGCCCCTCCTCTGGGAGGGATCCTTGAATCGTCCCACACCTTTCCCTAGGGTACTTAAGTGCTTACCAGTGGGTGGCTCTTCAGATTCGTCTTGGGGCAAGATTCAAACAGGAAACCACTTCAACTTCTACCATCTGGGCATTTTAGACTTCTTTGGACTTTGCCTGGAACCGAAACTGCATCAAGGAAGACTCCTGCTGCTCCTGGTCTCGTCGTCCTGCCAGTCTTCTGCATTGTCTGTGCTCCATCCAGGTTCCTCTCCAGGCCTGTGGGCATCAAGGACACCCAAAGTAATCTCCCTTGTAGTGATGGAGTCACTCCCCTGCATCTGCAGGCACCGCAACAAAGCTGACCCGTCTGCTGATCCTGACATCCCACGGACTACGAAAGGCTCAGCAACACAGGTGGTGGTTCTGCAACTCCCTCGAGGTCTGACACCTGTCCTCTCACGAAGTTTGAGGCCAGTATGCCTCGTCGGAACCGCTGGAACAGAACCCCTGTGCACCGTGTTGACTTGCAGTTGCCAAGGCTTGTTGGCTCTGTACTCCAGAGATCTTCGGGCTACAAGAAGCTCCATCCTAACCGCATCCTCTGCACCGTGGGCTTGCATCTTTGGTGAGCTGCTCGAGGTCCTCTTGAGACTCCCGTGCCTTCGGGCTGTGGGTCCTCTTGAGGGTCTTCTTTGGCTTCAGTGGGCTCCCCTGCTTGCTAAGGCCTGCTCCGACTCTCCTGCACTTGCTGAGTCCCTTGGACCTTGCTGGTTTCAACTGCTGAACCTTCTTCGTTTACCACGTCTGTTGCTGTTGCCAAGGCTTATTGGTGCTCCCGCCGGACACCAACCCCCTGGTTCTTGACTCCCAATGTGGGACAGCTCGTGAACGGCTCCTGGTCTTACATAGCATCGCCTGATCCTCACAGCTGCAGCAACAAGGTCCCTGTCAGCACTCCTGCATCTTTTGTCATCGGTGTTCATTGGTCTTCCGTGCCACCTGGTCACTTCCGAGTGGCATAGACTCTGTCCCCTCTTCTTGCAGGTTCTTCACTTTAAGAATCCATCCTTGGATTCCACCGGACTCTTTCACCTTCTTCGCCAGCGGCATCTTTTCTGAAGTCCTCCATTGCGGTCTACGGCAGTTTCCGACGACACTTCGCAACTGTCTTCCCTGATGTAGGTATCCTGGTTCCTGGGATATCCACGGGTGGGGTCACTCTCTAACCTTCTGTCTTCCACAGGGTTTCTTCAGGGTCCCACTGGGAAGGGTCCTTCTTCTTAAAAACCGCGACTGTCCCATTGAGTACGCGACTGTGGTTCCACTCTGCACACAGCCTCCGTGGGGTTCGAGGGTACTTACCTCGGGTGGTTCCTTGTGTCCCCAGCTCTTCTGGTCCAAGTCCCGACTTCGGTCACAGTTCGCATTTCAATTCTTTAGTATATGGTTTGGGCTCCCCATGGAGACCACTGTGTATTTGTGCTTACTTACATGTTTTACATTTGAAATATTGTGTGTATTATGTTGATATCTCCGGGTAGGAGACATACCAATGTGTTAGTGTGTATAATAAATATAGCTATTTTTATAACTACACTGAGTGGCTCTTTTTCTTTTAACCTACACTATATGATTAGCTCGGGTAAAACAAGGTGCTTAACACTCATTCTGGACTAAGCCTGAAGGCTGCTCTCGATAGCTACCACTTAGAGAGCTTTCGATGGTTGTCCAAGACCACTAAAATCACCATAAGGGTTGTCTGGATTAGTGCAAGGTGCTTCACTTAAATAAGTGTGCACCATATACTAAGCCAGCCTCCTACACTATGAGTCTCCGAGAGAGAACCGCCTTGGAAACTCCAAGGTTCAAAAGCACTGATGTGAGTTCTCATAGGTGGCAAAAAGATCGAACAAGGGTTATCCCCAATGATGGAAGAAGTCCTGCGCCATCTCCGGGTGTAACTGTCATTCCCGATCTGCTAAGCATCGGTGGCTGAGTTAGTCTGCCCTGGCGTTTAGCAGGGGTAGTGGAATTTAATAAAATATCTACTTGTCCATGGGACAGGTTGCTTCATAAATCTACTTGTCCTGTAAAAAAAAAAAAAGAAATCAACTTGTCCCTTTGGTGCCACGTAGTGCAGCAACAAATTATGGCTGCAATCTCATTATATAAAAGCTCTGATATTCTTTCTGATTATGCCAGGACTCATACTATTGTACGGTTTGAATTCTAGCAATCTCCTTATTTTGCTACCTTTTCGCAGATCTACATACTTGAGATGTAGGTAGTGTTAAGCAATAGTTTCAGAGTTAGAATGCCCTTTTGAGTCTCTGCAAACCAACTAAATTGCATGTTTTAGGGGTTCTCGCCAGCTCTTCTCTAATCTTTCCCATACTGAGAAAGGTTGGAAATTTACTCCTGCCAATGGCAGAAGTAAAACTTCTTCCAGGGTTGGGAAAAAGTGGTTGGAGGTAAAGTGAACGCTCAACAGATTTTCATGGGAGCAAATCTACACTTGCATATCTGCTCGTGCTAAAAAGCAGTTTAAAATATTTTCTAAGAGTACGATTTCCTGGCCTACATCTGTAAACTCTTGCGAATTCACAAAAGCCGTAAATCTGCACTAATGCAAGGACATATACCATAAGTGCAATATTGTGACTTTCTTTAAACATTGGGCCCCTAATTAGGTCTTGAGTTAAGCAAGACCTTTTAATTGTATTACAAATCTATCTATCTATCTATCTATCTATCTATCTATCTATCTATCTATCTATCTATCCATCTTTCGGCTTCCGCTCTTTTACAAGGAGCATATTGGCACACAAAGTAGTTTTGTTCAGTGTCAGAAACTACTGTGGCAATGTGTGCTTTTTGAGATGTGCGTTTCGCCAATGTTTGTTATAATGGTGAGGGTCTGACAGCTCCTGCAAAGTTTTACAAAAACCATATCAAAACAAGACCCGTTTTGACAAAACCAAAAAGCTGACCACCAATATCAGACCCATTGGCTTTAACAATTGCCCGTATATTTTCATGTCTCCCATTATCTTGCTCGTTTATTTTCATGTTTCCCATTATCTGGTTGAAACTGGTTGCACTGATTTTCCATTATGAATATATTTTGGAAATACTAGCATGCATCAACACATTTTTCTAAATGATGCTTCAAAGAAACGCTACCTACAATTTCACAATAGTTTAGGAAAAGTTTTATTGTGAAAGCAAAGGATCATCAGTCTTGCTTTCAAACTCCTGTAGATATTTACATCTAATCACAGAGCATTCTGCGAGCATTGCATGTAGCCTCATTTTGTTAAACTTTGCAATGCGTGTACACATCTTTACGCAGGAACCACTGTCAGTAGTGCAGTCCGAGCTTACAACAGTTCCTTAGAAAGCTAACCAAAATAAGAAAGGCATCATATTAATGAACCATAAATAGAAGTTCGAACAGTAATATATGGACATAAATATTACCTTAACTGCAGACAGTGCCCTCCTCTGATCCATAATGTGGTACTGTAAACTAGCAGCCAAAGGGTTTGTGCTGCAGGGGGTTGGGCCTACTTGTCCCAAGGACAAAATAAACATGAAACCTTGTCCTTGACCCCAAACAATATGCCCTGGTAGTCTGGCAATAGGAATTCCACGCCCCTGGTTCAGAGATCCCACCAGGTGATTCACCACCAGAAAAATACCCTGACAGTCCAGCCACTTCCAGAAGAGTAGAGCCTCTTAGCTCAGGGCAAAAACCCCATCCTTCCCTTCTTGCTGCAATACCACAGGGCGGTGGATTTGTCCATGAGCACCTAGATCAGCCTTCCTTAAATGGTGGGCAGGAAGTCCTTCAAAGCCGAGCAGATCGCTATCAAATCAAACAAATTGATGGGGAGTTGAGCCTCCGCCGGAGACTATTGGCCTCTGATCACCACCTCTCTCAGATGGTTACACCTGCACCAAGGGGATGCATCCGTCACTACTGTCAAGTCTGGGTGGGGTAGGGAGAGGGGTCTGCCACTGACTCAATCGTGGCCCAGTTGCCACCACTGCAGATCTGTTGCAGTCTCCTCTGAAATCTTGACCTCAATCCAACAGATTCCACCGGTGCTGTGCCCACTGGGACTTCAGCTGCCACTGCAGAGCCTGCAACTGCCATCTGGTATGTTTCACTAGCAGGATGCAAGAGGCCAACCAGCCTTAGAGTCATCCGCACTCTCCAGGATAGGACAGAGGATTAAACATCAGGATCATATCCTGAATGCCCTGGACTCTCTGCACCCAGCGCAAGGCAACATACTGTAATGTATCCAGAACAGCTCAAATGAATGGTAGCGTCTGCGAAGTCAGGTGTAATTTTGGCATGTTGATAGCCATCCTCAATGACGTTAGGAGGTTCACCGCCGTCTGGAGGTGGTTGACTATTGCCTTGACTGAGCCCACCTTCAACAGCCAATTGTAGAAGATGGGGAAGAGTGGTACGCTCGCCCACCGAAGGTGTGCTGAGATCACTGCCATCACTTTTGTGAACACCGGAGGGGCACTGGTGAGGCCAAAAGGGAGCACAGCAAACTGAAAATGCTCCTGGCCCACCATGAAACGCAGGTAGCCCGTGCAACTGCAGGATGGGCATGTGGAAGTAAGCATCCTACAAATCCAACGCCACCATCCATTCTCCAGGGTCTAGGGCAGACAGGACCTGAGCTAGTGTGAGCATCTTGAATTTGTCCTTCCACAGGAAGGTGTTGGGAAGGCAAAGATCAAATATAGGACAAGTGTCTTTGTCTTTTTTCTGCACAAGGAAGTAGGGAGAGACACACCCAATTCCTATTTCTGAGGCCGGAACCCTCTCTACTGCCCCTTCTGGACAAAGTGGCCCTGCACTTCCTGCTGCAAGACAGACATGTGGCTCCTTCGTCAGCCGTCCCAATGGTGGTAGAAGCTGCGGCGGGGTGGACAGAAGGCCATAGCCTCGATGCTCAATTTGGAGGAACCATTTGTCTAAAGTGATGGCCTGCCACCCTTGGAGGAAATATAGGCTACTGCCTCCGACGGGGTGGCTGTGTGTCAGTAAGGACACACTAAAGCGGTTTTGAAACCGCTACAGGAAGGGGAATGGGAATGAGCTGCATGTTGTCCCTGCTGTCCTGAATGCTGTCTTTGTGAACCGTGGTTTCGACCACTAAAGTGCTGAAAGATGCACTGGCTGGTTGAGGGCTCTAGCATTGGTGAAACTGAAAATCCCAACCATAGACACAAAGAGGGTGAAATTGCTAGTAGAATCATCTAGTAGGGGACAGAAAGGCCCAAGAAACTTGCTGTGGCCCTGCATTCTGTAAACTGTTCTAGGGCCAAATTTGCCTTGTCGCCAAAGACACGAGAATCATCAAATAGCATGCCCCTCAGGGATGCTTGGACATCCCTGAAGAACAGTGTAGATCTTATCCAGGCACGGTGCTTAAGTGCCACAGATTCGGGTGTAGGACCCTGCCCTGTTATTGACACAGGAAGTCCTCTCAAACAGGTCAATGAATCGGAGGGCAAATGCTCAGACTCAACAGAACCGAGCCCAACTTAGCCAGATGCAGTAGATATTGTAAGAATATTTCTTCCTGGCATGTCCTGACTTTTGTACAGAACAGATGCAAAATCTTTTACAGAAGAAACCAGGGGTTGCCTTGGTCCATACAGTCTTTTGCACGAGTCACATAGCTGTACTGAATGTATTCAGAAGCCATGCAACCAAACTCAGTGACAACAAACAGGATGATAAACCTGACCCTGTAATACAGATAAGTTTGGTTTGCAAAGCAATGTCTTGTGAGGCCTCTAATGCTTTAGAATGTCTCATTTTGATCAGGTTTGATGGAATCAATTGAATTGGCAGCAACATGAAGACATTTCCTTCATCAAATGATCAAAAAGGGTATGGCCGATTATTTCTGATTCATGGTAACTGGAGGTAGAGTGTCAGCTTTTTTTGGTTTCTGATATGGCAGAGACGTTTTTATGTGGGAAACTTCAATTGCAAAAGCCACCTTATAGAATGTTGCCACTTACAAATCCCTTACAACTCTCCTGCAGACATCTGCTCAGATATCTGCCTAAAATCTATGAACACATTGAAGTGTTCCGGAAATCAACCACCTTGTGTTCTTGATGAAATATAATACATCACAGCTGTGTTATATTTGGGCTCAATAACATAATTCGGAAGAAACAACTTGATGACAAGATCTACTGCCCTGAGCTCAAGCAATTACTGCAGTACTTCATTTCTCTTTAAGGCCAGGCACTTTGTACTGTTATGCTTTGTACTGTCAGTGTACCAGGATGAGCTTCATAACCTGACAGTGAGGCACTTGTGGCAACAGTTTGTGTAGAAAGCTCCTGATGAAAAGAAACTCTGATCCTTACGCTTTTTGAAAGACACCATCATGGAAGAGAATGAAGAGACGCTTCCCAAAAAGGATAATTTACTTACTTGTAATACTAATTCTCTTCCAGGGGTACCCTCATTAAAGTCATAAGCACAGAATATTTCAGCCCATGTGCGGGGACCCCGGAGTACATTAAAAAATATATATAAATATATATATATATAATTTTTCCACAAGTAAGACAATGCAGTCGTAATCAAAACAAGGCTAGACAATGCTTCCATAAATTGCATTTGCATCAATAAACATATATTCTGTTTTTAATTCTCTAACATACACATAGGAAGAAAAAAACAGGAAAGCAAAGAGACACTTATACTCTCTTTATTGAACTGCACAAGCTCCGATGTAATTGAATAGGTATTGTTAGCCCATAGGCTGCATTGGAAAAACACATAACAGAATAGAAAATGAAAGAACTGGCACCGTGCCTTTAAGACAGTCATGACCACTAGCTTCCCATCATGCCTCAGGGGTGACCGTTAGGTCAGTTGTTCTTTGCGAAGATCCGAAGATCAGGGCACAAAGAGATGACTTATTGATTGATCATTTGTCCGGGGAGGAGGGCGGGTTGCTTATGATTTTGATGAGGTTACCCCTGGAAGAGAACTAGGATTACAGACAAGTAACGTATCCTTCTCTTCCAGTGAATTCTCATCAATAGTCATAAGCACTGAATAGAATAGCAAGCCCATCCCCTACCTCTGTGGACAAATTACTAAGAATCAAGAGCTGCTGTTCTCAGCACTGAAATGCATTTCTCAAAGAGGCCTGGCTTGCTTGAGTGTCTGCTCTCATATCTAATTCGAGACAATAGTGTCTCGTGAATGTATGTACAGACCTCCTGATGGCTGCTTTGCATATCTCAGAGATGGGGACATTATGCAGCAGGGCCACAGTAGCTGCTTTTCTCCTTGTGGAGTGAGCTTTGGGTGTCGCCACAAGGAGTCTGTTGGATAATTGTTAAGCCAGTGTGATACACGAAACTATCCATCTGGAGATGTAACGTTTGGAGGCTGGAAAACCTGTTCTAATGAAACCGTAATTAACAAATAAATGATCAGATGTCCTAATGGCCGTAGTGTTGTCTAAGTGGAATTTCAATATTCCCTTTAAGGTCTAAAGAATGGGGAGACCTTTCAGCTGGTGTGGTGGGATGAGGAAAGAAAGTGGGTAATGAAATGGTCTGATTAATGTGAAAGTCATAGCAAAACCAAAGGGGATGATGGACGGAGTGTTGAACATTGCAAGCACTCACCCCCAGTCAACTGATCTGGGTTTAAGCAATCATCATTCTTTAGCTCACACCGCCACCCCAGTTCAGACATGGCCATATGCAAATCAGTCTGACCCCGTGCCTCATGGGAACAGTCCAGCCCGAACTGCCAAGCCATGTCTTCCCTGGACCGGAAACAAGCATCCAGGGACCGGTTTCTGGCTTACAGCCGTCATCAGCCAGGCTATCTTGAATCCAGTGGCAAAGTGAGCAAGGGACCCACGTCTGGGCATACCCTGCCAACTTAGGGCGAACATAGCAAAACCAAAGGGGATGATGGACGGAGTGTTGAACATTGCAAGCACTCACCCCCAGTCAACCGATCTGGGTTTAATCCATCGTCATTCTTTAGCTCACTCCGCCACCCCAGTTCAGACATGGCCATATGCAAATCAGTCTGACCCCGTGCCTCATGGGAACAGTCCAGCCCGAACTGTCAAGCCATGTCTTCCCTGGACCGGAAACAAGCATCCTGGGACCGGTTTCTGGCTTACAGCCGTCATCAGCCAGGCTATCTTGAATCCAGTGGCAAAGTGAGCAAAAACAGGGGTTTTGGCCATGCAGCCAAGTTCAGCGAGGGAAGGTTGGGGTGATGGATTCTCCTGTTCAGTTTGGAGAGGAGATCCGGCCTGCACGGAAGCTTCCTGTGTGGATGCTCTGAGAGGTGTAGGATGTCCGGGTACCACCACTGTCGTGGCCAGTCCGGAGCGATCAGGATCATCCTTGCTCTGGAGTGGTATAGCTTGGTTATGACTTTCGGAATGAGAGGAAGTGGTGGAAAAGCTTACAAAAAGTCCACTGACCAATCGATCAAAAGGGCACCCCTTTGTCCCTGGAAGGTAATATCTTGACGCGAAGTCTTGGCATTTTTTGTAGGTGTCGTTTGCGAAGAGATCTATGCGTGGCTGGCCCCATTCCCTGAAAAGGTCTGCCACTACGTCATCATGCAGAGCCCAGTCTTGATGATCTTCGAAATGACCACTCAGGGAGTCTGCTTGAGTGTTCTGTTCCCCTGGCAGGTGAACAGCTGTAATGGAGAGCTGTCTGGCCAGGAGCCAATGCCAAATCGCTTGAGCCTCCTGGGATAGGGGGAGAGATCGGGTCCCGCCCTGCTTGTTCAGGTAGTACACAGTGGTCGTATTGTCCGTCTGAACTAATAGGGAGCTGGCCTGAATAGAGGGGCAGAAAGCCTTGAGGGCTAGATGCACTGCCCGTAGCTCCAGCATATTGATGTGATATGCCCGTTCCTTGGTCGACCACAGACCTTGTGTTTGAAGAGGACCCATGTGGGGCCCTCATTCCTGGAGAGACGCATCCGTGGTCAGTGTCTGTGTTGGCGGGGTCTGATGGAATGGGACTCCCACCAGGAGATTTTTGCAATGAGTCAACCACAGGATGGAAGCCCTTGCTGACTGGGAGAGAGTGACCTTGTCATCCCATCGAGCTGTCAGCTGGTCCCATTTGTCCTCCAGTTCATGCTGCAAGGGTCACAGTCTCAATCTGGCATTGGAAACTAGGAAGATGTAAGATGCCATCGATTCCAGGAGAGAGGCAACCTGCCGGACTGAAGGCTGAAGAGTGAGAAGAAGATGGCTGCACTTCAGGGCAATAGATGATAGTCTCTCCACCGAAGGATACACTCTACCTCTTTGGAGGCGGTCATGGCATCTGACTGACTGCCTTTCTCTCAGATGGATTCCTTTTTAGTCCTTGAGAGCACAATTAGGCATGAGTTTACTAAAGTAACACTGCATGGAGGCAAAATATGTGTAAAGAGCAATCACACCCAAGGCATTCGGCAAATTGGAAATACCTGGCTGAGTAAAATACAAGGAGAAAAACAGTGGAAAAACAGCAGAGAAACATATCGTTTAGTTAGTAAACATCATTAAAAACCTTCCTGCCTTTGAACTATTTTTGATATGGGTCATAATGAGAAGAGTGACAGAAAAACACTGCCAAAAAGGGTATAAAAAAAAAAAAGATCTGTGCCCAGGAACCCTTCATAAGAAAGCTGCTGAGGTATCCTAAAAAAAGTGTTGAGCTTTAACTTCTTATAGTTGCTGCCTGTTTTTCTACAGTTCCCCATTTAATTCATGGGTTTTCTTTACATCAAAATAGTAAAATTAATTTTTACGCTGCAGATAAATTGTAAAGTATATGTTAGGTTTAAGGGGATATGTTATTTTTAAAGACAAATAAGGAATGGTTTCTTACCTGTACGAAATTAAGTTACTTACCTGTAACAGTAGTTCTCCAGTATTGGGATCTTTCATAGATTGACATGCTTGAATCATTCCCAGTCGTCCAGATGGGAGTCCGCGTGTACCTTAGAAAAGCAATGCAATGATAGGTACAGACTAGACAGGCCCTAGGCCCGTCAGTTTAGTAACATAACAGTAATTTGTTTAAGAGAGACCAAGCTTAAGTCTTAACCAATCAGGTTGCACTACCCTCTAGAACAACCCTGTGAGAAGTTCCAGTCCCTCAGATTTTTAGAGCACGAGTGTATATATGTAAACACCCACTGAGAAAAAGAAGGTGAGCTCCCCAGGGACAGAGGGTGGGTCGCATGTGAATCTATTAAAGATTCCAATACTGGAGAACTACAATTGCAGGTAAATTAATTTCTTACTCAAGTATTGGAATTTTTCATGGATTCACATGCTTGAAACAGCAGTTCAACAGCATTTTCTACAAATCCGAAATATATTCGTTGAGGGAAATCAATATACATATTTATGAAGGCAATTCGCCGAAACGCGTCGGTCCTTATTGAAGAAAAACAAGGATTGTGTAACAGAAATGCTTTAATATGCGCAACTATTAATTAAAGGAGAATTTGACTCACCAAAAAACTGTGGTGCCATCTGTGAGTCATGTGCCGCTGAGACTGACATCCGTGAGGAGGACGCCAGAGGGAAGACATATATATATATATATTTATTATATATATATGTACATATTATATATAAATTTATATATACATACATATACATTCACGTTCTCAAGAAAGTACAATTCCCTCAAAATTTCCAAATTTAGCGGATCAAATGCAGAAACATCGAGCACAACGATAAACAGGGAAAGATATACCAACACCTCTAATTCAGAGTTAAGTTCAGCAGTAGAAAGTGAATCGGAGTTGGACCCACGCAATCCCAAGGTGGGGCAGTTACCATCAAAGCTCTCACTGGCAGAGGAGTTCGATTTTTTATGTCAAGATCGAAGGCAAACCCTCTGCCCAAGAACACAGGGAAACAGATTGGAAAAAGCGGAACCATCAGGAGGCGGCAGAGGAAAAAAGCGCACAGAAAACAAGTTCAGTGCCAAAAAAACAAGTGATCCGCAGATGGAAACGAAAATAGCTGGATGTCCAACAACCAACCGTACAATCATTAATCTGGCCAAAATAGATCTTAATAAAGCGGAAGAACAACTCTTGTCCCTTGGACTACCATACTGTTCTGAGAGTACTTTTAATTATGCCACCACTAGGATGGATGTTTTCAAATGTGTGCAAAAACTCAAACTGAAAAAATACCATCTACTTCGAAATAAAGCAAGCATTGAAAGCAATGAGCGCGGTGAATCAGCGCAGTCGCCAACCTTCAACTTGACCATATCAGATCTACCACTTCTGAGAGATCTACAAGAACTAGAGGATGAAAACAGCATACCACCTTCCCAACAATATAATTTTGACAACATAAGGTCAAGGGACAATGGCAATGATTTAGTCACTCTCACAACAAACATGGGCAGAACCACCACACCTTTTAAACCCAAGTCGACTTTTAATCCCATCACATCAAGGGACTCTATTGACATATTTCATGAGCAAATAGTGTCTGATATAAAACAACTAAACTATAAAGTACATGGTGCCAGACAGAAATACAACAAGCAAAATCATCAATACCACAAACTAATGTCCAAACTACGCAACAACAACCAAATCGTAATTCGCAACTCAGACAAGGGAGGTAACATTGTAATTTGAGCAAAGGAGGATTACATGGAAGAAGCCATGACACAACTCAATGATAGAACTTGCTACAAGAAGAGTAATGCATTGTCTCTCAAGGCCATCTACAACGAGTTCTATGCGAAATTATTAGCGTGGAAAAGTGCCGGGCTAATTTCCATGCAAGAATATAAATTCCTGAAAAACGAGAACCCTACTGTGCCGGCAAAATACTTCATACCCAAAGTACACAAAAATCCGTTAAAACCACCAGGAAGACCAATTATATCTGCACGAAACAGCTTACTAGAGAAGACATCACAGTATGTAGATTATTTTCGACAGGAACAAGTGCAGAACTTACCTTCCTTTATCAAAGACACTGGTGACTTCCTGGTGAAAGTAAATGACTTTAAATGGCAAGAGGACTATTCACTGATGACTCTTGACGTAACGTCATTATATACCAGCATCAATCATCAGGACGGACTAAGGGCATTACAACACTACTTGAACAACAGACCGGCACAGATGGTGCAACACAACAAAATGCTCACTAGTATGGTGGAATTTTGCCTGAATAATAACATTTTTATGTTTAATAACATGCTATACCAACAAATGCGTGGGGTGGCAATGGGAGCCAGCTTCCCCCCCCACTATGCTTGTTTACACATGGGCTGGTGGGAGGAGCTGGTTCTAAGAAACACCTATGTCAGGTACACTGCAAACAATGTAAAACTATGGTTGCGATATATAGATGACCGTTTTGCAATTTGGCAAGGGACTTTGACAAGTGCACAGGAATTTGTTAATGAGATCAATGTCAATGAAATCAATTTAAACTTCACTGCAACCACCAGTACTAAAACTGTGAATTTTTTTAGATGTCCAAGTATACATCCACAATGGTAAGATCGAAAACAAATTACATTGAAAGGAAACTGCAGGCAACTCGGTGTTGCATGCCACAAGTTCCCACCCAAGGCATTTAGTGCAAAGCATCCCCTACGGGGAGATGCTAAGACTAAAAAGAATTTGCAGCAATACTGAGGATCTAAAGGTAGCACAACAGGCTAGTAAGATCAGGTTTCTAGAGAGAGGCTACTCAAAGAAAACTATCAATGCTGCAATTGCAAAAACCAATGCCGTAGCTAGGTCAGACCTACTTAAAAACAAGAAGGAATATGATCAAACATCACCCACAGTGTCAAAGAACAATGCCAAACCCACAGAGGATGATGATGCCTTTAGAATGATTCTAACATTTAGCGAACAGGAACGGGCAATTAAAAATATCAAAAGAAATTGGCCCATAGTTCTCAGTGACCCAGTAAATGGTCAGTCTCTGCCCAAAAAGTTAGCTATCACACACAGCAGGGCAACATCGATGAGGGACTGTTTGGTAAAAAGCAGTCCTGAGGCACATATGGGAACTACATGGCTGACAAAGCGAAAAGGGTTTTACAAATGTAAAACATGTAAAGCCTGCCAGCATGGCACCAATAAAACATCCTATATGGTCCCTTTTGGCAATAAAGAACGTAAAATTTCAAAGTCCCTTACCTGTAAAACGGATCATGCAATATATGTGCTGGAGTGTTCTTTTGGTCTACGCTATGTGGGGAGTACCAAACTTCAAGCCCACAAAAGAATACTCCAGCACATTCGTGCCATAACCAATCAAGACCAATCATACCCAGTGGCACGACATTTTAAAGACAGCCATAATTCCAATCCAAAAGATTTGCAGTACTTTGTGATTGATGCTGTGCCACCTAACAGGAGAGGAGGTAATAGAGAAAGGGCTCTACGCCAACTGGAAACCCGTTATATCCTAGATCTTGATTCCAAACAACCAGGGGGTCTGAACATTACGGAGGACCTATATACCTGTCTCTAACTAAAACTACAGCTTTAGTAAGGCCTTCAAACCGAATAGAACACAAACATGCTAAGATGCACATGGTCCACTTAGGACGTGTGCTTAAGTACCTTCAAACAACGGGGGCAACACATTAGTGCAATATTAATGTTAATAGCAATTGCTACTTAATGCTGCCATCTCAAAAGTAGAAACAAGTTTTTAATTAATAGTTCAACACTTTATATTTTTACCTGAGGTGTTATAGCACATGCACTTTCATTTATTTTGCACTTGCCCTTTACCAGTCGAGATGTTTACTTTATGAATTATTGATTGACAGAACACCTCCACTTGCAGATCCAGACCAGCCCCAGGACCACGCTACGCGGCACCCTCATCTACAGACCGCCAGGACCTCGCACCCAGGCCGCAACCACCATCGCCGAGCTCACCGCACCCCACGCCAAAACCTCCACGGACTACATTCTACTCGGGGACCTGAACTTCCACCTCGACAACTGCAACGACCCCGACTCCACCACTCTCCTCGACAACCTCGGACTGAAGCAGCTGGTCAACTCGCCCACCCACAGAGCTAGACACACACTCGCCCCATTTTCGCAGGAGGGACGAATATCTGCTTCAGCCACACCACCCAGCCCCTCTGGACGGACCACCACTGCGTCCACTTCACCTTCAACACCGCACTCAAGCCCGCCCGCGCCCGCCACGACGGAACTGGAGCAAGGTCACAGATGAACACCTCAACACCACCCTCCTCCAAAGCCCCCCAGCACCACAACCGACACCAACGCCGCAGCCATAGAACTTCACCGCTGGATCTCCTGCTGCGCCGACAAGCTCGCACCCCTCCGCCACCCCGCCAAACAACGCCCTGTGAAGGCCGCCTGGTTCACCACTGAACTTCAAGAAGCCAGACGCTCCTGCAGACGCCTAGAGAAAACCTGGCGAAAACTGAAAACCTCTGAAGCACGTAAAAATCACAGGAGCGCCCTGAAGGAATACCACCAGCGCATAAGAGACACCAAACGGACCTTCATAAGAGACAAAGTCCAGACCAACGCCAAGTAACTGTTCAACGTCATACAGCAGTTCGCAAAACCCCCCAGCGAAGCCACGGACGTCACACCTTCCCAGGATCTCTGCGACAAGCTCAGCTCCTACTTCCATCTAAAGATCAAGGTCCTCTACGACAACTTCAGCGAGCAGACGCCGGACACCACCCCCCTCCCCACCACCGTCGATAAGCCAAGCATCATGACCTGGGATCCCGCCACCGTCGAACACATCACCGCGACCATGAAGAAAACCCACTCAGGGGCCCCAACGGACCCCACCGCACATCTTCCACAGGGCCGCCGTCACCATCGCACCCGAACTAGGACGGACCATCAGCGCCTCCTTCAGGTCCGGCATCTTCCCAGACGACTGGAAGCGGGCGGAGGTTAAACCCCTCCTCAAGAAACCAACGGCCGACCCAACGGACCTGAAAAACTACTGGCCCATCTCTCTCCTCCCCTTCGCGGCCAAAGTCACCGAGAGACTCGTAAACGCCCAGCTGACCGCCTTCATCGAAGAGAACTCCATCCTAGACGCCTCCCAGTCTGGATTCCGCAGCAACTACAGCACGGAGACCGCCCTCCTCGCCGCCACTGACGAGATCCGCATGCTACTCGACCAGGGACACACTACGGCCCTCATCCTCCTAGACCTCTCCGCTGCTTTCGACACCGTCTCACATCGCACGCTCGCAGCCAGACTTCACGACGCAGGGATACAAGGAGCCGCCCTCGACTGGATCCGATCCTTTCTCTCCGGCAGAACCCAAAGGATCAGACTCCCTCCCTTCCTCTCCGAACCCACCAATATCAACTGCGGGGTACCCCAAGGATCATCGCTCAGCCCCACGCTCTTCAACATCTACATGGCCCCCCTTGCCGCCATCGTCAGACAACATGGGCTCAGCATTGTATCCTACGCCGACGACACCCATCCTCTCACTCATGAAGAATCCCGAAGACACCATACTCTGCTTCCAGGAGGGTATGAAGAACGTGGCAGCCTGGATGAAGGACAGCTGCTTGAAGCTCAACTCAGAAAAGACAGAGGTCCTCATCCTCGGACCCTGCACCTCCGCCTGGGACAACACCTGGTGGCCCTCCGCCCTTGGGAATCCACCCACCCCTACAGACCACGCACGAAACCTCGGCATCATCCTCAACTCCTCCCTCTCCATGAACCGCCAGATCAACGCCGTCGCTTCCACTAGTTTCAACTGCCTGCGCGTCCTCCGTAAGACCTTCAAATGGATCCCCCCCGACTGCAGACGGACCGTCACCCACGCGCTCATAACCAACAGACTGGACTACGGCAACGCCCTATACGCCGGAATCAACAGAACTCTTCTACACAAGCTCCAAACCATCCAGAACGCCGCAGCCAGACTCATCCTCGGGACACAGCGTCACGAACACATGACCCATCATCTATGAGACCTCCACTGGCTCCCCGTCGAAAAGAGGGTCACCTTCAAACTCCTCACCCACGCCTACAAATCCCTCAACATCGGACCCAAATACCTCAACGAGAGAGTATCCTTCCACGTACCCAAGAGGAACCTCCGCTCCGCCGACCTCGCCCTGGCAGAGGTCCCCCGCATCCGCAGAAACAGAACTGGCGGGAGAGCCTTCTCCTACATCGCAGCCAAGACCTGGAACGCGCTCCCGGTGAACATCAGACGCTCCCTGACCCTGCGCACGTTCAGGAAGGACCTCAAGACCTGGCTCTTCGACTGATCCGGAACGGCCCCCCCCCCCCCTAGGGCCTTGAGACCCTCACGGATGAGTAGCGCGCTTTATAAACCCCCTGATTGATTATGATGAAGTTGTATTGTAGTCCTTAGTCATAAGGCTCGAATATTAATCAAGTCAAACCAATAATATTGAATGATAATTTTAGTTGTTCTAAATGGTAACATGATTTTCAAAAAGTGTAAGTTTTATATTAGACAACAAGACTTATATAGAAAAGTTCACCGACGGTTTTACGTCTTTGTTGATGTAACAACAAAATCTTAACTGAAAACAACTCTGTATTTAGACAAGGATTTATTTACTTTTTTTTGCATATTAAATAACAGTTTAACAATGCTACTAATCAATAATTAGTGAAATGTTAAATACAATCAACAAGAAGGCTTTTGTCGACATCTATAACTGTAATTTATATGCACCTGTCACTTTAAGAAATGGTTTAAAAAGGTACAATGAAGCTGCGGCGCTTGTCATGTGATTAAGGCCCGTGAGGGCTGAAACGTGTAATGGCTGAAATTAAATAAAACTTTTAGCACTTATTTCGTGGTCCGTGCTCCGTGTTCTGTGATAAGGATTGCAAGCAGTGGTGGAGTGCTTTGATATACATACATATATATACATACATAAATATACACACACACAGAAAATGTCATCATAGAGATGCACAGAAATACAATGAAAAATGTGCGTAACAGGTAAGAGGATTGTGGGAACAAGGGGACAGCTCACCTTCACTGGAAAAGATGTCGTAACACCGCTTGGCCCACTGCCGCATCACTGTGAACTGCAGAATCCAAGCAGTAGTACTGCGTAAAGATGTGTCTATTCTTCCAGGTTGCTGCCCGGCAAATTTCGGGGAGGACACACCAGCAAACATCGCCATAGAAGTAGACATAGCTCTTGTAGAAGGAGCATGCATCGTTGTGTGTAATGGTCAGCGAGCTTTCTGGTGACATAATTGAATGGCGTTGGATATCCATCTAGAGATGCTTGCTTTGAAAGAGAATAGCCTTTTCTTAGACCGCTGAAGGCAATATCTTTTGACGTCTAGAGAGTGTAACGCTCTTTCCGCTGGTGTCTTAGGGTCCGGAAAAAAGAGACCTGGAAACCACTGGTTAAAAGAGGTGAAAGTCTGATGGGACCATCGGAATTAATTTATGGTTTGTGCGAAGAATAACCCGATCATCCCTGAACTGGAGGAAAGGTTCCTGAATGGTGAGAGCCTGTATTTCACTGACACTTCTGGCTGAGGTTAGGGCCAGGAGGAGAGCTACTTCCAGGAAAGAAATTTGATATCTGCTTTGTGGATGGGCTCAAAGAGGTCCTTTATTAGTTGTGAAAGTACAGTGTTGAGCTGCCAAAGCGGAGGAGGAGGTGTCACCGGTGGGAATGTCCTGAATAATACTTTGAAGAATTGTTTAATGAGCCTGGAAGACCATAGTGATGTTGATGTGGGAGATCGCCTGAAGCAGGAAACGGCTGCTAGGTGGACTTTAATGGATGCGTGAGCCAGACCCGATTAAGCTAGATGTAGAAGATACAGGAGAATTTCTTCCGGTGAAGAGGAAAGAGGGTGCACCTTAGCCCTTTGGCACCATATGCAAACATTTTCCACTTGAGATGATAGGTTTTACTAGTACTGTCTGCAGGGGCTCTGGCTACTATGTCCCTGCAGTCTGGCGGAATGTTTAAGATGCACAATTTAGTGGAATTCAGGAGCCAGGCTGACAAACAAAGCGACTTGGGTCTGGATGCAGAACATGGCCCTGGCTCGTTGTCAACGGAAAAGGGAACAGCATCAGCTGAATGAGACGCTCTTGTGAAAGGTGGAGTAACTCCATGAACCAGTATTGGCGTGGCCATGTTGGAGCTATGAGAATTATTTTGCACAGTTCAGCTTTCACATTCATGAGGACTCTTAGGAGGAGAGGAATCGGAGGAAAGGCGTAGGCAAAGATTCCAGACCATGAAATCGAAATGCATTCCCCCACGACACCGGTTGTGGACGCCAGCTTGCGTGGAACAGGAATTTCCAATTCTGGGTGGGGTCGCAAAGAGGTCCAGATTTGGTTTGCCACACCGGAGAAAGACGTTGTCCATGATCTCCTGATCGAGTTCCCACTAATGGCAAGATGTTGTTAATCTGCTGAGAGTGCCCGCTATAGTGTTCTGCTTTCCGGGGACATGTTCTGCTCGTAAAACCACCTTGTAATTGATGGATCATTCCCAGATCCTTTGTGCTTCCTGGGATAGCAGGTGAGATCCTGTGCCACCCTGCTTGTTGATGCAGTACATAGTGGTTATATTGTCCGTGCGGATGAGCATTGCAGAATTGCGTATTCTGGGATGGAACGCCTGCAAGGCTAGATGTACTGCCTTGAGTTCTAGCAGAGTGATGTTTAGATGAAGCTGAGAAGGTTGCCCTTTGCCACGGACTTGAAAATCTTGAACCAAGCTCCCCACCCCTCTAGAGAAGCGACGGTGGTGATGACTAAAGGAGAAATCTAATGAAGAAACAACAGGCTGATTGAGAGATGTTTCTGAGCGTCCACCAGGATAGGGCATTGGCCATGTCCAGAGTGACATGGATGAGGGCATCTAAAGATTTGGTTGCTTGAATCCATTGTTTGTCCAACTCCTCTTGCAGCCGATGCATTCGCAGACACCAGAATGGAACTAGAGGAATGCAAGATGACATCATCCTTAGTGACTTTTTTCTTTGTACCAATTTTGCCAGAGTCATCAATTGTAGCTGTCTCTCTGGTGTGGGTTTGGTAAGTGTTGTATCCAGCGTGGCCCCCAAAAACATTATGTTTTGTAATGGATGAAGAGTAGACTTCTCTGGGTTCCGAGAGAGGCCCAGCTCGCTGAAGAAGTTAATGCAGGCTGTAGTTGATGTTTGCACAGCTTGACTGGAAGGTGCCTTGGCCAACCAGTTAGCGAGATAAGGGAACTCTTGATGTTTGTGTTGTCTCAGAAAGGCAGCTACAGGTGCCAAGCACTTCGTGAAGATGCAAGGGGCCAAAGGGGAGCAACTTGAATTGATAGTGGCTGTTGACGACTGTGTTTTGGGTGGATGGGAACATGAAAATACGCATCTTGGAGATCGAGGGTTGACAAAATCTTCTTGGTATAGGAGCTACAGTATATCCTACAGTGTTACCATGCAGAATGACTGTTTCTTGAGACATGTGTTCAGGTGTCTCAGGTCTAGAAGTGGTCGCCACTGCCTTGACTTCTTGCGGACCAAGAAGAAACTGAAATAGAAACATCTTCATTTGTGGGCTACAGGAACTCTATCTATAGCTCATTTTTTGAGTATTGTTTTGACCTCCACCATGAAGAGTTGCAGATGCTTTTGCGTGGAGGTTTGGGGCGGGATTGGAGGTGGTTTTTGGATGAATCCTAATGTATGGCCAAATTGAACAAGGTCTAAGACCCACTAGTCGGTTGTCAAGTCTTGCCAGCGCTGAAGGTGGTAGGTTATTTTGCCGCCGAGATGGGATGGAGGAAGCAGGGGAGCAGCCGGTGACTGCAACCCGACATTGATGGGGCCGGTATCTTTTCCTGGCCGGCCCAATTTTCCCCTTGGAAGGGGTCTAGCATAGGTTGACTGTGGTGGCTGCCTCTGCTGGCATTGAGGATTAAACCTCTGAGCAGATGTGGAATATTGTTGGTAGCCTCCTCTGTAGGAGGGGTGTTTTCCCCCCTGAGGGCCTTGAAAAGGCATTTTCCGCTATTGCAATGTCCCCAATGACTTGGCCTTGTCCGTGTCAGTTTTGATGGCTTGGAGGACCTCATCCATGTGCTTGCCGAAGAGGGCTTCTTCATCATAAGGAAGTTCTTGTATTTTATTTTGAATCTGTGGCCGAAAAGAGGTAGCCTTGATGCCTGAGCACTGCCGCACCTGCTAGCTGTCGGAAACCGATACTGGTAATGTCCATGCCGCAATCTATGATTTCGGACGATGTGTGCTCACTCTCCTGCAATACTTTCTTGGCTTCCGCTTTGACGTCCTCGGGTAGTTTGTCAAGGTGCAGAGTGATGTCCGACCACATCTGGCGGTCGTACCTTCCAAGAACCGCCAGCGAGTTCATCGCCCTTCCCGTATGTGCTGACATGGAGGAAAACCGTTTCCCGATGTTGTCAAGGCACCTACCCTCTTTGTCTGGGGGCACTGAAATAGGTGCTAAAGTGTTTTTGGACCGGCGCTGGGCTGCCTGTGTGACAACAGAATCTGGGTTGGGGTGTCCAGTGAGACATGTAGGAGCATCTTCAGGAACCTTGTACTTCTTATTAAGGTGTGGTAACACCGCTGCTACTGAAGCTGGGGTCTTCGTGACCTTTATTCCCTCGTCTCAGATAGTCAATAATGGGCTTAGCCCTGATGCTTTTAAGAAAGGACTCTTTAAAGTCATACAGAAAACAGTCTGTTTGTTTTATGGGCATTACCAGATCGAACCTTTTTGCTGCCCTCTCGTGGTGGTTATGGAACCCTCCATTATCTTCAGGAGGAGAATCCACATGAGGTGGCGTTAGCGATGATGGTGTTGTAATCGTCCCATTCAGCCTGAGTGTCACGGAGCTCATCTTCTTCCCTTTCTTCATCTGAGGATGTGGGATTCTGGAGGAGAACCATCTGCGGGGTGTGCAGTGCTGATGGAGGCAAAAGCAGTGGTTGTGGAGCCTGTGGGGTTGTAGGCTGCATTGGTGGAGAAGCATGGCTAGTGGAAGGCGACGTTGGAGGGAAACGCCTTCGGTAGTCAATAAGCATGAACAGTACACCAATAATGAAGGAAGACAAACCATTTCATCCTGGTACTGCTGATGGAATTGCTCTGGAGGTCCGTAGCAGCCCTGGTCATAGTACTCCTCGTCATCCTGTTGGTATTTGACGTGCAATTCAGAAGGACTGTGCACAATGCAAAAGGGGCCATCGTCATCAGAGTCATCTTCATCTAGAAGGTGAGTAGGCAGTAACGGTGATACCTTACTCAGAGAAGTATGAGCCGGTGTGAAATGTCTGGATTTCGTCGAGATCGAAGACAGTACTTTCAGCGTTGACACAGTGGAAGCTGTTTTGTCATCGACAAGGGTGTCGTAATCGTCAGGAGTGTGCTTGCGGTCGACGTGAGGGTCCTGACTGTCGATGGGGTTGCCGTCATCTACGAGGCAAGAACAATCTTCAGCATCAACTGAATTGTTGTTTGGCTTGTCGAAGAGGAGGTCGTTGAGAAGGACGAGGCCGTCGATAATGTGGAGACAGTGGAGGCGGTGGTCCCCTTCATCGTCACCGATGCCAACGTCTATTTTCTTGTCGACTGTGAGAAACTGTCAGGGACTGTCTGTGCCACAGTCAGGGACTTAGACAAGGACTGGTGATTGGGCAGAAAACGTAAGCAGAAAGGTGAGCAAAGCACTGCCCAGGATCACACAGGAAGTCAGAGAGGAGAAAAGGGATCCAAAGGGGAAGCCTGCACAAAGGAACAAGGTAGCTAGAACTCAGAAAGGATAGGCACTCAGGAGGGGATTTAGCATTCAGAATAACTACACCCAGGACGGATGTGCAAGACATATATACAAAACAACATTAACAATAAAGGGAATATGGGGTAAAGCACTCGGGAGCTCCACACAGTAAGACTGAAGCTCAGTAAGTTCCTCACCCACAATTGCTGTCACAGATACCGACTGCAAATACCCACAAATTGGATATGCAGACAAAGGCAGGGTCTGTGGAGCTGATACCTATGGTGATGTTATAAATGTAACTCAAAGACAATACTCACAGTGAATAAGAAACACCACCTAGGTTGTCAGCTGTGCCCACGGATCCTGGCGATCAAACTAGAACACGCAAGGCAGTAACAGCAAGGGGGTAGAACTATAGACAAGGAGCTAGCAAGGAGGAGTGCTTAACAGGAAAGGAAGGAAATCACAGGGCACACTTGGCAGAAAGCAAGTAACAAACATACAGGGTAATAGAAGCAAGACAGCAGGAATAGAAAGAAAGCAAACTAGGAACTGGAACCAAGGAAATGGGAAGAAAGGCAGGGACTGGAAAAGGATATACAGAAGGGGAGGCTACAAGGGTATACTAGACTAGTGCTGGATCAGGAGTCAAGAAAACAAAGTAGCACTGAAGGCTGTGCTGGAGCAGGAACAAGAATTGAGCAAAAGCTCAAGAGCCAAGGTAGCACTGCAGGTAGTGCTAGTTCAAGAACAGGGAATTTACTAAAGCTCAGGAGTCAAGGTAGCACTGCAGGCAGTGCTAGTTCAAGAATAGGGAATTAATAAACCTCAGGAGTCAAGGTAGCACTGCAGGCAGTTCTAGTTCAGGATAGAGGAATTACTAAAGCTCAGGACTCAAGGTAGCACTGCAGGCAGTGCTAGTTCAGGAACAAGGAAAACTGCAGCAGCTCAGGATTAAGGAATACCTAAAGCTCAGGAAACACTGGAAACAAGGATATCCAAAGCTCAGGAAACACGGGTCAGTCTCACCGGTACACAGCTACAATGACCAACCCTGGACTGAAAGAAACAGGTGCTTAAAAGAGCTCACGGTAATTACATGCATCAGGTGTGAGCAGGCTAGCAGCAGCCAGCCACAGGTGAACTGGATTCCTCCACCCATCCTTGACCTGCAGGGGTGGAGACGAAGCAGTGAGCAGGGAATTCTAGATAATAGAGTTTCAGGAATGAGCAAGCTGGCTTCAGCAAAACCTGGCATGAATTGGGAATGGATGGCTATTTCCAAGTAGACTCCAAATGGCTGGAAGTCAGTATGTGCATGAAGGGGAGGGTCCAGAAACTTATTATAACAGTGGAAAGTCCAACAATTCAGCCCCCTGGTGGTGGGCCCAAGAGCGAATCGTGACAGAAACTCGTCGGCAATCTCTCCGTCGATGGAGCAGAAGATGGCTTCTTAAAGGTGTGAAGTCCCTGAGGCGGAGTTGTAGGAGGATCAGATCTCAGCTTTTGAGGTCTTTTTGAGGAGGAAGTTGTATCTTTTTGTCTTGAAGAGATCTCAGGACCCTGTGGAGACTTAGATGGGCTGCGCTCCGTGCGAGACCTATGAGAGGCTTTTAGGTGGCCCTGAGAGGAGTGAGAATGGGAAACATCTCTTTATCTCTTTTGAGACCTCCTTGAGGTAGATGAAGAATCCTCACTGTCCTCATCCTCTGACAGATTCTTTTCTGGTTTTAAACTTCTGAAGCCAACACAACAGTCTCCCTTAATGGACTTTCAAGGTTTGAAAGGGTATGACATGCCTTGCAGTCCTTGACCTTGTGTGATGGATAAAGGCAGCATATGCAGTCTCGATGAGGGTCATCAGAATAAAGCCGCTTTTTACCACAGGGTCGGAATAGCCCTTTCTTTGCGGTTTCTGACATGGTAAAAGTCAGATTGGCAGCTAGAAAATAGATATTATGAATATATATATATTGTTAGAAATGGGGGTCTCTAGTTGGCAGGCTGTTACCCTGTCCAAGTAGGGACCCTTCTTCCTAGTCAGGATAAGGGGAATACACTTCTAAAATAACCCCTGCTCACCCCCTTGGCAGCTTGGCACGAGCAGTTAGGCTTATCTCAGAGGCAGTGTGTAAAGCATTTGCACATAACCAACAGTCACACAGAGACAACACAATAAAAAGGACACCAAACCAGTTTTAGAAAAATATCCAATATTTTATCTGTGCAAAACAAGACCAAAAACTCTACCAATCCATCATACAGTTCTTAGAAATATCAATAAGCAAAAAAAGACTTAAAATACAGTTCCTTGAAGTCGATAGCTCCGTCCGGGGCTAGCACGGTGTCGTGAACAACAAATCTAAACAGTTCTGGCTGACCATGGCGTTGCGGGCCGGCTACGGTGTCGGGAAGACCTTCAAAACAGTACCTTTAGTAATGCAGGGCGTCAGCGACCTCTCGTTGAGCTCCAAAGAGCAGGCGTCGGTTCCGGAGGTCGGTGCAGGAGTCGTCGGGCCCTTGAAGTCACACGCGTTGCAGATCGAACTCCTCGAGGTTGAAGCCGGGAGCGCCAGCGTCAGCAGGCGTCGGAGCTGCAGTGTGAAGTGCAGTGTGCGGTACCCTCAGGTCGCGATGCAGGCAGCGGCTCGTCGTCCAGCGGCATCGGTGAGGCCAGAGCAACGGTGCTCGTCGCGGTGCTGGCAGGTCACGGTGCAAACAGCGTCGTCGTCGTTGCTGAAGCGCTGTCGTCGGCTGACGAACTGGAGTCAATGGTGCCGGCGTCGATAGGCCAAGGCTGCGGTGTGGGATGAGGGCGGTGCGTCGTGTAACTGAAGAGCGGTGCACTCTGACTACAGTGCAAGCAGAGGGGTCGATGTCAGCGTGGAGCGGCGGCACCGGGGATACCAGGGCGGCGGCGTGAAGTGCGGCGCCCACAGGTCGTGGAGCAAGCAGCGGCTTGGTGGCAGTGTCGGTGAGACCAGGGTTGCGATGCGAAGTGCGGGGGGCCTCAGGACACGGAGCCGGCAGCGGCATCCGTGACGGTGTCAGGTTGCTTTTTCTTCTGTGGGAGCACAAAACACAGTTCCCAGTGCTGGTAGCAGATGAACTTGAAGACTTCTTGAACAGGGGGAAAGCTCTACCTCCAGTCCTAGGAGAAACTCAAACAAAGAAGTTGCAGAAAGTTCAGTCCAGTCCTTTTTCTGCCCAAGACAGAAGCAGCCACTGCAGGCCAACACAGCAAAGCACACAGCAAAGTGGTAGTTCCTCCTCACAGCTTCGCCAGCTCTTCTTCTTGGCAGGTTCCTTGATCCAAAAGAATTCTAAAGATCTGGGCCCCAATATTTATACCACATTTTCCTTTGTTCTCCTGTGGCAGAGAGTATGTGTGCTTAGTCCAAACCAGTTCTGCACTCTCTGGTCCAGCTTCCTGGCAGGAGGTGGAGACAGCATTGTGCAAGGCAGACAGGGCCTACTCGGGTGCAAGGAAATCTCCTCCCACTACTCTAAATAAAGCCCAGATCTATTCATCCCAGCCGTGACTCATCCAGGAAAGGCAGGACACACCTCAACCACCCTCAGTGGCTGTCTACAGTGAATGCCCATCCCTAGCCCCTGTCACTCAAAAACCAGACGCACAAGTTACTAACTTGTGTAACGATATATCTGTAAGAGACAGTAGTTAGTGACAGATTCCTTACCTTAGAATATCCCCAGGCGTCAGGCTGGATCCGGAAAGTTTTTTGCGTAGCAGTACCCTTGCGCGTAGGTAGGCGGCGTCGTGCGGATCCGCGTCCGTCGTCGAGATCGCCGGGATGACGTCGCGGGCAGTACTTAGACGCCGCCCCTGCGTGCTGACGTCAGTTCTGTACACGACTTTCCGCGCCAGGAACGCAGAGCCATGCAAGAAGCTGACATAGGTGTCTGAAAAATACTAGGGCCCTGAAAGGGATGTCCTTAACCCTAGAAATCAGTTCGCAGAACGGGAGGATGGGTGGGGCAGTAAGGAATCTGTCACTAACTACTGTCTCTTACAGATATATCGTTACACAAGTTAGTAACTTGTGCATCTGAAAGAGACACGTTAGTGACAGATTCCTTACCTTAGAATAGATACCCCAGCAATACCAACCCCGGTGGTGGGTCTGCGAACAAAGATCATACAAGGAAGTCCTGGAGGACAGAACGGCCAAAGAAGCCGTCCCTCCGGACCTGACTGTCAAGGCAGTAATGTTTTGTAAACGTGTGCAGCGAGGCCCACGTAGCTGCCTGACAGATAACCGGCAGCGGAACACCGCGGCCCAAGGCCGTGGTAGCAGCCGTTGCCCTGGTGGAATGGGCACGCAGCCCAACAGGAGGCTCCTTCTTAGCCAAAGAATAGCAGGTCTTGATGCACAAGGTAACCCAGCGGGAGATGGTTCGCTTGTGCACCGCCCGACCTTTTTGGCGCCCACGTAGCCAACAAAGAGCTGGTCATCCACCCGGAAGTGTTTCGTGCGGTCGATATAGAAGGAGAGCGCACGCTTTGGGTCCAGACGGTGGAGCCTCTCTTCCTCTCTGGAAGGATGCGGAGGCGGAAAGAAGGTAGGCAAAGTGATGGTCTGCCCAATGTGGAAGGCAGTAACCACCTTTGGCAAGAAGGACGGACGCGTCCGAAGAACAACCTTGTCTGGATGAACAGACAGAAAGGGAGGTTTGCAAGATAGAGCCTGGACCTCACTCACCCGCCGAGCGGAGGTGATGGCCACCAGAAAGGCTGTCTTCAGAGTGAGAAGACGAAGAGGACAGTTATGTAGAGGCTCAAAGGGAGCGCACATTAAAAGGTAAGAACCAAGTTCAAGTCCCACTGAGGCATCACAAACGGAACAGGAGGGAAGAGGTGTGTAATGCCTTTTAAGAACCTGTTAACAACAGGGGACTTGAAAAGGGAGGGCTGATCAGGGAGCCTGAGGAAGGCCGAGATAGCACAAAGATAACCCTTGATGGTACCCAGGGCAGAACCCTGTTGGGCCAGAGAAAGAAGGAACAGAAGGACCTCAGAGAGAGGGGCAGAAAGGGGATTCACAGCCTTTGCTGTGCACCATGCCACAAATTTGTTCCACCTGCAGGCGTATACCACCTTAGTGGAGGGACGCCTGGCTGCCAGAATCACATCACAAACTTCGGGAGGCAAGTCGAAAGGAATCAACTGCCGCCGCTCAATCTCCACGCAAGCAGGTGTAGACTGGACAGGTTCGGGTGGAGGACCGTCCCCTGCTGCTGCAACAGAAGATCCTCGCGAAGAGGCAGACGGATCGGGGGATCTACGCTCATACTGAGTAGCTCGGGATACCAAACTCTTCGAGCCCAGTCCGGAGCCACAAGAATGACTTGGGCCCGGTCGTGCCGAATCTTCTTCAACACTCTGGGTAGAAGTGGTATAGGCGGAAAGGCGAACAACAGACCGCAACTCCACTCGCGACGAAAAGCGTCGCCGAGCGAGTGCCGCCTGGGAAATTCCAACGCGCAGAACTGATGACATTGCGCGTTCTCTTCGGTGGCGAATAGATCTAACCAAGGCTCTCCCCATTGTAGAAAGAGTCCTTGCGCCACTTCCGAGTGAAGACGCCATTCGTGATCCATCATGCACCTGCGGCTGAGTTCGTCCGCCCTGGCGTTCAGGGAACCTGCCAGGTGTTGAACCATCAGGAACATGCCCGGATGTTCCAGCCATCGTCCAGAGGCGCAGAGCCTCCTGACAGAGGGTCCACGACCCCACCCCGCCCTGTTTGTTGCAGTACCACATGGCGGTGGTGTTGTCTGTGAACACCTGCACTACCTTTCCTTTGACAGAGGGAAAGAATGCCTTGAGTGCAAGTCGGATCGCCCGGAGCTCCAGAAGGTTGATATGGAGCCGGGACTCCGCCGGAGACCAGAGGCCTCTGATCTCCGCCTCTCCCATGTGACCGCCCCATCCCAGAAGGGACGCGTCCGTCACAACTGTGTGCTCTGGCTGGGGAAGGGAGAGGGATCTGCCCATGCCCATTGCCGGTTCGAGGGCCACCACTGCAACTGTTTTGCAGTCCCCTCCGAGATCTGGACGTGATCGGACTGCAGAGCCCGTATATGCCATCTGGCATGATTGACCAGCAGGATGCAGGAGGCCATGAGGCCCAGCAGCCTCAGGGTCATCCGTACCGAAACCCAGGATAAAGGCCGAAAGATCGGAATCATAGCCTGAATATCCCGGACTCGCCGTTCGGGAGGATAGGCCCGAAACTGCGTCGTGTCCAGAACTGCTCCGATGAAAAGGAGCTGTGGAGAAGGAATCAGATGCGACTTCGGCACATTGATGGAGAACCCCAGCGAGTGCAGGAGTTCGGCCGTAGTCTGGAGGTGGGAGACGACTGCCTGGGACGAGCCCGCCTTCAGCAGCCAGTCGTCGAGGTAGGGGAAGACTGGAACCCCTGCCCGGCGCAGATGAGCTGCGACCACCGCCATCACTTTCGTGAACACCCGAGGGGCACTGGTAAGGCCAAAGGGGAGCACGGTGAACTGAAAATGCTCGAGGCCTACCGTGAACCGAAGGTAACGCCGGTGGGCCGGCAGGACGGGGATGTGGAAATGGGCGTCCTGCAAGTCCAACGCTACCAACCAGTCTCCAGGGTCGAGGGCAGTCAAGACCTGAGCTAGGGTGAGCATCTTGAACTTCTCCTTCCGGAGGAAGCGATTGACGTTCCGGAGGTCCAAGATAGGACGCATGTCCTCCTTGTCCTTTTGGGCACCAGGAAGTAGTGGGAGTAGCAACCACGTCCTACTTCTGGGGTCGGAACATGCTCGATGGCCCTCTTGGCCAAGAGGGCCGTGACTTCCTTCTGCAGAAGTACCAAGTGATCCCCGGACATGCGGTGGAATTGAGGTGGCATGGCTGGGGGTGGTCTCGAAGGGGAGGGAGTAGCCCCTTCGGACAATGTCCAAGACCCACCTGTCCGAGGTGATGGGACGCCAGTGGTGAAGGTGATGGCGGACCCTGCCCTCTACTGGCGTGCTGTGCACCTGAAAGGAGGGACTAGGAGGGCTTGGAGGCCACGGACGGGTTGGAGGTGGTGGCCTGACCCGCACGCTGGTTGCCCGAACCGCCACGGCGGTATCCACGTCCTCGGCCACGCGAAGACACCTGCTGCGCGGGCCGGTGGCTGGGCTGTTGACGTGACTGGGCGCCCCTTCCGTGGCCACGATAGGGGCGAAAAGCAGAAGGTAGCGGAGGGCGTGTAGCAGAAAGGCCCAGGGACTTGGCAGTAGCCCGTGAGTTCTTAAAACGCTCCAACGCATGGTCTGCTTTGGAACCAAAAAGACCGACTCCATCAAAGGGCATGTCCATGAGAGTATTCTGGACATCCCCTGAAAAACCAGTGGTTCTCAGCCAGGCGTGGCGACGCAGCGCCACCGTCGTTGCAATAGATCTGCCCAGCGAGTCGGCGGTATCAAGGCCACAACGTATGGTGTATTTGGCCGCATCCCTTCCTTCCGCAATGGCGCGGGTAAGCAGTGTCTGGACCTCCTCAGAACACTGGGGCAAAACAGTCGCCACCGAATCCCACAAGGAGTGGGTATATCGGCCCAAAAGACAAGCGGTGTTGATGGACCGCAAGCCAGCACTGGAGGAAGAAAAACCCTTCTTCCCAAATTGATCCAGGCGTTTGGATTCCCTATCCGGAGGGGCGGTAGGGAAGGCCGTTTGGGAAGCGGAGGCTTGGACAACCAAGCTCTCAGGAGTGGGGTGGACAGAGAGAAACAAGGGGTCGCCCGGAGCTGGGCGATGGCGTCGGGACACGTTCCTATCCACAGGAGCCCCTGTGTTGGGCTTGGACCAGGCGCCCAAAAGAACGTCAGTTAGTGCATCGTTAAACGGCAGCACAGTCTCCAAGGAGGAGGTTGCCGGCTGAAGCACTTCTGTCAAGAGATTAGTCTTGACCGTCACCGTAGGGAGTCGGAGATGTAAGGCTCCAGCTGCCCTACGCAACACCGTTGCAAAATTGGCTCCCTCCTCCGTAGCCACGGGAGGAGACAGCATGCCAGTGTCAGGGAAGTATCTAGACCACTGGCATCCCCTAGTTCCTCTGCCCAGTCCTCATCATAGTGACACTGCTGTGCCAGAGGGTCCTCAGACCCCTCCCAGTCCTCCTGGTCCTCCTCCGGTTCAAAATAAGGAGGAGGAGGGACATTTGGGACCCAAGGTCCCATCGGGCGCCGGAACCGGCGTCGAGCGACGCCGGTCCGGCTCCATGTCCGGAGCCGGAGAGTACATGGGGACGACGCCGCCCGGAGCCCCGGGCGGCGTCAGGAACGGCACCGGAGACATCGACGCCGGCGGAGGCGTGGTCAGGTCGACCGGCGTCGATGGGGGTTGCGGTACCACCGGAGCCGGGATCGAGGCCGGGGCCGGAGCCAGAGCCGGGACCGAGGCTGGAGGCACGAGCGACGCCGGGACCGGAGTCGTCGGCGACGCCGGGGCAACCCCATCAGGGCCCGCGGGGCCCGAAGGCGCACCGGAGGGACCTTGAGGCCCGAAGAGGCGGGCCATGGCCGACAGGAATTCCTGTACTTGGGCCGGATCCGCCCCGAACCCGGGAAGGACGGGTATTGCGGGGGCGACTCCAGAGGCATGTCCGGGGACGGTGCCGGGAGGGGCCTCAGCCGAGTCGCGAGACCGGCGAGGCGAAGTCCTAGAGCGATGATGCTTTTTGGACTTCTTGTGCTTAGACTTACCGGACGACGAAGACTTGGATCCCGACGACCGGTGAAGACTCCGCGACCGACCCCTCGACCTCTCACGCGACCGGGGCTTGGTGTGGCGCGGAGCCGACTGCCGGGCCTCGAGGAGCTTTCGAGACCGCTCTCGCAAAGCTTTCGGGTTGAGGGCCCGGCAGTCGGAACACGACTTCGTGTCGTGGCCTCGGCCGAGGCAGAAGAGACACTCCAGATGCGGGTCTGTGATGGACATCATCCGAGCACAGGCGTCGCAACGTTTAAAGCCGGGCATCCCTACGACACCTTGGAGTCGATTCGAAAGAAACAGTGAAAAAATTCACCAAAAAGTTTGTCAAAAAATGACTAGGGCACTGCTCTTCCCGGATCTGCGCTTGCTGGCGCGGAAAAGAAGAACTGACGTCAGCGCGCAGGGGCGGCGTCTAAGTACTGCCCGCGACGTCATCCCGGCGATCACGACGCCGACGACGGACGCGGAGCCGCACGACGCCGCCTACTGACGCGCAAGGGTACTGCTACGCAAAAAACTTTCCGGATCCAGCCTGACGCCTGGGGATATTCTAAGGTAAGGAATCTGTCACTAACGTGTCTCTTTCAGATAGTCAATACACAACCCAGCAGAGGCACACAGGATGGTTAAGCAAGAAAATGCCCACTTTCTAAAAGTGGAATTTTCAAACCCACAATTTAACAAGCATTTGCAATGCAATAGGTCTCGCATTTACGCAAAGTTTGAGCTATTGACATTGCAAATAACAATGCCTTTTATTTTTGTTTTTAAAAAATAAATAAAAGGCATTGTCATTTACAATGCCAATGGCTTAAACTCGCGTAAATGCGAGACCTATTGCATTGCAAATGTTTGTTATAAATTGGTGTGGATCTCCTTATTGAGTTGTGTGCATCATTTATTGACTCGTGTGTATTTGCAGATGTCTAACACTCCTCTCTGATAAGCCTATGGCTGCTCGACCACACAACCCCCTAGAAGAGCACCTTGGGATTGCTAGAGCAAGCCTCTGTACTCCCATAAGGGAACCCCTGGACTCTTTGCACGATACACCTCATTTTGGTGTATCATATAAAGAGCCAGCTCCCTATACCAGTGCACTCTATGCCACTCTTCTCTACTCTACACCACTCAACACCATTGCACTATAGTCCACTCTACTCTGCACCATGCAACGCCACTCTACTCAACTCTATGCCACCTCACTCTATGCCACTGCACTCTACACCAGTGATCTGTACATCACTGCACTGTATGCCACTGCACTTTCACACTCTGCTCTGCACCATTCTACTCTACGCCACTGCACTTTATACCACTGTACTTTATGCCACTACATTCTGAGACACTACTCTGCACCACTCCATTCTGCACCTCTGCACTGTATGCCACTGCACTCTACTCTGCACCACTCTACTTTAGGCCACTGCACTCTTTGCCACTCTTCTCTACCCTGCACCACTCTACACCACTCTACTCTAATCTGCACCACTGTATTCTCCACCACTGCACTCTACGCCCCTATACTCTGCACCACTCTACTCTACACCACTGTACTTTACACCACTCTACTCTGTATCACTCTACTCTACACCTTTGCACTGTACGCCACGACACTACACCACTATACTCTGCACCACTCTGTGCCATTGCACTTTCTGCCACTCTACTCTGCACCACTCTACGCTCTGCCACTGCACTCTACTTCATTGCACTCTATGGCACGGCACTGTACTCTGCACCACTCTACTCTACACCACTGCACTCTACGCCAATACACTACTCTGCACTGCTCTAGTCTACGCCACTGCACTCTACACCAATGCACTCTTTGCCACTCTACGTAACATGACTCTACACCACTCTACTCTACACCACTATTCACCGCTCTACTCTGCACCACTGGACTCTACTCCACTCTAATCTACTCTGCACCATTCTACTCTATGCCACTCTACTCTACACCACTCTGCTCTATGCCACTGCACTATGTCACTTTATACTACTGCACTCTATGGCACTGCACTCTACGCCAGTCCACTCTACTCTATTCCATTCTATGCCATCCAACTCCATTCCATTCCATTCTACTCCATTCTATGCCATCCACTCTATGCCACTCCACTGTATGGCACTATGCCACCCTACTCTATGCCACACCACTCCACGCCACACAGTGCCACTTTTTGGCACCCTACCCCACTTAACTCCACACAATACCACTCTAATCTATGTCACTCTCATCTGTTCCACTCTACTGTATGCCTCTCTACACCACTTCACTCTCTGCCACTTCACTCGTCACTTCAAGCCGCTCTACTCCACTTCATTATATGCCACTTTATTCTACGCAACACTACTACACTCTATGCCACTTAACTCCAGACCACTCTACACCACTCTATGTCACTCCACTCTTCTCTATCCCACTCTGCTCCACTCTACTCTACACCAGTACACACGACTCCACGCCACACCACTTTAATCTATCTCACACCACCCTATGCCACTCTGCTCAACTCTACTGTATGCCACTGCACTCTATGCCACAGCAATCTACACCACTGCACTCCACTCTACACCACTCCAATTTGCACCTCTGCACTCTACCCCACTCTTCTCTGCACCACTCTACTCAATGCCACTGCACTCTACACCACTGCACTATTATCTGCACCACTGCACTCTATACCACTCTACTCTAGTCTACTCCGCACCACTGCACTCTGTGCCACTCTAATCTACTCTGCACCACTCTATTCTATGACACTGCACTTTATGCCACTCTACTCTGCACCACTCTACTCTACTCCACTGCCCTCTACGCCCCTCTACACAACTGCACTCCACACCACTGCACTCTATGCCACTCTACTCTACACCACTCTACTCTAAATGACTGCACTCTATGCCGCTCTACTCTGCACCACTCCACTCTAGGCCACTGCACTCTAATCCACTGCATTCTATGCCAGTCTACTCTACTCTGCACCACTCTATTCTATGCCACTGCATACAACACCACTGCACTCTACGCCACTGCACCAGCCACTCTACCCCCCTGCGCTCTACACCACTCAACTGTGTGCCACTGCACTCTGCTCTGCACCACTCTACACCACTGCACTTTACACCACTCTGCTCTATGCCACTGCACTTTACACCACTCTACTCTACACTACTCTCTTCTACCCCTACACCACTGCACTCTATGCCAGAGGTCTTCAAACAGGGAGGGGCTTCAGGTGGGGGGGGGGGGGTCCTGCTTGGGGTTGGCTAAATTGATCTGAGGAGGGGGTCGCTAGACACTGGCCAAGTGGAGCATCATGCTGAAAACATTTTGTATTTGTTTTTTACTGGAAAATCTCAAAATAAGAGAGGGGTCTTCCTTACCAAAGGGACAGGACACCAAAGCGACAATAAGTCAAAAACAAATTCCCTTTGGGTTATTTAAAAGCATCAATTAAACAACAAAAGAGTGCTTCCCGACAAAAGAAGAGCAAGCAAGAGAAGTCACTCTTGTATTTAAAAAGAACCCTCACTCACCAACCTAGTTGGTGACATGCTTCATCATTGGGCTCCCACCAGAGGGGCCGAGTGCCTCTCTGGTGTGCTACGACGCCTGTCTACAGCGGAGCGGGTTTTTTTGTGAATGTGAGTGAAAAAGTGATATTAAAAATGCCTCAGTTTCATCCAAAAATGTTTTATTAGTTGGAAAACCTGGCACAGATAAAAGTAAGTGTAGCGGATGTTTCCAAACTGGTTAAATTGACCAGAGACATCCTAATCTATAGTAAAAAAAGGGTGTGGTCAACATGTTTCTGCCTACTAATGCTGTTGGCGAGGCATTCTTCAGGACCAGAACACCACGGCGGTATGCGCACGCTAAGGCGCACCCTAACCAGTGGTGTGAACAACACCGAATTGACTCACGGTTATGACTGTCACCAGAGTTTCTGAAGGACATGTAAATCTGAAAAAAACATATAAAAAGACAACACAAGTCAACAAATCCCACAAGGACATGATCTCTTGAGTGCTTGAATTTGTCTTAAAGTAATAGTGGTGATGAAGCTCGTGCCAAAACTGAGTGCTCTTCATCATGCAGTCATAGGCTGATTGCTAGTAGACTGTGGGTAAGTGTGAGTGAATATATAAGTACTGATATTTTTGTGCTAACCAAAGGGCCTGGCGAATTACCAGGCAGTCATTAACATCGTTAAATTTTAACAGCATGCGTTTTTGCCAAAAAACATGCATTTTGCAACATACCACCTTGAAAATTGCCGATAAAATAGTGAATGTAAAAATAGAGTGAACTTGACTAAAAATTACGGGGGTAAGAGCAGATGTAAGGCACCTAATACCGGTGAAAGAATGGCAGACTTAGTATATGGAGTAAAAAGGAGCTTACTTTGAAACGGTTGTAAACTCACAACATGGGTCCTGGTGGGGGGCGGAGGCTTATAGTCACACTCTGCAATACAATTTTCGTAATCGTTATATTGTCTGCGTAATCGCTATTAAGTTATCTGAAATACGTTGGAAACAAAGGAACTCTACTTACTTCGTCAAAGCGCAGCGCCCGTATGGCACCTACATACACCCATCCGGACGACCCCGACGATAAAGTGGAGTCCGACCGGGGAGTTTCAAAAGGAAGCCAAAGCCCGGGAAGCTGTAATACGTCATGACGTATGGGCGCGCGACTGCCTTTGCTACCTCTGCGCCGCTTAGAAAGCTAGAACGTTAACTTCACACCGCTCGGAAGTAATGTCCTTTCCACCGATATCCTATTTATGTGTGCGCGTGCTCTGTTTAAAGATCGGGCGTTCTAGCGGCTGGTACGGTGTAATGCTAAGCATTTCGGCACCATTGACAATCAGGAAACTTTATTGGTATATAAGTGAGAGGCGGATCTTCAACCACATTAAGGCACCATAAAAAATGATGAATGCATTGGGTAAAGAACGGATGTTATGCAGCGTGATGTGGTAAAAGGACCCCCTATTGCTGTGTTAATGATCATTATCATAAAGCAACGTTACCATGAAAATATGAGGATCCATAGGGAAAGGGACAAAACAAAGTCCTTAGAACTACGTGAATCGCAGACAGAGGGTGGTGCCCATAGCAAAATGTTACTGCTAATGTAATCTACCCTATATGCATATGAGTGATCAAAGAGGCTTATACACATATGTCTGTACAAGAGATTTCAAGTTGAATGGAAACTCCAAACATGGTTTTAGATGATTCAACGTCGTAATACAGTAGCCCACGGGATGTCATCATTAAGTCCATGCTGGTGAGTAGCCAGACGGTAAACCCACCGTTGTTCCTTCTCGAACAGCAGTTTTGACGTCTTATTACCTGCTTTGATTTGTTCAATAATCGTCCACCGCAAATCGTTGGTGGTATGATTTGACTGCAGGAAATGTTCAGTCAATCTTGTAGTACTCTTTTTACACCGGATGTTACTACGGTGTTCACACACCCGTTGTTTTATTTTGCGTGTGGTCATACCCACATACCTTAGTCCGCATGGGCACGTGATGAGGTAGACCACATTGGTTGAGTTACAGTTGGTAAAGGAACGTTGAGTCCAAATTCTGTCTGTCTCCAGATCAAGTGTTTTAGTAGAGGCAGTTAGGTGGCAAACACTGCACGAACCACAGGAGAAGTGTCCAAAAGCACAAGTTACTAACTTGTGTAACGATATATCTGTAAGAGACAGTAGTTAGTGATAGATTCCTTACCTTAGAATATCCCCAGGCGTCAGGCTGGATCCGGAAAGTTTTGCGTAGCAGTACCCTTTGCGCGTCGGTAGGCGGCGTCGTGCGGCTCCGCGTCCGTCGTCGGCGTCGTGATCGCCGGGATGACGCCGCGGGCAGTACTTAGACGCCGCCCTGCGCGCTGACGTCCAGTTCTGTACACGACTTTCCGCGCCAGGAACGCAGAGCCATGCAAGAAGCTGACACAGGTGTCTGAAAAATACTAGGGCCCTGAAAGGGATGTCCTTAACCCTAGAAATCAGTTCGCAGAACGGGGAGGATGGGTGGGCGGTAGGAATCTATCACTAACTACTGTCTCTTACAGATATATCGTTACACAAGTTAGTAACTTGTGCATCTGAAAGAGACACGTTAGTGATAGATTCCTTACCTTAGAATAGATACCCCAGCAATACCAACCCCGGTGGTGGGTCTGCGAACAAAGATCAGACAAGGAAGTCCTGGAGGACAGAACGGCCAAAGAAGCCGTCCCTCCGGACCTGACTGTCAAGGCAGTAATGCTTAGTAAACGTGTGCAGCGAGGCCCACGTAGCTGCCTGACAGATAACCGGCAGCGGAACACCGCGGCCCAAGGCCGTGGTAGCAGCCGTTGCCCTGGTAGAATGGGCACGCAGCCCAACAGGAGGCTCCTTCTTAGCCAAAGAATAGCAGGTCTTGATGCACAGGGTAACCCAGCGGGAGATGGTCCTCTTGTGCACCGCCCGACCTTTTTTGGCGCCCACGTAGCCAACAAAGAGCTGGTCATCCACCCGGAAGTGTTTCGTGCGGTCGATATAGAAGGAGAGCGCACGTTTTGGGTCCAGACGGTGGAGCCTCTCTTCCTCTCTGGAAGGATGCGGAGGCGGAAAGAAGGTGGGCAAAGTGATGGTCTGCCCAATGTGGAAAGCAGTAACCACCTTTGGCAAGAAGGACGGACGCGTCCGAAGAACAACCTTGTCTGGATGAACAGACAGAAAGGGAGGTTTGCAAGAAAGAGCCTGGAGCTCACTCACCCGCCGAGCGGAGGTGATGGCCACCAGAAAGGCTGCCTTTAGAGTCAGAAGACGAAGAGGACAGTTATGCAGAGGCTCAAAGGGAGCGCACATTAAAAGGTAAGAACCAAGTTCAAGTCCCACTGAGGCATTACAAACGGAACAGGAGGGAAGAGGTGAGTAATGCTCTTTAAGAACCTGTTAACAACAGGGGACTTGAAAAGGGAGGGCTGATGAGGGAGCCTGAGGAAGGCCGAGATAGCACAAAGATAACCCTTGATGGTACCCAGGGCAGAACCCTGTTGGGCCAGAGAGAGAAGGAACAGAAGGACCTCAGAAAGAGGGGCAGAAAGGGGATCCACAGCCTTTGCTGTGCACCATGCCACAAATTTGTTCCACCTGCAGGCGTATACCACCTTAGTGGAGGGACGCCTGGCTGCCAGAATCACATCACAAACTTCGGGAGGCAAGTTGAAAGGAATCAACTGCCGCCGCTCAATCTCCACGCAAGCAGGTGTAGACTGGACAGGTTCGGGTGGAGGACCGTCCCCTGGTGCTGCGACAGAAGATCCTCCCGAAGAGGCAGACGGATCGGGGGATCTATGCTCATATTGAGTAGCTCGGGATACCAAACTCTTCGAGCCCAGTCCGGAGCCACAAGAATGACTTGGGCCCGGTCGTGCCGAATCTTCTTCAACACTCTGGGTAGAAGTGGTATAGGCGGAAAGGCGTACAACAGACCGCAACTCCACTCGCGACGAAAAGCGTCGCCGAGCGAGTGCCGCCTTGGAAATTCCAACGCGCAGAACTGATGACATTGCGCGTTCTCTTCGGTGGCGAATAGATCTAACCAAGGCTCTCCCCACTGTAGAAAGAGTCCTTGCGCCATTTCCGAGTGAAGACGCCATTCGTGATCATCATGCACCTGCGGCTGAGTTCGTCCGCCCTGGCGTTCAGAGAACCTGCCAGGTGTTGAACCATCAGGAACATGCCCTGATGTTCCAGCCATGTCCAGAGGCGCAGAGCCTCCTGACAAAGGGTCCAAGACCCCACCCCGCCCTGTTTGTTGCAGTACCACATGGCGGTGGGTTTGTCTGTGAACACCTGCACTACCTTCCCTTTGACAGAGGGAAGGAATGCCTTGAGTGCAAGCCGGATCGCCCGGAGCTCCAGAAGGTTGATATGGAGCCGGGACTCCGCCGGAGACCAGAGGCCTCTGATCTCCGCCTCTCCCATGTGACCGCCCCATCCCAGAAGGGACGCGTCCGTCACAACTGTATGCTCTGGCTGGGGAAGGGAGAGGGATCTGCCCATGACCCATTGCCGGTTCGAGAGCCACCACTGCAACTGTTTTGCAGTCCCCTCCGAGATCTGGACGTGATCGGACAGGTTGCCCTGGTGCTGCGCCCACTGGAACTTCAGGTCCCACTGCAGAGCCCGCATATGCCATCTGGCATGATTGACCAGCAGGATGCAGGAGGCCATGAGGCCCAGCAGCCTCAGGGTCATCCGTACCGAAACCCAGGATAAAGGCCGAAAGATCGGAATCATAGCCTGAATATCCCGGACTCGCCGTTCGGGAGGATAGGCCCGAAACTGCGTCGTGTCCAGAACTGCTCCGATGAAAAGGAGCTGTGGAGAAGGAATTAGATGCGACTTCGGCACATTGATGGAGAACCCCAGCGAGTGCAGGAGTTCGGCCGTAGTCTGGAGGTGGGAGACGACTGCCTGGGACGAGCCCGCCTTCAGCAGCCAGTCGTCGAGGTAGGGGAAGACTGAAACCCCTGCCCGGCGCAGATGAGCTGCGACCACCGCCATCACTTTCGTGAACACCCGAGGGGCACTGGTAAGGCCAAAGGGGAGCACGGTGAACTGAAAATGCTCGGGGCCTACCGTGAACCGAAGGTAACGCCGGTGGGCCGGCAGGACGGGGATGTGGAAATACGCGTCCTGCAAGTCCAACGCTACCAACCAGTCTCCAGGGTCGAGGGCAGTCAAGACCTGAGCTAGGGTGAGCATCTTGAACTTCTCCCTTCCGGAGGAAGCGATTGACGTTCCGGAGGTCCAAGATAGGACGCATGTCCTCCTTGTCCTTTTGGGCACCAGAAAGTAGTGGGAGTAGCAACCACGCCCTACTTCTGGGGTCGGAACATGCTCGATGGCCCTCTTGGTCAAGAGGGCCGTGACTTCCTTCTGTAGAAGCACCAAGTGATCCCCTGACATGCGGTGGAATTGAGGTGGCATGGCTGGGGGTGGTCTCGAAGGGGAGGGAGTAGCCCCTTCGGACAATGTCCAAGACCCACCTGTCCGAGGTGATGGTGCGCCAGTGGGGAAGGTGATGGCGGACCCTGCCCCTACTGGCGTGCCGTGCACCTGAAAGGAGGGACTAGGAGGGCTTGGAGGCCGCGGACGGGTTGGAGGTGGTGGCCTGACCCGCACGCTGGTTGCCCGATCCGCCACGGCGGAATCCACGCCCTCGGCCACGCGAAGACGCCTGCTGCGCGGGCCGGTGGCTGGGCTGCTGACGTGAAGGGGCGCCTACCGTGGCCACGATAGGGGCGAAAAGCAGAAGGCAGCGGAGGGCGTAGCAGAAAGGCCCAGGGACTTTGCAGTAGCCCGTGAGTCCTCAAAGCGCTCCAACGCATGGTCTGCTTTGGACCCAAAAGACCGACTCCATCAAAGGGCATGTCCATGAGAGTATTCTGGACATCCCCTGAAAAACCAGTGGTTCTCAGCCAGGCGTGGCGCCGGAGCGCCACCGTCGTTGCAATCGACCTGCCCAGCGAGTCGGCGGTGTCAAGGCCACAACGGATAGTGTATTTGGCCGCATCCCTTCCTTCCGCAATGGCGCGGGAAAGCAGTGCCTGGACCTCCTCAGGGCACTGGGGCAAAACATCCGCCACCGAATCCCACAGGGAGTGGGTATATCGGCCCAAAAGACAAGCGGTGTTAACGGACCGCAAGCCAGCACTGGAGGAAGAAAAACCTTTCTTCCCAAACTGATCCAGGCGTTTGGATTCCCTATCCGGAGGAGCGGTAGGGAAGGCGGTTTGGGAAGCGGAGGCTTGGACAACCAAGCTCTCAGGAGTGGGGTGGACAGAAAGAAACAGGGGTCGCCCGGAGCGGGGCGATGGCGTCGTGACACGTTCCGATCCACAGGAGCCCCTGTGTTGGGCTTGGACCAGGCGCCCAAAAGAACGTCCGTGAGGGCGTCGTTAAACGGCAGCACAGTCTCCGCAGAGGAGGCTGCCGGCTGAAGCACCTCTGTCAAGATGTTAGTCTTGACCGTCAAAGTAGGGAGCTGGAGACGTAAGGCCCCAGCAGCCCTACGCAACACCGTACCAAAATTGGCCCCCTCCTCCGTAGCCACGGGAGGAGACAGCATGCCAGTGTCAGGAGAAGTATCCAGACCACTGGCCTCCCTAGACTCTCTGTCCAGTCCTCATCATACTGACAGTTGCGTGTCAGAGGGTCATCAGACCCCTCCCAGTCCTCCTGGTCCTCCTCTGGTTCAAAATAAGGAGGAGGAGGGACATTTGGGACCCAAGGTCCCATCGGCGCCGGAGCCGGCGTCGAGCGACGTCGCTCCGGGTCCATGTCCGGAGCCGGAAGGAACTGGGGACGACGCCGCCCGGAGCCCAGGGCGGCGTCGAGAACGGCACCGGAGACATCGGCGCCGGCGGAGGTGTCGTGAGGTCGACCGGCGTCGATGGGAGTTGTGGAGCCGGGATCGAGGCCGGGGCCGGAGCCGGAGCCGGGATCGAGGCTGGAGGCTCGGGCGACGCCGGGGCCGGAGCCGCCGGCGACGCCGGATCAACCCCATCAGGGCCCGCGGGGCCCGAAGGCGCACCGGAGGGGCCTGAAGGCCCGAAGAGGCGGGCCATGGCCGACAGGAACTCCTGTACCTTGGCCGGATCCGCCCCGAACCCGGGAAGGGCGGGTATGACGGGGCGACTCCACAGGCAAGTCCGGGGCCGCGGGGGCGGGGACGGTGCCGGGAGGGGCCTCAGCCGAGTCGCGAGACCGGCGAGGCGAAGTCCGAGAGCGACGATGCTTCTTGGACTTCTTGTGTCGAGACTTACCGGACGAAGAAGACTTCGACGCCGACGACCGGTGTGCACTCCGCGAGCGACCCCTGGACCTCTCACGCGACCGGGGCTTCCGCGGAGCCGAATGCCGGGCCTCGAGGAGCTTTCGAGACCGCTCTCGCAAAGCCTTCGGGTTGAGGGCCTGGCATTCGGGACAAGACTCGGTGTCGTGGCCTCGGCCGAGGCAGAAGAGACACTCCCAATGCGGGTCGGTGACGGACATCATCCGCGCACAGGCGCCGCATCGCTTGAAGCCGGGCATCCCTACGACACCTGAAGGCTGGAAAAAGACAGTGAAAAAATCACCAAAAAGTATGGTCAAAAATTGACCAGGGCACTGCTCTTCCCGGATCTGCGCTTACTGGCGCGGAAAAAGAAGAACTGACGTCAGCGCGCAGGGGCGGCGTCTAAGTACTGCCCGCGACGTCATCCCGGCGATCACGACGCCGACGACGGACGCGGAGCCGCACGACGCCGCCTACCGACGCGCAAGGGTACTGCTACGCAAAACTTTCCGGATCCAGCCTGACGCCTGGGGATATTCTAAGGTAAGGAATCTATCACTAACGTGTCTCTTTCAGATACTTTGGGCAGGGCCCAAGCGTTAAGCACTGACGGGTCCTCGTCTGTGTTGGTCTTTTTTGGCCGCGTGTGCACTAAGGCGTCCCTGATGCTTCTGGCTTTTTTTAAAGAAAACAGAGGCTTTTCCCACCTCTTGTTGCTTTCCAGTATACACCAGTGTTTATTTATTGACTTGGTCACAGCGTTAGAAGCCACACTGTATGTAGTAACACAAGTCAGTGGAACAGCTCCGATTTGTTTAGGGGTGTCCTCAAGGAGGGCCAATCTCGATTGATTCCTGGCCCGTTTACAACTCTTTCTGAGGATCCTCTCAGGGTAACCCTGCTTGCGAAGTTTCTCTGTAAGTTCAGACGACTGTGAGCGATAATCTTCCACCCTACTACAGTTGCGCCTGATTCGTAGGTATTGTCCATAAGGGAGATTCATGCAAGGGTCTCGGGTGAAAGCTGGAGAACTGCAGTAAGTTGTTCTTGGCTGTGGGCTTGTAGTAGGTCTTAGTAGTGAGACTCCCTGCTCCCTTGGAAATCACAACGTCCAGAAAAATCATTTCGTTTTTGTCAAAAGAATGTGTGAACTTAAGGTTCATATCTCGAGTGTTAATCCATTCGAAAAATTCTAGCAGTGAGCGTTCAGATCCTTGTTAGATTACTAGAACGTCGTCAATATACCTCTTCCAAAAGGAAATAAAGGACGCGAATGGGTTGTCTTCTGCCAGGATATACTTGCGTTCGAAATCATACACATAGACTCCCGCTACGATTGGGGCGAAGGTACTGCCCATTGAAGTACCCATGATTTGGAGAAAAAGATTCCCCTGGTACTCAAAAAAAATTTGTTTGAGTGCTAAAGTGGCACATTCAATGACAAACTGTCTAGGAGTCTGGTAGTCCCAAGTAGCCTCATTCAGTGCTTCAGTAAGGACCCTGATGGTGTCATCCTGGGGGATACTGGTGTAGAGACTCTCTATATCCAGTGTAACTAGTATAGTAGAGTCCTCTTCCACTGTCAGATCTTGCAAGAGGGCCAAGAGACTCTTGGTGTCTTTGAGGTAAGTGGAAGTGCTTTGTATAAGGGGTTTCAAGAAGAAATCACAGTAACGCGATAGTGGTTCCAGCAAGGAGCCGATGCCAGAAACTATCAGGCGTCCTGTTCTTATGTCTCCCCCACTATATATTGAGTAGGTGGCCGCTGATGCATATACTCTCTCTTTCTTTATTATCAACTGTAGATCGATAGAGTTTTTCTCTCCGTTACTCTAATCAACATACGTGGGAGACATGAGAGAGAAGATTTACTAACGTGGAAGAGCTAATTTTTCTCCCCTCTAAAAAAACTTATCACCAATTTTGGTGGGTAATCTGATAATAGTTGTGTGATAGCATTTTGGTGTGAATATTTATAATAATTTGATTTTAAATGGTTGTGTGATTGTGGGCGTGTTTTGTTAATCACCAAGGGTTGAGTGTGAACCAAAGCTTAATGCACAAGTTACTAACTTGTGTAACGATATATCTGTAAGAGACAGTAGTTAGTGACAGATTCCTTACCTTAGAATATCCCCAGGCGTCAGGCTGGATCCGGAAAGTTTTTGCGTAGCAGTACCCCTGCGCGTCGGTAGGCGGCGTCGTGCGGCTCCGCGTCCGTCGTCGGCGTCGTGATCGCTGGGATGACGTCGCGGGCAGTACTTAGGCACCGCCCCTGCGCGCTGACGTCAGTTCTGTACACGACTTTCCGCGCCAGGAACGCAGAGCCATGCAAGAAGCTGATATAGGTGTCTGAAAAATACTAGGGCCCTGAAAGGGATGTCCTTAACCCTAGAAATCAGTTTGCAGAACGGGGAGGATGGCTGGGGCGGTAAGGAATCTGTCACTAACTACTGTCTCTTACAGATATATCGTTACACAAGTTAGTAACTTGTGCATCTGAAAGAGACACGTTAGTGACAGATTCCTTACCTTAGAATAGATACCCCAGCAATACCAACCCCGGTGGTGGGTCTGCGAACAAAGATCAGACAAGGAAGTCCTGGAGGACAGAACGGCCAAAGAAGCCGTCCCTCCGGACCTGACTGTCAAGGCAGTAATGGTTTGTAAACGTGTGCAGCGAGGCCCACGTAGCTGCCTGACAAATAACCGGCAGCGGAACACCGCGGCCCAAAGCCGTGGTAGCAGCCGTTGCCCCGGTGGAATGGGCCCGCAGCCCAACAGGAGGCTCCTTCTTAGCCAAAGAATAGCAGGTCTTGATGCACAAGGTAACCCAGCGGGAGATGGTCCTCTTGTGCACCGCCCGACCTTTTTGGCGCCCACGTAGCCAACAAAGAGCTGGTCATCCACCCGGAAGTGTTTTGTGCGGTCAATATAGAAGGAGAGCGCACGTTTTGGGTCCAGACGGTGGAGCCTCTCTTCCTCTCTGGAAGGATGCGGAGGCGGAAAGAAGGTGGGCAAAGTGATGGTCTGCCCAATGTGGAAAGCAGTAACCACCTTTGGCAAGAAGGACGGACGCGTCCGAAGAACAACCTTGTCTGGATGAACAGACAGAAAGGGAGGTTTGCAAGATAGAGCCTGGAGCTCACTCACCCGCCGAGCGGAGGTGATGGCCACCAGAAAGGCTGTCTTCAGAGTCAGAAGACGAAGAGGACAGTTATGTAGAGGCTCAAAGGGAGCGCACATTAAAAAGGTAAGAACCAAGTTCAAGTCCCACTGAGGCATCACAAACGGAACAGGAGGGAAGAGGTGTGTAATGCCTTTTAAGAACCTGTTAACAACAGGGGACTTGAAAAGGGAGGGCTGATCAGGGAGCCTGAGGAAGGCCGAGATAGCACAAAGATAACCCTTGATGGTACCCAGGGCAGAACCCTGCTGGGCCAGGGAGAGAAGGAACAGAAGGACCTCAGAAAGAGGGGCAGAAAGGGGATTCACAGCCTTTGCTGTGCACCATGCCACAAATTTGTTCCACCTGCAGGCGTATACCACCTTAGTGGAGGGACGCCTGGCTGCCAGAATCACATCACAAACTTCGGGAGGCAAGTCGAAAGGAATCAACTGCCGCCGCTCAATCTCCACGCAAGCAGGTGTAGACTGGACAGGTTCGGGTGGAGGACCGTCCCCTGCTGCTGCGACAGAAGATCCTCCCGAAGAGGCAGACGGATCGGGGGATCTACGCTCATATTGAGTAGCTCGGGATACCAAACTCTTCGAGCCCAGTCCGGAGCCACAAGAATGACTTGGGCCCGGTCGTGCCGAATCTTCTTCAACACTCTGGGTAGAAGTGGTATAGGCGGAAAGGCGTACAACAGACCGCAACTCCACTCGTGACGAAAAGCGTCGCCGAGCGAGTGCCGCCTTGGAAATTCCAACGCGCAGAACTGATGACATTGCGCGTTCTCTTCGGTGGCGAATAGATCTAACCAAGGCTCTCCCCACTGTAGAAAGAGTCCTTGCGCCACTTCCGAGTGAAGACGCCATTCGTGATCCATCATGCACCTGCGGCTGAGTTCGTCCGCCCTGGCGTTCAGCGAACCTGCCAGGTGTTGAACCATCAGGAACATGCCCTGATGTTCCAGCCATGTCCAGAGGCGCAGAGCCTCCTGACAAAGGGTCCAAGACCCCACCCCGCCCTGTTTGTTGCAGTACCACATGGCGGTGGTGTTGTCTGTGAACACCTGCACTACCTTCCCTTTGACAGAGGGAAGGAATGCCTTGAGTGCAAGTCGGATCGCCCGGAGCTCCAGAAGGTTGATATGGAGCCGGGACTCCGCCGGAGACCAGAGGCCTCTGATCTCCGCCTCTCCCATGTGACCGCCCCATCCCAGAAGGGACGCGTCCGTCACAACTGTGTGCTCTGGCTGGGGAAGGGAGAGGGATCTGCCCATGACCCATTGCCGGTTCGAGAGCCACCACTGCAACTGTCTTGCAGTCCCCTCCGAGATCTGGACGTGATCGGACAGGTTGCCCTGGTGCTGCGCCCACTGGAACTTCAGGTCCCACTGCAGAGCCCGCATATGCCATCTGGCATGATTGACCAGCAGGATGCAGGAGGCCATGAGGCCCAGCAGCCTCAGGGTCATCCGTACCGAAACCCAGGATAAAGGCTGAAAGATCGTAATCATAGCCTGAATATCCCGGACTCGCCGTTCGGGAGGATAGGCCCGAAACTGCGTCGTGTCCAGAACCGCTCCGATGAAAAGGAGCTGTGGAGAAGGAATCAGATGCGACTTCGGCACATTGATGGAGAACCCCAGCGAGTGCAGGAGTTCGGCCGTAGTCTGGAGGTGGGAGACGACTGCCTGGGACGAGCCCGCCTTCAGCAGCCAGTCGTCGAGGTAGGGGAAGACTGAAACCCCTGCCCGGCGCAGATGAGCTGCGACCACCGCCATCACTTTCGTGAACACCCGAGGGGCACTGGTAAGGCCAAAGGGGAGCACGGTGAACTGAAAATGCTCGGGGCCTACCGTGAACCGAAGGTAACGCCGGTGGGCCGGCAGGACGGGGATGTGGAAATATGCGTCCTGCAAGTCCAACGCTACCAACCAGTCTCCAGGGTCGAGGGCAGTCAAGACCTGAGCTAGGGTGAGCATCTTGAACTTCTCCTTCCGGAGGAAGCGATTGACGTTCCGGAGGTCCAAGATAGGACGCATGTCCTCCTTGTCCCTTTTGGGCACCAGAAAGTAGTGGGAGTAGCAACCACGCCCTACTTCTGGGGTCGGAACATGCTCGATGGCCCTCTTGGTCAAGAGGGCCGTGACTTCCTTCTGTAGAAGCACCAAGTGATCCCCTGACATGCGGTGGAATTGAGGTGGCATGGCTGGGGGTGGTCTCGAAGGGGAGGGAGTAGCCCCTTCGGACAATGTCCAAGACCCACCTGTCCGAGGTGATGGTGCGCCAGTGGGGAAGGTGATGGCGGACCCTGCCCCCTACTGGCGTGCTGTGCACCTGAAAGGAGGGACTAGGAGGGCTTGGAGGCCGCGGACGGGTTGGAGGTGGTGGCCTGACCCGCACGCTGGTTGCCCGATCCGCCACGGCGGAATCCACGTCCTCGGCCTCGCGAAGACGCCTGCTGCGCGGGCCGGTGGCTGGGCTGCTGACGTGAAGGGGCGCCCCTACCGTGGCCACGATAGGGGCGAAAAGCAGAAGTCAGCGGAGGGCGTGTAGCAGAAAGGCCCAGGGACTTGGCAGTAGCCCGTGAGTCCTTAAAGCGCTTCAACGCATGGTCTGCTTTGGACCCAAAAAGACCGACTCCATCAAAGGGCATGTCCATGAGAGTATTCTGGACATCCCCAGGCGTGGCGTCGGAGCGCCACCGTCGTTGCAATAGACCTGCCCAGCGAGTCGGCGGTGTCAAGGCCACAACGTATAGTGTATTTAGCCGCATCCCTTCCTTCCGCAATGGCGCGGGAAAGCAGTGTCTGGACCTCCTCAGGACACTGGGGCAAAACATCCGCCACCGAATCCCACAGGGAATGGGTATATCGGCCCAAAAGACAAGCGGTGTTAACGGACCGCAAGCCAGCACTGGAGGAAGAAAAACCCTTCTTCCCAAACTGATCCAGGCGTTTGGATTCCCTATCCGGAGGGGCGGTAGGGAAGGCGGTTTGGGAAGCGGAGGCTTGGACAACCAAGCTCTCAGGAGTGGGGTGGACAGAGAGAAACAGGGGGTCGCCCGGAGCTGGGCGATGGCGTCGTGACACGTTCCGATCCACAGGAGCCCCTGTGTTGGGCTTGGACCAGGCGCCCAAGAGAACGTCAGTGAGGGCGTCGTTAAACGGCAGCACAGTCTCCGCAGAGGAGGCTGCCGGCTGAAGCACCTCTGTCAAGATGTTAGGCTTGACCGTCAAAGTAGGGAGTTGGAGACGTAAGGCCCCAGCCGCCCTACGCAACACCGTATCAAAATTGGCTCCCTCCTCCGTAGCCACGTGAGGAGACAGCATGCCAATGTCAGGGGAAGTATCCAGACCACTGGCCTCCCCTAGACTCTCTGTCCAGTCCTCATCGTACTGACAGTGTCGTGTCAGAGGGTCATCAGACCCCTCCCAGTCCAACTGGTCCTCCTCTGGTTCAAAATAAGGAGGAGGAGGGACAGTTGGGACCCAAGGTCCCATCGGCGCCGGAGCCGGCGTCGAGCGACGTCGGTCCGGAGCCATGTCCGGAGCCGGAAGGAACTGGGGGACGACGCCGCCCGGAGCCCAGGGCGGCGTCGAGAACGGCACCGGAGACATCGGCGCCGGTGGAGGTGTCGTTAGGTCGACCGGCGTCGATGGGGGTTGTGGAGCCGGGATCGAGGCCGGGGCCGAGGCCGGAGCCGGGATCGAGGCTGGAGGCACGGGCGACGCCGGGGCCGGAGCCGTCGGCGGCGCCGGAGCAACCCCATCAGGGCCCGCGGGGCCCGAAGGCGCACCGGAGGGGCCTGAAGGCCCGAAGAGGCGGGCCATGGCCGACAGGAATTCCTGCACTTTGGCCGGATCCGCCCCCAAACCCGGGAAGAGGCGGGTATGGCGGGGGCGACTCCACAGGCATGTCCGGGGCCGCGGGGACGGTGCCGGGAGGGGCCTCAGCCGAGTCGCGAGACCGGCGAGGCGAAGTCCTAGAGCGATGATGCTTTTGGACTTTTTGTGTTTGGACTTACCGGACGAAGAAGACTTCGACGCCGACGACCGGTGTGGACTCCGCGATCGACCCCTGGACCTCTCACGCGACCGGGGCCTCCGTGGAGCCGAATGCCGGGCCTCGAGGAGCTTTCGAGACCGCTCTCGCAAAGCTTTCGGGTTGAGGGCCTGGCATTCGGGACAAGACTCCGTGTCGTGGCCTCGGCCGAGGCAGAAGAGACACTCCCAATGCGGGTCGGTGACGGACATCATCCGCGCACAGGCGCCGCATCGCTTGAAGCCGGGCATCCCTACGACACCTTGAAAGAGGAAAATACAGTGAAAAAAAATCACCAAAAAGTATGGTCAAAAAATGACCAGGGCACTGCTCTTCCCGGATCTGCGCTTGCTGGCGCGGAAAAAGAAGAACTGACGTCAGCGCGCAGGGGCGGCGCCTAAGTACTGCCCGCGACGTCATCCCGGCGATCACGACGCCGACGACGGAGGCGGAGCCGCACGACGCCGCCTACCGACGCGCAGGGGTACTGCTACGCAAAAACTTTCCGGATCCAGCCTGACGCCTGGGGATATTCTAAGGTAAGGAATCTGTCACTAACGTGTCTCTTTCAGATATATATATATGTATATATAGATTGTTTGTGTCTAACAAATTTACATTGAGGATATATAATGCGAAATGTATTGATATTTAATTCACTTTTATGTAAATAATAAGCATTGTAATGATGAATTTTGTAACTTGGTTTTATATAATGTTTTTAATAGATGAAGTGTTGGGAGATATCGAATTATTGTGCCTGAAGAAGGTGGTTGGATCAGCTAATTCCACCGAAACGCGTCGCTACTTATAAGCACCTAATCGAATTGGTTATGTTTTGAAGAATAACAACAGTACACTATGATGTGTTGAATCTGAAATGATTATTGGTTTGGTGCTCTGTGTATTTTTAATGTTAATTTTATTCTCCCATTTTTTTTAATGTTATGAGCATTATTTCATACATGTGAATCAATGATTTACTTGATAAACAATTGATTTGTTGTTTTATTGTAATTTTTAACGGTTTTATATGAAAAAGGATTCATTGAATACAAACTCTATATATTAGCTTTGGGTTTCTGTGACACTCGGTGATACCAGTATGTATGTGTATGGATGTGATATGTATTAATGATGGTATGCTTCTAAATAACCCAAAGGGAATTTGTTTTTGACTTATTTTACTGGAAAATGCCAGTGATCACTTTGGAATGGATTCTCAGCAACATATTTTATCCTGGCTGGGATTAGGTGCCAAAGGGGAAGAGACTCCAAATAATCCTCAAAGTCCCCATTTATGTTAAAAAAAATCTCCATGTGGACACATTTACAATTTATGAATGCCAGGCTGCCCAAACAGAGCTGGAAACCATGTATTTGCACTTTTAAAGGGATCCCTGAACAAAATTGCAATGTTTGAATTGTTAAAAATGTTAAGAGCTGCCAATTCTATAGAATAATAGTGAAAAATCTGTTTTCATTCTGAGATGGGGTGATGACATTTTTACAGGATGGGACCACTCTCCGAGACTGGCCTGACCCTCCGCCTCCGATCACAAGTGTCCAGCAGGGACAAAATGCTTTCACACTTAGGCCACAAGGTGGGAATTTGATGTTTGTAGCCTGCTACTTGTGTATCCGTGGCACTTGACGTAGTCCCTGGCCCTGAGGAAACGGAATGGAGGCCAGCGTGAACCGGCAATAAAAGGCCTGTCAGAGCCTAGAGCCCGTGTGTCACATGCCACTGCTACAGCTTCACACCTCACACAACCTATGCATTTTATTGTACCAAAAGGTGGTCTTATTTACAAAGAAACACAATGGTGTCCTTTTCTGCCAACACACAAAGCATAACCCCAATTTCCAATTGCAGTGCACTAAAATCTAGATTCATACTGCCTAAGGACGGCAAGGCAGCTAAGTGGGTTTAGCACAAGTTACTGCTGCCCACTCGACCGATTAAAAATGAATTGGGATCCTACCAAGTCATTACATTAGTGAAGAGTCGAGGTTATGGGGTGGGGGAGTACTGTTATGTATGGACTTAAGAACTGCTGTAATGTTTCTAAACTGCTAGTCATAAAGCATAACATATGTATATACACGCATTATCACCCTAGCGAAGATGGAAGTATTTTTTAACGACATCAAAAGGATGAAAGGGGGATACGTCCCTGCATTGGTTATATCATGCACAAATCTCAGTTTCCAACTCGCCTATTTTACCTACCGTACATTCAATTGAATACGTAGCTACAATTTGACATTATAACTTCTCTTTTTTTGACAGAGCAAAATATGAGTTATTAGTGCTTTTCATACACCTGGTTAACAAAAAATGAAAAAAATAAACAGGCAGGAGGGAGTATCCATTCCTGTTTGTCCGCTCAGTGTGACAAGAAAATAATCACAGTGTGCGTCTTTTAGAAGTACAAATCAGCAGTGGGAGATAATGAAGCATGATGTCCCACCTGGTCCCCTGCAGAATACGCCGAGGGGCCCTGAGACTCCCATGTCTCACATTCTCACAGATACGCATAGCCTTCCGTTGAATAGGGGCCACAAAGGGTGGGGGCCCGCCAGCCAGCCTGCATTGTGCCCCTGCAAATTCACCTCATCCGTCTTTCGGTACCTAGAAATCAGCCGTCCAGTCACCCGACGCCCCTCTAGTCAGCAGTTGGTTGCCACGGTTACATGCATTTTTCCTGCAATATCAGAAACATCTCCCCCCACTTAAGGGTCAATTGGTAGAGATTGCCAGGCTACAATCTGCCGCTCTATCCCTCACCACGAAGAGCAGGCCCTCCGTTCCCCAGCAGCCCTCTTCTCTGCTGGGATTTCACTCTATTAAGATATCAGTGCGATATCGGCGGCTCCCTCGCGGCTAATACGCGAGACCTACTGCTTTGCAAATGGTAGTGATCACTGACAGGGGGGAGGGGGGGAGAGGGAGGGCGCGGGGGCAGCACGGACAACGTCAGTGCGAAGGCAGGGACGGCGGGGGAGGGTGTTATTTGAAGGCACGGACAACTGGAGAGGGCGGAGAAGGCACGAACAACGGGAGGGAGGGGGGGAGTAAAGAAGGCACCAAAGCACGTCGTGCCTGCAGTAGGACAGCCGCCATTGTCAATAAAGTAAATAGTGCTCACCCACTAGATAAACCATGCCGTGTTAGGAGCGAAGTAAAAGGTCCAGTCCTTATGGGCGGCAACAAATGGAGACAGGGTGTTACCGAGGCGGGACTAACAAGCCTCATAATGAATCGGAAGCCAGCATTTACCAAGGACATTGACACCAGCCAATTACAAATATGGGCGGAGAGTCGGCGAGGCTTCCACAGCACTTCCACAACATACCCTACTACAGCATGCCTCGCAGAGCGAGCAGTGCATGCGTGCTGCAACGCTAGGCTCGACCTAAAAACCATGTTTACTAAAAGATGTGTTATTAAATTCTAAGTTCAGAGAGCCCAAACTCCATTTCTCTAGCTTATCCCAATGGGAAGTTATACTTGTAAGATGTTACAAAGTAGCTCCAATTCTATCCTATAGGATAGATAGCCTTTCAATAGTGAAAAACGAAATACACTGTATTTCACTATCGGGACATGTCACACACACCAGTACATATCCTACCTTTCACATTCACTGCACCCTGCCCATGGGGGTACCTTGGGCCTACCTGACGGGTGCCCTTACATGTAAGAAAAGGGAAGGTTTGGGGCCTGGCAGTCACAAACTGCACGCAGACACTTCAGTGGCCGGTCTGAGATACACTTACATGGCTACTTCTGTGGGTGGCACAACCAGTGCTGCAGGCCCACTAGTAGCATTTGATTTACAGGCACTGGTCACACCTAGTGCACTGTACTAGGGACTTAGCAGTAAATCAACTAGCCAATCATGGAAAGACCAATCCATAACACAATTTACCTTAGGGGCACTTGCACTTTAACACCGATCAGCAGTGAGAAAGTGCTGCAGAGACACTAAACCAGCAAAAACAGTGTCAAAACCAGGGGAAACATGCCAGGTCTAATTAATAAATAAATATATATAAATGCAGATGACACTTTGGGCCAATTCCTTCCTAAGAACCCTACCCTGACATTTTGGCGAGCTCCCTCCATGAGAAGTGCACTGGTTACGAGTAGCCCTGAAATAGTTAGCAAGACCAACTGGCTGTCCCACAAAAATGGCTTTTTCAAATGCAGTTCATGTAGGGCATGTCATTTTGGGGTCAATACTTTTAGCTATATGTCAGCGTTCAGTTCGAAACCAATTAATTTAAAGGGTTACTACAATTGCAGAACTGATTTTGCTGTATATGTTCTTGAATGCACTTGCAGCCTTCGTTATGTGGGTAGCACTAAACTGCAAGTATACGTAAGAAATTTACAACATCTAAGGGCTATAGTAAATTCGGACCCCACATACCCGGTGGCACGCCATTTCAAACGTGTGCACAACAACATCTTAAACAATCTGAAATATTATGTTATAGGTGCAGAACCAGTTTTGAGGAGGTGGCAATAGAGAAAAATTGATACGACAGCTGGAGTCCAGGTTCATATTGGATCTGGATTCTAAAATACCAAATGGGCTTAACACCAGTGAAAACTTACATACCTTTTTAGGTCTCGCCTAGGCAGCGCGCATGCGCTGCCCTAGGAGGGCCTTTAGCCATCGGTCTGCTCCTTTTCAAGCACACTCGTGCTTGTGCTGGCATCCACCTTGCGGGAGCGAGCAGCGGCGCGCGTGGTAATTGAAAACATATGGCTCTCGCGCCGCCGCTGCTCGCTCCCGCAAGGGGGATGCCAGCACAAGGACGAGTGCATTTGCCTGCTCTTTCGCGGCCGCGCCACGCTCCCTCACGCTTGTTTCTTTAAGCGAAGCTCATATCAGACGCGGTCACAAACTGGATCGGGCTGTTTGAACTAATGGACGTATCATGAAGCTTTCGCTTCCTCTGTAAGCGACTCATTAAATGGACGCGTAATACGGGCATCTGTTCAGGATGAGTCATTTCTTTTCACCCCGCACGTTACTTGCCCACAGACTGCGGCGTCACAGCATTCCACCTCTGATTACTATCACCTGAGCTGTTTGCCGGCTCTCTTGTAATTCTTTGCGTAGATGTACTATTTAACGGTGCTCCATTTGCTGACATCAGAAGGATGACAGGAGGCGGATGCTGGTCTGTCGCACCTGAAGGGCCCTGCAGGCATCATGTGCAAACCTTTAAGCCGCTAATCCACACTGACAGTTTATCAGTGCTCAACAGTGCTGTGCTCACTTCACCCGAGCCACAGGGGTTTGCCCGCTCGCCAGGTAACTCGATCCCTCCGGAAGCCGCCTGAGGTGCGTGTGGAATGCGCGTGCCACTGAAGGTAGAAACGCGCGTGTTTATTCAAGATGCCGGGGCTGATTCCAGTCCCTGCGCCTCCACATTCCTGTTTCCACTGGCCCCCGTGTGCCGCTTCATGGTCTTGCCCTGGCAGCCCATGTGCTGGAGGAGCTAAGCTCAAGGCGCTACTCCTGGCTCTGCGGGGCGCCTCCTCCAGCCCACGTCATCAGTGCTTAAATAGCCAGGCACACTCAATTAATTAATAACAGTCAATGAAACGGGTCCTACCTAACTTTGGAAGCAAAACGCACAAGTTACTAACTTGTGTAACGATATATCTGTAAGAGACAGTAGTTAGTGACAGATTCCTTACCTTAGAATATCCCCAGGCGTCAGGCTGGATCCGGAAAGTTTTTGCGTAGCAGTACCCTTGCTTGCGTCGGTAGGCGGCGTCGTGCGGCTCCGCGTCCGTCGTCGGCGTCGTGATCGCCGGGATGACGTCGCGGGCAGTACTTAGACGCCGCCCCTGGGCGCTGACGTCAGTTCTGTACACGACTTTCCGCGCCAGGAACGCAGAGCCATGCAAGAAGCTGACATAGGTGTCTGAAAAATACTAGGGCCCTGAAAGGGATGTCCTTAACCCTAGAAATCAGTTCGCAGAACGGGGAGGATGGGTGGGCGGTAGGGAATCTGTCACTAACTACTGTCTCTTACAGATATATCGTTACACAAGTTAGTAACTTGTGCATCTGAAAGAGACACGTTAGTGACAGATTCCTTACCTTAGAATAGATACCCCAGCAATACCAACCCCGGTGGTGGGTCTGCGAACAAAGATCAGACAAGGAAGTCCCGGAGGACAGAACGGCCAAAGAAGCCGTCCCTCCGGACCTGACTGGCAAGGCAGTAATGCTTTGTAAACGTGTGCAGCGAGGCCCACGTAGCTGCCTGACAGATATCCTGCAGCGGAACACCGCGGCCCAAAGCCGTGGTAGCAGCCGTTGCCCTGGTGGAATGGGCACGCAGCCCAACAGGAGGCTCCTTCTTAGCCAAAGAATAGCAGGCTTTGATACACAAGGTTACCCAGCGGGAGATGGTTCTCTTGTGCACCGCCCGACCTTTTTTGGCGCCCACGTAGCCAACAAAGAGCTGGTCATCCACCCGGAAGTGTTGTGTGCGGTCGATGTAAAAGAAAAGCGCACGTTTTGGGTCCAGACGGTGGAGCCTCTCTTCCTCTCTAGAAGGATGCTGAGGCGGAAAGAAGGTGGGCAAAGTGATGGTCTGCCCAATGTGGAAGGCAGTAACCACCTTTGGCAAGAAGGACGGACGCGTCCGAAGAACAACCTTGTCTGGATGGACAGACAGAAAGGGAGGTTTACATGATAGAGCCTGGAGCTCACTCACCCGCTGAGCGGAGGTGATGGCCACCAGAAAGGCTGTCTTCAGAGTCAGAAGACGAAGAGGACAGTTATGTAGAGGCTCAAAGGGAGCGCACATAAGAAAGGTAAGAACCAAGTTCAAGTCCCACTGAGGCATCACAAACGGAACAGGAGGGAAGAGGTGTGTAATGCCTTTTAGAAACCTGTTAACAACAGGGGACTTGAAAAGGGAGGGCTGATCAGGAAGCCTGAGGAAGGCCGAGATGGCACAAAGATAGCCCTTGATGGTACCCAGGGCAGAACCCCGTTGGGCCAGGGAAAGAAGGAACAGAAGAACCTCAGAAAGAGGGGCAGAAAGGGGATTCACAGCCTTTGCTGTGCACCATGCCACAAACTTGTTCCACCTGCAGGCGTATACCACCTTAGTGGAGGGACGCCTGGCTGCCAGAATCACATCACAAACTTCGGGAGGCAAGTCGAAAGGAATCAACTGCCGCCGCTCAATCTCCACGCAAGCAGGTGGAGGCTGGACAGGTTCGGGTGGAGGACCGTCCCCTGCTGCTGCGACAGAAGATCCTCCCGAAGAGGCAGACCGATCGAGGGATCTACGCTCATACTGAGTAGCTCGGGATACCAAACTCTTCGAGCCCAGTCCGGAGCCACAAGAATGACTTGGGCCCGGTCGTGCCGAATCTTCTTCAACACTCTGGGTAGAAGTGGTATAGGTGGAAAGGCGTACAACAGACCGCAACTCCACTCGCGACGAAAAGCGTCGCCGAGCGAGTGCCGCCTTGGAAATTCCAACGCGCAGAACTGATGACATTGCGCGTTCTCTTCGGTGGCGAATAGATCTAACCAAGGCTCTCCCCACTGTAGAAAGAGTCCTTGCGCCACTTCCGAGTGAAGACGCCATTCGTGATCCATCATGCACCTGCGGCTGAGTTCGTCCGCCCTGGCGTTCAGGGAACCTGCCAGGTGTTGAACCATCAGGAACATGCCCTGATGTTCCAGCCATGTCCAGAGGCGCAGAGCCTCCTGACAAAGGGTCCACGACCCCACCCCGCCTTGTTTGTTGCAATACCACATGGCGGTGGTGTTGTCTGTGAACACCTGCACTACCTTCCCTTTGACAGAGGGAAGGAATGCCTTGAGTGCAAGTAGGATCGCCCGGAGCTCCAGAAGGTTGATATGGAGCCGGTACTCCGCCGGAGACCAGAGGCCTCTGATCTCCGCCTCTCCCATGTGACCGCCCCATCCCAGAAGGGACGCGTCCATCACAACTGTGTGCTCTGGCTGGGGAAGGGAGAGGGATCTGCCCATGACCCATTGCCAGTTCGAGAGCCACCACTGCAACTGTTTTGCAGTCCCCTCCGAGATCTGGACGTGATCGGACAGGTTGCCCTGGTGCTGCGCCCACTGGAACTTCAGGTCCCACTGCAGAGCCCGCATATGCCATCTGGCAAGATTGACCAGCAGGATGCAGGAGGCCATGAGGCCCAGCAGCCTCAGGGTCATCCGTACCGAAACCCAGGATAAAGGCTGAAAGATCGGAATCATAGCCTGAATATCCCAGACTCGCCGTTCGGGAGGATAGGCCCGAAACTGCGTCGTGTCCAGAACTGCTCCGATGAAAAGGAGCTGTGGAGAAGGAATCAGATGCGACTTTGGCACATTGATGGAGAACCCCAGCGAGTGCAGGAGTTCGGCCGTAGTCTGGAGGTGGGAGACGACTGCCTGGGGCGAGCCCGCCTTCAGCAGCCAGTCGTCGAGGTAGGGGAAGACTGGAACCCCTGCCCGGCGCAGATGAGCTGCGACCACCGCCATCACTTTCGTGAACACCCGAGGGGCACTTGTAAGGCCAAAGGGAGCACGGTGAACTGAAAATGCTCGAGGCCTACCGTGAACCGCAGGTAACGCCGGTGGGCCGGCAGGACGAGGATGTGAAAATAAGCGTCTTGCAAGTCCAACGCTACCAACCAGTCTCCAGGGTCGAGGGCAGTCAAGACCTGAGCTAGGGTGAGCATCTTGAACTTCTCCTTCCGGAGGAAGCGATTGACGTTCCGGAGGTCCAAGATAGGACGCATGTCCTCCTTGTCCCTTTTGGGCACCAGGAAGTAGTGGGAGTAGCAACCACGTCCTACTTCTGGGGTCGGAACATGCTCGATGGCCCTCTTGGCCAAGAGGGCCGTGACTTCCTTCTGCAGAAGTACCAAGTGATCCCCTGACATGCGGTGGAATTGAGGTGGCATGGCTGGGGGGTGGTCTCGAAGGGGAGGGAGTAGCCCCTTCGGACAATGTCCAAGACCCACCTGTCCGAGGTGATGGGACGCCAGTTGTGAAGGTGATGGCGGACCCTGCCCCCTACTGGCGTGCTGTGCACCGGAAAGGAGGGACTAGGAGGGCTTGGAGGCCGCGGACGGGTTGGAGGTGGTGGCCTGACCCGCACGCTGGTTGCCCGAACCGCCACGGCGGTATCCACGTCCTCGGCCACGCGAAGACGCTTGCTGCGCGGGCCGGTGGCTGGGCAGCTGACCATCAATCAATCAATCAATCACGGCATTTATAGAGCGCGCTACTCACCCGGGAGGGTCTCAAGGCGCTGGGGGAGGGGGTAAGTTACTGCTCGAACAGCCAGGTCTTGAGCTGCTTCCTGAAGGAGAGATGGTCCTGGGTTCGCCGAAGTTGAGTGGGGAGGGAGTTCCAGGTCTTGGCTGCCAGGTAGGAGAAGGATCTTCCTCCGGCGGTGGTTCTGCGGATGCGTGGTACGGTGGCGAGGGCGTGGCTGGTTGATCGTAGCTGGCGTGTGGGCGTGTAGAAGGTCATGCGGTCGTTGAGGTACTTTGGGCCCAGGTCGTGGAGGGCCTTGTGTGCGTGGGTGAGGAGTCTGAACGTGATTCTCTTGCTGACGGGGAGCCAGTGCAGGTCTTTCAGGTGTCCGGTGATGTGGCTGTGTCGGGGGATGTCCAGGATGAGTCGTGCGGAGGCGTTCTGGATGCGCTGGAGTCTTTTTTGAAGTTTGGCTGTGGTTCCGGCGTAGAGGGTGTTCCCATAGTCCAGTCGGCTGGTCACGAGTGCCTGGGTGACGGTCTTCCTGGTTTCAGTGGGGATCCATCTGAAGATCTTGCGGAGCATGCGCAGGGTGTTGAAGCATGAAGATGAGACGGCGTTGACTTGTCTGGTCATCGACAGGGAGGAGTCCAGGATGAAGCCCAGGTTGCGTGCGTGGTCCGTTGGCTTGGGCGCGGTGCCCAGGGCCGGGGGCCACCAGGAGTCGTCCCAGGCGGAGGGTGATGAGCCCAGGATGAGGACTTCCGTCTTGTCTGAGTTCAGTTTAAGGCGGCTGTTCCTCATCCAGTCGGCGACGTCTCTCATCCCGTCGTGTAGGTTGGCTCTGGCGGTGGTGGGGTCGTTGGTGAGGAGAGGATCAGCTGGGTGTCGTCGGCGTAGGAGATGATGTTGAGGTTGTGTTGGCGTGCGATGGCTGCGAGGGGGCTCATGTAGACGTTGAAGAGGGTTGGGCTGAGTGAAGATCCTTGTGGAACGCCGCAGATGACTTCGGTGGCTTCGGATCTGAACGGGGGAGGCGGACTCTCTGGGTTCTTCCGGCGAGGAACGAGATGATCCATTCCAGTGCTTTCTCTCGGATTCCGATGTTGCTGAGGCGCTTCACTAGGGTGCGGTGGCAGACGGTGTCGAACGCCGCGGAGAGGTCCAAGAGGATGAGGGCAGCTGTTTCCCCGTTGTCGGTTAGGGTTCTGATGTCGTCGGTGGCTGCGATAAGGGCGGTCTCGGTGCTGTGGTTGGCCCGAAACCCGGACTGCGAGGGGTCGAGGGACCCATTCGTCTCGAGGAAGGCGGCAAGCTGTCTGTTGACGGTCTTCTCGATGACTTTGGCCGGAAACGGAAGGAGCGAGATGGGACGGTAGTTCTTGAGGTCGGTGGGGTCCGCCGTTGGTTTCTTCAGGAGGGCGGTAAGCTCGGCGTGCTTCCAGCTCTCCGGGAAGGTGGCGGTGTGGAAGGAGGAGTTGATGATGTCCCGGAGATGGGGTGCGATGGTGGCGTCGGCTTTGTTGAAGACGTGGTGTGGGCAGGGGTCGGTTGGTGATCCGGAGTGGATGGAGTTCATCGTGCGGGTGGTGTCTTCGGTGCTGATCGGGGTCCAGTTGCAGAGGGTGGTGGTGGCGGGCGTTGGTTCGGCGGTAGGGTGCGTGGTTTGTGCGTCGAAGCTGTTATGTATGTCGGTGATCTTGCGGTGGAAGAACGCGGAGAGTGAGTTGCAGAGGTCTTGCGAGAGGGTGATGTCGTTGTTTCCGGCGCTGGGGTTGGAGAACTCTTTGACGATGCTGAAAAGTTCCTTGCTGTCATGGGCGTTGTTGTCCAGTCGTTCTTTGAGTGCCGACTTCTTGGTGGCACGGATCAGCTGGTGGTGTTTGCGGGTGGCGTGCTTGAGGGCGGTCCTGTTGTCTGTGGTCTGGTCGAGTCGCCAGGTTTTCTCGAGAGTGCGGCAGTTCTTCTTGGATTCCTTGAGTTCGTTGGTGAACCAAGGGGTTTTCTTGCTTCCGGGTCTGCTGGGAGGGTTTTTAGTGGTGCGAGGTCGTCGGCGCAGGCGGTCAGCCACTTGGCGAGGTTGCTGGCTGCTTCGTTTGGGTCCGTTGTGTTGGTGGGTGTGTTCTGGCTGAGGGAGGCGGTGAGCTGCTCGGCGGTGATCTTGCTCCAGCTCCGGCGGGGAGCCTGTTGCGGGTGGTGGTGGGTCGCAGTCTTTCTGAAGCTGAAGTGGACGCAGCTGTGGTCGGTCCAGTGGAGTCCGGTGGCGTGGCTGAAGGAGATGTGCTTGCTGGACGAGAAGACGGGGTCAAGCGTGTGGCCGGCGTAGTGGGTGGGCGTGTTCACCAGTTGCTTGAGTCCGAGGTTGGCGAGGTTGTCCAGCAGGGCGGTGGTGTTTCTGTCGTTGTTGTTCTCCAGGTGGAAGTTGAGGTCCCCTAGGAGGATGTAGTCGGCGGAGGGCATGGCGTGCGGGCTGATGAAGTCTGCGATGTCTTCGCTGAATAGTGTGCGTGGTCCCGGGGGTCTGTAGATGAGGGTGCCTCGGAGGGTGGTCTTGGGGTCAGTGTGTATCTGGAAGTGTAGGTGTTCGGCGGCGGTGAAGGTCTCGTCGGAGTTAGTCGAGATGCGGATGGTGTTCTTGTGTACGATGGCGATGCCTCCTCCCGTCTGGTTGACGCGGTCCCTCCGGGTGATCTTGTATCCGTCCGGGATGGCTATGGCGATGTCGGGCGCTGAGGAGGCGTTCATCCAGGTTTCGGTGAGGAAGGCGATGTCCGGTGCTGTTGCGTCGAGCAGGTCCCAGAGTTCCACGGCGTGCCTGTGGACGGAGCGGGTGTTCAGCAGGATGCATTTCAGGTGGTTGCTGCTGGTGCTCGACTTGGCGGAGGTGGTGCACGTCTGGGGGCAGGTGAATCGGCAGGTTTGGCAGGTGAAGGGTCCGTGGGTGCGTCTCGGTGAGGCTCGGTAGCAGGCAGGGTTCCGGCCGGCATTGAGTGCGGTGAGTGTGGCGGCGTCGTAGGTCCGTCGTGTGGTGTTGCATCGGTGGGATCCAGGGGTTCTGGCGCTGGGCGCGGTCCAGTCGCGGACGGGCGCAGACGGGCTTGCCTTAGGCGCGGCGCGCGCAGCGCGCCGCCATTTATGGGGAGGTGGGAGGGAGGAGCAGCTGGGAGGCGGGAGGCAGGGGCAGCGAATGGGCAGTCAGGGGGCGGGGCCGCAGCGGGCGGGAATGGCGAGAGGCAGCGGGGGCACAGAAAGGAAATGGGGGGAAAGGCAGACAAAATCACGGGCACAACGACAATGGGGCAGCGAGGGGCACAGAAGGAAAAAGGGGAGAAAAGCAGACAAAATCACGGGCACAACGACAATGGGGCAGCGAGGGCACAGAAGGAAAAAGGGGAGAAAAGCAGACAAAATCACGGGCACAACGACAATGGGGCAGCGAGGGGCACAGAAAGGAAAATGGGGAGACAAGCAGACAAAATCACGGGCACAATGACAATGGGGCAGCGAGGGGCACAGAAGGAAAATGGGGAGAAAGGCAGACAAAATCACGGGCACAACGACAATGGGGCAGCGAGGGGCACAGAAGGAAAAAGGGGAGAAAGGCAGACAAAATCACGGGCACAACGACAATGGGGCAGCGAGGGGCACAGAAGGAAAATGGGGAGACAAGCAGACAAAATCACGGGCACAATGACAATGGGGCAGCGAGGGGCACAGAAGGAAAAAGGGGAGAAAGGCAGACAAAATCACGGGCACAACGACAATGGGGCAGCGAGGGGCACAGAAGGAAAATGGGGAGACAAGCAGACAAAATCACGGGCACAATGACAATGGGGCAGCGAGGGGCACAGAAGGAAAAAGGGGAGAAAGGCAGACAAAATCACGGGCACAACGACAATGGGGCAGCGAGGGGCACAGAAGGAAAAAGGGGAGAAAGGCAGACAAAATCACGGGCACAACGACAATGGGGCAGCGAGGGGCACAGAAGGAAAATGGGGAGACAAGCAGACAAAATCACGGGCACAATGACAATGGGGCAGCGAGGGGCACAGAAAGGAAAATGGGGAGACAAGCAGACAAAATCACGGGCACAATGACAATGGGGCAGCGAGGGGCACAGAAAGGAAAATGGGGAGACAAGCAGAAAATACGGGCACCGGGGCCACAAGCGGAGGGCGATCTTACCTGCAGAAGCAGCGGGCAGACAACACAGGCGGAGCTGTGTGGTGGGGGAGCGACCTACCTGGCAAGGTCAAGGGTCGCTCTCCACACCGCGCAGCGGCCGCCATTTATGGGGAGGTGGGAGGGAGGAGCAGCTGGGAGGCGGGAGGCAGGGGCAGCGAATGGGCAGTCAGGGGGCGGGGCCGCAGGGACGCAGCGGCGGGAATGGCGAGAGGCAGCGGGGGCACAGAAAGGAAATGGGGGGAAAGGCAGACAAAATCACGGGCACAACGACAATGGGGCAGCGAGGGGCACAGAAGGAAAATGGGGAGACAAGCAGACAAAATCACGGGCACAATGACAATGGGGCAGCGAGGGGCACAGAAAGGAAAATGGGGAGACAAGCAGACAAAATCACGGGCACAATGACAATGGGGCAGCGAGGGGCACAGAAGGAAAATGGGGAGAAAGGCAGACAAAATCACGGGCACAACGACAATGGGGCAGCGAGGGGCACAGAAGGAAAAAGGGGAGAAAGGCAGACAAAATCACGGGCACAACGACAATGGGGCAGCGAGGGCACAGAAGGAAAATGGGGAGACAAGCAGACAAAATCACGGGCACAATGACAATGGGGCAGCGAGGGGCACAGAAGGAAAAAGGGGAGAAAGGCAGACAAAATCACGGGCACAACGACAATGGGGCAGCGAGGGGCACAGAAGGAAAATGGGGAGACAAGCAGACAAAATCACGGGCACAATGACAATGGGGCAGCGAGGGGCACAGAAAGGAAAATGGGGAGACAAGCAGAAAATACGGGCACCGGGGCCACAAGCGGAGGGCGATCTTACCTGCAGAAGCAGCGGGCAGACAACACAGGCGGAGCTGTGTGGTGGGGGAGCGACCTACCTGGCAAGGTCAAGGGTCGCTCTCCTCACGCGCAGCGGCCGCCATTTATGGGGAGGTGGGAGGGAGGAGCAGCTGGGAGGCGGGAGGCAGGGGCAGCGAATGGGCAGTCAGGGGCGCGGGGCCGCAGGGACGCAGCGGCGGGAATGGCGAGAGGCAGCGAGGGGCACAGAAAGGAAATGGGGGGAAAGGCAGACAAAATCACGGGCACGACAATGGGGCAGCGAGGGGCACAGAAGGAAAATGGGGAGACAAGCAGACAAAATCACGGGCACAATGACAATGGGGCAGCGAGGGGCACAGAAAGGAAAATGGGGAGACAAGCAGACAAAATCACGGGCACAATGACAATGGGGCAGCGAGGGGCACAGAAGGAAAATGGGGAGAAAGGCAGACAAAATCACGGGCACAACGACAATGGGGCAGCGAGGGGCACAGAAGGAAAAAGGGGAGAAAGGCAGACAAAATCACGGGCACAACGACAATGGGGCAGCGAGGGGCACAGAAGGAAAATGGGGAGACAAGCAGACAAAATCACGGGCACAATGACAATGGGGCAGCGAGGGGCACAGAAGGAAAAAGGGGAGAAAGGCAGACAAAATCACGGGCACAACGACAATGGGGCAGCGAGGGGCACAGAAGGAAAATGGGGAGACAAGCAGACAAAATCACGGGCACAATGACAATGGGGCAGCGAGGGGCACAGAAGGAAAAAGGGGAGAAAGGCAGACAAAATCACGGGCACAACGACAATGGGGCAGCGAGGGGCACAGAAGGAAAAAGGGGAGAAAGGCAGACAAAATCACGGGCACAACGACAATGGGGCAGCGAGGGGCACAGAAGGAAAATGGGGAGACAAGCAGACAAAATCACGGGCACAATGACAATGGGGCAGCGAGGGGCACAGAAAGGAAAATGGGGAGACAAGCAGACAAAATCACGGGCACAATGACAATGGGGCAGCGAGGGGCACAGAAAGGAAAATGGGGAGACAAGCAGAAAATACGGGCACCGGGGCCACAAGCGGAGGGCGATCTTACCTGCAGAAGCAGCGGGCAGACAACACAGGCGGAGCTGTGTGGTGGGGGAGCGACCTACCTGGCAAGGTCAAGGGTCGCTCTCCTCACCGCGCAGCGGCCACCATTTATGGGGAGGTGGGAGGGAGGAGCAGCTGGGAGGCGGGAGGCAGGGGCAGCGAATGGGCAGTCAGGGGGCGGGGCCGCAGGGACGCAGCGGCGGGAATGGCGAGAGGCAGCGGGGGCACAGAAAGGAAATGGGGGGAAAGGCAGACAAAATCACGGGCACAACGACAATGGGGCAGCGAGGGGCACAGAAGGAAAATGGGGAGACAAGCAGACAAAATCACGGGCACAATGACAATGGGGCAGCGAGGGGCACAGAAAGGAAAATGGGGAGACAAGCAGACAAAATCACGGGCACAATGACAATGGGGCAGCGAGGGCACAGAAGGAAAAAGGGGAGAAAGGCAGACAAAATCACGGGCACAACGACAATGGGGCAGCGAGGGGCACAGAAGGAAAATGGGGAGACAAGCAGACAAAATCACGGGCACAATGACAATGGGGCAGCGAGGGGCACAGAAGGAAAAAGGGGAGAAAGGCAGACAAAATCACGGGCACAACGACAATGGGGCAGCGAGGGGCACAGAAGGAAAATGGGGAGACAAGCAGACAAAATCACGGGCACAATGACAATGGGGCAGCGAGGGGCACAGAAGGAAAATGGGGAGAAAGGCAGACAAAATCACGGGCACAACGACAATGGGGCAGCGAGGGGCACAGAAGGAAAAAGGGGAGAAAGGCAGACAAAATCACGGGCACAACGACAATGGGGCAACGAGGGGCACAGAAGGAAAATGGGGAGACAAGCAGACAAAATCACGGGCACAATGACAATGGGGCAGCGAGGGGCACAGAAGGAAAAAGGGGAGAAAGGCAGACAAAATCACGGGCACAACGACAATGGGGCAGCGAGGGGCACAGAAGGAAAATGGGGAGACAAGCAGACAAAATCACGGGCACAATGACAATGGGGCAGCGAGGGGCACAGAAGGAAAAAGGGGAGAAAGGCAGACAAAATCACGGGCACAACGACAATGGGGCAGCGAGGGGCACAGAAGGAAAAAGGGGAGAAAGGCAGACAAAATCACGGGCACAACGACAATGGGGCAGCGAGGGCACAGAAGGAAAATGGGGAGACAAGCAGACAAAATCACGGGCACAATGACAATGGGGCAGCGAGGGGCACAGAAAGGAAAATGGGGAGACAAGCAGACAAAATCACGGGCACAATGACAATGGGGCAGCGAGGGGCACAGAAAGGAAAATGGGGAGACAAGCAGAAAATACGGGCACCGGGGCCACAAGCGGAGGGCGATCTTACCTGCAGAAGCAGCGGGCAGACAACACAGGCGGAGCTGTGTGGTGGGGGAGCGACCTACCTGGCAAGGTCAAGGGTCTGACCTGGCAGCTGACGTGACTGGGCGCCCCTTCCGTGGCCACGAAAGGGGCGAAAAGCAGAGGTGAGCGGAGGGCGTACAACAGAAAGGCCCAGGGACTTGGCAGTAGCCCGTGAGTCCTTAAACCGCTCCAGCGCATGGTCTGCCTTTGAACCAAAAAGACCGACTCCATCAAAGGGCATGTCCATGAGTGTATTCTGGACATCACCCGAGAAACCAGTTGTTGTCAGCCAGGCGTGGCGACGTAGAGCCACCGTCGTCGCAAGCGATCTGTCCAGCGAGTCGGCGGTATCAAGGCCACAACGGATGGTGTATTTAGCCGCATCTCGCCCTTCCGCAATGGCGCGGGTAAGCAGTGTCTGGACCTCCTCAGAACACTGCGGCAAAACAGCCGCCACCGAATCCCACAGGGAGTGGGTATATCGGCCCAAAAGGCAAGCGGTGTTGACGGACCGCAAGCCAGCACTGGAGGAAGAAAAGCCTTCTTCCCAAATTGGTCCAGGCGTTTGGATTCCCTATCCGGAGGGGCGGTAGGGAAGGCGGTTTGGGAGGCAGAGGCTTGGACAACCAAGCTCTCGGGGGTGGGATGTTGGGAGAGAAACAAGGGGTCGCCCGGAGCAGGGCGATGGCGTCGGGCCACGTTCCTATCCACAGGAGCCCCTGTGGTGGGTTTGGACCAGGCACCCAAAAGAACGTCAGTGAGTGCATCATTAAACGGCAGCACAGTCTCCGAGGAGGAAGCCGCCGGCTGAAGCACTTCTGTCAGGAGGTTAGTCCTGACGGCCACAGTAGGCAACTGGAGATGTAAGGCTCCAGCTGCTCTCACGCAACACCGTTGCAAAATTAGCTCCCTCCTCCGTAGCCACGGGAGGAGACAGCATGCCAGTGTCAGGGGAGGTGTCTAGACCACTGGCATCCCCAAGTTCCTCAGCCCAGTCCGGATCATACTCACACTGTTGTGTGAGAGGGTCCTCAGACCCCTCCCAGCTCTCCTGGTCCTCCTCTTGTTCAAAATATGGAGGAGGAGGGACATTTGGGACCCAAGGTCTCATCGGCGTCGGCGGCGTCGGTCCGGCTCCATGTCCGGGCCGGAGAGAACCGAGGGACGACGCCGTCCGGAGCCCCGGACGGCGTCAGGAACGGCACCGGGGACGTCGGCGGAGGCGTGGTTAGGTCAACCGGCGTCGATGGGGGTTGTGGTACCACCGGAGCCGGGATCGAGGCCGGAGCCGAGATGAAGGCTTGTGGGACAGGCGGCGCCGGGACCGGAGTCGACGGCGGCGCCGGGGCAACCCCATCAGGGCCCGCGGGGCCCGAAGGCGCACCGGAGGGGCCTGAAGGCCCGAAGAGGCGGGCCATGGCCGACAGGAATTCCTGTATTTCAGCCGGAGTCGCCCCAAACCCGGAAAGGACGGGTAATGCGGGGGCGGCTCTACAGGCATGTCCGGGGCCGCGGGACGGTGCCGACTGGGGCCTCAGCCGAGTCGCGAGACCGGCGAGGCGAAGTCTTAGAGCGATGACGCCTCTTAGACTTCTTGTGCTTCGACTTACCGGAGGAGCGCGAAGACTTGGACTCCGACGACCGGCGGGGAGTCCGCGACCGGCCCCTCGACCTCTCCCGGGACCGGGGCTTGGTGCGGCGCGGAGCCGACTGCCGGACCTCGAGTAGCTTTCGAGACCGCTCTCGCAAAGCCTTCGGATGAAGTTTCCGGCAGTCAGGGCACGACTTCGTGTCGTGGTCTCGGCCGAGACAGAAGAGACACTCGAGATGCGGGTCCGTGATCGACATCATGCGACCACAGGCCTAGCATGGCTTGAAGCCGGGCATCCCTACGACACCTAGGAGTCGTGAAGACTCGATGAAGAAACAGTGAAAAAATTCACACAAAAAATTAGTCAAAAAGTGACTAGGGCACTGCTCTTCCCGGATCTGCGCGCAGGGGCGGCGTCTAAGTACTGCCCGCGACGTCATCCCGGCGATCACGACGCCGACGACGGACGCGGAGCCGCACAACGCCGCCTACCGACGCACAAGGGTACTGCTACGCAAAAACTTTCCGGATCCAGCCTGACGCCTGGGGATATTCTAAGGTAAGGAATCTGTCACTAACGTGTCTCTTTCAGATACACTTCTTTTTCGCAACAGTGTGCGCAAGAAGCCATAAGGATATAGAAGCGAGTCTTTTCTCAGACGATTAGTTTCGGTAGTTTGTGTTTCATGCAACATGTCTTCGTTGGGGCAACTGACTCGCCTCTAGGTGTCTGGGTGAGTTTAGGGTGTCAGAAGTGTTCCTGGAGGGGCTTGTTCGGGAGCAGCGGAGCTTAAAAGCGTTGCTAGTTTCTAACAGTGCCTGAGGAGATCAGACTACATGCACATCCAGTCCTTGGCCACTCTGCACAGCGCTGTGTGGCACTCACCTATGTGCCAGTAACATAGCAACGGTACCACAGCCCCTAATGCATGCAAGGAAAATGTGGCCATCATAACCTGGGTTGGCAGTAAAAAAAATTAAAAAACGAATTGGTGTGCTGTGAGCTTTTCATAGCCCTGGGGGGTCTGCTTTGCGAAGGACTTCTTGGGTTAATTCTAAAAACCTCCTTGGAAATGCATTCTGCCCATTACTTACAGTTGACTTCATGTTTTGTAATTCACAATTGCTTGCTTTCTGTTTGCTGGCTTTATTTATTTTAGGCTGTCCAGCATCTAGCATCTCTTTGTCCCACCCATGGCGCATAGCCTGTTTATAATGTGCTGCATAACTAAACACTTATAATAAGGTCCCAAAGGCGAGACCTATTGGCTATGCCAATGCTTGTTATAATTAGTCACAACTTTGTTTTTCATAACATCATTTTTATAACATCATCGTTATAGCTTCACTTTATTAACATCATGTTCTTCATATATTTGTACAAAATGGACCCATTCCTACTGACACTGTTAATATATGGAGTTTGCAAATGAAGGGTATACATCTATATATGCACAATAAATGTATTTAGATAATGTTTAGAATTGAACCTATCAGCTGCTAACTGTCCTTTCGAAATTAGCAAATTATCACACTAAGCACTTTTTTAGTCACTATGCACTTTACACGTTTAGCACTTTAGCAACCATTTTCCTGAGACGCGATGACACTGGACATAAGTGATGTACCATGCTTCTTTTACCGCTATATATTGTTATGAAATACCTTTTGTGAGTTAGAGTTTTTACACACATTCATAAATAATACCTCAATTATGTTCTTTACAAATTTAATATTATTTGTTGATGTGTGGATTTTCTCCTACAGAAGAGTGAAGTTTCAACAATATTTTGCGATTAATAAGCACTGATGAGCACGTATACAAAAGCTCCGGCAGTCTGTTTTTTACGCCAGGCAGTAATAGGAATATATGATAGTCTGTTGTCAGTTGCTATTGAATGAAATGTTTTGCTAATCATGTGATAAGGGTTTAAATAAGGAAGTGATGCTGCAGCGCGGTCATGTGATCAAGGCCATCTTGTAGTGGCCGGAACGTGTCATGGACACATGTGAGCAGTAGCAACAATAAACATTTGCACTTTAATATCTGGAGTGCGTGCCCGCTTCTTTTGAAGTTTCGCATTTGGAATTGCTTATATATATCTATATATATATATATGTATATATATTACAAACCATCCTCCGAGTACCGGAGCCCCCGACCCTTCAGGGCGGCCTCTTTACACAATGGGCACGGAGCAGCCCACCAATTCCATAAACATGAAGCAACAGATAGAGGCCCACTGCTGGAAAAGTTGCATTTATTGTTGGCACAACAGCACGGAAGCTTCCGTCTCCTTGCGCGTTTCGGCGAACATTACCGCCTTGCTCACAGGTAGAAGCAATGTAAAATGCAAAGTGCAAGCGTGCATGTTTAAAAATCATTGAGTCACATGACCAGTCAGTTGGAACTACGTTTCCCATAATGCAGGTAAGTTCTCTTTAAAGTACAAGTAAGGAAATCCTTTTCTTATTTTACCTGCACGATGTTGGTGTGGAGAAATACAAATGCAACTGGTCTTGTTTGTTTGTAATTTTTGCAAAGTGCTCAATATTTATTTTTTATGCGTGCTTCGAAAATGCCCGTCTCCAGCACGATCAGAAAGGATGTCTTCCTTTCCGAATTCCTTCCATGCGCTCTCTGGATTCGCTCAGTAGCATATCCTTTGATAAGTCCTGAGAGGGCAAGTGGGTCATGCTCCTCATTCAACATTCCAAACCATCCTCCGAGTACCGGAGCCCCAACCCTTCAGGGCGGCCTCTTTACACAATGGGCACAGAGCAGCCCACCAATTCCATAAACATGAAGCAACAGATAGAGGCCCACTGCTGGAAAAGTTGCATTTATTCTTGGCACAACAGCACGGAAGCTTCCGTCTCCTTACGCGTTTCGGCTAACATTACCGCCTTGCTCACAGGTAGAAGCAATGTAAAATGCAAAAAATACAAACAAACAAGACCAGTTGCATTTGTATTTCTCCACACCAACATCGTGCAGGTAAAATAAGAAAAGGATATCCTTACTTGTACTTTAAAGAGAACTTACCTGCATTATGGGAAACGTAGTTCCAACGTACTGGTCATGTGACTCAATGATTTTTAAACATGCACGCTTTCTACCTGTGAGCAAGGCGGTAATGTTCGCCGAAACGCGTAAGGAGACGGAAGCTTCCGTGCTGTTGTGCCAAGAATAAATGCAACTTTTCCAGCGGGGTGTGTGTGTGTATATATGTATATATATATATAAAAAAGAGACCAAAGTTAAGTCTTAACCAATCAGGTTGCATCACCCTCTAGAACTCTCCTGTGAGAAGTTCCAGTCCCTCAGATTTTCTACTGCACGTCGTTTTAGGGATATATATATATATATATATCTCTCTCTCTCTCTCCCTAAAACGACGTGCAGTAGAAAATCTGAGGGACTGGAACTTCTCACAGGAGAGATTCTAGAGAGTGATGCAACCTGATTGGTTAAGACAACTTTGGTCTCTTTAAAAATGACTATATGTTACCAAACTGAACTGAACTGAAGGACCTGGGGCCTTTCTAGTCTATACCTATCATTGAATTGCTTTTCTACGGTACCGCTGCAATCCCATCTCCACGACTGGGAATGATTCAAGCATGTGAATCACAAAAGTTACAATTCCCGAGTAATTTGGTCTCTACCCACTTTGTCAGGGCCTGCACAGTGACATAGCGATTACATATGAGAGTATGGTCTGCCTCATTTTAATAGCTAATGGAGCATTTTGCCCGATATATACCCCTCTCGGAATAGGCACTGCCTATATTGCAAGAAAGTATATTTCTCAAGTCTGGCCCAGGTGACCTCCACCTGACTTTTCAATTCCATTAGTGTTTTGGTCTCACCTGAGTATGTGTCTATCTGCACTTAGAGGCGAGCCTGCTGATGTTCTACCTCTCTTAGGTCGTGTTCAAACTGTGTACATGCTCCATATGCCTGCGCTATGCACCTCCCCCTCAGTGCTACTTTACAGGCCTCTCATTCCACCGCCCTACTGTCTGTAGTGCCAGTGTTGCGTTGGAAGAAGGAAACCGTGTGTTCTCGGACATAGCCCCCGGAAGGCCTCATCCATCAAATCATCCACACGCAGCCGCCACAAAGGGAGTTTGGGCCTATGCCATCTAGGCGCCATCATTACCAACAGTGATATTGATTCAGGTATACTGAGGTCTTGTATATATCAACATCATCTCTGCGACAGAGTATATAATCTATTCAGCTGTATCCCATATGAGCATGAGAATAGTGAGAGCATTGCGCTCTGTGGAGCAATGGTTCTTTACCTTTTGACTTCCGTGGACAACCCCACTGAATCACTAGTGAAACCAGGGACCCCTGCCTAAACAATGTCTGGGATGTGAACCTCAAAAAAATACACAACTACAGAAACAAGAATACCTCAAACGAATACAGAAATTATTAAATATTTTCCTTAATTCACAAACAAAAATTAAAATTATAATTTTAATAGGAGGGTTAGAGCTTTTCAGAATTCAGGTTTATCTCTAAAAGACAAAGCTATATGCTATGCTCCACTGTATCGCTTTGTAATGCTATTTTGTGCCATTCATGCATTGTAGGAAAGTAGGATCTGCTTTCATGGTTACCTGATACTTCAATTGAGGCTACTAATCAATCATACTACTGTGTGAAGTACTTGTGCTGTTTCAAGCTGAGGATATCAATTTTTAGCTCCGGTTTCAAATTCCTTCACATTAACAGAGCAGCATTTAAACAATTTCAATTTAGGTTTATTATGTATGGATTATGTTACTTACCCAGTAAGCATCTGTTATTGGCATGTAGAGCTGTAGATTCACATGCTTTGCATACTCCTATCATCTAGTGTTGGGTCTGGATGTTTTGCAAGTTGTTTTTCTTCGAAGACGTTTTCCCAGTCACTAGGTAAGGTGACTCCTCCTTTCGGTGATAGTGCGCATGGGCATCGACTCCATTGTTAGATTGTTTTACCCGTAAGAGGGTGAGAATGCAGTGAGTGTAGTATAGAGATGTCCATGCGTATGTAATGTAGTTAATGAAAAACTGCAACAACTACAGGTGCCTGGGGAGGTGGGAGGGAGCATGTGAATCTACATCTCTACATGCCAAGAACAGATGCTTGCTTGGTAAGTAACATAATCCGTTCGAGGCATGTATGCTGTAGATACACAAGCTTGCATAGACTTATATAGCGGTATTCTCCTAAAGCGGTGGCTAACCAGTAGATGTTGCAGTTGTTTGAAAAAGTTTCCTTAGCACTGCTTGCCCTACATTGGCTTGTTGACGTGCTAACACATCCACACAACAGTGTTTGGTAAATGTGTGTGGTGTGAACCATGTTGCTGCCTTACAGATGTCAGCTACAGGAATGTTACCTAAAAAGGTCACTGCTGCTCCTGATTTGCGAGTGGAGTGCGCTCTATGAGGTATAAATAAAGTTCTTTTAGCTTTAGCATAGCAAGTCTGAATGCATTTAATAATCAATCTCAAAATGCCAGATTTAGAGATAGGATTGCCTTTGTGAGGCGGAGCAAATGCAACAAACAGTTATTTTGTCTTACGAATTTTTTTTGTCTTTTCAATATAGTACAATATCGCTCTTCTGACATCAAGTGTGTGAAGAGCTCTTTCTGCTACGGAATCAGGTTGAGGGAAGAACACAGGTAACTCAACTGATTGGTTAAGATGAAAAGCAGAAAGCACTTTAGGAAGGAATTTTGGATTAGTGCGAAGAACTACCCTATCTTTATGAAGTTGAAAGAAGGGTTCTTCTAAAGTTAATGCCTGTAGCTCACCAACTCTCCTTAATGAAGTGATATCAACGAGGAAGGCAACCTTCCATGAAATGAACTGTAAAGGACAATTGTGTAATGGTTCAAAAGGTGGATACATAAGTCTTGTAAGCACAATGTTGAGATTCCACACAGGTGCTGGACATTCTTTGTGGTATTACTCTTTTTAAGCCCACCATAAAAGCTTTAATTACTTTGAACATAGATAAATGCTGTCTGTTTCGCAAATATGCGGCTACTACTGCAAGGTGCAATAGAATGGACGTGTAGGCTAGACCAGTTCGCTGAAGATGCAAAAGATAACATATAATGTTTCGTACAGAAGCATCTAGAGGATTAATTTGGTTGTTGTTACAATAAACAACAAACTGTTTCCATTTAGCTGCATAACAAGCTCTGGTAGTAGGCTTCCTTGCTTCTTTAAGAATAGTCATACAATCTGGTGGCAAATCTAAGTATCCAAACTCCATGACTTCAGGAGCCAAATCGCTAAGTTGAGCTCTTTGGGGTTTGGGTGCCTGATTTCTCTGTGGTTCTGAGTGAGAAGGCTGGATTTGAGATGTAGCTTTTGATGTGGAACCACTGATAGCTCCAAGAGAGTGGTGAACCACGGTTGACGGGCCAATGTGGGAGCCACTAATATTAGCGTGAAGGATGTTTGCCTGAGCTTCCGAACCAGAAAGGGAAGGAGTGGGAGAGGCGGAAAAGCGTAGGCAAATATCCCAGACCAATTCATCCATAAGGCATTGCCTTTGGATAGAGAGTGTTGGAACCTGGAGGCGAAGTTTGGGCATTTTTTGTTGTCTACTGTAGCGAACAGATCTATTTGTGGTAATCCCCATTTTTGGGAGTATGGAAGGAGAACTTGGGGATGAAGTTCCCACTCGTGTATTTATGGTCTCCTTCTGCTGAGGAGATCAGCAATTTGATTGTTCATTCCTGGGAGATGTTCTGTGAGAAGATGAATTCTGTGATGGATTGCCCAACGCCAAATGGTCTGAGAGAGGCGTGACAGTTGTAGAGTGTCTCCCCCCCCCTGTTTTCGTACATAGTACATGGCTGTCATGTTGTCCGTGCGAACTAAAACAACTTTGCCAATGAGCTGAGACTGAAAAGCGTTCAGCGCTAGAAATACTGCTAGAAGTTCTAGGTAGTTGATGTGAAGACGTTTGTGTTTAGTGTCCCAAAGCCCCTGAATTGTGTAGTTGTGGAGATGGGCACCCCAACCTGTGAGAGATCCGTCTGCTATTAGCACGATCTGTGGAACAGGGTCGATGAAGTGCCGCCCTTTTGATAAACTTTGTATATTCACCACTGCAGAGAGTGATGGCTGCGGCTGTCTATCAACCCTAGATCTGTTAATTGACTCTGTGACTGATTCCACTGACGTGCTAAGCATTCTTGTAGGGGACACACGTGTAGTCTTGCATGCGGCACTATCGCAATGCATGATGCCATCATTCCTAGCAGTTTCATGAAGGTTCTGGATGATAGGTATTGGTTGGCCTGAAACTGTAATACCAGAGTTTGAATATTTTGAATTCTGGCTGCATTGGGAGAGGCTAGAACTGTGTGTGTTGAGAGTCGCTCATAGATAGGACTGTATTTGTGAAGGTTGAAGATGAGACTTTTGCGTATTGACTGTAAAACCCAACTGGTGAAGTAGGTCTAACGTACTCCGAGTGTGTTGCAAACACTTCTGGTGTGTGCTGGCTTTGACGAGTCAATCGTCTAGATATGGGAAGACATGAATCTGTTGTCTTCTGAGATGAGCTGCTCCTACTGCTAGGCATTTTGTAAACACTCTAGGTGCAGTTGTTACTCCAAATGGGAGTACTTTGAACTGATAATGTTTTCTTGATATCACAAATCTGAGATATTTGCAATGAGCTGGGTGGACCGGAATGTGAAAGTATGTGTCTTTTAAGTCTAGTGTGGACATAAAATCGCTTTGCTGTAGAAGTGGAAGCACTTGTTGAAGCGTTACCATATGGAAGTGTTCTGACAGTATATACTGGTTTAACGCTCTTAGATCCAAAATTGGTCTTAAGGAACCATCCTTTTTGGGTATTAGAAAATACAGAGAGTAAACCCCTGAACCTTGATACTGTAACAGGACTGGTTCTAAGGCCCTTTTTGTCAATAGAGATTGCACCTCTTGTTTGAGTAGTTGTAGGTGCTCCAACGAGAGTTTGTGAATGCGAGGTGGAATATTTGGAGGATTGGTGGTAACCTCCAGTCGATAACCATGTCGGATAATGTCGACCACCCATTTGTCTGATGTTATGGATAGCCAAATGGGGAGAAATTGTTGAAGTCTTCCCCCGACAGGTGTCAAGTGATCGGTGGGAAGTGATCGGGGGGAAGTGAGAGCAAGTCACTGCTTGTTGGTGGAAGGGGAGCCACGCGTTGTGGCGCCTTTACCCCTACCTTTGAAATTGTTTCCTCTGTATCCTCCTCTATAAAAAATCTCTAGAGGGAGAGGGTTGTGTGTTGGATTTGTAAGAGGAACCATTAGGGTCTGAGGATGTAGTTTTGGACCCTGCTCTGTAAAAGGAGCGGCGAAAGGAACCCCTGTTTGGTGGGGACTGGAGAGCTCCCATAGACTTCGCCACTTCTGTATCTTTCTTCATTTTCTCTAAAGCTTCATCAACCTGAGGTCCAAACAGATGTTGTTTGTCAAATGAAGTGTTTAAAATGGACTGCTGAACTTCAGGTTTAAACCCTGAAATCTTAATCCAGGCATGTCTTCTTAGGAGAATGCTGGTGTTAATTCCACTCGCAGCAGCATCTAAAGCAAATCTTATGGAAGAGTTAGAAATACGTTTGCCTTCCTGAACTAACTCTTGTGCTTTCATTTTGTGTTCATCTGGGAGATATTGAAGTAATTGTTCCATCTCGTTCCAGTGTGCCCTATCATACCTAGCTAGTAGGCCCTGTGTGTTCGCAATGCACCAGTGGTTAGCGGCTTGAGCAGCCACTCTTTTCCCAGATACATCGATTAATTTAGACTCCTTGTCTGGAGGAGGTGCATCAGCAGAGGTTTGTGAGCTTGCTCTCTTATGAGCATTAGAGACCACTAACGAGTCCAGAGACAATTGTCCCTTAATAAACACTGGATCAGATGGCGGTGGTTTATATTTTCTATCGACCCTTGGAGTTAAAACACGGGCACGCACAGGAACTTTAAATATTTTGGCACCATGTCTCATCATGCCCTTTAACATAGGAAGACTCTGACTTGTCCTATGTGTAGACCCTAGAGTGTCAAATAAAAAATCTTCCTCCAAAGATTCTTTATGTAATGCGACCCCATGATACTCTGCTGCTCTATAAATAAGCTCTTGGTAAGCTACATTATCATCTGGTGGTGATGGCTTTGCAGGATATAGATCTGGATCATTATCCATGGGAGGATCAATAGTGTAATAATTCTATGGATCTACAGACAAATGAGTATTGTCTTCATCCTCTATATCAGGTTGGGTATGAGGAGACCCCTGAGGTGTTGTGTAGAGGATTTAAACTTGGCACATGTGGTGAAGATGGTGGAGGGGATTGTGGGTCTGGATGAATAGGACTTTAGCTATATCCTTCTTCTTCTTAAGAGGAATCTTATAAGCAGGATCTTCTGATGGAAGTTTCCGTTTGGATGGTGTCTTAGCTAAAATATGTCCAGTATCTGGTGTATATTTTCTTTTGTTTAGGGTCTAATTTTTCTTTCAGAAGTTCCAGGATAGGTTCCGGAGACTTTGTGAGGCTTTCTTTTGTTTTCAGCGCCGAAGATTTTGGTGCCGAACCAGTCTCGCCTTTATGAACTGAAGATTTTGGCTCCGAAGCATGCTTATCTTTCGAAGCGGAAGGCTTTGGTTCCGAACCAGGCTTGTCTTTCGGAGCGGATGGTTTCGGATCTGAAGACGATGACTTTGGCCGACTCGATCCCAAGCCAGAAGGCTTGACTGTTTGTTTCGGTGCCGGGCCCGAGGGCGGGGCGTCAAACATTGTCTCGGTGCCGACCAAGGCTTAAAGGCAGAGGTGGTGCCGAAGCCTTATGCTTGGTGGAAGAGGACTTGTGGGGTAAAGGGTCTTTAGTACTCACGGTACCCTGTCCCCGAGGCACGTCTTCAGACTCCAAGTCAATCTCCAGTTCAGAATCTGATTCTGCCACAGAGAATGCGATTCCTCTTCTGCTGCCGACACCTCTTCATGTTCAGATTCTTCTCCGAAAATATCTGGAGTATGTTGAATGCTTTGGTGTTGCATTTCTTTTCGTCGAGTCAGAAGGTCGCATAGAGTCTTTTTCGACCAGAAAGACTTACAGGCGTCACAGTCTTCTTCCTTGTGCTCCGGCGAGAGGCACAAGTTACAAACTTTATGTAGGTCGGTGCAAGGGTACCTGGAGTGTCACTGAGGGCAGAATTGAAACTGAGTTCGTTCCATCGGCAGAAGGGTAGACCGACGCGGCTAGGCCCGAAGGCCGCCCACGATGTTTCTGAGCGAAGATAAAGTGTTTCCCGATTGATTCGATAACCGGAGAATAGGGAAAAGTGTACGAGAACAACACTGTCAAGGGTACAGTGGATTGCGCACCGAGGGGAACCCGAAGGACGGTTTCGAACTGGAGCGCAGCAATACACGTGCGAACCAGATGGCGGAAAAAAACAATCTAACAATGGAGTCGATGCCCATGTGCACTATTACCGAAAGAAGAGTCACCTTACCTCGTGACTGGGAAAACTTCTTTGAAGAAAAACAACTTGCAAATATCTGGACCCAACACTAGATGGCAGGAGTATGCAAAGCATGTGTATCTACAGCACACATGCCTCGAACATATACTGTATCAATCCAGGGATGGCTTTAGCAGTGAAACGGGACGGGCTGTTAACTTTGTTGACACCTCCACAATGACCTTCTTTCCCACGGATTCCCTCACTAACAACAACCAATGGTGCCCCTCATCTCTTCTAAGCACCCTCTCATATTTGCTGATTTTTTTTTATAGCACTGCTACTCCTAATATAGGGCGTCAGAGTGCTTTACATCACACACACAAACACGTTTAACAAAGACTATGATTCAGAAAGTGTGTAAAACAGTGTAAAGGAAATGAGGGCTACAGGGTGAATGAGTTTCTATCATCATCCTTGTAGGCATTGAATGTTTAGAGTGCTTGGCCTGGAGTAACACAGAGTCAGAATTTAAAATGTAATGCAGTGGTTGGGGTTGCCTGCCCTAATAAAAAATATTACTACACAAAGACACTTTTTAGAAACCTCAGAACAATAAAAAGATGAAGGGGGAAAAAACAAGTTTCTAATCCAATGCCTAGACATTTGCATGCAGCTGTTTGATGCTGGCTACTGTGCCCTATTAGGATTGTATTTTATGCAAGTAATAATAAAAGGATAGCTATGACAAAATCATGAAGCCACTGGGTTATCTACATGAAATACAAATTTGTGATCTGCATGTTAAACGTTGTGCTTTGCAGCAGGCACATTTACCCTTTTTCTTTGTGATGAATCAAAACTTCTACTAGTAAAAACTCAGACCTATACAGCAAGTATACTCATCACTACAGTTAACTTGACATTTTATTATCGTCTGATAATTGCAGGTCGCACGAAGAAATCTGCAGCCTGTGCCTGCAACCCTGAATGATATTTTGAAGTGATGTGCTCCTAAACTTGGGGACCAGTGCAGCAGTATCGCCCTAAAGCCGGCACTACAAATATTTCATTTCCTGGACAGTTGTGAACCCCCGAGTAGGAGCCACAGACCCCCCCCCCACAGGTCCGTAGACCACAGGTTAAGAATCACTGCTGTAGATTGTTGATGGTGTCATCTCCATATGGGGTTTGTGGCCTGGTCTCGGGGAGTGTTTGTCGAGCTGCCAGTTCAGGACACAATTTCAATCCCCTGCCCAGATGAGGCACATCTCTATATAGGGGGGCAGCATCCCTCATTGAGTTTGGGAAGAAAGACATATCATCCACATTCAGTGCACAGGTGTTCACTATGCAAGATTCAAATCCATCCTACCACTATGACATAGCTACCCAAAAGATCCAATGGTACATCCCGCTCCATAAACAGTACTTAAGCCACTATCCACAGGAAAGTCACCCCAGTGTGCACCTCCATGGGATGATGAAAACTTTCCATATGGTATCCCTCTCCTCAATCCCTTATCAGTTGACAGATGGCAACCAGGTACGTAGAGTTTTGCTCCCTCATTTTCTCCCCTGTCCTGAGGCCCCAGCCAATGTTTCTGGCCCAACCAGAACCAGTTAGTTGTCACATGGACTCTAGGCCTCCTCGCCAGGCAAGTCAGACTGGATGGACAGCTACCAGACAGCATTAGTTTCACTGGTTATTTCAAAGATTGGGCAGGCCGCTGCAGAACCTAGGCTCTCCGCCGCAGTCATTCATCCTGTCCATCGTGCTGTCTACCCGAATCGTTATGCGGCCCACCCTTTGGGAGACAGCTTTCTGGCTGCTAGGCCAGCGCCAACATCTTCACCTGACTTCCTTCCACTCCTGGCCACACATCTACGGGAAAGCAGTGGTGACAAGACCCCACCTTGTCCCACATCTCCAGCCAGGACTACACATCCTCAGATGTTTAATTAAAAGTGGCTTTTTCCTTGAGCAAATACCTTCAAGCGGGCCAGGGAGAGAAGTATATAGCGGAGGACGAGTTTTTTTGAGTTTTAGTTTAACTTGAGCATACAATTTGCGCTGTGCCTGGACCTTTCTGGTATAGTCTGCATAGGTGGCAATGGTGCATCCATGCATCCGCCTGGGAGCCACAAGGATACCCGGGCTATTAAGGCTCTCAGGGGGTTCCCCTGGGGAGGGTGGGCCAAGCTTCCAGTGCCCTGAGTGTTCTCTCCACTGCAAAGTTGAGTCAACCATTCAGGCTGCAACACATCTCAGATCCAAGTCTCCAGGAACATCTCCATACTGCTGCCCTCTGCCTGCTCTGGGAAACCCATGAAGCGCAGGTTGTTGCGGCATGAGCGATTCTCAGCATCTTCCGGCCCCCTCTTCAAGGACCTGGGGGACGGTGGTCAGTTTTGCTTATTGCATCTTCAGGGTCCTAACCTCAGTCTGCACGCCTGAGACTGAGCCCTCCACCATGTGCACCCTCTCTGCTACCTTCCAGAGGTCAGTGCGCAGCAGATTCACCTCTATGAAGAAGCCTCTATCTTCCCCACCAGGGTCGCAGACGATCCATGTATAGCTGCCAGCAGGTCCTCCCTGGATGGCTCCTCAGCTGTCTCCCACCCACCCTGTACTTAAGTGGGTATGGGCCGTAGCATAGTGTCTGTGTTGCTTTGGTGTGGTTTTCCATCTTTATCTTTTCCCATTGTAGGGGGAGGGGGGTGCAGAGGGGACCAGAATACCACCGGCTGTCTACAGGATTAAGTCGGTTTACTTAAGGGCTGTCGGAGCGCTTAGAATTGACCTCCTGCTGTCCATCTTGCTTGTCCACGCCCCACAAATAGACCGAGAATAACAAATATTTTAAAAAAGATGACTGAACACTTTCACAACCAAAAGTAACCATGAAGCCAGGTACATTTATTAAGTGACATCAGAGCTTCTGAAAAGATTAGTTATAACAAGAGGGCATCAGAGGAAATTGAAGTAGTGAAAAACATACCGAAGAGACCTTTCCGTGCAGGATTGACAATGGAAAGATCATTGCAAGGGCTTCCTCCTATTACTAGGTCGAAAGGTCCCCATTCCTGTATCTGCAAGGAATAAGAAAAAATAAGCAGACATTAAAAGATAGGCTAATGGTAATCCACCAACTCTTTTCCCATTCCCAAATGCATGTCCTGTCCCACCCACACAGTACCTCATAAGGTATCTGTATAAAAGCCAAAAGTTAAACATTTCCGTATATCTACCACCACCATTACCCTCATGGCTATTATGACTCAGAAAGATCAGGAATCCAGCATTCACTGCAAGGACCGTCACTAAACGGCCACAATGTGTTGCTCTCATTCTTATGCTCTCAAGCTTGCAAGGGTATGAGGCTGCTGGAAAGAAATAAAAGTTACATTTGTGGTTATTCCAGTACCCTTAGTCCTTGATCTACTCCCTTCACAACTAATTGAAAAATTATATTCATCTGCAGTTAAGATTAGGAGATGCTTTAGCAAAAAAAAAAAACTGTCACATAAAAAGGTTTCAATATAGACTCAGCACAATCCTCTCACTGAGTAGGTTTACTGGGGCCCTCCCTTTGCATCACTAATCAGTGGTGGTAGTGTGTGTTATTATCAATCCTCTGAAGATAGAATCTGAACAATAAAGGAATTCTGGTTGTGACTGTGTGAACATAATGTATACATTACTAGCTCAGGCGGTTTGGTACCAGATTATTCTGACCGAAATAACAGCTAACAAAAATATTGTGTCCTAAATATGGTTTATAAAAAATATCACCCTGCTGGAGTTAATAATAAATATCTACATCTAATGGAGCAGTAATGTTGAAAATGATTTTCTGACACAACTTTGGAATGAAAGGTTTAACTTTCTAGAGTTGCATCATCTGTCAAGTTGAACCTCATTTAGCATTGTGTGCATGACGGTAAAAATGCAAACTGACAGGCTTACCCTGAGTGAAGACAAAAGTCGAGCCTGTCTCTTTAAGGACCTGTGAGGCACCCCTTCCCACAATGGCTTGTACCAGCAGTTACCTGCCAAAGCCAGTTCTATTTTATGATTTAGGCTAATAAGATACCCTAAATCTACCTAACAATAACAGCCAGAGAGGAAGGACGGTGAATCGTTTATGACTTTAATTGAAGATTCCTATGATGTAGAATCAGGACTACAGGTATGTAACCTTTTCTTCTGCATCATAGTATCTTAAATGAGTCATAAATGCTTGAATAGAGTAGTAAGCTAAAAATATATATTGCGGCTGTTAAGTGACAAATAACTATAATACAAACAGCTTATAAGCCTGCTACTTTCCTTTAAAAAGGTTTTAAGGATTTCTTGACCAACTTTAGCATCAGCTTGTGAGTCTGCATCTAAACAATAGTGTCTAGCAAAAAGTATGCACAGACTTCCTTGTTGCTGCTTTGCAGATGTCGCAAATCGGAACATGACTAATCAAGGCTGTGGCTGCAGCCTTACCTCTTGTAGGGTGTGCAGGAAAGTAGGATCTTTTAGCATATACACCCCATTTTTTGCCTGGTGTCAGTGTGTTTTGACTGTAGTTCACTGGGATCCTGCTAACCAGGACCCCAGTGGCAGTGCTCTATCCTCTAAATCTGATGGTAAGAACGTTGTACACCCCAAAATTGGTATATTGGGGTACCACTAAGTCCCTACTATACGGTACTGAGGTACCCGGGGCATTGGCACACCAGGGGTGTCCCATAGGCTGCAGCATGTATTGTGCCACCCATTGGAGTCCATGCAAACTGAGTTTGCAGAGCTGCTATCGCAGGTTGCGTGAAATGGTGCATGCATCTTTCACTTTAGATATGTTTCCCTTATATCCCGGTCACTGCGCTTTAAACCGATAAGTCACCCTTAAGGTAGGCCCTTCAGTCGAAGGGCAGGGTGCATGGTTGCAAGTGGGTGGGTACCCCTGCACGAGTAGCGGCACCCCTACAAACCCCGGACTAATTCTCTGGGCTTTGAAAGTCCGGGGAAGCCATTTTAAGGTATGTAGTGGACACTGGCATGTCGAGATGTCCAGCTACATAATGGCTACCCCGAGCCTGGTTATGTTTGGTATGAAACATGTTGGAATCATGCAAATACACCAATCCAGTGTTAGTTGCATGATACCATGTAATGGGGGGCTCCTAAGAGGACCCCCAACACCTACCTGTGTAGCCTTACAGGGTCTGCACGCCAGCACGAGCTGCTGCCGGCCTCAGACACTGTTCTGCCCCCCTGCTGATGAGCCTAACTCGGGCAGGGGGCGCTGAACAAAGCATTTCCTGCTAAGGAGGGGTAGGGTGGGGGTGCTTCCAAGCGCCATCAGGCTGCATTGAAGGGCACATTTGGCGCGGGAAACGAACTTTACCACTACTCTTTAACAACGAGGGGCCTGAACCACGATCCCTCAACCACTACTGCATTTACAACTACCTAGTCTAAACAACGACCTGCCTAAACAACGACCTGTCTAAACAACGACCTGCATGAAGAGATTAGTTGTTTCTTTTGTTAAGTAAGTTAAGTAAAAATTTTGTAAAAATAATTAACTGTTTTACATTTTCTAAGTTTATTTATGCAATCTTACTAATTAATGTACGTTGTTTAAATTTACCTTCTGAGACCAGTAGATGGCACTCTTGGATTGTTTATGACTGATATATATCTATATCTATATATATATATCAATATATATACATATATATCTATATCTATATACATATATATCTATATCTATATATATATATATATATATATATATATATAGTGGCAAGTGTATCATGAGTATGGATTTTTGGGTGGCAAGGGTATTTTTAGGGTTTATGGTGGGTGTGGGTTTTTGGGTGGCAAGGGCATTTTTTACATTTTGGGTGGGAATGGGTTTTTGGGTGGCAAGGGTAATTTTAGGGTGGGTATGGGTTTTTGGGTGGCAAGTGTATTTTTAGGGTTTAGGGTGGGTATGGTTTTTGGGTGGCAAGGGTAATTTTAGGATTTCGGGTGGGTATGGGTTTTTGGGCGGCAAGGGTAATTTTAGGGTTTAAGGTAGGTATGGGTTTTTGGGATTGCAAGGGTATTTGCAGGGTTTAAGGTGGGTGTGGGTTTTTGGGTGGAAAGGGAATTTTTAGGGTTTAGGGTGGGTATAAGTTTTTGGGTGGAAAGGGAATTTTTAAGGTTTGGCTGCATGTAGGTTTTTGGGTGGAAAGGAAATTTATAACATTAAAAGTGAGTAGAGGGGTGTGTATGTATGTATATATACACATACATACTATATATACAAATACATATATACAAATACTTATCAATAATAATTTTACAACGCATATGTCTTTGGCATGCATGCCTTTACCACGAAATTTAAGATTTTTACATGTACATACAAACCCATATATATATATACACGCATATGGGTTTATACTTACCCGGAAAATAGATACTTTAATGGGGTAAAGGCAATCATGGTAAAGGCATAGTAGTTGTAAAAAATTGTAGTTGGTAAAACTTTAGTGGTTTAGATTAAGTAGTGGTTGAGGAGTAGTGGTTTAGACTGTAGTTGTTCATGTGGTAGTTGTTCCATCATACAACCATTTGGCGCCCTCCTTGCATAAACCGGTTTTGCCCAGTTCAGGAGTCCTTGGCTCCCGCGCTCTAGCGAAAAACTACACAAAGGACAGGGGCATGTCCACCCCCCTGTCCACCTCCTCCCTAGGGAGGTGCTCAGAGCTCCTCCAGGTGGTCACTTGATTCTGCCATCTTTAATCTTAGTCCCTGGGAGCATCTGACTGGCTAGGCCAGCTGAGTAGCATCCCTGACCTCCCCTGATAGGTGGGTCACCACAGAAGACGTCCTTCCCCCTTTTAGGGTTACTTAAGGACTCTCCTGAGGGTGGGTCCTTAGATTCGTCTGGACTCCAATTTCAAGAACCGACTGCCTGTCTTCTGATGATCGTCTAAAGACTCTTCTGCTGTTGGACACTGGAACTCTGTTGCTGGATCGAGCCAGGACTATAGACAAGACTGCTCTTGGTGGGAAGATTCCTGCTGCAACTTTGTCTCTGTGCTCTTCCAAGTTTCTGCAACTACGTTCCCATGCATACTCTGAGTCAGCAAGTACTCTGCACGCATCCAAGCAAGAAGGAATCTCCCTTGGAGTGAAGGAGTCACTTCCCTGCATCCACAGGAACCTTAACGTTGATGATCGGTTTGCTGATCCTGCTGTCCCACGGACACCTCCCGACTCTGCAACACAGGTGGTGGTTTGTTGGCTCTCCAGAGGCCTGACCCATCTTCCCAGCAACTTGTAAGACTGCACTCCGTCTCTAGCCGATGTGAACTGCATCCCTGTGCACCGCGTCGGTTTGTCGTTGCAAAGGCTTGTTGACTCTCCTCACTGACGATCTTCGAGCTCCAAGAAGCCCTAGCCTCAAGCATTGCTCAGCCGCAAGAACAATGTCCTGCCTGCATCCTTTGCACCTTTGGCCTCCATCTTCTGTGTGCTGCTGAGGCTTCCCTGCGACTCCCTGTGCCTGTGGGCTCCAACGATTCCTGCTGGCTCTCTGACATGCTAAGGGCCGGCCCCGACTTACTCTTGCTGGGTTAGTCCCACAGACCTTGCTGGTCTGCAACCAAGCATCTTTTCCTTTGCCCCGACTGTTGCAGTTGCCAAGGCTTGTTGGTGGTCCCGCTGGCCACTGACCTTCCTGCATTCTTCATCCATTGTGGATCCACAGCTGCTTCATCAAGACCGTCGTGCTACAGAAAGTCCCTCTGACAAGAGGTGGCATTCTGCTCCTGCGACTCCTGGACACCTCTGGGTGGTTTGGACTCTGTCCCCTCTGCTTTCAGATACTTCCTGTCCAGAATCCACGTTTGGGTTCCACTGTCCTGGTCCACGAGTTGCTGCAGCCGCCGGACTTCCAAGATCCTCCACTGGCTTCTACGCGCGGTTCCGACACCACTTCGCACCAATGCACCCGGGCTCCCTGGTGTAGGTATCTTGTTTCACTGGGTATCCACAGGTGGGGTTGCTCTCCAACCTCCCTTGATCCAATTGGTGTCTTCAGGGTCCTTAAGGGAAGGGTCCTGAAACAAGAAAATACCAACCGCGACTTGCCCAGTGTTATCCTATGAACGTTTGACCCAGTGTAACTACTCTGCACCCGGGGACTTAGGGGTCCCTAGCTACTCACCTTTGGTGGTTCCGTGCTTCCCCATGGTTTCTCCATCCTTTGGTATCAGTCTCGTTTTGGTACTTACCTCACAAACCACTTTCTTAGTATATGGTTTGCACCCCCCCAATAGCGCCCCATTTGTTTTTCTATCCTATTTGCCGGTTTTTGAAGTATTTCTTATGTGCATCGGATATCTCCGGGTAGGAGATATACCAAGTTAGTACTTAGTGTTGTGTTAATAAATACTACAGTATTTTTATAAACACTTGTGTGGTTCCTTCTTGTGTGAAAGCTTGTTGACTGACTATGTGGTAAATTCACCCGCTTTATACCCTCCGGGCTAAGCCTTAGCTGCTCTCCACAGCGATCCCTTGAGAGCTTTGGTTATCAGGGACCTAAACCCTATCACTAAGGGTTGCCTGGACTCAATGCACAGTGCCTCACCATAGATGGACACTATATACTGAGCCAGCCTCCCACAGGGCGTGCTTTGAGTTTGCTTGGAAGTAGTATGTTAGAGAGTTGGTAGCAAACAGAGTCTAAGGAAATGCCTCTTTTTGGTATTGTCACCCCTATGTTTTTCGACTGATGCCGCTGGTTTTTCGACTCTCGGAGTGCACCGAGGCCTGCTAAGCAGACCTCAGTGCCAGTGTCCTAACCTTAAACCGTGTCTCTCAAATTGGCTTATACTCAATTGGAATAAGCTAACATACTTAAAAGTCTCTAGTATATGGTACCCAGGACCTGTAAGTTACACTAATTGTGCCATCCTGGGTGTGATCAAGGTAAAACATGTTTCCAAGTCCGCCATTGCAGACTGGAAGAGCAGCATAATACTGCTAACCCGACTTTGCCATCTGAAAGTGTGGCAAAGCCCAAATTTCCCTTTTTAACGTGTGTAAGTCACCCCTATGGCAGGCCTAAAGAGCCCTAAAGTAGGGTGAAATCTATTTTAAAAGCAATACATGAAACTGTAGTTTTTACTGTGGAAAGACTTGGCTGCCCCATTGACGGGTGCAGGGATCCACGCTGACCCCTCAACTGTGCTAACTCATGAACGGATGCGACCAAAGCTGATACTCCAAGGTATTAAATTACTAGTTACTTTAAGGTCGACCTGATACTCAAGTCAAAATTAATGTAGCTTGCTGTAGGGTGTAACTTTTACAAAGTTGCCACTTTGTTGCCTGTAGCCTCCTGTGCCCTTAATAGTTGCACACGGGGTTTGTTACCGAGACAGCTTTCTGCACTTCTGGGGAGACGTGCTAACGACTCCCAGGAAAGAAGACAATAGCAGCCTGCGTGTGAGAGAGGTATTACCTCTTCCTGGGAGGGAGCCACACGGGTGTTGATCAAAAAGGCAAGCTTCAAAGGTGAAGCCACCACTGAAGCTCAAATGGGGAACACGTGGGAAAGGGGCTGCCCTACTGTTTAGGTACACAGGTTGGCACTCGGGTAGGAGAGGGGAAACCAGTTGGCAAACTAGTTTTCCAGAGGCATGTAGCCATGATGGAAGTGGGCAGAATGGCACATCCTGGGATAGCCAGATGCCACACTTCGCAGGAAGTACTCATCAGGAGGGAAGGAACCGGGTATCCTATTGGCCATGAACCCATCCTACCATGAAGGAATTTTCTGAGCATATATAGAGCACCCCTGGCACCCAAATCTCATATCTCAACTGGGCTGGAAGAAGGACCGAAGAGGTACTGCCCTGCTGCACCAAGGATCCGGCATAGAGAGGCTGAACTGACGGGGACTGTGCCTGCTGTGTCCTGCTTGTGGAGAAGTCGACTCCGGAACTCAGCCGAAGCAAAAGACTACAAGGGTCATTTGGCTGACCTCCTGTTAGCAGCACAGAGCTATGTAGTTGAAGAAGCCTGCTGGGGCAAGGTGGTAACCCAGATCTTCGCATCGCCGCAGCGCAGCACAAGAGACCAAGACCCGATGCTCAAAGCTGCACCCAAGTCTGCTGGACTCAGGAGAGTCGAAGTGCAGCTTGGTCGTCCAGAAGACAAGTTATCGCCCAGGGAAGGATTGGCTGTAATTGCAATACTGGGCGAATGGTAGCACAGTTGCGACTGGACTTCTAACAGAAACAAGAGGAGTACGAGGTGCGTCGACCCCTGTGGCCAGGACCACCTCACCCGGCTCGTGGACCGAGAAGTCCCCGTAGAAAGACCCCTGATCACATTGCATCCACAGCATCCTTGAGCATCTTCAGCATCCTTATCCGTTGTAGCAGGATCACTTCAATATGAACCTAAAGCAAAGGGATAAAAGTGCCTGTAACTGACTGAATACACCCCATGTCCTCACAGAGACATACTATAGCAATAGATTGTTTGAAATTTGCTAGACCTTGTCTAATGTACCTAGTTTACAAGTAACTGTTGAGTCTTTCCAATTTGTTTATATTTATCTAAATAAAAACATATTACCCTTCTGACATCTAGAAAACTGAGAGTTCTCTCAACTGGTATAGTTGGGTTAGGAAATAAAGTAGGGAGTGTAATAAACTGATTTATGAGAAAATCTGATACCACCCTAGGTAAAAAGGAGGAGCGAGTTCTTAAGACTACCCTAATTGTATGAACTGTAAAAGGTTCTATAGCTGACAGAGCCTGCAGCTCCCTAACCCTTCTTGCTGATGTAATAGCTACTAAGAAAGCAGTTTTCATGACAGATGTTGTATGGTAGTTTTATATACAGGTTTGGAAAGGGATGGGGGGGGAGGGTTGTCATCAGTTTCAATATATCACCAAGTTCAATTCCCATGGAGGTGATGGGTTTTTTATTAGAGGAAAAGCCTTCTTAAGACCTTCAAGGAAGTCCTTCACAACAGGAATCTTGAAGAAAGACACCTGTGATCTCCTGTAATTAGCAATAGCAGTCAAATGAACCTTTAATGATGCAATTTGCAACTTAGATTTTACAAGATCAAGAAAGTTGGCAGAATGGCAACTTCCTGACCAGTATTCGAATCATGGCCACTGTTTTGACATCAGATATAAATTTGTTTCCCTTTTAAAGGGTAAAAAGATCTAGTGGGGGGATGTTTTGATTCTTTTGAAATATTCATGTATTTCGGGGTACATTTAAATGTCCATACTGTGATTTAAATGTCCATACTGTCTGATTTTAAGAGGCATTCTTCCAAATTCAAAGATAGAAGTGTTGGATCCTGAATTCAGCACTTAAGTCTGGTCTAAAGATTTGGTCTGCTTGGTAATAGTTTGTGATCAAACAGGGACATATTTAAAAGGTCTGGGTACCGCCACTGTCTCAGCAAATCTGGTGCTATTATAATCATTTAAGTTTTTTATTTCCATAGTATTAGGATCCCTGTTGATATCACTGGGATTGGTGTAAAGGCGTCAACAGAGTTGACCAACTTATCAAAAGGGCATTGCACACCAAGTTTGGATCTGGTGCTCTGGATGTGAAGTCTCTGCATTTTCTGTTTTGAGCTGTTGAAAATAAGTATAATATTGGAGTGCCCAATTCTATTACTATATTGTGTGCAACATCATTGTTGATAAACCATTTGGGATTTTGTTCATGTCGTCGACTGGGAAAATCTGCTTCTACGTGCTGTACACTTCGGTCACGAAACGCCACAAGCGTCAGACTGCTGGCTAGAATGAAATGTCACATTATTTGATTCTGCAAAGACATTTGTCTTGACCGGGTTCGACCCGGTTTGTTGATATAATACATTGTGGTGGTGTTGTCCATTTGTATAATCACTTCTTTTGTTGAGGGGGATAGTAAAAAGGCTTTGGTGGTTAAATGCACTACTTTCAACTCGAGAAGATTTATGCAATATGTTTTTTGCCAAGACATTGGATTGACAGGTGGTCCATATGTGCTCCCCATCCTGTCAGAGAGGCTTCCATGACTATGGTTAGGGTAGAAATTTTCTTTTGAAATGGAACTCCCAGTAATAAGATTTGTGTTTTGCACAACCATACAAGAGAATATCGAGCAGCAATTGTCAAGCAAATGTGGTCTTTCCAACTGCCTACTTCTTGAGACCATCGGTCTTCAAGACATTGTTGAAGAGGTCTCATAAATAGCCTTGCGTTTGGGACTATGAACATGCAAAATGCCATGGATCCTAGGAGTAATACCGCTTGGCAAACTGTGAGGTTGTCTGCATGTTGCAGATCTGCACATTTCTTTTGGTTGGAAAATACTCTCTCATCCAAAGGATACACGTTTTCTTTTATAGTATCTATCTTTGCCCCTAGAGATACCAGACACTGCACTGGTGTTACTGTGGATTTGTTTGAGTTGATGTGGAGGCCTAGCTTGGCCAATAGCCTTGCTGTGGTCCTGAAGTCCTGTGCTGCCTTCGAGTAAGAGTCTGCTTTTACCAACCAACCATTTGTCAAGGTATGGATAAACAAAGATCTTTTTCTTCTTTAGATGAGCTGCGACTACTTCCATGTATTTTGAGAAAGTTCAAGGCGCTAATTTTAGACCAAAAGATAGCACAGCGTACTAATAATGCATGTCTCCTACAGGGAATATGAAGTACTTTCAGTGCAGACGTGAAACTGGAATGTGAAATTATGTGTCCTGCAAATCTACTGCACAAAGCTAGTCTCCTCCTCTTATGTGCAGGTAGATTTGATCAAGATCCAACATTCTTAATTTTTCCTTAGTGATAAATTTTTTTAATGAATCGTAGATCTCAAATTTGTCAAAATTGTTTGGGTTGGCTTTTCTTTAGTACGAGAAAATATCTTGAGTATATTCCCTTGTTGCATTGGCGGAACCTCATTTATTGCTCGCTTTTGTAGTAAAAGACGTCTTTCGACTTGCAGATTTCACATATAACATTTTGATGATAGTTTTGGTGGAAGGGGCGGTGGGATACTTTTGAATAAAATTGAGTAACCCTTTTGAATGATGTTCAACATCCATCTGTCCCTAGTCATAAGATGAAATAAATAGAGAAGAGCTCCACACCCTTAGGAAGGTATAGTTTCTTACCTGATTCTAGTTCTCTCGTAGGGGTATTTCCATAATAGTCATAAGCGATGAATAGTCGCGCCCATGTGCGGGGACCCCGGAGCACTTTATCCAAATATGTTCTTACGTGATGAAGTTCGCCTTTCTTTGGGAAGGCCTTGAAAAAGTCACTTAAGAATGTCATAATGCAGCCTAGGAAAAGGCCACAGAGGTCAGGTCAGAGTTCTTCATCTTGTAATGGCAAAAGAAGGGACTGTGAGAATATATGCTCTCAGAAATTATCTTTTTTGTAATAGCACAGAAAAAGAACCTTCACAAAGCCTTTTGCTATGAATAGAAAGATATGAAGAAGTGCCTGACCCTGTAGCCCATAGGCTGCCATTATAAGTATAGAAAAAGAAAACTGTGCCTTTAAGAGCAGAGAGACCACCAATATCCCATCATGCTCAGCCAGAGGCAGTTACCTCAGTTCTTTTTGAAGGCTATAGATACCCGATAGTAAACGTAGCATGCGATAATGTGTCCACTCCACCGGGGAGGAGGGAGGGCTGCTTATGACTATCATGGAAATATCCCTATGAGAGAACTAGAATTACAGGTAAAAAACTATACCTTCTTTCGTAGGGGATTTCCATGTAGTCATAAGCGATGAATAGAGTAGCAAGCTCATCCCCCCTAAGGCGGTGGAGTAGACAGAAAAGTACCAAATGTGAAATCCCGTTAAGAAAAAAATTCCTGAGGGATGCTTGACCCTACTTGTGCATCCGCTCTGGCATCTTTGTCAAGGCAGTAATGCTTAGTGAATGTATGGATAGACCTCCATGTCGCTGCCTTACAGATATCGGCTAAAGGGATATTCTTCATAAAGGCAGCAGTAGCTGCCTTACCCCTGGTAGAGTGAGCTTTGGGCCTACCAGAAAGGGATTTATTGGCTAGTTGATAGCAGCAGAGAATGCAAGAGACAATCCACCTAGAGATTAATTGTTTAGAAGTCACTAACCCTGTGCGGACTGGACCATAATTGATGAACAGTTGTTGAGAACTACGAATGGCTTTAGTCTTGTCCAAACAGAATTTTAATACACTCTTTATGTCCAGCGAATGGAGAGACCTCTCCACTGGAGAAGAAGGGCTTGGAAAAAACGAGGGAAAAGCAATCGTTTTGTTCACGTGGAAAGCTGATACCACTTTAGGGAGAAACTTGGGATGTGTGCGTAACACTACCTTAGAGGAATGGAACACCGTGTAAGGTTCATGAGTGCAAAGAGCCTGAATCTCACCAACTCTCCTTGCTGATGTAACGGCCACTAGGAAAGCGGTTTTCCATGTGAGATGTTGTAAAGAAGCTTTGTGGATGGGCTCAAAGGGAGGAAGCATGAGACGAGACAGTACTACGTTCAGCTCCCATGGAGGGGAAGGGTGTCTAAAGGGAGAAAACCTTCTTTAACCCTTCTAGGAAGTCCTTAATGACTGGAATTGTAAAGAAAGAGATTTGTGAAGGACTTTTCCTATATGCTGTAAGAGCAGAAAGATGGACTCTTATTGAAGAGTATTGAAGGCCCGATTTGGCGAGAGAAAATAAATAGGGAAGAATAGCTTCTTCCTGGCAGGAAGTGGGATCAAACTGGTTAGAAGAGCACCAAATACAGAATCGCTTCCATTTAAAGGCATAAGCTGTTCGTGTAGATGGTCGCTTGGCTTCCTTTAGGATGTCCATACAGTCCTGAGACAGGTTTAAATGACCATACTGAATTATCTCAGGAGCCATGCTGCCAAACTCAAGGATGACAGGCTGGGATGTAGTAGTTGGCCTTTGAACTTCGTGAGGAGGTCCGGTCTGCAAGGTAGCCTGAGATGTGGGCGGATAGACCAGTGAAGGAGTTCCGGGAACCACAGCTGTCTCAGCCATTCTGGGGCAATGAGTATCATATGGGCTGTTGTGGACGCCAGTTTCTGCAGGACTGTCGGTATTAATGGTATTGGAGGAAAAGCGTAAAGAAATTTGTTCGACCAGTCGATCCATAGGGCATTCCCCAGAGATTGTGGATGGTAAAATCTGGAGGCGAAGTTGTGGCATTTTTTGTTTTCTTTTGTGGCGAACAGATCTATCGAAGGTGTGCCCCACAGACTGAAAATACTTTCCACGACTTCTTCGTTCAGAACCCACTCATGGATGTCGTCGAGAACCCTGCTGAGTGCGTCTGCATGGATGTTCTGGTCCCCTGGAAGGTGAGCCGCCGCCAGTGTTAGATTCCTGGCAAGGAGCCAATGCCAAATCAATTGGGCTTCTTGTGACAGTGGTCTGGACCTCGTTCCACCCCGCTTGTTCAGGTAGTACATGGTGGCTGTATTGTCCGTTTGAACAAGCAGGTTGTTGGTTGTGAATGATGGGTGAAAAGCCTTGAGAGTCAGGTGTACTGCTCGAAGCTCTAGAAGGTTGATGTGATACTTTTGTTCTCTGAGGGACCAAAGACCCTGTACTTGTAAGTGGTCCATATGTGCCCCCCAGCCGAGCAGTGAAGCATCTGTGACTATTGTCTGTGTTGGTGGAAGTGGGTGGAAGGGCATTCCGCACAGGAGATTCTTCTGGGAGCACCACCACTGAAGAGATTCCACTGCATGAGTTGATAGTGTAATCTTGTCCTCCCAGTTCCCCGAGAATTGGTTCCACTGGCCCTCTAAACATTCCTGGAGAGGACGCATATGGAGGCGAGCGTTGGGAGACAGGAATATGCAGGAGGCCATCGAGCCGAGGAGAGAGGAGACTATGCGTACTGATGGACGGGTTATCCGCTAAAGGTTGTGACATTTTTGGAGGATGGATAACCGTCGTTCCTCAGAGGAAAACACCTTTTCCTATAGTGTGTTGATGGTAGCTCCTAAGTAATGTAGAGTCTGAACAGGCGTTACCGTGGACTTTTTCATATTGACATGTAGACCCAAGCGATAAAGCAGATCGCACGTCCTTAGGAAATGTTCTTGGGCTTCCGAGAATGTGGCTGCTTTGATGAGCCAGTCGTCCAGGTAAGATATACAAAGATTTTTTGTTTCCGAAGATGCGCTGCCACCACAGCCATGCATTTGGAGAATGTCCTGGGCGCTGACTTGAGGCCGAATGGGAGAACCGCATACTGGTAGTGATTGTGTCCCACGACAAACCTGAGAAACTTCCGATGAGATTTTGTTATTGGAATGTGAAAATATGCGTCGTGTAGGTCTATCGCACAGAGCCAGTCTCCCATTTGAAGTTGTGGATAAATTTGAGGTAAGGACAACATTCTGAATTTTTCCTTTTTGATCCACTTGTTTGCGATGCGAAGGTCGAGAATCGGCCTGAACTGGAGTCTGCCTTTCTTCTGCACTAGAAAGTATCGGGAGTAGATACCTTGACCGCGTTGGTTCCGCAGGACAGGTTTGATCGCTTTTTTGCGGCACAGGATGTTGACTTCTTCCTGTAAGAGCTTTAAGCGAGATGCGGATGCCTTCGGAGGGATAGAAGGAGGTGGGGCAGTGAACCTGAGACGATAGCCATGTTTGACAATATTCAAGACCCAGGCGTCTGTTGTGATGCTTTTCCACTCTGCCAGATAATTTACAATGCTTCCCCCTACCGGAGTGGGTAACAGAAGAGGGGGTAGTGAGGATTCATGGTTTTGGTGCAGCCGGTTGTCGTCCTCCTTGAGTAGTTTGTTGGGAGTTAAGACCTCTCTGCGGTTTGCGCTATTGGTACGGCCGCTGGTATTGTTGTGATTTGTTTGATTGCCATTGAGGGGTTTGAACCCTCTGAGCGGAGAAACGTCGGTGGTAGGGGCGAAAAGAGCGTCGCTGTTTTGATTTCTCTAGCCCCACCGCTTTTAAGGTATGCATCACTGTTTTCATACGTGACATCTCGTCGCCAGCGTGTGAACCGAAAAGAGTGGAGCCAGAAAATGGTAAGTTCTGTAGGCGTAAATGTGCGTCTGGTTTCAGAGACGTTAAGCGCAGCCATGTGTGCCGACGTAGGGATATTCCATGGCAGTAGCCATGAGCAGCAAGGAGCGAGGAGTCTGCAGCCGCGCTGATTATTTGATTGGAGACCATCGCACCCTCTTGCACTATTTCTAGGAAATCCTGCCTATGTTCTTTAGGGAGGTGGTCTGCGAAGTGCAAGATTGCGTCCCACAAGGAGCGATCATAACGTCCTAAGAGGGCCGTGGCACTGGCAGCTTTCATTGATGTAGCGGCTGTGTTGCAGATCTTGCGTCCTGATGAGTCCATCTTTTTGCTTTCCTTATCGGGGGAAGATGTCGCCGATGGAGAAGTAGCGTGAGACTTTCGTGCAGCCAGAATTACCAATGAATCAGGAGGAGGATCAGACCTTATAAACAGAGGATCCTGTTCCGGTGGGCGTTACTTCTTGATGGGCCTGGACGGTGCAGATTTTGCCGCCGCCGGCATGAGGAACAACTCCATGGTTGGATCGAGCAGGC